>CM075209.1:15021853-15621853 GCA_037577465.1 Liposcelis bostrychophila | reverse complement strand
GTTATTCTAAGCCGAGCATTTGGCACTTTAAAATTTATCTTATTAAGTAATGCATCATCAGAAAGGGGTCTTACATAAATTACGTAAGCACATTTAGGGGGGGAGGGGGTCCAAATTTGGCATCTTACTCATAAGCTAAGCATAGGCGAAATGGGATAAAGCGTGCAAAAAGGGCCTAACCCATGCTTACGTAGTTTATGCACGACCCCAAATGTAAAAATTAATTAGTTTAGTAGCTATCCCATCTCAACCGGAATCTTAAGCGTTTCGCTGGTATTTAATTGTAATTCTGTAAAATAAAAGAAATAATAGATAATTAAATAAAGAGTAAATCTTGCTGAATTCTTCTGTTTTTCAATGAGGCAAGTTGTAATTGCTCAAGAAGTAGATCGTATGAGATAGAATGAGGATAGGTTGGTTAAAAACCATTAGCTATGAAGAGTTCATTTTCTATCGGAAATTTTCCGGAAAATCTCCGATAGAAAATGAACTCTTTGGCATCGAAATACGGCTATAATTTTTCGGCCCTTATGAGACTTTGAAAAACTTAAGGCCTCTGGGGGCAGCAGAAATCGGCCTCCAAAAAAACAATGGTCCGAATCCAATACCGGTACCGATGCCGATGCCGATGCCGATGCCGATGCCGATTCCATATTATTTATTTAACTCCCGATTCCGATTCCGATTCCAGCACTGATACCCGATGCCGATTTCGGATATTTAAAAAAAATTCATGCAAAAGCATCAGCATGGGCCAAAAATTTTCAAGCTTCGGACCCCTGCCAAAAAATCTGAAAAAAATTAGGGTTAATATGGAGGCTAAAATGCAACTTTTCCGCGTTGTGGCATTTTCAAATTCAAAAATTCGTGCTTTTCGATCCACCCTAATTTTCAAGCTATGTCAGCCGGTCCCCCCCCCTCCCCCCCGATTTTTTACTACTTTAATCTTTCAGATAATTTTTGGGGCATTATTGCCGAAAAAAAAATCTGGTTATTATGCAATTCTTCTATTACTTTTTAATAAAGAAAAAAGGGGGCTGCCGTTCGGTTCGGATCGCATTGCGTGAGAAACGGTAATTATTCGAAAATGATTACATTATGGAAAGAAATTGATGGAAGATAAACTTACGAAATTTTCTTGAAAATGTCGTATTACTTCAAAGCGCTCTGCAGAATATAATGTTTTCCTTCCTTTAAAAATTAAACATGTACACACAAAAAAAAAAAAAAAAAAAAAATGAGCATGCAAAAGTATTTTTATTTGAAA
This sequence comes from Liposcelis bostrychophila, assembly GCA_037577465.1. Lineage (NCBI taxonomy): Eukaryota > Metazoa > Arthropoda > Insecta > Psocodea > Liposcelididae > Liposcelis > Liposcelis bostrychophila. The sequence continues at coordinate 15,620,586 of CM075209.1, read as the reverse complement.
AAGAAATGAAATTCGAATCACCGAGTCCAAAATTCAAAACGTTGCAATTTCGATTTATTTAATTGTATTAACAAAAAAAAAAAAAAAAAAAAAAAAAAAAGCGAATTACAAATTTTTTCCCTCTTCTTCCCCCCTCCCCGAGAGAAAATAAACAAGGGTACAAACAAACAAACAAGCAAACAAAAGCGACTAAATTTTAATTCGTATCTCTTTTCCCAGATTACAAACAGTGGAAAAGGAAATATTTGTTTTACTTTCGTCACGGTTGGTAAAAGAGGCAAGCATGTGAAAAAAGGAAAAGCATCATCTTTTTTTTTTTGTTTTATTCCCTTCAAATCTTTTTTTTCTAATTTTTTTGTTTTTAAGAGTTCATAAGAAGGAAAAAAAAAACGGAATATGCAGAAATGGATGCATTAAAAAGAAGCCAAAAAAAGTGTACATAAAACACGAACCGCAAAAATAAAAAAAAAGAATGCGGACTTTCCGCTCGACCGTCGATATAATTTCAAATTAGTTTCAATCGTTTCCGTCTTTTCCCTCTCTTTTTTTGAAATTTTTAAAAACGAGTCAGCAGTCATTACGCTGAATAATGACTTCGTGTTGGGGTTTTTTGATGAGAACAAAAAAAAAAACTTATTCGAAGTTTTTTACGAGGGGAAAAAAAATCGCTTGTGATTAAAGAGCAAGAAAATAATTCAAGGTCATGAAGATATGAACTTGAAGCAGATGTGCTCGTTTGGCAACTCGGAACAGTTTCAGAATGATCGTCGACGGGCCCGTAGCCAGAACGAAGAACCAGGAGGGCAGTAGGTATATGGCTCATTTTTAAAGTCAATTTTATTAATTTTCGCTCCCTGGGCAAAAAATCATTCATTTATATGTAAAAAAAAAGCCTGAATTTTTTTTAGGCCGAAAAAAAATTTTTTGGACCAGGCCCAGGGTTTCGAAGTTTTTAGGGCCGAGATGGTACTTAATTTGGACAAATTTCAAAAATTCGCCCAATTAACATCTTTTAATATAAAAAGTTTTCCTTTATAGGGTATATTAGGCACGTATTGAGCTTCCTAAAGAAATATTCGGTTCGAAAATATTGACCAGTTGGCCGCCCAGACAGGTTTATAGTAGAAAAACGGGGATGGCTGTAACGGGGTAAGGACAGGAAAATTTGAAAATTCGAAAATAGCCAAAATGTGTCCAAAATATGTAGAAATAATGCCCCCAATGTAATTTCGATGCCAAACATTTTTTACCCTATGTTAACCCCATTTTTCCTTATTTTTGGCTCATTTTTTTTCTACAAAATCGCATTTTTAAAGCCAAAAAGTGAATTTCCAACGCATGTAAGTACCCTATTTAACAAAACTTGATAAGTTCTCCAAAATAAAAAATTTAAGTTTTAAATTTTTGGGCATTTTCCATTTTTTTAAAAATTGATTGAAAATCAATTTATTAATATTAAAAATTTAGTGAAAATTTTAAAAAAGATTAAAAATGCCCAAAAATTTAGAATTTGAATTTTTTATTTTTACCTAATATGCTCTATAAAGAAAAATTTTTTTATATTAAAAGATGTTAATTGGGCGAATTTTTAAAATTCGTCCAAATTAAGTACCATTTCGGCCCTAAAAACTTCAAACCTCTGGGCCTGGGCCAAAAAATTTTTTTTTGGCCTAAAAAAAATTCAGGCTTCTTTTTACATATAAATGAATGATTTTTTGCCCAAGGAGCGAAAATTAAAAAATTGACCTTCAAAAAGAGCCACCCTAGGGGGCAATAGGGCTGCTTTCCTTATATGTGTCATGTTTAACTAATTTACTCCAGGGGGCACCAAGTCAATCCCGGGGGGCAACGCCCCCCCGGGCCTGACTTGGCCAAATTGTTAAAATGATGCAGAAATCTTTCGCCTTCGTTTTGTAATAAACATGCAGCGTAGCAGAAGTTATTCAAGCGTGAAAAGGTTAGTATGTGAAGTTTATTCTGACGAAGGGCGTTTTAGCTCAAGAGGAATGAGATTTTAAGAAACTTATTTCTTGCGTTTTAAGAGGGTAGCCTTTTCATTGAGATAATTGTTAAAATGTTTGCGTTGTTTGTTAATTGAAAATCCGAAAGCGGCAGAAACGACATCTGTTTATCCTACAATGTCAGTTGGATTATGTGCAATTTTGTTTTGATGTTTTCTTTTCCTCCATTGGATTTAAACTAGGCCTACATTTTCTCTTTCTCTCTTCAGTCTAAAGGATTTCACCACTTATAAAAGTTTTTAAGCCACTTTCACTCGCTGACTGTTTTTTTTTTTTTTTTTTTAATTTTGCAAACGTTGTGAAGGGAGCGCGACAGTTAATTCCGCCATAAAAAAAGAAATGGTAAACAAAGTTTAGGATTTCTCAAAAATCTTTATATTATTTCATTTTATTTTATTTTATTTAACAGTAGGAAAATCATCGTAAATCCGTGAAATGTGTTACGAACAAGCGTCATGGCAATATGATCACGTGAAAATGCAAATCGCAAAGATTCAAAGTAAGAAAAACCTGTCAGTCAAAGTCAAACATAGCTGAAAATATTCTCTCATGTTTCGGTATTCGGGGTATGAACTTGATTTATTTGTGATCAGTGGCAAGAGAGAAGAAAAAAAAAAGTGCAATTTTTTTTGGGGGGGGAGGGAAGAGTTGTTTTTAATTGTTTCGGAGTAATATAGTGCACCTTTTTTTTTTTTTTAAGATTAAGAAACATATTTTTCAGAAAATTTAAACCTGTTATATTTGGTTTTTGGAAAACATAAAAAAATTGAATCGCGTTGGTGTGTGGCTGCCGTTTTTTTTTTTTTTTTTTTTTCAAAGTTAAAACTTGTAATATATTTTGTTATCTCAGTCAGTTGCTGCTAAGGACGTATGACCTTCAGTTCACAGTGTTCGCGAGACATGTTACCTTTTTTTTTTTTTTTCTCCCCATGGTAACCGAATTAACAACAAATCGTTTTTTAAGTTGACTCTTAAACAACTATAAAAGAAACCCACGATGTCTCCAGTGCTATGTCTTTAAGCAACGGCCGCAGATCTAAATTCGGACGCAACTTAAAGGTAAAGCACCCCCTTAGGTAAGATTCGTTTTTGAATTAAAGAAGCTATGGTCGCAAATAAATTCAATTATCTTAATGAACTTAGCTTTAGTGTGCTATTAATTTCCAACCGTTTATTCTCCACCGCCTCAAGTATGGATTTGTAAACAACAATAAAACATATAGAAGGTGACCAATAAAAACCCAGGTAATTTTTTTTTTGAAGGGAAACTCCTTTAGGATCGGTCTGCGTGAACACAAAATATTACAACTCGAAAAATCCAATCGATTAAAAAAGATTTCAAACATTAAAGGTGTAAAATGTAAGTGTTCACGCACTTTTTGAAAAATTGACTTTAATTTACGAAAATTAAAGAAAAATTAACGAAAAATAATTCAATAGAAATTAACTTAAAATTTTAGAAAATGAACTTAGAAATTAAGGAAAATTAATTTAAAATTTTTGCTAATAAATGCCGAAAGTTGAAATTTTTCTTTATTTTTCTTTATTTTTTGTACGATTTCTTCAATTGATACGACTTCTTCTTTGGTGTTTTGAAGTTTCACTTCACTTCTTCAGTGAGTTTGCGTAGCAAGGCTCGCTACTTTTTTTTTTTTTTTTTTTGAGCGATTGGGCCACTTTAACGGACTTTGTGACGTAAATAAGGTAGACATACCAGTACGATTGACCAGAGACTGCAGTTAAGGGATCCCGAATCAGGGACTCGGGGATCTCAGACCTATTTTAACTTCCAGGCCCGTAGCCAGCTTGAAAACCAAAGGGGGAACAAGACTTTCTAAGGGGAGGGGGGCTTCAAATGGCCCGTTATAACATGAAAGATAGGAAAAATACATGGGCCAAGTCAAATTTACAGGGGAACTCAAGCTTTTCCAAAGGGAACTCAAGCTTTCCCCTTTTTGTTCCCACAGAAAAACTGACATCATTTTTGAAACCTACGGCCCCGAGAACCTAGGAAACGGATATAAACACTTACTTTCTGAATAAAAAAAATTTGAGGGGGGGACTGTAGCTCCCCAAGAAGTCGGCCGATTTCGCTCAAAATCAACTGGGAGTTAGATCTTGTTGAAAGGTTTCTAAATACCGAATTTCACTCTTCGGGTGAAAATTCACTGTGGAATGTTGGACCAACATGTTGGTACAAAAAGTTGGACCAACATGTTGTACCAACTTGTTGGACCAACATTCCACACTAATTTCGGCGTAGGAGTAAATTCTGCAGTAGTCGATTCCTTCGTTTCTCAAACATGTTGGTACAAGTTGGTGCAACATGTTGGTTCAACTTGTGGTACCAACATGTTGGTCCAACATTCCGTAGTGAATTTGCACCCTTACGCCGAAATTAGTGTGGAATGTTGATACAAAATGTTGGTCCAACTTGTTTCACCAACATGCTGTACCGACATGTTTGACGAACTAATGAATCAACTATTCCAGAATTTACTCCGCCCTATTTGCATCCTAGGGTGCAAACTCACTATGGAATGTTGGACCAACATGTTTGTTGTACGTACTTTCTGTACCAACAATTCTGCAACAGTCGATTCGTTCGTTTGTCCAACATGTTGGTACAACAAATGGGTGCAACAAGGTGGTACAACAAGTTGGTGCCACATGGTGGTACAACAAGTTAGTACAACATGTTGGTCCGACATTCCATAGTGAATCCGACATTCCATGGTGACCCTTCCATGTTCATCCGTTCTTGAGATAACTGGGGAACAAGCTTTTCTGCACAGACAGACAGACGGGCATTTTTCAATCCCTGACTTGCTTTTTCTCTCTTTCTTTATCCTCTTAAAACCCCGTTTAACGTTTTTTAACTGTTTAAAAAAAATCTTAACATGTGTAACTCAATAAACATGTCGTGACATGCAACTTACGTCAGGCGAAAAGTATTCCTCTAATATCTTCATAGCGAGATTTCTATTTCCCTCTTCGTAAAAAGTGAGAATTATTCTAAAAAAAAAAAAAAAAATAAAATAAAATAAAATAAAATAAAATAAAATAAAATAAAATAGAAGAGTAAAAGAGTTCACACTTCTGCAAACGATTTTATCTCTTAAAACAATCCGTGTTTTTTTTTTTTTTTTTTTTTTTTTTTTAAATTTTTTTAATTTTAATCTTTTACAGTAAAAGTAATGCTTTTAAATAACGGTTATCATGTTTATAAATATCAAGCTCGCTCGGGACTCCAATGAGTTTTCCAGGATTTTTTATGCTTCCGAGCGTTTAAGAGGAAATAGAATGAATATTTACTATTTTCAAGATGACCGCTTCGGGGTGGTTGTTTTATCCTAATTGCTTTTAAAATCGAAGCTTTATAAAAATAAATATATAAAAAAAAAAAAAAAAAAAAAATTCTCCCCTTTTTTTTTGTGAAAAATCTTATCTTTCCCGTTCAAAACTGCTGTTTCCTTTTTTTTTTTTATGTATAATATTTCAGTTTCCTTCTCATTGTTTCCTCGTTTTCATACAGTAAAACGATTCGAAAGTAATATTTTCGAAGACCATACATTCCATGCGGATGCTATAAAGCCTTAACGGAAATTCTGCAGGAAACATTTTCCTTTTATGAAAGCAAAATATAAATGCTGTCGAGTTATAACTGTTATTAAAAGTGTTATAAGAAATTAATTGCGTACGAGCTTTTTAGAAACTAATGGGACTTTTATTTATTTTTTCTTTTTTCTTTTTTCTGTTTTCACCAAGGGGCGCAATTTCACGGCGAACATGTTAAGTGAACATGTTTGTTTGATAAAAGGTGGTGCACACGTTCGGCGAACATGTTGGGTAAGCTCGACATGTTCGGGAAGCTCGCATTAAAAGTACCGTAAACTGGGGTGAAAAGGCCTAGAATAGGCCTTTTAACTTCATCCCATTCTTTCCATTTCACCCCAGTTTACGGTACTTTTAATGCACCTGACAAAAAATATTTTTCTCTATCGTCGAATAAAAATAGAAAGAAAAAAAAATTCTTCGTCTCTAGCAATGAAATATATCGCTCATTCGTAGAAACTATAAGAAAAGTTTAATCCCGTGAATAAATAAGGGAATCCAGCCAGGAATGAATATAAACAAAAGAAATACAAAACGTTTTGAAGTTTTGCCAAGTATATTCTTCAAAGTCACTTGAAATAATAATAAAAAAAAAAAATTGGTTGAATTTTTCATATCAAAATCACAAAAATAATATTTGACGATAAGGTTATCGTCAAAACAGCAATTTAAAAAAAAAAAAAAAAAAAAAAAAAAATCGTAATTAAGGATTATAATACCGAAGCGCAGCATCCGACCGAAATTTTTAATGAATAAACCCGAGGAGTCCTTTGAGAATTTTTCCTTGGGTTTTTATTTTTAAATCGGTCCATTTTGCACACGATAATAAACAAGAAACATTAGATAATCATGATAATTATTCATGCTGATTTTATTTGATGAAGGCTACATGAAATTGATTCTCTCTGGGGAATCACTTAACTAAGATTGATGACTCGATTTCCATATTATCTCGATTTACACGATGAAAGAAAAAAGGGATGGCAGACGCAAAAACAAAAACACGATAAAGAATTTAACGAAATAATTATTTCCAAAAAATAAAAATGGGAAGGAAGTTTAAAATATAATTCCGGGGCGCAATTTCACGGCAAACATATTCGCCGAACATGTTGGGCGAATATGTTGGTGTTTCACAAGAGTGGGCAACGTGGCCATTTTGGACAAATATTTTCACTAACAAGTTGGGGAAGCTCCACATAGGGCGCAATTTCACGCCAAAGGGTGCAAATTCACTATGGAATGTGCTTATGTGTAGAACTACCAACGTGTTAGTAAAACAATTTGGACCAACATGTTGTACGAACTTGTTGAATTAACATTTTACACTAATTTTGGCAGAGGAATAAATTCTGCAATAGTCGATTTGTTCGTTTTCCAAACATGTTGGTACAAAATGTTGGTCCAACTTGTTGTATCAACATGTTGATCCAGCATTCCATAGTGAATTTGCACCCATAGTGTGAATTGTTGGTCCAACAAGTTGTTGCAACATGTTGGTCCAACTTGTTGTACCAACATGTTGGTATAACAAGGGATTGTCAAAGGGAATGTTATGTCAACATGTTGGCCCAACATTACATAATGATTTTGCACCCTTACATACCAACAAATTTGATCCAACAACATGCTGGTCCAACAAGTTGGTGCAATAAGTTGATCCAACAAGTTGATACAATCCGTTGGTGCAACATGTTAATCCAACATTCCGTAGTGAATTCGCACCCAAATTCACTACGGAAGTAGTGAATTACATTTTCGGAGATCATGGCGGTGTTTTATAAAAGTGGGGAACATGCTCGATGAATATTTGGGACAAACATTTTTCACACAACATGCTTATAAAAGCGTCACTGCTTATGTGGAGCTTCCCCTGCATGTTGAATAAAAATTTTTAGTGAAAACGTTTGTCCAACATGCTTTCTGAATATGTTTGTCACTTTTTTCAAAGGGTGCAAATTCAAGATGGAATGTTGGACCAACATTCCACATTAATTTTGGTGTAGGAGTAAATTCTGCAATAGTCGATTCGTTCGCTCTTCAAAGGGTGCAAATTCACTACGGAATGTTGGATTAACAAGTTGGCACAAGTTGGACCAACATTCCACACTAATTTCGGCGTAGGAGGAAATTCTGCAATAGTCGATTTGTTTCTTTGTCCAACATGTTGGTGCAACAAGTTGGCACAACATGTTGGTCCAACTTGGTGCACTAACATGTTGGTCACACTTGATGTACTAAAATGTTGGTCCAACATAGTGAATTTGCACCCTATGTTGGACCAACATGTGCTGACATCGGGCTTATCGCGACTTCATACCCGATTTTGCATTACACTATCGCGACAGTGTGACTTATTGCGACAGTCTAGTTGTCGTCATAAGTTTCTTACGGGATCGCCATGTTAAATAAATTTTTGAAATGTCGCCACAAGTGCAAGAAAAAAATTTCTCAAGGTCATCGGCCATAAGAAAAATTAAAAAAAAAAAAAATTCGCGACAAAGTAATGACTTGTACGTGTATATGTACCAACATGTTGCACCAACTTGTTGGACCAACATTTTACACTAATTTTGGCGTAGGAGTAAATTCTGCAATAGTCGATCCGTTCGTTTGTCAAACATGTTGATACTACAATGTGGTACAACATGTTGGTCCAATTTGTTGTATCAACGTGTGGGTCCAATATTCCATAGTGAATTTGCACCCTGAATTCTGCAATAGTCGATTCGTTCGTTTGTGAAACATGTTGGTACAACAAGTTGGACAAGCATGTTGTACCAACATGTTGGTCCAACATTCCATAGCGAATTCGCACCCTAAAAACGCCGAATTCGAAAATACCAAAATTACAGCTTTATCTTTGTTGTCACGTGACAACTTTCGAATTCTTTGCCTCTGCTGCATATATTTAAAACATTTGTTGTGGAACATTCGATTTATTTGAAGAATTCAAAATTCTGTCCGAATGACCATTTCTGGGTATTCTCCTCCAGGCCGACATGCTGCTATTCCATCTTGATCTTTTCCTTATTCGGTTTTTGCTTTAATTATTTTCCTTCGATGTTTATTCCTCTTTCATTTTCCGATTTTAGACTTTATTCGTTGTTTGATCCTTTTGTGTTTTCCTCGTTAAAATATATATAAGCTTGTATGTCAATAAAATATAAAATTCATATTCTTCCAAACGCTACTTTAATATATTGTGTTACAAAATTTTCAAAAAACCCTTTTTTTTATTTTAATGAGAAGGATATCGGTAATCGATTAAGTCAATAAAATTGTTTCCTTGTTCTTCTAATTATACGAACTTTTATTTATTTTCCCTCTTCATTTTGATCTTGCCCGAAAACTGATCTTTTTTTTTTTTTTTTTTTTTTCTTTAACGAAAAAAGGATTATCCAATTAACGATTTTTATTTTGTGTTTCAGATTTGAATGACGACACCGATGATATGGGAAAGGAACAAAGGTGAAAAAATAATCAAGGAAATCCCGTTATCGATGAACTTTTAATCAGGCGGAATCGCTGAAAGCAACAAAACCTTCCCCCCTCCGCCCCTCTTCTCCTCACTCTTTGTAAAACGTGTTTTTTTAATGAACTTCAAGTGAAATTTTTTTTTTAATATAAAAAATAATAAAAAATAAAAGGAATGGAGATGATAAAGAAACAGATAAACCAAGCCGAGGTGAAGGCGGAATGAATGAATCTCTGTTGTGGATCATCGGGGAAGCGGAGGAAGATTTACTCACAAGCGTGATCGGTATTAGCGTAAACAAAAGCTTAAAACGCGAAAATTCTTCATGGAGCAATTACACGTATTCGAATTACACGGACGTGGACTGGGAGAAATTGGCTCAGGAAAGGGCCGCACTTGCCGTCATCCTCGCGTTGTTCTCCGTTGCGACCGTCTTCGGAAACGTTTTAGTGATATTAGCCGTGGCAAGGGAACGCTATTTACATACAAGTACGAATTATTTCGTCACCTCGTTGGCGGTCGCGGATTGTTTGGTCGGTTTGGTCGTGATGCCCTTTTCCGCGACTCACGAAGTTTTCGTTCACAACTGGTATTTCGGAACGGATTGGTGCGACGTTTGGCGCTCCCTGGACGTTCTCTTCAGCACCGCAAGCATTTTAAATTTATGTGTGATATCTTTGGACCGTTACTGGGCCATCACGGACCCTTTCACTTATCCCACGAGGATGAGCAGGAGGAAGGCAGCGGCTTGGATTGCCGGGGTGTGGGTTTGCTCCGCCATGATATCGTTTCCGGCGATCGCGTGGTGGAGGGCCGTTCAGGTAAAAGAACCCCCACCGTTGACTTGTCCGTTCACGGAAAATTTCGGGTATTTAATGTTTTCAAGTACTATTTCGTTTTATTTACCGTTGTTCGTGATGGTTTTCACGTATTATCGAATTTACCGGGCGGCCGCGGAGCAAACTCGAAGTTTAAAAGTTGGCACAAAACAAGTTCTGATGGCTTCCGGGGAGTTGGAGCTAACGTTGAGGATGCATCGAGGAGGGAATCATCATATCTATCAGCAGTCAACCGTAGAGGATGGGGGAGAAGACGGAGAAAACGTTTCGCCGCCTCATAACGGGATCTCCCGGTTGCCGAGCACTCGTTTACCGACGAAGCACATTAGTAAAAATTTTTCGGTATCTAGGAAATTAGCGAAGTTCGCGAAGGAGAAAAAAGCTGCCAAAACATTGGGGATCGTTATGGGTGTGTTTATAGTGTGTTGGTTACCGTTTTTTGTTGTTAATTTATTGAGTGGGATTTGCAATCAGTGCATATGGCAGGAGGAATTGGTGTCTTCGATAGTCACGTGGCTGGGGTGGATTAACTCTTCCATGAATCCGGTGATTTACGCTTGTTGGAGCAGGGATTTTAGAAGGTAAGATCAGTAGTAGAAAATTTTTAATCCGCTACGTTATTCTCTCAAGGGTAATTTGGAAGGCAGCGCCCTACCCAAAAAGATATGACTTAAAATAATCAATTTTGATGGTCTTAGCCATTTTTAATCGCGACGGGTTTCGATTAGTCATTTTTGATTAATTTTGGTTTTTAACTATTATTCTTGATCGTTCTTGATCGAAAAAGGTCATATTCGACTGATTTTCTGTTTTTAGTCGCAATTTTGGTAGGGAGGGAAGGGGTTCAAGAATTGATTAAATCTGTATAGAAGGATGCACATTTTTCGGTACTAGTGCGAGAGTCCGTGAAGTCAGCAGTAAAAAACCAAATTTTTATAATAGACGCCTTTCTATGTTTTTTTTTGAGCTTTCATAAAATCCTGTTCCCAAGTTTGTTGCTACCAAAAAAAAAAAAAAAAACTTGCTTTTTATTAACCAATTTGTAACAGGAAACGGATTTTATGTTTTTCTACTGAATTTGAGCTTTCAGAAAACACAACTTTGAGAATTTGAGCTTTCTCCTGTGAGATTTGAAAAAATATTAAATGTATTATATTAGTTCGATTCCCTACCATTTCTCCTAATCCATTTTTCCTAAAAAAATAAATTTCTATTCCATTTTTCCTAAAAATCTTGGTTCCTAAAATGTTTTCCCTAATTAACTATTTTTTCCTAATTTTTAATTTTTCTAAAATTGTTTGATCCCAAAAAAAAAATTTCCTAAAATCCTTTTAATTTAAAAAATTAAGAAAAATTTTTATTTTAGGAAATTTTATTCTAGGGATCAAAAAGTAGGAAAATTGAAAATTATGAAAAAAACAGTTAATTAGAAAAATGTTTTAGGAACCAAAGTTTTTAGGAAGAACGGATTAGGAATTTATTTTTTTAGGAAAAAGGGATTAGGAATTTTTTTTTTTTAGGAAAAACGGATTAGAAAAATTTTTCGGGAGCATATTAGTTCGTTTACACCGAAAAATTATAACGATTTTTTTTAAAAATTAATTTTATTTTCGAAAATTAGCTTTTTTACAGATAAAAATGAGATGGGAACGCACCGACGCCGTTCCAAAAAGTTTTGTTGCGTTTTAGAGGCAAAGATTCAATATTTAAAATGAACGAAAAAGGCTTTATGGTTCCTAAGTTTTTCAATTTAACGATTTAATTGTTTTTGCAATAAAGAAATAAAACGTGGGCCAGTCGGCAGGGATTTAATTTTCTCCCAAAAGGAAAAAAAATTTATTTACGCAATTTTATTTCATAAATGGTTAGTATTGGACCTGAAGTCGTGAAAACAATAAATTCAATCAAGATCGAAGCTGCGTTTTTAAGAGGCACCTTTCCAAAGGTCATTTTTTCTAGTTTTTTGCAAATATCTTCGAAACTGTTCGGAATTCCAAAAAATCGGCTTCTACGTAAAATTCTGCGTGGCGTGGAAATTGGTGTTTTACGCGTTTGTGTACGATAAACGGATGCAAAGTTACGATTTTTTTTTTTTTTTTTTTTAAAGTGAAAACACTTAGAAAAATCGCCAAAATCGGGCTTTAACGACATTGTTTATTTTTTGTTGTTGAAATAGTTCCCAATTTCACCGCTAGAGCTCTGTACTAGTCTCTCAAAAAGAATTTTTTTTTTTTTGCGAAAACAATTAAATTTATGCATTTAAAATCATGGATCTGTTGTCTCTGAACAAAACAAAACGTTTGGCACGTTTTTGGTGCCCGTTTTCATGTATAAAATAGTGGATTAAAAAAAATTTTTTATTTTCTCGTTAAAATGTCTCCACCGCCTTGCTAACCGACCGGCGATGTAAACGAACTAATACCTTAAAATATCGTAAATGTATGCAGCACTGCCCCAGATTTACGTCCATTTTTTTTTTTAACCTTGGAATTTGAAACCTAACTCAAATTCTTTCCCGAAATTTGAGCTTTCTGAAGATATGACGTTCCAAATTTAAACATCCCGCTTCCAGATCCAAAATGTCTAGACCAGGAATCAAAAATGTCCTAAACCCAAAAATCGGGATGTGAGCTGCGTGAGTATCTCCGAACAAACAAATCGACATTTACCTGCATTCCTTTGACGAGATTGGAAACGAAGTGCAAGTCATAAAATATTACGATGCCTACTGAAATCTTCACGACTTCGAAGCCGAGGAAATATCTCCCAAGCGTTTTCTTAATCACGGCGTCTTACAAATAAAACCTTAAGAAAATAAATACGATTAAAATCCGAGCTTTGGAAACCAAAAGCCAACATGATTCCTTCAACCGCAAAAATGACGGGAATTCCATGAAATCCTACTTGTTTTTGTTTCTCGTTAATTCTTTTATACTCGGGGGAAAAAAAATGGTGTTGGTTTGAGATTGAATTTTTCCTACGTTTGATTTTTGTTTTCATATCACCGTTTCAAATATAAGGTTGTTTATAAAATATTCAATATCGTATAGGCTTCATAATTTTCCTTAAAACTCTTCTGTGAAAGGGAAATGAAAACGGAAACGTGTAGGTGGAAGAGTTATACAGTGGATTTCAAGTAGCTATGATAATACCTACTTTGAAACACGTGAGAAAATAAATATAAGCCGAATGAAAGAGCTATACCCGATGGAAGAATAGATTTCAAAAGGAGGAAACGATGATTTATGGTAACTTTTCAGCTTTTTGAGAACTTGTTTCGAATTCTTCTAATTGAGTTATGTTCATTTGTCTGTCATGCGCGTTTTTGTTAAAATATTTATTTACCGGAAAGAAAAAGAAAAAAATTTAGTTTTACCAAACGCCTACGATGGATGTTTTTTTTAATCGTTATGATGGTGTTGAAAAACAGCATCTCGTTTGAGCTTGGAAAAAAAAAATCCTTTTTCAGTGAAGGTTCATTATTCCTGCAGGGTAGGTTAATTAATGGTAATGTATGGACGGATATTTATACAGTAAACATCATTTACCTCTTTTATCGTGTAGGTGATCAAGATTACTGCATTTATCTGGCAAACAAAATGGGGTAAATAAAATGCATATTATTTTAAAATGTAGGGTTTTTAAAAAGAGAACACATCTTCATTGATAAATTATCAAAGGATTCTGCGCTTGTCTTTTTTATTTATTTATTTGATAAAAGACAGACAAGCGAGCTTTTTACGCCGCTGAAAAAAATTGTATTAGGGTATTTTCAGGTATATTTATATTTGAAAGATTTTGGTGTAAAAATAAAATGATTCCCTATCATTTTTCCTAATTTTTTTTCCTAAAAATAAAATTTCCTAAGGTTTTTTTTCTTTTTTTTAAATTAATTATTCCTAAAAAAATGTTAATAATTTTTTTTTCTATTAATAATTTTACTGAAGGTAATATTCCTAAAAAAAATTTCCTAATTTTTTTCTCCTAAAAATAAAATTTTTGAAGGTTTTTTTTCTAATTTATTATTCCTAAAAAAAAAGATACTAATTTTTTTTTCTATTAAAAATTTTGCCGAAGGTAATATTCCTAAAAAAAGATTCCTAATTTTTTTTTCCTAGAAATAAAATGCTGCTTCTCCATTATGGCTCAAAATTTATTTTCTAGAATTAATTTTCAAAATTTCCGGAAGTACTGTGCTTTAGTTATTCTATAAATTTTCGACCATGGATTAAGAATACAAAAAATGCAATGTAGTAAAAATGGCCGACTCCATTTTTAAATCTTGGGTTAGAAATCCATAGAACAACAAAAGCACAGTACTTCCGGAAATTTTAAAAATTAATTCTAGAAAATTAATTTTGAGCCATAATGGAGAATTCCCTATTTTTTTTTCCTAAAAATAAAATTTCCTATTTTTATTTTCCTAAAAATAAGATTTCCTTTTTTTTCCTAAAAACAAAATTTCGTAAGGTTTTTTTTTCTAATTTATTATCTTATATTATCCCCCCCCAAAAAAAAATGTTACTAGCTTTTTTTTCAATTGATAATTTTACTAAAGGTAATATTTCTAATAAAGATTTCCTATTTTTTTTCTTTATACCGCCGTTTTATAATTTTTTTATAGAATTTATTGTGTAAATTCTTGCTTTTTATACGTCTACAAACGGTTCTTTTAACTTCCACATTACCCATTACAGAAAAAAATTATTTAAGCAAAAATTCCTAATAATTTTCAAAAAAAAAAAAAAAATATATAGGAATTTTTTTAGGAGCTTTAAAATAGGAATTTTGATTTATAGGAAAAGAGATTTTAGGATTTTTTTTAAAGGAAATACAATAGGAATTTTAATTTGTAGAAAAGAAGATTTTAGAATTTTTTTTTTTTTTTTTTTTTTAGGAAAAATGATTGTAGGAAAATAATTACTAGGAATTTTTTTTAGGAAAAAAAAATTAGGAAAATTGCGGCGGTGAACTATCGTATCCCCATCGTAAATATAATTGGAGATAGTCTGTTTCGAACGTTTATGAAAATCACGTGATCATTCGACTCCAAGTTTACAGGCTCGTGTTGCCGTAAACTTGAGGTCACGTGACACTTCCACGATACTTCGAAACAGACTAACTCCAATCATATTTACGATGGAGATACGTTAGCTCACCTCCAACGCACGAAATTATTCCATTCAAAAATTTTTTTTTTTGAATACTATTTATTGCACAAGTGATTCTTTAAATTAGTGCACTTTATTTTTACACCAAAATTTTCGAAAAATAAAAATACCTGAAAATACCCTTTTGCGGATAAAGTTTAGCATAACTGCCCACGTTGAATAGTGTTCGGAATAAATTGCGTAACTCCTATTTCATTCATTTTTGATCCACCGCGTCCCTTTCATAATTGTGATACGATATATTTTATCAAATTGATCTTACACATCAAAGTCAAACGAACGATAAAAAAAAAAAAAAAAAAAAAAAATGCGACGTGAGCCAAGTCTAATTTGGTCGTACTATATACTTCAAATTTGAATCTTATCTCACAATTTAACTATATAAAATTTCATTTCCGACGCTTTTCCCTCCTGTATACACGGAGAAAAGCGCGAATAGAAAATCCTCTCAGGATTTTACTTTTTCTTATTTCGAAATATTCCAACTGTACATCCCAAGCTCCGGCGAATTTATATCGAAAACATTTCCCATTCGATTCACCTTTCAGCCCTCATCTCCGCCCCAAACCTCCTCCTTCCTCTCTGAATTAGTTTAATTAACCGTTCGTTGGAAAACTTTCTTCTCTTTTAATTTTTCAAATGACTACTTGCACAAAACCTTGCGATAATGCTTTTTAAAATCGGATTCCCTTGGACAGACGCGGTTTTAATCCCGAGGAGAATAATCCGTTTTTGGCGCGTAATCGAGTTTTTGAAGTTTTTGACTTGATTACTGGATTTACGGTGACAAAACCGAAATTTAATAATGCGCTTTATTTACTTTAGCTGATAAGAAGTGGATTAGTTTCATACAAGTCCATTTAAAATCATACGAAAAGGGTAAAATCCTACATGATTTTCTGTACGATTTTATAATGCATCTAAATGTTGCTGTGTGATCCTCCTGCTTAGTAGGGTGGGTCGAAAATCAAAAATTTTGGATTTTCAAAATGCCGGAATTCGGATGTCATGATCTTGCGAGATCTTGAACAAGATTTTCGAACGAGAAATTTTAGATTTTGAATCCTTAGACTCTTACACTTCCAGACCCAAAGTCTGACCAAATTTCTTGAAATTTTGTTGAAATTTGTTGTGTCCATCCCTATGCTCAACATGTTACAGCGTTAAAAACATGCTGCTGAACTTGTTGCAACATAGAAACATGTTGGTTACATGTTGAGGAATGTATGAAAGGTTTTATTTTTCGTCTTTCAGAGTTGCGCAACTTGTTTAGGCAGTTTGCAGCAGCATATTGCTACAACAAGTGGAGCAACAACATGTTGTAACATGTTACTGTAACATTTTTCTGGTACTTATTTTAACTCTCGGGAAAAATCTCCATTTATTACAGAATTAATTTTTTTTTTCCATTGAACGAGGAAATTTTGAAATTTTAATATTTTGAATAGTTTCCTTTTTGTAATAATCTTTTAATATTAAACTTATCAGTTTCCTTTTAGTTTTGTCGATTGATAAAACGCGTTTGAAGTTATTGTTTTCGAAGCATCTGTCGCATTTGAAAAGGAATTAAACTTTCCGCTTTAAAAACTTTCATCCCTGTTTCATTTGAGTTGATCATCCAAGAATTTGATTTTAAACTTCGGAAAAGGATCTAAGAGGGGGTAGTATAGGTGCGGCGGGTAAAAGGAAGAAAATGTTTATGTTTGAATAACTGCAATTTTCCTCTCCTTTTAACTGATTGAGAAGGCTTGTCATCGTTAGTTAAGTTTATATCGAAACTGACTGTGTATAATAAATAATGGGAGAGAGTAGATTCAAGGGAGAGCTTTTCTCGTATTAAATGGTTGTGGGTTGCAGAATCGTGAATCTACAGCCTTTATTTAGACCACGAACTCCGGTTCGACAGAAACCCAAATTGATTCAAGAAAACGAGAAAATCACCTTAAAATGGAGAGAGAGACCCTGGGTTCCCGTTTTCGTTTTCTCTCTCGCCCCTTTTTATCGGGTACACCCCGCAAAATCTATTTCCTATTCGATTTCCTCATTTTATTCAAGATTCATTGAAAAAGGGGAGGGCAAGGTATTGCGCGACCCTTTTTTGAGTGTTAACTAATCCTTGCAAAGACAGGAGGAATTATTTATGCGTTTTCGCGGGGGACTGCCTTTTTTTTTGTGTGTGTTTTATTTTCTTGTTTTGCTCAACTTTCGGTAAAATTTATGGGTGTTCAGGTTCCCGTTAATCGCATAAAACAAAACTTAAGAATCAAAGTCCAAAAACGCTTCCTGGAGCATTTCTTCTTCTTCTTCTTGTGTCGTGTGGGGGAAACAACTTTTCTTTTCCGTTAAAGTTTTGGTTCCAGGAAAATATTTAATATACGAACCAGCTCCTCTCTGTGATATGTTACTTCTTAATTGTCATCCGAGAATTTATGTTAAAGTTTTGTGCACTTTGTGTCTGACTCAACGATACCACATCTTCATTCCTATCTTTTGCCGTTGGAAAATAACGCCGAGAGCAAAAGCGAAAACGCTAAGTTCTAAGTCTCTTTACAGACTTAAAGCTGTTTTAGAAAGAGAATATCAGGTTACTTTTTTTTTTTATATAGAAAAGGCACGAGTTGGGCCATCCCTTTAAATAAAGGGTGGGACAAATCATTGCATCGAATTAATAAGGAAACCTTCAATTGTTCACGGAAATAACGACTGAGAAAATTCATTTTCTTAATCATTGAGAAAAAATTTCGTCGAATACATGAGCCGGGTGGGAATCGAACTCGTGCCTTCCATTTGCCGGGCGGGTGCTCTACCACTAAACTATTCTCTCGCTATGTGATTCGTGTTGCGATTTAAGTCCTTCATTGAGAGAAGATTAGCCGAGTGCGGGTCGGTAGCTTAGTGGTAGAGCACCAGCCCGGCAAGCGGAAGACGTGGTTCAATTCCCACTCGGCTCATGTACCCGACGAAAGTTTTTCTTCATGATGTTGTTATTTCCATAAATTACAGAACAGAAAATCGAGATTTCGGCTTTTCTAATATTATAAAAAGATAGATGTAAATAGTATTATAAAATAATATTATAAATTGTAATAATGTTATAAAATAATATTACTCACTACAGATGATAGATTTTTCTTGAATTGTTCTTTTCACTTTTACAAGGAATATTATATAGGCTCAAAATATGGAAATACAAACTGCAGTCTTTGCAGTGCAAAGCAAGATTTTGGATCCTTCGGACTCTGTATTTTGGTTGTTATTGGATCGATCGCAATGAAAGTTGGCAGGATTTTCGGCAGACTCAATAATAAATCTTTAGAGAAATCGGTTAAAATATACGGAAGTAGTGACCATAAAGGTCAAAGGTGACTACAAAGGTAAAAAATCAAACCCTCCCCAATTTTTTTTTTTTTTCAAAAACGGATTTTTTTAAAAATTTCCTCTTTTCAAAATTTTGCCTATTTTGGTCAATTTAAAGTTGTCTATTTGTTACCTTTGTATTCTGAGGTAGCGAAGTTGCAACCGTATTTGCCGTACTTGCCAATTTTTTTTGCAACGGCTTAGAATTATTTTTTATGTCGCACCATTTCACTATTCGATGAAGCACGTAATCGGTTAGCCGATCACACTTTTTTCATCTCCTTCTCGTCATTTTAATCGATCTGTAGTAATTATTCGTCCATTTCTTCAGTAGACCCAAGAAAAAGTGCGTTGAAAAAATTTTATAACTCTATAATGTTTTGGCCGATTATAAAATTTTATAACTATTTATAAATTTTTATAATTAAAATTTTTAACTGAGCGATATACTAATTTTATGCTTGAATATTACTGTATTTAGCATATGGGGACTTTTTTAAAAATTATCCATGAGAAAAAAATTGAAAAAAAAATTACAATTTTTTGGAATAGAACCCGAGCCTTGTGTTCTACTTACCAGCCGCCTTATTATTCTTGTATTTTTAATTTGGCAAAGGCTCAAAAATGAAGAAAAACAGAAATAGAAAAATTCGGGAAGCGTTAGAAGAAAATAAAAAAAACTTAGAAAAAAACTGAAAATAATTTTTGTTATAAAATTTTATAACGAAGTTTAAGTTTTTAATAATTCAAGTTTATAACACACTTTTACTTGGGTATATTGTTTCTTCACCTTATATTCTCCTACTTTCACAGTATCTCAATCCTCCAACAGTCTTTGCGACAAAACTGAATAAGAAACGAAAACATTTGTCTGAGATCACAGCGCCCTGTTATATTTTCCTTGTCAAAAACAAAACTTTTTGATCCTTTTTTTGACGATTTAATCGTCTATCGTAACTTCTCAATTATTTAACATTTAGAAAATCGATTTTATTTTATTTTTTTTTTATTCCCTCTCTTTGTATTTAACGAGACAATCGCTCATTAATACTTTCAATATTTTTTGACGGCGTAAATTGGAAGTCGATTAAAAACTCGCGCAGCAAAGAAATGAAGAAGTTGTAGTTTAATTAGAATTTTAAGCAGAGGTAGATTCGATGAAAATGGGTCGCCCCTCGACTTAATTGAAAACCTGTAATCTAATTATTTTCTTACCTTCACAGCTGACAATACCGTTTTGCGGCAATTCAGGAAAAACCGCTAACTTGAGTTTCATTTTATTACATTTCACTTGAAAAACAATTTGCATAATTTTCTTTTTCACTGATTTACGTCTTCTGGTAATTTTTTATATTTGACGAAAATTAAATCATTCTTAAACGTGTAATGAATGGGATATTTCACGCTTGCGCAGTCCCATTCGGCAAGATTTTTTTTTTTTTTTTTTTTTTTTTTGTGCCTCTTTCCTCCCTAGGCAATAAGTTTGTTTTTGTAACTGTAAACCGATTTTCCAAGTAATAAATGTCGAACAACACAACTTCGTATACGGTTAATTACTTTTTCGCTCATTCCGAAAAAAAAAAAATTTTCAATGTATTTTGTAAGAAATTTATTTTTTCTCATTTTTTTATTTTTTCCGAAATTAATGGTACATATACGTAAGGCGTAAAAGACGATTCAAGGCATTATCGAAACAAGCGTAAACGTTTGTAGGAATTCAAAAAAAAATAAATAAATAAATAAATAATAAACAAATAAAATAAAAATGAAATAAGATATAAAAAGTGAAGAAAAGGGAGATTTTGATCAATGAATTGGAAATGGTCAATTAACAACCACTTTCACAAAAGACCGGAACGAGAAGACGATATAATTGTTTTCGGTGAGGACTCCGCCGGGTCCCGAATCAAAATAGTTTGGAGACTTTAGGGGATTGGACGGAGATATTGCGAAACATTGTGTAGGCATATTGAGAATGGAATCAGAACACGATTTTGATGGTTGAATAGAGTTTAGTGAAACCCACGTTTGGATGATGACGACAGTAAAATTTTGAAAACATCCAGTGCTTGGATTTTCCGAGAAAACGGCATTAACTTGAAAAGGCTTGCTCTATTCCGTCTTAAATTTATTTTAAGACATCGCTGTTAAGTAAGATTTGTTCGGGTAGGTATCGAAACCGATAGGAATTGCCTAGAGTGCCCCAAGAGAAAGTGTGTTATAATATTGAGTTATTAAAAACTTCAACTTCGTTATAAAATTTTATAACACGCCAAAAAAAAATCTATTTATAATTCGTTATAAAATTTTATAACAAAAATTATTTTCAGTTTTTTTTCTATATTTTTTTTTTATTTTCTTCTAATGCTTCCCGAATTTTTCTATTTTTATTTTTCTTTATTTTTGAGCCTTTGTCAAATTAAAAATAGTGGAAATAAACCGAAAATTCGGAAAAATCTGGACAATATTATAAGTCAAAATAATTGGCAACTTAAGAACCATATTGTCGCTTTTAAAAACCAGTTGAAAAGTGGTGTAGTGGATAATGGCCTCTGGTAAGTCGACCACAAGGCTCGGGTTCTATTCGAAAAAATTGTAACTTTTTTTCCTCTTTTTTCTCATGAAAAATGTTTAAAAAAGAGCCTATAAAGTCTCCATATGCTAAATATAGTGCAATTCAAGCATAAAATTTATATTCGATTCTGAAAAGGGGGGGGGGGGGGTTAATGATCCCAATTAATTTAATTATAAATTGAATATAAGAAACCATTTAAATCAGTTAAATTTTTGGAGGGAAGAAACCCGATTCTTAAACATCAGCTTTGCCTTACCTTAAAATCAGACGACCTTCCTTCCTTACGGTTTTCCTTATTTTCATCTTGTAATGCTGTTTCAATCTAGAAAAGAAAAATATTAATTATGAGCATAAAAGATATAAAAAAATTTACATGAGCTTACCTTATAATCTGACTTGTTTTCCTTAAATATATCATCTAATTCTAATTTTAAAGCTTTATCTGTTGAATTATCTACCACATATTCTTCTGATTTGCGATTTAACTAATTTTCGGCTTTTCTTCTTTGATGAAAAACGTCAAACGTCACGAAAAAACGTCAAGCTTTGATGGTGTAGATTTCCGGCCAAAATGATGTCAAATTGACGTTTTTACGTCATTTTGACGTGAATTTGACGTTATTTTCATGCAGCAAATAATTAATTTTTTTTTTTTGTAATTCAAAAAATTGAATAAGCTGGTTTTTAAGTGAGTCACATCTAACTTGTTTAATGATCGCAGTCTTACATTGCCCACATTTTATTTCACTGAAACAAATTTTAAAAAAAATTAATCTGTAAAGGATCATATGAATAAGTTAAGGTTGGTATTTGCTAATTCCAAGAGGACCGAAAATGTATTTCCAATAAGGACTGTAACAGCCATGTGGTCCGGTAATCAAATGAAAGGACGAAAACCAAAATATCCAAAATATGCAGATAAATAAATCCTTCTTTATTTATAAGTAACATCCATAAACGCAAAAACCCTAGAAAAGAGATCACAGATAATTTAATATACAAGCCATATCGCTTCAATGCACTAAAGAACTTACCGGATTTACCGGGTTTCACGATTAGAATAAAAACTGATCGTCGACTCCATCACCCTTATGCCGGGGAAGCAAATAATTTAACGACTCATACTCGTTGATTAATTGATCGTAAAAATATCAATCTATTCATAATCTTAATTAAATAAAATAATCACACGAGGAGAAAATAAAAGATGGCGATCTCACCGGTCAGCGATCGAGCACACAACGATGGAAAACGGAAGTCGATCAGGCTAAGCGCGCATGCGCTCGGGGTTTCTTTATTTAAACAGAGACGTATTCAGGTTACGCGGCTTGCGCTGTTTATGTTCGTTACATCCGCCTCCTTCTAGGAAAAAAAAATTTACGTAGGAAATTTTTTAAAAAAGGACGAGAGATGAGAGAAAAAAAATTACATTCACACAATATACGCATTCATACCATAAAGTCACAAAAAAAAATGACGAATAAATTAAACGATAGCAATTTAAATAAAATGCTTCAATTGACAAAACTGCCACCGTCCGATGTCGTCACCTTTCAGAGTTTCAAGACGAACCTGTGACGGGGAGAAAATCTCAGCTATGATGTACGGGCCTTTGTACTTCGGCAGATATTTATGGGTGATATACTTGGGTCCATCCGAAGGATCATAATTTAACCTCCAGACCAACTCGCCGACCTGGAAAGATGAGGGTCTCCTCCGAAGATTGAACCGTTTCGCATTTGCCTTTTTGACCTTTTCGACGCTTTGGATGGCTTTGTCGTACATAAAAATTTGCTCATCTTCAAATTCGTTAAGGAAAGCATCAGGGTCAAACTCAGCCAAATCTCCATCTTCAGACTCTTTGTGCAATTCATACGGCATCCGAAGGTTTTCGCCAAAGGTGAGTTTTGCGGGCGAGAATCCAGTTGCGTCACTAATTGCGTTTCTGAGTGCGAAGACAACAAAAGGTAAATTTTCGTCCCACGACCGATGGGTTTCCTTCGCGAAGATTCCTAAAGTAGTATTGATCGATCGGTGGTGACGCTCTACTTGATTTGCTGATGGCGAGTATTTTGGGATAAGTCGGACGTCGATCTCATAGTCTTTGCATCGCTCTCGGAAGTATTTACTGGCGAAAATGGATCCGTTATCTGCTAAAACAAACTCCGGCTTCCCGTATTGGAGAATGATGTTTTCCAGGAGAAACTTCCACACTGCTTTTGCAGTACCTCTGCGGAGTGGCATGGTAACCAACCAGCGGCTTGCCATATCTACAGCTGTGGCTATAAATCGATTTTGTTTAAAAGAAAGGGGGAGGGGACCAACAAGATCTAAACTGTAAGCCATTCGAGGCTTAAAACTCGGGCTGTAATCTGCCATCGTACCGTGAGGCGGTTGATTACTTGCCTTATAAGCCTGGCAATCACGACATTGCTTAACGTATTTCTTCACGGAGAGAAACATGTTTGGCCAATAATATTTCCTTTGGAGGTTAGAAAACGTTTTCTTCGCACCGAGATGGCCACCGAATAAGGAGTCGTGGTAATGTTCTAGAAGTTTTTCCCTGTAGTCGAAGGGTACTACTAGCTTTTCCTTGACAATCTTCGTTTCGAGGTCTGTCGCTCTTTTGAAGATTTTATTTCCTGAAACGCGGAAAAGTGGATAAAAATCCGGTTTCGCTTCGATCCTGTCCTTTAAGTCGAGATACCATTCATCGGTAATGTCGTTGAATCGTGGAGGATTTGGAATATCCAGCTCTATGTCGCTGATTAATACATCTTCTTTTTGTTCGTCTGCCGAGCATTTGTGGTAAGAAGCTCTGCTAAGGGCATCCGGTACCACCATTTGTTTCCCCGGTCGGTGAATTATCGTAAAGTTAAACATCCCTAAGAAAACTATCCATCGCGCGAGCCGTCCGGTGGGATTTTTCAAATTGTGCAGCCACTGCAGCGCCGAGTGGTCTGTCATCACTTTAAATGCCGTTCCATCAATGTATTCTCTGAACGTTTCGATTCCATGAATGATTGCCATAAGCTCTCGTTCCGTGGTATCCCGTTTCCTTTCATCTCGGTTCAACGTCCTTGAGGCGTAGGCGATGACTTGTTCCTTCCTTTTTCCTTGTTTCTGTAGAAGGACAGCTCCTGTGCCAACTCCACTCGCGTCAACATGAAGTTCAAAAGGGAGCGTAAAATCAGGGCAGGTTAAAACGGGAGCCTCAGTTAAACATTTTTTTAAAGTATCAAAAGCTTTCTGCTGTTCTAATGACCATTTGAAATCAGTTTTTTTCTCAAGAAGACTAGTTAAAGGTTTAGAAATTTCAGCACAACGAGGAATAAACATACGATACCAGTTAACGACACCCATAAATGAACGAACTTCTTTAAGATTTTTGGGGGGGAGTAATCTCAAAACGGCATCAACCTTTTTTTTAATGACCCTTATCTCCCCCTGTCCCACGACATGCCCTAAGTACTCTACGTAAGGGGACATAAATTGACATTTTTTCCAGTTTATCTTTAAGTTCGCCTTCCTAAGTAATTTAAAAACTTTTTTCAAATGCATCATATGCTCACCAAAGGTCTTACTAAAGATAATTATATCATCGAGGTAAACAAATACGAATTTGCCTAAGGCACAACGTAAAACGTTGTCCATGGCGGACTGAAAACTCGCAGGGGCATTGGACAACCCAAAAGGCATTACGCAAAACTCATAAAGACCTTTCCCAGGCACTGTGAATGCCGTGCCCTCAATACTATCCTCGTGCATCGGAATCTGGTGATAGCCAGCCTCTAAGTCTAAACTCGATATGAAATTTGCATCTTTTAGCTGACTGAAGATTTCTTTCATTCTTGGAAGAGGATACGAATTAGGGACAACCGATTTATTGACCAACCTATAATCTACGCATAATCTAAAGTCTTTATTCTTTTTCTCGACCAAAAGAATCGGGGAACTCCAAGGACTTTCACTTTCCCTTATAAGACCTTTCTCTAAAAGTTCATCAACCTGTTTATGGGCTATTTCCTTTTTAACCGGAGACATAGGGTAGTATCGCTGCTTTTTAGGAACCGTTCCTGGCTTAAAATAAATTCTGTGTTTAGGCACATTTGCAATTCCACTAACAGACTTAAATTTATTCTTAATCTTTCGCATAAATTGATCAAAAATCTTCTTTTCCTTAGCTGTCGGTTTAAATTTAGCTTCTTCAGATAACTGTTCCAATTCAGTAGCTTCTAGTCTAAGATTTCGTGCATAAAATTTAACAACCGGCAAAATCGAATCTGGGAATTCTAAAATACCTTCCTTCACGCAAATTTTAATATCTAGGTCATGCATGGTGTTTAAACCTAAAATACCATCACTGCTCAAATTTTTAACTAAATAAACTGGTCCTGACCAAGTATGACCATTAATGACTAAATCGACATTTGCAACACCCTCAATCTTTGAACGTCTTTTATCTGCAAACCTTACATGTAATTTACTCGGTTCAATATAAATTCCCTTATCTTGTAAAAATTTAATAATCGAATCATAATCCAAAATTGTATGGGTAGCTCCTGTATCTACTAAAATCGTACGTTTCTGACCAAAAATCGTAACATCTACAAACATCCGAATCGCAGCACCATTTAAAATAATATCTTCGCTAACGTCGATACCGGAATCGGCATCTGAATCATAATTATCATTATCGCTTATAATTTCATCATGCTTATTAAGAAAAAGATTTAAATTGCTATTAGAGTTTTCGTTTTTATCATTAGTGTTCAGGATTTCGTCGTCTATGTCAAGAAAGAGACCTAAACCTTCATCTTCCTTTACTTCGAGTTTTCCGTTTTGTTCTTTTCGGAAAATTTCACGCGTCTATCCGACGACGGTGATGTAGAGCGATCGCGAGAATTTCGATCACGCGAGTTTTCCCGTGAATTTCGATCACGGTTTCGATCTTGCGAAGTCGAATCTCGGTTTCGACTGTTTCCGGAGAAATCATCTTGATTTCGATTTCTCGAATAAGAACTGTCTCGATTCCTATTTTCCCGATAAAAATCATCTCGATTTCTATTGCTTGAATAAAAATTATCGCGGTATGAATCGCGGTAACGCGGAGTAAGATCACGATATCTTCCACGTTCACGAGACGAATCACGATTGCGATCTCGATTTCGAGAGGAATCACGATTTCTGTCTCGACTATTGGAAAAATCACGATATCGATTTCGATTATTTGAAGAATCACGATATCGATCTCGACTATTTGAAGAATCACGATATCGATCTCGACTATTTGAAGAATCGCGATATCGATCGCGACTACTACGAGAATCATGATATCTATCGCGGTTATTTCGAGAGGAATCACGATACCTGTCTCGATTTCGAGAGGAATCACGGTAAGAATCATATCGAGAAGAATCACGGTAACGGTCGTTTTTATTAAAATATTCCGGAAGTGGTTGCCTTAAACGATCCGGTGGAGGTAAATAACTTAATTCTTTAGCCAAAACTTCTTCTTCGCGGCGACAAGCATCGGCTAAATCGTCTAAATTTTTAATCGAATAACCACGGATCATATCAATGTAGTCCTTATGCAAATTATCGCGGATTATCGGAAAAAGTACGTTATTCGGAAGCGGATCCGGCAACTTTTTATTCATTGCTTTGATAAGCGCGATGTAAAAATCTATCTTTTCGTCTCGCAACTGAGTTCTAGTATAAATGTCAGCCATTTGCTGATTTACAGAAATATAAACTTTAAACGCTTGCTTAAGCCTATGCTTAGCATCTCGATACGAGTAAATCGATTCTTTATTGGCCTTCCAGAAAATCGCGGCATTTTCGGTTAACAAAAATGGGAAAACCAAAAGAATATCATCAAGACTTATTTGATAAAGTTCCTTCAGTTCTTCTAATTTAACGAAATACTCTTTAATCTTTTCACGGGGTCTTCCAGCAAAATAAAGATCACGTTCTTTGCAATCTTTCAAAAAAGCTCGCAACTCTTTGTTAAGGCGACTACTAGAAGAAGAATCTTCGCCTTCGTCATCCGAATCTGAATAATTTGACGGCCTAGGGGGAGGTTTCGCAGAAACAGAAAGGGCTTTAATCGTATCAGTACAAGTACTAATTAAATTTCCTAACGCATCATACGGGTTATTTCCAAACTGTTGAAAATAAGATGGCTGCCACGGTGGACCTATTGAAGGTGGGGGCAAAGCTGTAAAATTTGGAGGAAGATTAAAATGACCAGTTGACATTAAACTAGTTGGCAGTGTACTAGTTGATGCCACACCTGAACTTAATGACACGCTGGACACGGGGATATTTGAGGCTACAGGACTTGGGGACGTCGTGACAGACGGTAAGGACGTTACGGTACTCGACGAAGTTGTAACAGACGGTGCTGATGTCACTGCAAGACTCTGAAACTGTTGCACCCTCTGTTTTACCGGAGAAACCGATCCGCTAATAGTCGTAACAACCGGATCTGGTGACGATACGGTTACATCCGGGATCATATTTTTCAACGCATCCTGTATATCTGGAGTAGGAGTTATCGGTCGCTCTGGATCTGTCATCTCTGGATACTTCGCCTTTCGAAATTCCACGAATCCAGTCGGTTTTTCGTCGGGATGTTGGTTATAATACGTAAGGAGTTCTGCTTGCATGTCTAATACCTTCATTTTCGATGCATCCACTTGTATTTCATTACACAACACCGCTAGCTCAGCTAGCTTCTTGCTAGCGATAAAATTGGTTAACGACATATTACCTAAAATTTTAACAAAAACAACAGCAAAAAAATTGAAAACGAGTACGTTTTCAGATTATCGCATTAAAAAAAAAATGTGACCCTAAAAGATAAAAAAAATGTAGACTCTAATTTTCAATTCATACACAATCACACTCACATGCATTCAAAAATTTGAAAAAAAAAAGAAGTCGGATGTGAATTTAAAAAAAAAGGAATCTTACTTTCGATTCAAAATACCCGAGAAAAAAAATTAAGTTAAAGCATAATCCATGTCCGTTTGCCAAGTAAAAAAAAAATCCTAATAAATAGTAATAAACAACAACGCGTTTTAAAATTTAAGTATTTCCGAAACTTACTAACTTCCTAACCTTCCCCAACATAATTAAGGTATTGGAGTCAACGATTACAAATATGACTACATATTTTGGCATAATTTAAAAAAAAATATTTGAATACTCAATAACACAATGTCAGTTTCATTTGACCTAATTCATTTCTAAAGTTCTATTTAAATTACACATTTTATTGAAAAAAAAGAAATTAACTAAACGATTGAGAGATAAAAGCAATTTTCATTGAACTAAAAATAATAATATAAATAAAAATTCAAAAAGCAATCCTTCATTTGATATCAGTCATTTTTAAATTCACAAGAGTAAAAGAAATTTTCCCTAAATTTTTGATAAATAATCATTCAAAAAAACAATGCATTACTTGATCTCGAAATAGATCAATTTCAATTAACCCCTAAACGATTATCTCACTTTTTCTAAAATCTGATCTCTCAATGTTTAACTTGCACAAGAAGAAAAAAAGTCTTAAACATTTCATCATTTTAAGAAAGAAAAAAAAGTCATTTAACATTTTCATAAGCAAAAAGAGAGAAAAAAAAGAATTGACATTTGATTAATATTGGATTGAAAAAAAAAAAAAAATGATGCCTTATGCTGAACCTGTCGCATCATGAAAACTCAAATACTCATATGACTTAACGTTCAAAAAACAACAATAAGACGATATTTCCTATTTTAATTTTCACTAATTCGACTCAAAATTTATTAAATTATTTGCTTTTAAAAGAGAAACCCTTTTACGAATAAATTTACAGCATAAAACGATTAAGACGAAAGACAAAAAAAAATTAACACGTGCTCATACCTGGTCTTGTTCTTACTTAACAAGCCAGAAAAATTAAATAAAAAATTACACTTTTAACCCAAAAGCTTTTCACTCCGGTCCCATTACGCCAAAGAAAAATGTGAAAGCTTTGGGCTCCGGTAAATGAGATCCATGAGGTCCATGAGCCGAGTCCTACGGTCGGGCGCCATTTTGTAACAGCCATGTGGTCCGGTAATCAAATGAAAGGACGAAAACCAAAATATCCAAAATATGCAGATAAATAAATCCTTCTTTATTTATAAGTAACATCCATAAACGCAAAAACCCTAGAAAAGAGATCACAGATAATTTAATATACAAGCCATATCGCTTCAATGCACTAAAGAACTTACCGGATTTACCGGGTTTCACGATTAGAATAAAAACTGATCGTCGACTCCATCACCCTTATGCCGGGGAAGCAAATAATTTAACGACTCATACTCGTTGATTAATTGATCGTAAAAATATCAATCTATTCATAATCTTAATTAAATAAAATAATCACACGAGGAGAAAATAAAAGATGGCGATCTCACCGGTCAGCGATCGAGCACACAACGATGGAAAACGGAAGTCGATCAGGCTAAGCGCGCATGCGCTCGGGGTTTCTTTATTTAAACAGAGACGTATTCAGGTTACGCGGCTTGCGCTGTTTATGTTCGTTACAGGACAAGAGAGTATTTCCAAACGTATGAAAAATCCAAATTTAAAGTCGTTATTTAGATTTAATTTTCCAGCTTCCATATTATTCAGTTACCGTAGATTGGGGTGAAGTTGAAAGGTGGGGTGAAGTTGAAAGGAAATTCCGAAAACAATTTAAGGTTTATTTTTGGCACCAAAAATTAAAAATTTTTTGTTTCATTAAGTGGATATTATTTACTGGATACTTATGTAGTATAAATATGAAAGCTGCGAATTCATATCTATTTTAGCATCTATTCTTGTTTAACTTTTGTGCGGATGACAAAAATGGCAACTTTTTGGTAGTTTCGAAACTTTTACTTCTGCTAGTGCTTTTTAATTTCTTCAGAAATTTTGAAGCCATTTTATTCGACATGGAATATTCTTATCTTTTTATTTCGCTAAAAAAATCAGTATATTTGCTTTCAGGCTTTGATAATCACAGCTTTTTTGAAAAAGTTTTGATTTTAAGAGAGACATGGGGTGAAGTTGAAAGGTCGCAGACTTAAAGCTTTTGCCAAATTTTGCTTCTGGAAAACATTTCCTGGGTGCTGTTTTGAAAATAAGGGCAAGAGAGCAAATAAACAGTCCGAAAATTCCGATTCTTTCCTTCTTTTCAAAGGTTTAGAGGAAATTAGCTTTAATTCCTGTACAGTTTGACTTCAAACATGGGGTGAAGTTGAAAGCTAACATTGTTTGGCTTTCGAGGACCAACAAGGATTAATTGCACGTGAAATATATTACTATCCGTCATTATAATTGTTTGGAATACAATTTTAAGTAAAATTGGGCGTTTCGAAGGGCCCAAATGGAAAAAATAAAACAGCTTTCAACTTCACCCCACCGTGGGGTGAAGTTGAAAAGAAGGGGTTTTTAATTTTTTTCGAGCTTTCGAAAAAGTCAAAAAAATTGAAATTCTCGGGATTAAAACTTCTAGTGGAGACCCAAATTTTAAAAAAAATTTGAAGAAAAAATAATTATTAATAAAGATTTTATGAGCAAGTAAACTCCAAAATCTTTCAACTTCACCCCAATCTACGGTATTTAAAAGACTTTTTTTTCCTGATCCCATCGCTTAATCAGAACGGCAAGTACTTTAAGGCTCTAAAACCGTTTTCATTATTCTTGTTTCAGATGTTAGCCGTTGACCCTGTTGCTGACTGTACCCTGTCCCTTGTCCCCGTCCTGTCACTTTAACCGCAAAGAAGACAAAAGTCTTTAGACTGTGAGAAAACAATCAGGGGTTTACTGCGTCATAAGACATTGTTTGACGCGAGAAAAAATATTATCGGTTGATAATATTTTTTCTCGCGTATTCTTACTGTTTTCTTTGCTTCGCGCTTTTCAGCCAGGTCTTCATTGTGGCTTCAATTAAGCTCTCTTTTGCAATTTTTATTTTACACTTCACTGCATCTGGAATATTAAAATTGATTTCAAATCCAGCTTATTTCTAAATATTTAATAGGAAAAAAATTATTACCAGCTATCAAGTCTTTTGTTTTCAGACGTCCGAAGGGGAGTTTCCCTGTAAGACCTTGAAAACTCATAGTAGTCGCTAAAGAGTTGGAAAATGCTTTAGCCATAATGTTACGTGTTAGCTCGGCTGTTTCTTCCCCTCTTACCGTTGCTAAATAGCTCACCTACATAATCATAAGATTTTTATATAAGTGAGACATAAGGCGAAGGTCAAATCTTACAAAGTAAAACATACTACATACATCTTACATATATAAACGTAGTATATAAAGAAAAACTTACATAGTAAACGTAATTTTCTCTTTCTGATATTGATCTTTCAAAATTTATCAGGTCTTGCAAATTTAACGACGGTACTTCCGGTGCTTCGGCCAGTTTTAAGCCGATTGGGAGCTCATCTTTCTCTCTGACTAACATTGAAATCTCTCTTAGCAAAGGAATCATAACCTTTGTCAAATTAAAAATATTTTTAATTTGACAAAGGCTCAAAAATAAATAAAAACAGAAATAGAAAAATTCGGGAAGCGTTAGAAGAAAAAAAAAACTTTTAAAACAACTGACAATAATTTTTGTTATAAAATTTTATAACGAAGTTTAAGTTTTTAGTAACTCAATTTTATAACCACTTTTTCTTGGGCGCTGTGCCGACTCTTTTCACAATATCCTAATATGTTGTTCGAAAATACAGTTAGAGGGTTGTAACCTCGTCGGAAAATATTTATTAGTTACATTTTAAACGGGTAAATGCATAACTTTTCCCGTTGCCCAGTTGATAGTGATAATGATCAATAAATTTAACTAAAAGCCTCCGAAACGAAGAGAGAAAAACCCGTTCTTTCTTCTTGCGCCTTCCAATTAAAATTCCCTATTTGTAGTTTCTGTCTGCTTCACGTAAAATATTGAAATCGAAAAAAAGAAAAAAAAAAGTGGTCTGATGGCTGGAAAATTTAACTTTTGAATATCGAAATGGTTTATCTCCTACTCATAGCACGGCTTTAAAACTAAGGAAACATTTTAAAGACCACTTTCGGATATTAAAAAATAACTCCTTTTTGGGTCGTAATATATTTCAAAATGTTTCCAAAACACCTGTCCTGACACTCAAAAAGCCTTTGACGAAGTCGTTCCCCTTATTTTGTATTTAATTGTGTGTAAAAAAATCACACGGTACTGAAAAGTGGACTTTTCAGTACTGGGCAGTAGGGTGCCCGTTGTTACCCATGATATCGAATTTTTATCGGTCCCCCCCCTCAAAATGGTTCCAAATAATTCAAAAACTTCGAATTTCAAAGAAAAAAATTTTTTTCTCAACGGCAACACGTGCCACCAGGCACTTGTTTTTCCCCATATAAAAAGCACGGTAAAATGCCTATTTTTGATACTAATTTTTTTTTCTAGGGATGCAATAGCTCAAAAAATTTAATTTTTTGCACACATCTAGGTTACATGTGAACCTACTTCCAGAAATTTTTTTGTTCCCCTCGGACAATATTTCGGCCCCCGGAGAGGGTCCGAATTTAGCACAAAATTTGAGAAAGTAAAAATTTAGCGCTAATGGTAATTATTTGACTTCAGAACGTTTTGTTAGTTATTTGAAGGCCCTAGTAGTCAACTGACGCCCCAAAAATGGGCCTTCTGGGCCCCAAAAGGGGCTCAACCGAAAACTAACGGAAAATTTGGATATGGTACTCGAATCCGACATAATCCAGAACGTGGAATTTAATTTTGTGGTTGAATTTATAATCCGATACATTTTAATAAATAGCTTGACTTTTGTGATGGCTTGCAACTTGTGAAAAATTTAAGGGTAGTGAATGATGTTGAATTTACCCCAAGAATTCACTTCGGTATAACAAAGCAGGAAACACAGAGGCAAGCCATTTACCAAAATGTATCGGGTTGTAGGAAAAAAAATTCTAATTCTAATAAAAGTACTTGGTGAGATCGCATAATTCAAGTAAAATCATTTTCAAGCCTTAGGAATTTTCTTTCCCGAAAATCCTGTTCCCGGATTACCGGTTACGCGGTCAACCATTAGTAAATTCAACCACAAAATTAAATTCCACGTTCTGGATTATGTCGGATTCGAGTACCATATCCAAATTTTTCAATAGTTTTCGGTTGAGCCCAGAAGGTCCATTTTTGGGGCGTCAGTTGACTACTAGGGCCTTCAAATAACTAACAAAACGTTCTGAAGTCAAATAATTACCATTAGCGCTAAATTTTTACTTTCTCAAATTTTGTGCTAAATTCGGACCCTCTCCGGGGGCCGAAATATTGTCCGAGGGGAACAAAAAAATTTCTGGAAGTAGGTTCACATGTAACCTAGATGTGTGCAAAAAATTAAATTTTTTGAGCTATTGCATCCCTAGAAAAAAAAATTAGTATCAAAAATAGGCATTTTACCGTGCTTTTTATATGGGGAAAAACAAGTGCCTGGTGGCACGTGTTGACGTTGAGAAAAAAATTTTTTTCTTTGAAATTCGAAGTTTTTGAATTATTTGGAACCATTTTGAGGGGGGGGACCGATAAAAATTCGATATCATGGGTAACAACGGGCACCCTACTGGGCAGTTTATTTACAGACTATTTGTTAGGCACTTCGTTGTCTAGACAAAACCGGCCGGTTCACCGTCCGGTTTTTTAAAAAAAAAAAAGTTTTTTTAATTAATATTTTTAAACGTTAATATTGCATTAAATGGGGCGAAACTTATACCAAATTGTTCCTTATTATTAGGAGAAGTCGAATATACATGTTAAATATGTTGGTAAGCTTAAATTACGTCAATATTCGCAAAATGAACCGATTGTTTATGTTTTTTTACATCGGCCATTTTGTTTTCTATGCAAACAACATTAAATTTTGCGAATATTGACGTAATTTAAGCTTACCGACATATTTAACATGAATATTCGACTGCTCCTAATAATAAGGAACAATTTGGTATAAGTTTCGCTCCATTTAATGCAATATTAACGTTTAAAAATATTAATTAAAAAAACTTTTTTTTTAAAGTTGTCTAGACAACGAAGTGCCTTAGATGTTTATGTTCATCTTCCGGCCCAAATTGTAAATATTTAGTTTTCTTTTCGATAACTTTGGACAATCTGTCATTATTAATCATATAATGTTCCGTTGTTAACAATGTCTTCTTGGTTATAATGTGGTTTTCCGTCATGGTGAAAGATTATTTCAAATTTCCTTCAGTAAACTATTCTATAACTATCTCAGTAACTATATAAACCTGCAGTAAACTATTCGAACCGTCCGTAGGGATCTTTTTTTTCGGCTTTTTTTATTTTAAAAAACTCATTAAACTTAATATATATTTTTCCCTTCTTTACATGAAAAATACATCTTAAAAAATCCTAAAGGAAAAAATACATCGTTTCGACTTAAAAGAACAAATCGAAGTCAGAGATACCAACCTAAGTGATATACCATAGAGTATAACATCTAACACTATTTTACACCGTACCTTGGTACCTTGTGATAAAAAATATCTTTCAATGCAAGAAATGCAAACGACTTGCCCGTCTCGACCTATTTAAGGCTCTCGCCTTCGGCTCGGGCTTAAAACTCTGTCTCGACGGGCAATTTTGTCGTTTGCAGTCCTTGTATTGAAAAATACTATTTAATGAAGCCTTTCGTTAAGTGAGGATGTGCTGAAAGTGCTCCGTATCGTTTAAGAGGGTGGAAAGCCTATTCCGCTGCTCAAAAGTTACCACAAGCACAGCATTGAAATTTTATTTTTTCCGCTTTTAATTAATCATGTTTAATCAAGAAGATATTGCTGAGAATCGGGTCTGTGGCCGACCTGTTCTTCCGCCTACAATCCTGACAATCCCTCATTCGGACAGTCCTCATTTGTCTTTTGCAGGAATTTATCTCTATAATCAAAAATTCTTTCCCCTCCCACTCATTCCTCATCTTCAAAGAGAATATCAAAACTCCCCCGTTATTTAACCGGAAAAATTTCCATCGGAATGGTATTTTTTAAAAAAATTAAAGGAAAAGAAAAATAAGGAAGGGGAA
Organism: Liposcelis bostrychophila; assembly: GCA_037577465.1. Classification (NCBI taxonomy): domain Eukaryota; kingdom Metazoa; phylum Arthropoda; class Insecta; order Psocodea; family Liposcelididae; genus Liposcelis; species Liposcelis bostrychophila. Next base: position 15,585,419 of record CM075209.1, on the reverse strand, counting down.
CTACCGAAAATCCTTAAATTCGTTTAAAACATTCGTAAAACAGGAATTACTTTTACTTTAAAACGATATAGAAAATGAAGCTTTAAATAATACAAAAGGCTGAATGAAATTCCGCATTTCTCGAATTTCGAAAATGTTACACGGGAATTCTTTAAGTCGGGCGAGTTCCCTTCCGTGGAAATAATGCAAAAGGATCGTCTCAGAAAACCTTTTCCATCTCGACTCCGTGTAACTTGCGCTTTGATGACAAGTATTCAATTTTGTAAATATTATTTACTGGAGGCGAAAGCCCGGATTACATTTTTTTGCAAAAGCCTTAATTTCATTAAGTTGTCTAAAGTTGGGAGAAACTCGACGTATTGAAAAAAAAAAAAAAACATTAAAAAACCGGGCAAGTTTAAATAAGAAACTTTTTTTTTTTTTTTTTTTTTTTTGAAATCGCGACATGAATGGACTAACAAATTCTTTCATTCACTGAATCGCTACTTCTCATTTACATTAGAAAGCTTACTTTTTTCTGTAAATGTCATTATGTTTTTTTTTTTTTTTTTTAATCTCGAATTTCCCGCATAAAACTTTTACCAAGATATTCGAATCTTTTCATTTTTCTTTTTTTGTGCTTTTTGACGTTTTGCGAATTTGACGCTGGTACAAATGACACTTAATATCGCATTCTTGTTCCGACTGAAACATCCCCTGCCCAATTGTTAACACAAGATTAATTTATTTTAACATTCAAGCATGCCGAAGCTGAAATAAGCAAAATGGAATCCGGTTTAACGCGATTACGAGATTTAATGCTTTCCGATGTCAGGAACGCATCGATTTCGGTTAAATGCTTACCCTACCCCCCTCCCTCACTTTTAATTTAATAATGATTTAACGTTGAACAATTAAAACGCTCCTGGAGGATGTACGGGGAATCCCCGGCAATAAGGGGACCGAATTGGGATTGTTCAGTGCTGTTCGCACAATTTTCGAGTGGATTACCGGTTTGTGCTTTTTGTTGTTGTATAAAATGATCGATGAAGGATTTCGTGCTTATCTTTCGATTGGATTTCATTGCTGCGCTTGTCGGCGGGTGGTCTCTTGAAGGCGATAGGGCTGCTTTTTAAACGGCGATGTTTTTGTCAAAATGTCACCAAATTTGGGGGCTTTGTGACGTTCTTTACATGTGACGACGGTGTTAATTATTAGGAAGTCGCTCGTTGTAAATTCAGAATAGTATGCGGATTTCTTGATTTGTTAAACCGCATCGTGTGTGGTACTCTTGTCTTGGCAAGACTTGATAGTGGTTAAATCACGTCGTATTATATACATCTTATATTTGGTCTAAGTCTGCAGAAAAAAATCATTTGAAGAGCGTAAATGGGAAACGCTCAAAATAGGGACCAAACTCTTATTTTGGCTAAACAAATTTTTACCATCTAATGGAAAGTTTTCCTTGACAAACTTGTGACTTAAGATTGCAGAAATATGTTGCATTTCGATAGGTACCTTAAGAAAAAGTGAGTTATAAGTCCGACCAATACGTTATAAAAACTTACAATAAGATTATACGTTTTATCATGTTGTTACTAGTTTTTATAGCTTATTGACCAGACTTATAACTCACTTTTTCTAAGGAGGAACTCTTTCCGAATTATTGTGGATATTGACTATATCGTATTGGAAATAACAACCATTTTCATAGCTCGCAGGGTGTCAATACCAATAAGAACTTCATTTGCCAAATCTGGTAGAACATAAAAGGTGCAGGTGTAAGCTCTAAAATTTAGAGCTTACCTTTGCAAAAATATTCTCAAGCTATTACGAGCGAAGCGGCAAAGCCCGCCATATTAGACGCGCGAAAGAAAAAGATAGTTGTTACCAACTATTAATATGTATCGTTTCTACTACAAAAAAACACGATTATAATCGATGAAAACCTAGAGATCAATCGGAAATTAGACATTTTTTCATTCGATTTATCATGGGCGAAGAGAATGAATCAAAACACAAGCCAATTTCAATTCAAACAAAAAAAAAAAATGCTCAATATTCATTTTTCCAATGAGTCATTATCTTAAACGATCTTAAAGAGTTATAAGACAACATTTAACACCTAAATTAGAAAGCCCCGCACCCACATACTAGCAAGTTTACATTTCGGTATGCACAATTTTGAATTTACCTAGGCTCGAAAAAAAAAAAAAAAAAAAAAAAAAAAATCTGTTTTACGAGATATCGCTTAAATTTTTTTGGCTAAAGAAAAAACAGAAAAAAAACCTGTTTTTTTTTTTTTTTTTTTTTTTCAATTCACTCAAACCTAGTAAGTAAAGAAAAAACTGCGACTTTATCTTAAAACGATTGAAGGAAATACGTATATGCCAAAAACACAAAAATAATCTTAGAAAAAAGGGTACGAGTTTACAACTGCTCCAATTGCAACTCCTCCAAAGACTTTTTGGAGGAGATGTAATCTGGAGGAGTTGAAAAGGACCCGCTCTAAATTAATAGGTACGCTTGTTTTTCGACCTAAAAGTAAGATTTTGCATAACTTCGTTGTGTGAAATCGAATGCCTAAGGTAAAACACCCAAAGCCTGAACAGTTCATAAGCCAAACACGATTTCCTTTTATGGGCATGCGTGTTTAGGTTTTTCCTTGAATTTTTCCTTGGGAAAAGGAAAGGACCACTTCTATTCTTGCACCCGAAGATGTCGCTGATGATCGAATATACGCTTCTCGGGCATGCTCATTCCCGAATGTAAGTCGGGTATGCTCATTCCCCGCATGAGCATACCCGATTTTCTTTACCTACCATTGCAGATACGTGATGTAACGTAGAAATGATTTGGTGTTCTGCGTGATCCGCAAGAACACCAAATCATTTCCACGGAGCATAAGGCTCCATAAAGGACAACCTCGCCGTCTACCCGTCTACCTCTTCAGGATTAGGTGATTGTTTAGGTTTTGGGTGTTTTACTTTTATATGGATGTTATCCTGGTGATGTTTAATTGCTGTGGCATCTTATGAGCCTGCTGATGAGCTCTGATCAAGGTTGAGAAGATGGATTTCGGTTCTGTAGTGTAAACTAAAATGTTCGACGAGAAAACGAATTTGGTGAGTTTTGCTGCGTTATTTAATAGTTTTTTTGTTAGATTCTCCGGGGATGGGATTTTTCCTTGGGAAAAGGAAAGGACCACTTCTATTCTTGCACCCGAAGATGTCGCTGATGATCTAATATAGGCTTCTCGGGCATGCTCATTCCCCGCATGAGCATACCCGACTTTCTTTACCTACCATTGTAGATAAGTGGTGATACCATTGCAGATTTGGTGTTCTGCGTGATCCGCAAGAACACCAAATCATTTCCACGGAGCATAAGGCTCCACCAAGGACAACCTCGCCGTTTACCCGAACCCGTGGTGGTTTTCAGTCGAATAAACCGCCACGGGTAGACGGTTTGGACTAGTGTCATGACATAATTTGATAGCTCACTGACAGTACTCACAGTACTCACCGCATTAGATTGTTTTTATTTCTTGGATGCCTTTCACTGATCCGAATCTGGACCTGTATCCTTAGTGGTATTATATGAGACATGGCTCGTTCCTTTCTTATCCTTATCCTTGTCATATTTCAGCCTGTCATGTTTTTCGGGTGGCCAGTTTTTACTCTACAGTCGTTAATCAATTTCTGGCCTAAAGGTTACCTACTACCTTTAGGCCAGAAATTGGTTAACGACTATAGAGACATAATGGAGTCTTGGTTTTAGCATTTTCAGCTTTATTTCCGAAATTCTTCGAATTATCAGAATTCCCTACTGTGTGACTCCCTTGTTTTGGCTTCCAATCGGACGTCCCTGAGGTTTTGTCTGCCCGAGCGACCGACTTTTTCTTAACTTCTGCTGGCAAATCATTGAATCTGATCCTTCTAATTCTTGAATATGCTGCTTTTTAATTTCGTTTACTTGCAATCACTTTGTTTACACATAGTATCTATTTTTCTCGTTAGAGACCCTTAATTGGAAGAGACCCGACAGAAAAAATGAGCTCGAAATTTTGGGGGCATTTGATCATGCGCATTCGTTTTGCAAAAGACAGTTGAATAAAAAAAGTGATTTTAGAAAACAATTAAAAACATAAACAGGCAGCAAAATGTCGGCCTCCAAAATTTCGCGTCCATTTTTCTTTCGGGTCTCTCCTAATCAAGGGTCTCTAATTCCCGTTAAGTCACTTTTACATGTTCCATCTCGCAGCTCACGTAACTCTTTGTCCAACAACATAACATCAACCAATTTATTACCTTAAGAGTACGCATCATCGTGGCAGCTGACAAATCGTATTTTTCGATTTGGGGGAAAACGAAGATGAATCTCGAGAATCAAAAAGCTAGCCCATAATTAGATTTAAACTCCGAATATGCGCTAGCTTTTTGATTCTCGAAATTCTCCTTCGTTTTCCCTCAAATCGAAAAATACAATTTTTCTGCTGCCACGTCTGATGCGTACTCTTAAGTATAAACATACACACGACTAATTTAACAGTCAGGCCCGTCCCTTACTGCTTGTGGAGGAAATCTACTTGTTTCAGAATGGTACAATTTATTTATGACAAAGCATTTTTTTTTATCTGGTCTGGATTTTGTGCTAGAGCCAAAAAATGAACAGAAAATTTGCGTGAAGTGACAAAACATGATAAGTCCTGATTTTTGGCTCATTTTTTGGCTTGAGCTCGAAAACCAGACCAGATAAAAAAACAAATGAAGTTCAGATTCGTAATCTCCGAAATAATTCTGATAGCAAATGACAGTTTTTTCAATAAGAAAAAGGAATCGATTTTTTTCAGCTTTTTATGGAATTTTTGGGACTTTGAAGCGCAAGTCAGTTTCCCTTGAGTTAAAAATCTGAAAAAAAAAATTAGGGTTCGTCTGTGCCGCATAATAATCCGATTCCGGAATGTGCACTCATTCAAATTCGAAAAATTGAAAAATATGGGACAGCCTAATAAGCATCTTTAGGCTTTTTTGAACATAATTGGTGTCAATTAGAGATTTCTCCCGGGAAATACTGGGACGGGAATTCCCGGGAACATTTTTTTTAACTTGTCGGGAATCCCGCTTCCCGGGAATCGAATTTTTCCCATTTTCGAGAATTCGCGATTCCCGGGATCGACAAGTTTTTTCCCGGGAACGGGATTATAAAATTTTCAATATTTTAGAAAAAAGTTATAAAAATCAGAGAAATTTTTTTTTCATAATTTTCCTAAAGCGTGCCCTTCAAACAACATTTTTTATCTACATGGCTCCGCTTATTTCCGAACTTGATTCTTAAAAATTCGGAAATGAGGGTGAGTTTCTTTTCGCCAAAAAAAAAAAAAAAAATTCCCTGGATTCCCGGGAATTTAAGTGTATCAATTTCTCAATTCCCGGGAACTGAAAAGCTAACCAAAACGGGAATTCTCGTTCCCGGGATTAATATTTTTTTCAAAAACGGGAATTCCCGATTCCCGGGAATGAAAAAACGTCGGGAATTTGGAACCTCTAGGTGTCACTTTTATCCAACACCAACATGTCGTGCTCGTGTTGGCGCCTTAAGAACGCCGCGTTCTTCGTTGTTCTACCTTTTTTTTTTTAATACCGCGTTCACACGGTATTAAACTCATCAAAACAATAATAATCACTTCCTCAAACTTTTTTTTTTTTTTAAATGTTTGTCGACAATAAAATTTCACGAAACACTTTTCAATTCTTCTGCATAATAAAAAGGTTCATCCTGGCTGTTAAAAGATTAAAACGGGATAAAACTCGTCGTAGCTTTTAACTTTCTTTGTTTCGTTTTACTTTTTATTTTCTCTAATTATATTTCAGTCGAAAAAAAAAAAAAGGTTTTATATAAAGTTTTTTGAGTTTCCCCATTTTATGCCAGTCAGACGAGGACAAACAAAATTTAACACGGGATGATATCAAAAAGGAAAAGAAAATCAACGGTGACACGTAATAAAGGTTTCGTCATTTTATTTAAATGATGACAACGGGATCGGATCTTTTTTTTTTCTCCTTCGAGTTATTATTCTTCTAAGCAACTCGGATTCCTTTCACGTGATTTTCACGCGTTTTTATATAAGCATCATAACCGTTTTACGCGTTTGAACTACAAACTGTATGCAAAACTTTAGTTTTTTTTTTTTTTTTTTTTTTTTTTTTTCAAAAAAAATCCGAAAGAGGAACCGTTCTGTAAAAAAGAAAATGAATTCTAAAGCAAACACGGGAAATCCCGAAAATGTTTGAAGTTTTCAAAGAAAAATGAGATTTTTTTTTTTTTTTTCGAAAAGCCATGATTTTTATCGACTTCCTCCGTTTATTATAAAAAATATCAAATAGGAAGCGGAAATAAGCGTAGCTAGTTGCGGGGCGGAAAACGTCGTTTTTGTGCATTGTAAAAAGGGAGGTTGAAAGATTATCTGGGCCAAACGTGTAATTTTCTTTTATTGGGTGCATCTGAGAAAACGTCAATTTTTTTTTTTTTTTTTTTTTTTGAAATGTCTAAACCCTCGAAATAAAACATGACGTTTTATCGAGTAATTTAGTTTTCCAGGGGCACGAATATCCATCAGATACCATCACTCGAGGTCATTTTTCAATCCGGTTACTCGCCGTGAAAGTCAATCACACAAATGGGGAAATTTTCGAAATCGGAAATAATATTTTATCGACCAGATTTGGTTACCGGCAAAAACTAAAACCGTTTTAGAATGCAAACAGGTTTTATTATGTCGAGGTGGCTGATGCGTTTTGGGAGAACGGTTGGGAATTGAATTTTAATCCAAATTAATTTTGTATTTTAATTTTTTTTTTTTTTCGAAGAATATAAATTGAGGATCAGGAATGATCCAAATGAGAGAAAAAAACATATCATTGCAAGAATTTTTTTTTACTGCCATTGACCGGGGGATTCCTACCGCATTTCTAGAGTCATTTTATTTTTACGTAGGCAAAATTTTTTTGACCTTTTCCCCGCCTTCAGCTGCTCCTGTAGGAATTTTATGATCAGTTCGACGAAAAATAAACTTTTATTTCTTTTTCCGCCTAAAGGCGTGTGCGTATATATATTTAATCCCCGACGTATAAATCACGTGACGGGTCCCACCACCACCTCCCAGAGTAATATTTTTTAATTTTACAATTTTTCGTGCCTTAGATTGGAGTATATGCCAAATGAAAATCCCCCCTTTTTCCCTCATTTCCCCATTCGACATTCAACAAGTTGCTTTCCCCGAGATGGAATCAATAAACCGTATAAAAGCTGACCGGTGACTTTACGCAAACATTTTAAACGGGAAAGTAAATAATATGTTTTAATATGACAACAACCGGAAAAACGATGGCTAGAAGATATTTGTGTGAGCCAGCTACTGTATTATACACATTTTAAAACAAACTCTTTAATTCGTAATAAAACACCTCCCCGAAAATAAAAAGCGCGATCAAACATTTAACAGCCATTACATATTTTCAATAATAAAAAGAGACCCGCTTAATGTATTATTACAGAAAGTGATATATGGTCGGACGTAAACAACTCTGACGTTGTGGAAACCATTTAATAAGTCATTTATTGTTTCGGATAAACAAAAGAAAATGTTTTCCCGGCTTCATCCGAATTAACTTTTTTAAAAGAGCGAATCACACACACATGACTAACTTCTTGCTTTTTTTTTTTTTTGGTTTCGCTTTCCTCCCCCGCTCTCGGGCAGGACCCGTCGTCTTCCTCTGATTTATTTTCCCACACTTTTTCAACCGAACCAATTTTGTACTCTGTTAAGGTGACCCGAATAAGAGTCTAAATGAATTTTCTTACTGTCCGTCTTTTTCTTCTTTAAAAGTAATACGGAAATAAAGACGGACAATTCGTTCTTTTTTTTCCTATTTACCTGGGCGTAGTAGAATTCTGCAGATTGTGATTTTGTATTGGTTAAAATTAGGAGTCCGATTTCGATGCCGGTGCCGATGCCAGCCTCGGCCGGCTAAATATTTCGGGTTGATGGTGATTAAAAATAAAAATAAGTGTCAAAAGTAACCCCCCAAAGTAAAAAGTAACCCCTGTTACGGTACTTGATCCGTATGCCAGCACCAACAATTTCGCAGTGCCGATGCCAATGCCGATGCCGATATGGAGAATAAAAATAAGTGTCAAAAGTAACCCCCTAAAGTAAAAAGTAACCCCTGTTACGGTACTTGATCCGTATGCCAGCACCAACAATTTCGCAGTGCCGATGCCGATGCCGATATGGCGAATAAAAATAAGAGGCAAAAGTAACTCCTAAAGTAAAAAGTAACCCCTGTTACGGTACTTGAGCCGTATGCCAGCACTAACGATTTCGCAGTGCCGATGCCAGTGCCGATGCCGATATGGTGAATAAAAATAAGAGTAAAAAAAAAGTAACCCCGTAAAGTAAAAAGTAACCCCCAGTTACGGTACTTGAGCCGCATCCGTGCCGATTGTACCGATTTCGTATATTAAAAAAGCCGATTTCGTGTATTAAAAAAAATCTGATGCCGATGCGGCATCGGCATCGGCCAAAATTCTCAAAGCTTCGGACTTCTCGTTAAAATTCAATTTAGGTTCCGGCATACCTCAAGTTTTTGATTGAACTTGGTCTAGTTTTTACTCTCAAGTACCGTAAAAGGGGGTTACTTTTTACTTTAGGGGGTTACTTTTGATCCTTATTTGGTAGAGGTGCCTATGTTGGTCATCAAAATGTATACAAATTGTATACAAATTGTATACAAAATGTATACAAAATGTATACAAAATGTATACAAAATGCATACAAAATGTATACAAAATGTATACAAAATGTATACTATTTTAATTTGTATACATTTTGTATATAATTAGTATACATTTTGTATACAAAATGTATACAAAATATATACAAAATGTATACTAATTGTATACAAAATGTATACATTTTGTATGCAATTTTTTTTTGGACCAAGGGAAATTTCAGGCCTGCATTTGAGACCACAAAATTGTATACAATTTGTATACATTTTGTATACAAAATGTATACATTTAGTATACATTTTGTATACAAATTGTATACATTTTGTATACTAAATGTATACATTTTGTATACAATTGTATACATTTTGTATACAAATTGTATACATTTTTTTCAGGGTCGGGAAATTTCAGACCTGCGTGTTTGAGACCACGAAATGCAAAATGTATGCAAAATATACAGTATAAACATTGTGTACGTCGTATATTTGAAAATGGTGACCCCTAACCGAATTCATAGCGCTCTCGACTCTCAACTATAGATGCGACGAGTCGTGTTTAACTATTCCAGTTCAATGGTCACCACCCCTCGGCAAGCAATGGCATACCGCCGAGCGGCTATTGCCTCCTAAATCTTTTAAAAATAGCCGTCCGGAACCTTCGTTAAACTGTGGGTCCCGTATCGAGTAATCGTAATCGAGTTGATTTACATATAATTTATGTACTCCTTCTATACATATTGTTCAACCAATTCAATTAATTCACAACTTTATGCTCCTGCAAGTTCTAGATGTGCTCGTCCTGGAAAATATTAGTAACGTGATGAAATATTATTAACTGATTCAAGTGATATTAGTACTCGCTTTAATCGCATCCGTACTACATTGAATCGTTCTCAAGGAAACCGCGGGAATAGTTTGTAGTTTGTAGTTTATAGGAAAAAAATGATACTGTCATGGGAAGCATCCGGATATCGGTTGTGTATGAGCTAAGTGAAAAAATAATGGAAAAATGCTTGAGGAATGATTTACGCAGTGATATTACATTAATTTTTTTTTTTTTTTTTTCAGGAAGCTCTAGACAAAGAGAAGCGACGTAGTAACCAAAATGGATTAATAAAGCCGGGAATTTAGGGAGAAAAAATTAATAAATAAGTAAATAAATAAAAGCTAATTTCAAATGTAATGTTTATTGTTTTGTCAACGCAAAAATGTGGTTCCCTACCGATTTGTTTCTTTTCTGGGGGGCCAACAGTGCCCCCTATGTAAAACGTAATTTCAGATTCGAAATCAGCGACCTCTTAATTTGCATCACCGGTTGCATAACTGAGCAATATCGACCGCGTCTTTTTTTTTTTTTTCATGTTCCTTTGGCTTAGTGCTTTACGTTCATAGATATAATACAGAAAAGCAATATTTAGGAGGATTGAAGTATCTCGAAATTTCCGAATTTGGCAGGCAAAGGGTTAAATACGCTTCATCGTTCAATCCTCGTATCACCCGTTTAGGAATAGAGAAATTCCCTTTCACCAACGGCGTCATGGTTCCTGCACTGGCGAAATGTCCAAACTGGCAAGATTAGTGATGGAAAACGTTAAATGTTCCCAAAATGTGAATAAACAGTGCAACGTGATAATTGGTACATTGGCAAAACGAAATATGAATTATTCAATTTTTCCATTGCTATAACTGTATTTGACAACTTTGGTTTTATTACAAAATATTGGTAAACAAAAAAGAAAAAAAAAAAGACTGAAATTGTATATTACATATCAGGTATGCAAGTGGCGTATTGCAGGCCGTAAACCCCAGGCGTTTTAACCACTCTCGACCTGCAAGCCACCTCCATGCCTGATTTGTAAGATATTTTTCATCCCGAGGGCGGGAAATGAATTTTTTCCTTTTTTAAGCGGGCGGGAAAGTCCATTTCCCGTTCGGAGTGATGAAAAGACTGTTAAACAGTGGTGGAAAATTTTTAATCTTATATGATCTCGGTCAATGATTAATAAAATTTAAACCTGCAATTATTATATAAATATATATACAGTGCATATTTTCCCACATTTACTTCCTTACAATAAATTTTAAATATTTTACTTATGACTTTCTATGGATTAAGGTAGAAAAAACGCACAAAAAATGTATAAAATGAGGTTAATGCAAAAAGCTAAATAAGCCGACTGATCTGTATTTGAACTGATATAGCTCCATACATTGATCAGTACATGAAGCCAAGTGATATTAATTCCAAATTATATTTAAAATCGCTGAAATGAAGTTTGAAAAAGTGAAAGGATAAAAAACGTGCAGGTGTATAATAAAAGCCAATTTCGGAGGATAATGCAAATTATCTCATCGTAAATATTTGAAGAAATCGTCTTTTTTTCCTTTTTTTTGAAGAAATAGTTTAAGGATTACACTCGTGGCAATCGCAAAGCATTAAGTCCCTCATCATCATCAGAGGTCGCTGATTTCGAATCTGAAATTACGTTTTACATAGGGGGCACTGTTGGCCCCCCAGAAAAGAAACAAATCGGTAGGGAACCACATTTTTGCGTTGACAAAACAATAAACCATTACATTTGAAATTAGCTTTTATTTATTTACTTATTTATTAATTTTTTCTCCCTAAATTCCCGGCTTTATTAATCCATTTTGGTTACTACGTCGCTTCTCTTTGTCTAGAGCTTCCTGAAAAAAAAAAAAAAAAAAATTAATGTAATATCACTGCGTAAATCATTCCTCAAGCATTTTTCCATTATTTTTTCACTTAGCTCATACACAACCGATATCCGGATGCTTCCCATGACAGTATCATTTTTTTCCTATAAACTACAAACTACAAACTATTCCCGCGGTTTCCTTGAGAACGATTCAATGTAGTACGGATGCGATTAAAGCGAGTACTAATATCACTTGAATCAGTTAATAATATTTTCATCACGTTACTAATATTTTCCAGGACGAGCACATCTAGAACTTGCAGGAGCATAAAGTTGTGAATTAATTGAATTGGTTGAACAATATGTATAGAAGGAGTACATAAATTATATGTAAATCAACTCGATTACGATTACTCGATACGGGACCCACAGTTTAACGAAGGTTCCGGACGGCTATTTTTAAAAGATTTAGGAGGCAATAGCCGCTCGGCGGTATGCCATTGCTTGCCGAGGGGTGGTGACCATTGAACTGGAATAGTTAAACACGACTCGTCGCATCTATAGTTGAGAGTCGAGAGCGCTATGAATTCGGTTAGGGGTCACCATTTTCAAATATACGACGTACACAATGTTTATACTGTATATTTTGCATACATTTTGCATTTCGTGGTCTCAAACACGCAGGTCTGAAATTTCCCGATCCTGAAAAAAATGTATACAATTTGTATACAAAATGTATACAATTTGTATACAAAATGTATACATTTAGTATACAAAATGTATACAATTTGTATACAAAATGTATACTAAATGTATACAATTTGTATACAAAATGTATACAAATTGTATACAATTTTGTGGTCTCAAATGCAGGCCTGAAATTTCCCTTGGTCCAAAAAAAAATTGCATACAAAATGTATACATTTTGTATACAATTAGTATACATTTTGTATATTTTGTATACATTTTGTATACAAAATGTATACTAATTATATACAAAATGTATACAAATTAAAATAGTATACATTTTGTATACATTTTGTATACATTTTGTATGCATTTTGTATACATTTTGTATACATTTTGTATACATTTTGTATACAATTTGTATACAATTTGTATACATTTTGATGACCAACATAGGCACCTCTACCCCTTATGGTATTTTAAAAAAACTTTAAAACGGCTAAGAATTTTTTTTAAAATTAAACTTACCGTAACAGGGGGCTACTTTTCACTCCAGGGGGTTACTTTTGACACTTATTTTTTTTTTAAAACTTTAAAACGGTTAAGAATTTTTTCAAAAATTAAACTTATTCTAAATTATTTAGTACCTTTGAGTGTTATGTTGAAGCCTAGTTGCCTCAATTTGTTTTATAATGAAAATTTTAAATTTTTAACACGAAAAAAAAAAAATTGAGAAATTACGCTGCCTAAAATGCTAAGATGCATTCTGCTGCATCCACCGGTCAAATTGAAATTAAATTGCTTTTCGCACTTGCCATAGATATAGTTCCTTAATCAATCATCCTAATTTCACTCAAAATTAAACCATTGGAAGCCAAAGAAAAATTGAAAAGAAAAAAAAAATTACGATCAATTATAGATCTTTATAGATCGATTATAGATCGATTATAGATCTTTTTACAGATATTTCAGTGGCGATGTCCTATGTGTGCTAAATCCACAACGAATCGACACCGTGTCCAAGGTTCTGATTTCGTTTTTTCTACGTTCACTAATTTTTTAAAATAAGTAGCAAAAGTAACAGGGGTTACTTTTTATATAAAACATCTAAAAAGGCACAAATTGTTTTATTAAGATATTTTCCGTTTACGTTTACAAAAGCTAATAATTTGTCATATCCTCTTTTATTATTAAAAGATATTCATGTATGAACATGATTGTAAAAAGTAACCCCATTTTTTAGAACGACTCCTTATGGAAAACCGAGTTTTTATTCGTGTTAGAACAGGCATAGATATTATAACAGGGTATCGTATGAAAGGTAAAGACCACTCTCGATGTTTGTATAAACAGATTTTAATTCGGTTTTAAATTTTACATCTCTTTCGTGGAAAAATGATCAAAAAGTTTAAAAAGTAACCTCCTGTTACGGTACAGAATTATACGCAACACTACCAGTGCCTAAAGAAGTTTCTAAAGAAACTAAATGACGAGAAAGCTGCAGGGGTGGATCGAATTTCGGCTGAGGTACTAAAGGCGCTCGATGAAAGAGGACTGAAAATTCTACACTGCCTCTGTCAGAAGATTTGGAAAACACATGAATGGCCGGACGATTGGACAACATCGATGCTTATCCCCCTCCATAAAAAGGGTCCTACGACACTCTGCGACAATTATAGGTTAATTGCTTTGATTTCGCATGCTAGTAAGGTTATGTTGTACATCCTGCAAGCTCGATTAAATGCCTTTCTTAGTAATGAAATAGCCCCGGAGCAGGCAGGTTTCGTGAAAGGACGTGGAACTCGTGAGCAAATTCTTAACGCCAGGCAGCTTATAGAAAAAGCTCGGGAATACTACGTCCCAGCGTACCTTTGTTTTGTGGACTATGAGAAGGCTTTTGACAATGTTCGATGGAATAAGTTATGGCCCACATTAAAAGAAATGGGAGTCCCAGATCATTTGACGAACCTTCTGAGAAATTTGTATGAGAGTTCAGAGGCGGTGGTGAGGATTGATAATTCTATTTCGGACAAGTGCAAGATTAGGAAAGGAGTTAGACAGGGTTGTGTGCTTTCATCATTGTTATATAACATTTATAGTGAGGTTGTCATGAGGTTCACTCTTGAGAATTGGGAAGGCGGAGTAAAAATCGGAGGAAAGCGGTTTTCAAACCTACGTTTCGCGGACGATACCTTACTTATTGCCAATACCGCCGAAGAACTGTTAGAACTACTCCGACGATTGGAAGAAGTGAGCCACGAGTACGGACTTAAGATCAATGTCAAAAAGACCAAAGTTATGATTATTGATCGAAGGAACGAGAGGAGACCGCAGCCTGCGAAAATTGGAAAATTTGACGTAGTTGATAAATTTGTCTACCTTGGTTCGTTACTTCATAAGTCTGGAAGTTGTGAGCATGAAATAAGACGTCGTATCGAGATTGCTCGCACTGCCATGATCGATCTTACTAAGATATGGAAAAATAAAAATATTACCAAGAAGACCAAAATTGCTCTTGTGAATTCCCTAGTTTTTCCCGTCTTTTCCTATGCCTCTGAGACCTGGGTGATTCGCGCCAGTGATAGGAAACGAATAGATGCTTTCGAAATGTGGGTTTGGAGAAGGCTGCTCCGAATACCCTGGACAGCTAGGAGGACCAACGCGTCTGTCTTAAATGAGATCAAACCGACTCAGCGACTCTCGTCCATGACTTACAGCCGGATCCTCAAGTTATTTGGCCACATTTCTCGCCATGATACGATGGAGAGACTTGTGGTACAAGGTAAACCGAAGGCAAAAGAGAAAGGGGACGTTCGCCAACTAGGTGGACCGAACTGATCTCTAAATTGACGGAGTCGACCCTTGAGAAGGCGTGCAGACAGGCCAAAGACCGGGACAGATGGAGGGATATTGTTAAGCGAGTGACTCGCAATATCCCAGACACTTGAAATCGACCACCACACATCGGTCACGATGTTGGATTAAGAGAGACCAGTGCCTGCAGTCCTTATAAATTCGTAGGCAATGACAATTTTTTCATTTGAACATATCATACGACAGTGACTGCTTTCTGATATTGATGGTAACATATAAGGTGTAAAATTGAGCGTCGATTGTCGTTCATCCCGGTTGACCCGTTATTAAAGTTTATTTTATTTTCTATAAAAAAAAAAAAAAAAAAAGTCCAACTCATCGAAATATACCTTTTTTCTAAAAAAAAAAAAAAAAAAAAAAAGGTTCGTTTTAGTTTCGTCGAAATTAGATTTGCTCGAGAAAATTCCCATCCTTGTTAGCTTAATTCTCTTGCGCGAAGCATTTCCTTTTGGAAAACTTTTATTATTATTATTATTATTATTATTAAGATATTATATTGATCAACAGAAATTTTTTTTTCCAGACAGATCAAGATAACAAAAACAAAAACAAAAATAAAAATAAAAACAAAACAAGATTAAAAATAAAGTAACAAGGTAGAATTAAATAAAACAATAAAAAAAAATAACAGTTTACAGTTTAAAAAAAAAAAAAAAAAAAAAAAAAAAAAAAAAAAAACAGCCAACCAGCAATTAGCCCTCGACTAGTACATTCAAGACAGCTTTTTTAAATGCATTAAGACTGAGGACGAAGGGATCTATGTCTTCGAGCTTTGTATTAAAATCACGCAGAATCCCGTCGATTACTGCACAACTTGAATAGTGAAAGAGATTCCTTTGACGAGTAAAACGAATAGGAACTCTAAATTGAACAAGATTAAGTAAAGAAGGTGAATCAATTATGTAATTGAGCAGTTTAAAAATAAGAATATAAGCTGATAAATCCCTTCTATCCTGCAGTCTTAAATAACCAAATTCAGCTCGAAGTTGAAAGCTCCTGACCGGATGATTCCTGTAGTGGGGATATACATTATGGGTCTTAAAATATAGGAAACGGAGAAATCTTTTTTGAATACACTCTAATCTATTTGATTGCGTTTGATTAATATCTCGCCATATGACAGCTCCATATTCTAACTTAGATCTAACTAAAGAGTTATATAATAATTTGTAGACTGTCAAGTTGTTAAAGTTTTTAGAGATACGGAAGACAAAGCCTAAGATACTAGAACATTTATTTGCTAAGTTAGAAATATGAGCCGAAAAACTAAGATTAGCCTCAAATAGAACGCCTAGGTCTTTGATGACGTTTGATCTATTAATGAAGGAGCCATGGAGGAGGTAATTAAAATGGTGAATCTTTTTAGAACTCACAGCGTTACCCTTCCTATAACTCACAACATTACACTTGCGTGAATTAATAGGCGATTTGTTAAGTAAGGACCATTCCACTACTGAATCAACATCATTTTGTAGCAAGTCAGCATCTTCAGAGGAGGAAATGTTTTAAATATTTTGAGATCATCAGCATATAGAGAGCTTTAGAGTGTTTAATGAAAAGTGGCAAATCATTGATAAAGCAGTTAAACAAAAGGGGTCCCAAGTGAGACCCTTGAGGAACTCCACTGGTCGCAGTAAAAGTTCTTGAACTGTATCCGTTAAATTTTACAAACTGAAGTCTGTCTGATAAATAAGACTTTAAGATTAAAATAAGATAAGGAGGAATATCAAAATTATTATATAGTTTGGATATTAAAATAGAGTGGTCTACAAGGTCAAAAGCCTTTTTGAAATCAAAATAAATAACATCAGTTTGCAAGTCGCAGCTAACTGCTTCATTATAGAATGACAAAAGATTAGTAATCGTTGATCGCCCACTACAGAAGCCATGTTGCTCAGGAGCCAAAAAGTTTTTAACGAAGTAACTCAATCTGTCGCATAAAATGATCTCAAAAATTTTCGCGAGTGAGTTGATAATGCTAATCGGTCTGTAATTCGATCCCTCGTTCCTATCACCGCTTTTAAAAACAGGGCAGATTCGAGAGATTTTCCAGCAATCGGGGAAAACGGATGTTTTTAAAGCCAAATTGAAGGTATGACATAAGGGTGAAATTAACGGCTCAGCACATCCCTTAAAAATAAAGCTCGGAATACGGTCAGGACCAGCACCTGTACTAGATTTAATTTTCATTATGGCATCACCGACTTCGTTCTCAGATATAAAATCAGAAAAGTTGTTCGTGGCAGATTGAAACAAATTAGAGAGATTATTGTCACAAGTTTCATTTCCTAAAAAAGTTTGTTCGAAAAATTCGCAATTTATCAGCAATAGCTTGCGGTTCTGACACTAACTCTCCCTCAAAAAGCAAGCTATTTGGGAGGCTAGGTTTTTTATTCATTCTTTCAGCAGAAAATTGCCACATCTTCTTAGGGTCGGTTTTCAGTGAAAACTCACAATCTTTTATGTAATCCGAATAACATTTCCTAATCATTCTTTTGGTGAGAGTCCTAAGCCACTTATATTCCTCACACAGGGCTATATTGGTACGATGAGCTCGCTTAATTTTCTTATAGATAAGGTTTTTCCTCTTGATTTTGCAAATAAGATCCTTAGAGTAGTATATAGGAAAATGAATGTCAAATTGTACGGATTTCTTAGGGACGCAAAGATCAAGAGCATGGTACAGGTGCTGGTACAACTGATTGCAAGCATCATTTACATCACTGGAATTATAAACATTTAAAAAACTTGTGCCAGATAGTGTTTTATACAACGTTAAGAAATCAGCCTTTTTAAAATTATATTGATTACTTCGGTCATTTAATGAGCTATAATGCGACAGATTAGAATTACTAGGGAGCAAGAAGTGAGTAACAAGTGAGGGGTGATACGGATCTTCACGTGAGATGGGTGACAAAGCTGGTTTGAGAGTAGCTGGAAAAGAAGAAAACACTAAGTCGAGAATATTGCCGAAGGTGTTAGAAACATTGTTTATCTGAGTTAAATCGTTAGTTGAAGCAAAGTTGTAAATTTCAGAGACAAAATCAGACGAGGGATTAGAGAAATTTGAATTTACGTATTCTTTGCAATTAAAATCGCCTGCTATCAGGATTTTTGAAGGGGAATTAAGTCGAATAAGTTGAGCGTGAAAAAAATCAAAAAATCTGTTATACTCGTGAAGAGGGGACCCGGGGACTATGTAGAAGCAGCAAATTAAAAATTTATGACTTAGCAGTTTTACTGGGACTATGACCGCCTCAGCAAAACTGGTCGAGTAAGTGCTTGAATGAGAAAAAAGTTTAAAGCAGGATTTAACTGCAACTAATACTCCCCCTCCACGACCTTTACCTGATAGAAAGACATCACGGTCAGATCGGTGAACAACGTAATTATTATCAAATATTTCAGATGAGGAAAAAGAATTATTAAGCCAGGTTTCAGTCAGTAACAAAAAATCGTAATCCTCGCTTTGAATTTCTAAAAAGATGTCATTTACTTTGGTTCTCATACCACGAACATTTTGATAGTAAAGATGAAACCCTTCATTTTGATTAGTTGGTAACGACCTTAAATTACGTTGTTTAACAGCAGGAATTAAGTTTGAGTAAAAAGCAGGAAAACCCACGTCTGATATGTCATCGCTTCCACAAACATCGCTTTTACATGCTACGCGTTTTTTACAATAGAAAAATTGTTAAGAATAAATTCAGAAAAAAATGAGATCGGTGAACCGATCAAAGTGCTTTATCGACGAATTATGAAATGTATATTATAAATAATATACATAACGGTTAGATTTTTGATCAGAGGTCCACCAAAGCCACTGTACGGGCATACGGAATCTGAATTTTGGAAAAATAATTTTAAATTCGGAATCCTCTACCCCGAAAATATTCTCAAAAATACGGTTAGATTTTTGATCAGAGATCCACCAAAGCCGCATTACGGGCATAAGGGATTCGAATTTCGGAAAAATTATTTCAGATTCGGAATCCTCTACCCCGAAAATATTCTCAAAAATTTGGTTAGATTTTTGATCAGAGGTCCACCAAAGCCGCAATACTGGCATAAGGGATTCGAATTTCGGAAAATTTATTTCAGATTCGGAATCCTCTACCCCGAAAATATTCTCAAAAATTCGGTTAGTTTTTTGTTAGCTCCCACGAGAAACCCGCCAATCAGCATCCAAATCGCTTTGTTGACGTAATCGATGACGTCATATCGTGACGTTTCAAAAGTTGGAGATATCGGTTTTTAGGCCTATACCCATACTTTAAGCCTTGCTCACCGTTTCTGAACCACTCAACAGAATTTAACCAAATTTCAATGGTAGCGTATCTTGATGAATATCTACTGCAATACCAAAATCGGACTCTATCGGTTGTTGCGTTTCCGATTTATAGTCAAAAAATATCTTGAAATAGCTGAATATTCAACATTTTTACTCACTGCTTCCGAATCGCTGAACCGATTTGGCTCAAAAACTAATCAGCACCTACATTTTATTAGAAGTTCCTACCCACCAAAAATCATCCACATCCGTTCTTCCGTTTTTCTGCTTTTCGACGGACAAATTTTTTTGCACATATATTCATACATTCATACATTCATACACACACACGGCCACCATCCAAATTTTGCTTTTTTCGGCATCAGGGGACTTCAAAACGTGTAAAAATATCGAAAACTGAAAATCTGAAATTTGTGCTAAAAACAATGCTTTATTCTCCCTGCGGTCGATAAAGCAAAAGATGAGAACCTCTTCTATTAAAATGCAAGCCGTCCCTGCCTAACTCGTTATTAGAAATTATACCGTTGCAGTCGATAAAAGCACAGCCAAGAGAATCACATAACCGTTTAATATTTTTATTTACTGTGTTAATAAAATTAAAATCTATATCGCGACGAGCAACTATACCACTAAAAGTAAGTCTAACTTGAGGGAAACGAGCTCTCACTTTGTGAAACAACGATTCTAAACGTCGTGGAATTTCATAAGGGGAGAAAGATGACCTAATATCATTCGTACCAACGTGAATAACAACATCGGCGGCCGGAGCATGAGGTAGACCCACAAGATAATCACCAATTTGGTTTTAACCCATTTTCGGCGAAAAACTATGCAATACATGTTTATATTTTTGCCTTTTTTTTTTTTTTTTTTTTTTTTTTTTTTTTTTTTTTTTTTTTTTTTACAATTTCTCGTATATACCTCCAGGATTATTTCACGTCTAAATTATTCTCCTTGTAGTTTTCTGTTTTCCCGAAAGAAAATGGAAAATTCCTGGAAAAACTAAATAAAAATTTCAACATAAATAAAAAAACAATATATAGTAAATATCGGAATTTTGACTAAAGCTGCTGAAGAATTGTCAAATTTCCAGCTGAATACGTTAAATGTTTTCGGCTTGTTTCCCTTTTTTTTCATATAGTTCGCTTCCCTAATCGGGAACTGTTTTCGATGTTTCGGAAAAAAAAAAGATGCGGTTATAATCCTTGGTGCAAATGACCTTTTCACTCTGTGACCTGTTAAAGGGGACACATTGGAAACGCCAAAGTTTAACATGATAAAACATAATTCTTTTTTCTTTTTCTCTCTATTTTTTTTTTTTTTTTTTTTTCTTACGAAATGGGAAAACTTGATATATCGATTTTCTTTGATAAATCACGCGGATAATATCTTTTTATGACAGAATTGATCCTAAGTAATCCCTAATCAGTGTAAAAGTTACAGAAATACCTTTTTTCCTGTATATACTGTATATAGAAAAGAAAATTGATGGCTATTTTTTTTTTTTTTTTTTTCTCGAAAAAATTAGAAGTATTTAGAGCTCTTTTTAAATTAAAAAGTAGGAAAAAGAAAGAGAGAGAGAGAAAGAAAAAGGTCAGTAAACCGTTTTTCTTACACGGGTTTAATTTCGAGAAGAAAAATCATTTTGTAAAAATTAGCAAAACTTTTTTTTTTTGTTATTATTTTTGTTTTGCATGTAAACGAAATGGAAAAAGTCAGGGAGTAAAAAAAAAAAATAAGAATAAGAAAAGAAAAAAAAATCTTTGAAAGCTTAGGGAAAAGAAAAAAAAAGTTTAAAAGCTTTAGAATTCAACATCTATTCACGGTTGTTAAATAAAAAGCCTATGGTTTGTTTAACGAAAAAAAATGGTCGTATTTCCTTTTTTTTTTTGAAATTTTACTCGAAAATAATATAATATAATACACTTTTCGATGCTCAAAACGTAAGAAATCAAGGAGTTTAGCAAATAAATTCCCTCTCGATTTTTATTTTCCCTCCTTTTTTTTTAGTTTTTAAATCTCGAGTATCACAATTTACAATTACTTTTGCACACTTGAACGATTCGTAATCGACGTAAAATTTTCCATTTTCCCAGAGAAAAACACTTTTATTTTATTTTATTTTATTTATTTTCCTCGTCTTGCGGAGAATAATCGAAAATCAACCCCGGCATATGTTAGTTTCAATTTTTTTCCCTGTTTTGTAAGAGATTTTAAAATTTGAATAATTAAAAATGATTAATTAATTTCTCTAACGAAAATTATTTATGTTTTGTTATTTGTACGCATTAATTAAAATATCATGCAAAATTGTGCAATTATTCATTTAAAACGTAATATATGTAGTCCTACCCCCCTCCCCCCCCCCCCCCGTGTGTGTGAGGGGAGGAGGTAGGATAAGAGAGGAGGAGGGGTTATAAGATTTAAGATTGGTACGTGCACATGAAAATGAGTTATAATATTTTCTAGGAAGGAGGCAAAAAGATATTTACATAAGTGATTCATTTCGAATACTGTCCGAAATACAACTTGAAAAGGCCATTTATTTGACATTAATGACCTACCCCCGGGTTTTATGTTTATAGCCTTTTATCATACTTATTTTAAGTTCGTGCTCACAATTTTCCTTTTTTTTTTCTCGAATCTTTTCATCCGTGGAAAAATAATATGATTTACCGTGTTTTGTATGTAACATGTTGACATTAATTTTTCTTAGTAAAAGGGAAATTGAAGGTCTTCAAACCGGTTTTCATTTCTGTTAAAATCCATTTTTTTCTTTTCGAAGGTAAAGTAGTTTTTCTACCGCAAGCGTTCGATGAACTTGAGACACTTGTAATATAATATCTGTTTTCGTAAAGTAGTCTTCTTGTTAATGTCCATTAAAAGAACTCTTTGTCAGTTACTCCTCCTTATTACTTATTCCTTATTCCATTATCCTGAACAGGATGTGGGAGTATTTTAAGGAGTGGGCCGATTTACCTGTCCTTAGCAGGTCATTCGATCCTTTGCCAAGTGGATTGCAAGTAGGAATTCATAGGCGAATCGAATTTTGCGAAGTTTGGATTTCCGCAGGTGCCACCCCCTAATTTTTTTTTGTGTATAAGTTTCCCTGAATTTTTTCAAATTTTTTACTTTACGGGAAAGCGTGCCTCATCGAGCTTTTAGTTCGGAAAAATCCCATAAAAACAAAAAAAAATGAATTTTTTTGGTAAAAAAAAACCCTCGTTTCCTTACGGTAGTAAGGGTTGTGCTCCAAAATTAAATTTTTTTTGGACTTTCACCCATCGATAGGACCTTGTGAGGGGGTAAATTAGGCCAAATATTAGGGTCGAATTGAAAGCCGTTTCTGAGTCGGGGATGGTAGTGCTAATTCAGTTTTTATTTTTTTGGCAGAGAATGAGTTGTCCGATTGAAGAATCCAAAAAACGAAAAAAAAGCTTTTTCCAAGGGCTATCTAACGGCATAATTGTTAATTTTTTAAAAAATGGCCAATTGGCCAAAATGGCCAATTAAAAAGAAAAAAAATTATTTTCTTCGTGTTAGCGTCGGTGGACCAAAATTTCGCCATGACAGTCAAAAGGTACGTCAAAAACTGGCCTAAGTGCATGTGCTTTTAAATTTTTCTTTCAACGAGAAAGGGGCCAAAAAAGTGGCCAAAAGTTAAAAAACTTTTTTTCGCTGCTAAGATGACGCTGAACACAAATTTTGCTATCACCACGTGAGAGTACGCAAAAACTGGTCTAGATACGTATTTTTTTGGTTTTTTTCCCAAATGGCGAAAGTGGCCAAATTTGATGACCAAATTTATAAAAATCACCGAATATTTTTTTGACTGATAAGACCAGGCTGGTTCAAAATTTCGATATCACCACGTAAAAGTACGCAAAAAAATAGCCTAGAAACATATTTTTCCGTTGGAGAAAAAAAGGTAGATTTGGCCCAAACTTTTCACCATTTGGCCCATACTAATTTTACAATATTTGGCCCACCCTAATATTACAGTATTTATTTACTTATTCTATAAAAATCTGCCTTAAATCTTACATATTTGTTTTTTCTTAAACAATTACCGCCATTATTAGACGGCCGTTTCGTGAACTGGAAAAAAAAATTGACATGTTCACGATTTGGACAACGGGCCTGACCGATTCGTAATCTTGCCAATTTTTCTGGCCATTTCGGGAATTGGTCAATTTTTTCACGCGGGCGTAACACATGCAAGTTGAGCAACAAATTACTGCAACATGTTTTAGCTTGAGGTTACAGTTGCTTGATTTCCTTGCGTATCACTTTTAAATGAAATGATATCATTCATTTCTTTTGTGTTTAATGAATCGCATGAATTTCCTGCTACTGGATCTCCATTCCACCATATCGGTTTCCGGGAAAATGATCATTACTTAATTACACCATTAGATGACTTTCTGCATGGTTTTTCCAATTTTTTTCCCCCCCCCCACATAAATGCGACCTGGAATATGAAGCTTGGTATGCTTTTAGATACAAATTTCCATAAATGATGGATGTCACTTTATTCAGAGTAGATAAGGCGACGAGGGATTCATTCAAAATCAAAATTTTTTTTTCGCCCGTTAATATTTTTTCCCGGGTATATTTCGGCGGTATATTTTTTTTTCTCCGGTAAACGAATTTTGAAAAAAAAAAAAAAAAAAAAAAAACCGGATCACAGTTGAAGAATTTTCTTTTTTAAAAAAAGAAATTTTGGTCCGGCGACGCTAGCATGAAGAAAATAATTTTTTTTTTATTTAATTGGCCATTTTTTAAAAAATTAACGATTATGCCCTTAGACAGCCCTTTGAAAGAGCTTTTTTTTCGTTTTTTGGATTCTTCAATCGGACAACTCATTCTCTGCCAAAAAAATAAATACTGAATTAGCACAAATTCTTGGTAAATAAAAAAGTTCTTGGTAATATACTTACTTGGAGGAGTGTTAAACTCTAATTCCTTGACGATTTTCCCTTCCAAAAGGATCTCGGAGTCCTCGTGATAAAATTCGCACTTCTCTCCATCTCTGGATGCAATTTGGACGGGATCTATCGTGCACCTCTCACCCTGGCAATTTATGACAATCAATTTCTAAATCAGAAACGGCTTTCATTTCGACCCTAATATTTGGCCTAATTTACCCCCTCACAAGGTCCTATCGATGGGTGAAAGTCCAAAAAGAATTTAATTTTGGGGCACAACCCATATGGTAACCCGGTGGCAACCTTTACACAAAGCTTGGTGGAAGAAAATAAAGTGAAAAACGAAAAAAAAAAAAAAGAAACATTTAAAATGTAAATAAGTGTTGTTTTATTTAATTCGATGACAGGGAACGGCGTTTCCGATTCGTTAAATAACAAGAAACGTGTTCTGAGTTCGAAAGACAAAGTTTGCATATTGAAATAGGAGAATCCTGAAGGTGTTAAATCAAAGCGGAAAATCTAGTGCCTTTCCCTTTTGCAAATTTTGTGTTGCTAATAAACGGAGAGGAAAAAAAAAAGTCCCGATTTCTATTAATTATTAACCATTATTTTGATATGGGATTGCCCGCGGGATTTTGATTGACAGCTGTTAAAGGCTAAATGTCATTTGAAAATGAAAGTGAAATGTCTTTACGATGTTAAAGTGACGGGGAAACGGCAGTTGATGTTGATAGTAGGGAAAGTATTTTTATTATTTTTTTTCCTCGTCTCAATTATTTTTATTTAAGGGGAAACGATATTCGATATGATCAATTATTTTCGGAAAAAAATTTAGCAATAATTAATGAAGCGCTGGCAATTATGAGAATCGATTTTTTTTTGTGAGCCGGTGTAGGAGGTAGGAGGCACTTTCCGGTAAGACGCACTCTGGAGTGTATTTAGCCCAGGTGTGAATTACTCTTGTTAGGTACTAATGACTCTAAAGTTAGAGGTACCCGAAAAAAGGGGAAGAATACCAGGTATGAATTACTTTTTTAAAAAATCACTTAAAAAAATTTTTAAGTGAGCTGTAAAAATGGTCGCACGAATGTGTCACCCAAAAAAAAGTGCGTTATAAAATTTCACAACTCTAATAACGTTTTGGTCGATTATAAAATTTTATAACTATTTATAAATTTTTTTAATTAAAATTTTTAACTGAGCAATATATTAATTTTATGCTTGAATTGCACTATATTTAGCATATGGGGACTTTATAGGCTCTTTTAAAAATATTTTTCATGAGAAAAAAAAGGGGGAAAAAATTAAAATTTTTTGGAATAAACCCGGGCGTTGTGGTACCATCCGCCTTTATGCACTACACTACTTTTCAACTGTTTCTAAAAGCGGCAATATAGTTCTTAAGTTGCTACCCGAGGGAAAAAGCTCATAAAACGATTTTTATGAACAACGATACAAGGCTATGATTTTTCATAAAATTTATAATTAGTGATAACTGTTTATGCGCCGGACTTGTTCGATGTTATAAAATATTTATAGAAGCAAATGGTTATTGATAAATTAATGGTTGTACATAAAGAATTTATAAATGGGCTATTGTACATACGAAAGTTTATAAAATTAAATGAGTATGCATATACAAGTTTTTATACAAGTTTATCAATAATAATCCAAGGTTTCATTTGTAAATATAAAAATTTAAAATTATATTCATAAAAGTTTATGTTGCCCAAAAGTGCATACAATTTTATGAGCTTTTAGCATACGTTTATGAGCTTTTTCTCTCGGGTAATTATTTTGACTTGTAATATTTTCCAGATTTTTCCGAATTTTCGGTTTATTTCTTTTATTGTAATAGTCGGTATTACCGTCCCTTTTCATTGGAGTGAAATAAGTAGAACCATGTTTGGTTGATTGTGGTTTTTACTTTGAAAAACCTAAATATATTGAAATAACAAAAGAAAGGAAAAAAGAAAACCAATCTGGGAAGAAACCCAGGAAATCAAAACGAGTTCACACAAGAGTCAAACACAAGTTTAAAGCAGATACTTACGGAGCGCGTTGGTTTTCTCATACGACCCTCTCAGGTTGAAGGTCGGCTAGCAAATAGGCAGAGAGAGGGGCTGAGCGTACGCACAGTCACTCTCTATGCCTATGCGCGCGCATCGCGGTTTTCCGGATCGAGCCAGTTTTCTGGTTCGAGAAACTTCTTTAACGCGGTTTTAAAGTATGATCGCGGACTTAACGAGGGTTCTCTTTAAAAGGGTATTTTCTGCCCGTTACAACCTCCCCCTCCCACTTTGTGGCTGAACTCAGTTATTGAACCTGAGCGAAGCAGAGGTCAAAAAACTGGGTTCAGACAAAGCGAGAATGTAAAATAAAAAAATGAAATGAAGCGCGCACCTAAACGTGTGCTTGCTCTTACAATCAAAATTCACAACAAAAATTTAAATACACAAATTTACAACAAAGAAAAATAAAGACTGTACAATATTAACAAAAATCCCTTGAGGAGGTGCAGATGCAATACTTGCATTATCCATTATAGTTTGAAAAACAATTGATAAAGACTGGTAGTAAATACAAAAAAAAATTAATGAACAACAATTAAGTAAACAAAACTTAGGCAAATTGCTTGCTCCCTGCAGCAATTGCAAAGCAAATAGAAAAAAGTATTACAAATATAAATTATTACCATTATTCCTTTAACAGTAAGCCTGAATTGCTTAATCGCAATGAAAAAATAAAGAAGAAAGTATTCCTAAAATTTTCGAAAACTAAGTAGAGAAAAAATTGATTGGAAGCTGGATTCGAACCAACGAGGACTCACACATCCTTGAACCCCTATCCGTTGGAGAACGCCTTAACCGCTCGGCCATTCCAATCGTACGCTTCCAACTGCATTTTTCTCTACTTAAATGATTCGTTTCATTGATATTAACTCATATGAACTAAGTAGGTCTTTATAAAGACATTCGACTTTCGTTCGAGATATCTAGGTGAATCACACCTCCTACGCCAAGAGGGACGTAAACCTTTTTAATTTAGCAGTTGGAAGCGTACGATTGGAATGGCCGAGCGGTTAAGGCGTTCTCCCACGGATAGGGGTTCAAGGATGTGTGAGTCCTCGTTGGTTCGAATCCAGCTTCCAATCAATTTTTTCTCTACTTAGTTTTCGAAAATTTAGTTATCCTACCTGAGGAATAGAAGGTGGATTGTCTTTAAAGCTAAAATATTCCTAAAATGTTACACAAATTACAGTAAAAATGAACGAGTTGCGTTTTCTGCAATTATACGTCAAAGAGACCATTCTCTTCGGAGAAAAGAAAAATTTAAGAAATATGGATAACCAACAATGCCGTGTCAAATTAATTATGATCGCGAAGTCAGATTAGACTTTGAAAAAATTAATTAATTGAGAGAAACACGTTGTGGGTTCGACGCCTTATTGCAGGTGTATCTCTTTTCCCGGTGGAAATGAGTGAAAAAACGAAATGAAATTAAATTGAACTAAATTGCGGGTTCGACGAGATTCGATATGGCGTTGTTGCTTGTCCATTTACAGCGTTGACAACCTGAAAAGAAAAAGGCTTAAACAAATGTCTTAATTTAAGACATTGGAAATATTGCTAAAATCTTATTCAGCAGAAAGAAAAGATTATTAAATAAATAATAAAAAAAATTAGTTAAATAATTAAACAGCTAAACAATAAAAACATAAAAATTCGTAGCGATACGGAATTGGAACGAGCCCGATCAAAAGAAATAATAGGGAACGAGCGGGAAGCGTTGTTGCTAAAAGGGTACTTTAAGTGTGCTGGGTAATAGATTTCTCGTCTCGTTTCTCCACCTCGGCGTCTTTCTCCGTTTTTAACCTCAAGCGGCTAAGTTCTTTGCATACGGTAGTAATCCATTTTGGATTTTGTGGTCTGGAGGCTAAGAGACCGATCAGTCGTGTAGTGTCACCCTGGATTTGTTCTGCGAATTTCCTAGCTCTGGGATACAGGTTTTTTTCTCCTGCACTTGGTAGTTGGCCCAACTGGTTCTTGATGCGTGACCGTTTCGTTGTCGTCTGGTTCGTTGAATTCGTTCAGTTGGGAGTCACCCTTCGAAGGATGCCCAAGGTAATCAATCACCTCCCTATACTCCTCGTAATTTCCGTAGAAGGCCTCCTCCTCGTCTCTCCATTCATCTGGATCATCTGGGTAACCCTGGTAGTAGGTTTCTTCATATGACGAATTCATTTTGGACGGGAACGGGACCGGAGAAAATTTTAAGTAGAGATTTAAAGTGGAAAAAGTCTCGAATTGAGAACGTAGTTGAAGAAGTTTCAATTGATGAAAATAATTAACGAAAATGAGATGAAATTCAATAATCGAAAATTTTAATCCGAAGAAAAGAAAAAAGAATTCCCAAAATAAATTCAAGATTCGACCCGTTGAAGAAATTAAAAAGAATTGATTTAAATGTGGTTTTTAAAATTTTAATCCAAGCGAGACGATCGATGAGGGGGTTAAATTCAAATTCCGAAAATAGTTTTTTAAATTCCAAATCGAGAAGTCAGTTTGAGAAGCAGTCGTAGAATCTGCTAGTCGAAGATTTAAATTCCGAAAAAGAATTCTTAGAATCAACTTGAAGTTTCAATCCAAATAGAAGGAAGAGATTTCAAAACTCGACGAAAGCAAGAAGTAATTTCCGAAATTATTTCCAAATTTAAAGTTCAATCCTGTTTTTCGAAAATGGAGATCCGAAATCGTTGAAGAAAAACAAAATCGTTAAGGCACTTCGTTGGCTAGACAAAACCGGCCGGTTCACCGTCCGGTTTTTTAAAAAAAAAAAGTTTTTTTAATTAATATTTTTAAACGTTAATATTGCATTAAATGGGGCGAAACTTATACCAAATTGTTCGTTATTGTTAGAAGAAGTCGAATATACATGTTAAATATGTCGGTAAGCTTAAATTAAGTCAATATTCGCAAAATTTAATGTTGTTTACATAAAAAACAAAATGGCCGATGTAAAAAAACATAAACAATCGGTTCAT
This sequence comes from Liposcelis bostrychophila, assembly GCA_037577465.1. Classification (NCBI taxonomy): domain Eukaryota; kingdom Metazoa; phylum Arthropoda; class Insecta; order Psocodea; family Liposcelididae; genus Liposcelis; species Liposcelis bostrychophila. Next base: position 15,556,164 of record CM075209.1, on the reverse strand, counting down.
TTTGCGAATATTGACGTAATTTAAGCTTACCGACATATTTAACATGTGTATTCGACTTCTTCTAACAATAAGGAACAATTTGGTATAAGTTTAGCCCCATTTAACGTTTAAAAATATTAATTAAAAAATCTAGTCCATGAGATAGAGGTCGATTTTTTACGATTCTATAATTTTTGGGGGGAATAATTGCCCTTTTGAATATGGGTTCTGGTGCCTCCAAGGATAATAAAAATCCATGAGTGCCATCTTGAAATGGTAGCTATACAAAATGGCGGCCATTTAAAGATGGCGGCTACGAAGTTTCCTTTTTCCCGATTTTCTCGGCAACGGATGGTTGGATTTCGGCGCTTTTTTTTTAAATGAAAGGTAAGAGTTGTGTCTTTCACTTTAGTCATTTATGTTATATCCGTATCTTATACCATTTTGCCGCAAATAATGAAAATGTGGAAAACGGTCTTACCTTGACTGTGGTTTTCGGCCCATATTTCCAAAGAGATACAAATTTTTGAAAAATGTTTCAAATAAAAGTGATGTGGAATTTTACAAGCTTCAAAACGACACCTCGATTTCGCCCCTACGATGTGCCTAAGTGCGTCGGCGTTCCGGTTTTGCCTCGCGCGGCGCGCCTTACAGTGGTTTACAATACGGTTTAATGTAATTATTAAAACCTATTATATATGTGTCGCATATCGTTGGAAATGGAATGAAATAATTTGTGCGATTTTTTAATTTTAAACAGGAAAAAAATAAAGAAAATTCCAGTACTAAAAATTTAATGAATTCAATTTTTACAGTAAATAATTATTTTAATCTGATAAAATACTATTATTATTGATTGAAATAACAGATTTTTTTTTTTAGGTTTTGCATGTCGTTAAGCAGCATATTTAAAAAAAATTAAAAAAATACTTGATTTTTTTCTGGAACAAGTCCGGCTCTCATAGGTCATCGTTGTCTTCATCTCCGTCTTCGTCCTCGTCCCCATCTTGATCGCTGTCGTATTGATCATCGCTTTCATTTTCGTCTGTCTCGTCTTCGTTATTAAAATTAACACAATTTTGTAATTTGCATGCAGGAGTACATTTTAAGTTCTTCACAATCAGGCCCGTAATCGGGGGGGGGGGGCAAAGGGGGGCTCAGCCCCCTTTGGTCAAGCTTATGCCTCCCTGTACATTTTGTTTGGCCCATTCTTTTCCCTATCTTCCATGTTATTAGGGGCCATTTGAAGTTCCCCTTTGAAAACTTTGCGCCCCCCTGTGCTTCTTAGGCTGGTTATGGGCCTGTTCACAATGCAACTGCACGAAGGGGATGAGCAAATCCTTGAACAGTCGCAACACAAAAGATTAAGCACAGCTTGCGGAGCTAAAGGCCCAGTCATACAAAGAATGTCCAGATTACCCTCCTCAACGAGGCACCACCCGTGGTTATCCGTTGGATTTGGGATCCCCGGAAAATTTTCAAGACTCCTCCTTCAAATGGCAGCTTTATAATTAGCTCTGAGGATATGCTGCATTAAGCAATCTTATCATGGGGGCAGTTGTCCCGAATCAGGAACTGCTTTTTTAGAGCTGAAAATTAGGTATCGAAAATCGTTAACACTTTTACTTTTTGTTTTGTTGCAATACAGCTGGCAAGTAAATTCTTGTAAAACCGCAAAAAGTTCACTTGTGACATTCCATTCAGTTCCAAGTTCTGAAAAGGCTTTTCTATATGTCTCTTTGAATAAGCTTTAAACCTTTCAGTTTTCCTTGTCCACTGAATGCTGACTAACCGAATCACACCCGGGAAAGCTATGGAGCCCGATTAAACTATTCGCAACGCTAGGCTCTACTATTTCTGAAACTTTTTTCATGCTTATCAATTTTGTGCCTTTTTGGGAATCGCGTCTTAAGTAACAGTCACTTTTTATATTGTTTATGAAATTTAGACATAAAACAAATACGTCTGTGTCGTTTGCAACACACACGACTGCAGTATATTGCTTTGCTCCTTCATGTGCAACAGGAGTCGTGTGTCGGCTTCTTCTTGAGAAGAAGCTAATTTATAGAATTCTTGTGCATCAGATGAGCTGATTTGAAAGCATTTATTGCCACATGTATTGCCACATGTTGCAAACAATATTTTATTTTTAAGCAAGTTACTTTTTGAAGGATCTTTCCAGCTGTTCACCAAGAAGACATTCAGTTGATTTCTCCTTTCGTTGTCCTGGAGCAACCTCTTCCAATTTTTTATCCGATGACCATTTTTGATCTGGTGAAAAGTTATGCCTTCGCTTGAACCCCGTCGACTTCTCTCTGCATTCTTAATAAAAAAATTAGAGTATACATCAAAAACCATATCGCTTCGCTGACTGGTTTCTCCATAAAAAGCCATTTTAAGAATATTTTCAGAAAGTTTGAAAGGAGGAGTCTTGAAAATTTTCCGGAGATCCCAAATCCAACGGATAACCACGGGTGGTGCCTCGTTGAGGAGGGTAATCTGGACATTCTTTGTATGACTGGGCCTTTAGCTCCGCAAGCTGTGCTTAATCTTTTGTGTTGCGACTGTTCAAGGATTTGCTCATCCCCTTCGTGCAGTTGCATTGTGAACAGGCCCATAACCAGCCTAAGAAGCACAGGGGGGCGCAAAGTTTTCAAAGGGGAACTTCAAATGGCCCCTAATAACATGGAAGATAGGGAAAAGAATGGGCCAAACAAAATGTACAGGGAGGCATAAGCTTGACCAAAGGGGGCTGAGCCCCCCTTTGCCCCCCCCCCCCCCGATTACGGGCCTGATTGTGAAGAACTTAAAATGTACTCCTGCATGCAAATTACAAAATTGTGTTAATTTTAATAACGAAGACGAGACAGACGAAAATGAAAGCGATGATCAATACGACAGCGATCAAGATGGGGACGAGGACGAAGACGGAGATGAAGACAACGATGACCTATGAGAGCCGGACTTGTTCCAGAAAAAAATCAAGTATTTTTTTAATTTTTTTTAAATATGCTGCTTAACGACATGAAAAACCTAAAAAAAAAAATCTGTTATTTCAATCAATGCAATGAGTCGTATTTTAAAAACAAGCAAAAGCTTTTGCTTTTGCTTGTCAACAATATTTACGTTTATTTGTACTTAATTAAGTTTAAATTAGTTTTGCAAAACTTAATTTACCTTATTTTAACTTAATTAAGTTTAAATAAACTTGTTTAAGATTATTTAAAGAACCTAAGCAAAAGCAAAAGCAAAAGCTTTTGCTTGTTTTTAAAATGCGACCCAATAATAATAGTATTTTATCAGATTAAAATAATTATTTACTGTAAAAATTGAATTCATTAAATTTTTAGTACTGGAATTTTCTTTATTTTTTTCCTGTTTAAAATTAAAAAATCGCACAAATTATTTCATTCCATTTCCAACGATATGCGACACATATATAATAGGTTTTAATAATTACATTAACCGTATTGTAAACCACTGTAAGGCGCGCCGCGCGAGGCAAAACCGGAACGCCGACGCACTTAGGCACATCGTAGGGGCGAAATCGAGGTGTCGTTTTGAAGCTTGTAAAATTCCACATCACTTTTATTTGAAACATTTTTCAAAAATTTGTATCTCTTTGGAAATATGGGCCGAAAACCACAGTCAAGGTAAGACCGTTTTCCACATTTTCATTATTTGCGGCAAAATGGTATAAGATACGGATATAACATAAATGACTAAAGTGAAAGACACAACTCTTACCTTTCATTTAAAAAAAAAAGCGCCGAAATCCAACCATCCGTTGCCGAGAAAATCGGGAAAAAGGAAACTTCGTAGCCGCCATCTTTAAATGGCCGCCATTTTGTGTAGCTACCATTTCAAGATGGCACTCATGGATTTTTATTATCCTTGGAAGCACCAGAACCCATATTCAAAAGGGCAATTATTCCCCCCAAAAATTATAGAATTTTCCTCTATCTCATGGACTAATCTTTTTTAAAAAAAAAACCGGACGGCGAACCGGCCGGTTTTGTCTAGCCAACGAAGTGCCTAAGGTTCCGTTTAATTGTTTCAAAAGAAATTCAAAGTTTTGAAGAAAGCTATGTCTCTTGTATGGAGAGTCCTGCCCTCCCTTTTTTTTTTTTTTTTTTGTCACTAAAGTTTAGTGAATTTGAAAAATATTTGGGTGGCTTGGGCGCGTCAGCGAACTGAATGAGGGGTGGACAGCACCTGCCTCAGAAAATTGAAATAAGAACAAAAAAAAATGATAGTTTGAAAAAGTAAAAGGCTCAGCCGATGAGGAAGAAATTCACTTCCGGGAGCGCAGAAGCTCCAAACCCGACAAACAAAAAGCAAAAAAAAACAATTAACTCAAAAGGGCTGACGCTTGTTGCCCGTAAATGAGAGGGTAGGCGACGGCCATGACGAAAATGTTTTAACTCTATCGATGATATTCACTTATAACGGAAGAAAATAAATTTTACAAAATTGGAGTGAAATCATTCAATTAGAAATGATTAATTCTGAAAGTCGATTGCCATTTTGAAATGCCATCAATATGTAAGGGATTGAATGATTTCACGTACCCTGAGGCAAAATGGAAAAATATTTGAGTTCTAACAGAGAGATCCAAATCAAAATTTAAATTTAAAAAAAAATCAAAAGTGACTTACAGTTGAAAATTCAGAAATCCAAAATCCGAGAAAAACCAAAGTAATCTGGGAACCCTTTAAAGAGTTTCCCCAAAAAGAATCACAAAAACAAAAGAAATTTAAAAACTTGACTTTTTAACTTTGTTTCAAAAAAAAATCAATTAAGTTTTTAAATAAATTAAATCAAAAATGAAATTATAAGCGAAGCTCCGCCCTTTTAGTGATGAACGATACTTGACTTATGTTCGAACTAAAATGATTGATCAGGTAGGCGGGACTGTTAAGACTTAAAACTGCCTTTCTGTATTTAGCTTAGCAACAGTTCAATTTCAAACAACGATTGTGCAAGTATAAATCAAAATCAAACTTGGCTAAAACCAGTTTCTGTATGCTTAACTTATGATTCTTAAATGTTTCAAATGGCGAGCAGGTTTTGGTCAAAACTTTTCAAGTTAGTATACCAGTTTAGTTTCGTTTTAAACCGGTTTTTGTATGCTTAGCTTATGCTGGAAACAGGAATCAAAACGTATGGATTGGCCTTGAAACTTGTCTATTTCCTATGGCTATTTAAAGATGCAAAAGACCTAATTTTGGGACTTGAAAAAAAAATCAATTTTTCCCTTGTTACTAGGTGAACTTTTTCCCTCCAAAGCCGAAATTAAGCGACATTTCCCAGGAGAAAAAAAATGAATTTACCCGCCAGACTTTTATGACAAACGGGCATTAAATTAGCAATTTCCCAGTCCGTTTTCGATATGAATAACTGAATTTTAGCAATTTTACATTGAAGTTTGCACTGGGCGTTGGACGTAGCGAATTTTCTTCTCAATTGAATTTTTTAATGATAACAAAAATTTTAATTTAACGATTTTGTACAAATAGAAAGATCCTTAACGACTTCTTTCTTTTTCCTGACTTTTACAATGAGAGTTGGACTTAGTCAATTGTCCCAACTGGTTTTGTTCTTATAACTTTAACACAATATAGTTTGCCCTTTGACCTCCCTAATGAGAGACGAGCTTGTAACAATCTTTTTTCCGTTTTGGTTCTGTATGGACAAACAATTCTTCTTTTTATTAATTTTTTCTTAACCGAAAGAATTCTTAATTTTAACAGTTTTTCCCCTTTCTGATTTTTTCCTTATGAGCAGACAATTTTTAATTTACTCTGTAATGTTGAAATAATTCTTGAACGATTTGCTCTCTGTTTTTTGGACTTTCTCTCAATATTTTTCCTTAGCGCCTTTACAAACAAGATTTTTGATAGATAGGACAGAGAAAGAGAGACATAAAAAAAAAATGTTTTGCAGCTTTTTTCAGGCTTACCCTTTTCGGTGCGGATATAGCCCCGGTTTTACAAAATTTCGAAAAAAAAGGAGCTTCGGCCCAGACGGGGGAGCACCGTCAATCCCAAGAACCTCAAGCTCAAAAAAAAATCGCGTAACCGGCAGCTTATACCCGTTTATCTTGGACGTGCTTGAAGTTCTCGAAGTTCTCGACGTTCTCGAAGTTCTCTGAAGTTCTCGGGAAAGTAGCGTCGAATCTCTGGAACGCAGCGTCGTTCGGGAACTCGGCAAGACTCTATCTGTCCTGCGAGACTCAGTTTCTCGAGACTCTGCCTGTCTCGTGACTCGTTAGCTGTTAAAGACTCTGCCTGTCTTCCCAGCTCTTCTTTACACCCTTTTGCCTTTTACTCGTAGTTTCGTTTGAATTGTTACCTTTGGGCTCGACACCTTCACTCCCTACTTTCTCGCATTTCAGTTGTGACGAGTGTCGGGTATATACCGATACGAAAAAAAAAAAGTTTTTTCACTTTCACTTTCCACTGCACTTTTTCCTGGCGCGGCGAAGCAGCTCGTGAATTTCTGTGAACGATTCAGCTTCTTCGGCTTGGCGCGTCCTTGGTGAACCGTGGCGTCCTTGGCGTCCTTCTTTTTGGCGCGTTGTTGACGTCCTTGAGGCGATTCTGACTGGTAGGTGATCGTGTTTTGGCGTGTCGTTGGCGTGCTCGGAGCGGTTTCGACTCGTTCTTCTTTCCTCAGCGTTTTTCGATCGGTTTACAATTTTTTTCCCCGTTAATTTTATAAAAATTTTTCCGAAAATTTTAGATAATTTAATTTTTTTTTCGACAAATTTTTTTAAATATGTCTCAATAGGTACGATTTTTATATTTGATATTTTCACACTTTTTCACTTTTACCCTTGCGTGAAACGTCCTAGGCGCCGTTTTTTCTTGACAGCGTCCTTCTTTTTGTTGATTTGTCCTGTTGAGTCCTGATTTGGGAGTCGCGTCTGGGCGTGTCCTCCGATGCCTCAGTCCTCTATTTTTGCGTGGTTTCTTACAAAAAAAATTTTTTGTCCCTACGTTGGGATGCCACGTTTGTAATAGTCGGTATTACCGTCCCTTTTCATTGGAGTGAGATAAGTAGAACCATGTTTGGTTGATTGTGGTTTTTACTTTGAAAAACCTAAATATATTGAAATAGCAAAAGAAAGGAAAAAAGAAAACCAACCTGGGAAGAAACCCAGGAAATCAAAACGAGTTCACACAAGAGTCAAACACAAGTTTAAAGCAGATACTTACGGAGCGCGTTGGTTTTCTCATACGATCCTCTCAGGTTGAAGGTCGGCTAGCAAATAGGCAGAGAGAGGGGCTGAGCGTACGCACAGTCACTCTCTATGCCTATGCGCGCGCATCGCGGTTTTCCGGATCGAGCCAGTTTTCTGGTTTGAGAAACTTCTTTAACGCTGTTTTAAAGTATGATCGCGGACTTAACGAGGGTTCTCTTTAAAAGGGTATTTTCTGCCCTTTACATTATTTTTAATTGGACAAAGGCTCAAAAATAAAGATAAACAGAAATAAAAAAATTCGAGAAGCGTTAGAAGAAAATAAAAAAACTTAAAAAAAAACTGAAAATAATTTTTGTTATAAAATTTTATAACGAATTATAAATACATATCTTCATCCATATCAATCTACAAGAAATAAAAGTTACATTTTTTGACAAAACCGAACATTCAAAAACATACTTTCAAAGATGCCAATTCCCCATATTGTTCACCATAATTTTGGAGTTTTCCTTTCTAACTTTCTTCAGTGGCGAACTTATTCATTGGCAAATTAAGAACCATTAGTTCATCGCCGGAGTCCGTGGCTTTGCTCCGCTTTAATTTTTGTTTTTGTTTTGATTTCCCTGAAAAAGCTAATTTTCACATTTTATTTATGAAATTCAATTTTATAACACTCTTTTTTCTTGGGCCTTGTCGTTTTCAAGGTTTTAAGTTAATCTTAAACATGTAATTCATTTTAATGACTCATCTCCCAACTCCAGAATGTAACCCTGATAAAACCCCGTCATTGCACTGAGAAAACGCAGGAGTAAATCTAACTAAATATATTAGTGGAAAATCGACTGACTAATAATAATTAGTCAGCCAAACTATTTTTTTAGTTGATTTAAGTAAAAAAAAATTTTCTTATTAATTAGTTAGTCTAACTAAAAAAAAATAGTTTGGCTGACTAATTATTATTAGTCAGTCGATTTCCCACTAATATATTTAGTTAGATTTACTCCTGCGTTTTCTCAGTGTGACGGGTATATTTTCTTCATTCTCTCTGGATGTTCTTCCTTAACAAGAAGTAAGTCCGGATCGTGACTTGCCTTCTCCATATATAAACGAAATTCCTTATTCATGTCTTCCGCAGCCCAAAAGACGACTTAGCTCTGCTAGATGGAGTCACCTGCATGTGAGCGTAACCCTGTCGCTCACTGCGAAAGCTTGTACCTAGGTTGACAAATTCTCTATCAAATTCTACCAACTTAATCGGTGAATGTTAACAAAATCATTATCTGCTGTTACTTCTGGGTAAACCGAATAAAGTTGATAAGAGCAGGAAAGATTTCTAAGTTTTTTTATTTTCTTCTAACGCTTCCCGACTTTATCTATTTCCGTTTTTCTTTATTTTTGACCCTTTGTCAAATTAAAAATACTAGAAATAAAGCGAAAATTCGGAAAAATCTGGAAAATATTATAAGTCAAAATAATTGGCAGCTTAAGAATCAAATTGCCGCTTTTAAAAATCAGTTGAAGAGTGCACGGAGAAAAAAGTTCGGTACCTGTTACTGAACCTGTGACATCTAAACATTTGAGTAGATAATACCGAAAAAATTTAGTAATCATTACTAAGAGTTCGTAATGATTAATAACGTTTAGTAATAATTACCTAATTTTCAGTATTGTCAACTCAAATGTTTAGATGTCACAAGCCCCAACTTAACTTTCAGTAACAGGAACCGAACTTTTTTTTCCGTGTGGTGAAGTATATAAAGGCGGCTGGTATATCGACCACAAGGCTCTGGTTCTATTCCAAATAATTTTAATTTTTTCCCCCTTTTTTTTCTTATGAAAAATATTTTAAAGAGCCTATAAAGTCCCCATATGCTAAATATAGTGCAATTCAAGCATAAAATTAATAAATTACTCAGTTAAAAATTTTAAATTATAAAAATTTATAAATGGTTATAAAATTTTATAATCGATCAAAACGTTATAGAGTTATAAAATTTTATAACGCACTTTTTCTTGGGAGCTTTCTCTACTCCCTCGGCAATACTTATCTTATGGGGAAAATAACTGATTCGGGCTCGCGCCAGCCCGGCATGCCGGCATAATATTTTAGCGGCCCCTTCACCGAATCGTTTTGGCATTTTGATTTTTTTTTTTTTTTTTTTTTTTTTTTTTTTTTTTTTTGAGAGTAGCTGAAGAATGAGGATCCCTGGAAAAAACTTTTATTAATTCTAAACACAGTCATTTCATTATTTTAAAAATGTTACCTTATTTTACTTTATTTCCTTTTTTTTTTCTTTTTTTTAAAATAACCTGCAAGTCAGGATGAGGAAGCGTTAAAAAAAACTATGTAGGCGAAATGCTAACAGGAATGAAGAGTAAATGCAATAAACCTATTCGAAACTTAACAAAAGACAGCGACAAAATTCGAAACGTCCTACGCAAGTTTCTCCTCGTCTAAAAAAAAAGTCGTAGAACGTTAACATGCATTTCACTGGTTGTTAAAACCTTTGGGAAAATACATCCTTTATCATTTTATTTCATTCTTATAACGGACGTTTTAAAAGTGTCCTCCTACTCAATTTTAATTTTGAATGTTTAAGCTTCCTTTCTTCCTATTTTTTTTTTCAGTTTTTTAAAGTGAACAAATAGTCAGCGGAATGGGGAATTACAAACTTTTCTCTTTTAGTGGAACGAGAAGGTGTTTCGGCGAAAATGCTTAAAAATTGAAAATTTTCGAAGTTAAAATTTTAATATTAAAATGATTAAATATTAATTTTTGGTGCGTAAGGCTCCAAGGATTCAAAATCTAAAATTTCTTTTTCACGAATCTTGCTCAAGATCTTGCGAGATCTTCTAAAATCTTGCGAGACCTTGAGCAAGATTCTCGAACAAGAAATTTTAGATTTTGAATCCTTTGAGTCTTTGCAACTCCGGAACCAAAATCTGAGCCAATTTCTCGAAATTTTGTTGAAATTTGTTGTGTGCATCCCTAGTTCCTGAAAATCCTGGTATTCCTAGAAAATCCTCAATCCCGTGATTAAAATTTTTCGAAACTTCCCGTTGTTTTTTAATTCCCGGGAAAACTCCAGAGAATCCGGGGGAAATCCCGGAAATTCCAGGATTTTAATATCCCGGATTCCAGGAAACTATTCTGCCCCTGTAAGCGAAATGACCTCAACTGCATTTTTTTAAATTTTGAGATAATGACAATAAAAACAATCGTGAAAAGTAAACAAATATTTTGTTTCTTTGCATTCATAATGAAGATCGTCTTTTTTTCTTTTTTATTTACTTTTTATTTTATAAAATTAAGCTTTTTTCCTTTTCTTATCTCATTATTTAGGTATAAAACGTAATTCGTGAGATTATAAGGATTCGATCGGTACCAAAATCACCCTTTGTTTACAAAAATGCAGTTGAGGTCATTTGGCTTACAGGGGCAGTATTTTTCCTCAAAAACGGGAAATCCCAAATCCAAAATCCCGGGAAATCAGAAATCCGATACTTTTAAAAAAAAAATATTATCGTTGTCTCTTATCAATAAATTTTTAAATATCGATAAAATATCGATAAATCAAAATTATCGATAAATTATTGGCATGACTACTTTTGAGTCAAGAACCCCAAAAGAAAAAAAAAACTCAAAAGAAAGCTCACTCAAAAGAAAAAAAAAACGCCTTAGAAATAGCGATTAGATATTTGCTAACGCCTGTGCACGATTTAATCTAAACGTAAATTTTCAGGCTTTCATTTTTTTAAAAAAATTTTCAATTTTAACTTCATCGGATAATTTTTTATTAAAATCTTATTTTGTTATTAAAAAAAAAAAAAAAAAAAAAGTAAAAGTAAAAGAAGCTTTTGTTCGGAGAGTTTTAAAACTGGAAAGAGCATCTAATGATAAAATGATCGAAGAAAAAGTTTTAGTTTAATGAAAAATCAATAAATTGTTTAAGAAAATATAAAATAAAGTTCGGGTTGGAAATTTTATTAAATCGAATGAGGATGTTCTTCCCTTTTTTTTTTTTTTTTTTTTTTTTTTTTCTTTTCTTAATCGAAACGTCGTCGCTTTTAAAATCTGAAAATTCTCACTTTTCTTTTTTTCGTTATATTTTCATTTCATTTATCTCTATCACGGGATGGGGAAAGGATGTTCGTTCTTTTCCAGGGATTTTAACGACTCCTCGTTTTCTCTCTTTTTATTACTAACTTACAGGTGTCCCTTTTCAAAAACTTTAATTAATTTTACAGCTTAATAAATTTCGGAGATATCAGCGGAGTGTGACGTAATTAGCCCATGCCGGATCAAGGGGGAATTAATATTTTAAATCATCGAGGGACTTATTTATCACATCATTTACCACCGAAACCGATAATGCTAATATACGAAAAAAAAAAAAAAAAAAAAAGGAAGGTGACCAAAAGGGATTTGTCATAAATTTTTATAATAAAAATTTTACAGGTAAATTAAGACACTGCCTTCGGGCGATTTATTTTAGGAGACTTTTTTCAACCTCTTAGTTTTTTTTTCTTTTTTTTTTTTTTTTTTTTGAGGGAAATTCGGACGCGAGAGAAAATTTAAAGAGGATTAAAATAATAGTTTTACAACCGCGAACCAACATCTCACTCTTAGTTAGGAGTCATGTTATAATATAAATAATCTCGGCTTTCGTTAAATCCGGTTAAAACTTTTAAAAGGACAAAAAGCACGAACTATCACAGTTAGCTATTAACACATATCGCGCTAATGCCACCGCCTGTCAAAAAATACGCTATTTTATCTCCTTAGATCCCCTTTAGATATTTGACAAGATTTTTATTTTTATTTTTATTCTTCTTCAACACGAAAAAAAAAAAAAAAGTTTTCAAATATGATTTTCCAAGAAATTGAAATCCCGTAGGAAAGGTTTCGATATCCGTGGGAGATGCAACGTTTCAAATTCAAATGAAACCACATTGTCCGAATCAATACGGAAAAGAAAATAGGGGAGGGGGGGGGGAAGAGAAGTGAAAAGGAGGATTCATTTCAAAAAAATATATAATTTTTTTTTTTTCCTTTTTTGGGACACCAAATTTTATTTTTTTTATCGCAGTTATTTCCTGTAAGAGAACACGTTAACGAAATCGGTCAAGATATTTTTTTGTTTGATCATGTATGAAATCCTATCTTTCAACCTACTGAATTTTTTTCCAAACGTGATTTCCTTTGAATCGGATACAGTCGGGAGAAGTGGATTTATATCGCTGATTTGAAAAGGGTCTCGACTGGTTTTTTTTTTCTGGTTTTATTTTTTTTATTTTCTTCCCCCCCATTTTTTAGACTTCCGGTCAAAAAGTATAAAAAAAAAAAAAAAAAAAAAAAATCCTCCATTTTCCAAATTGTTAAGCTATTCAACCTTAAATATCGCAAAATTTCTTTTTCTATAGACATAGGAAACGATATGTGATTTCCAGTTAAAATTTACGATTTAATAAAAAATATGGTATATGCCCACATCCTTTTTTTGGTCTGGGTGGGGGAGGAGGAGATGGGAGTTCTGGAATCGTCTCCAGAAATAATTGAAGCACTTTAACAAATCGATTTTTTTTTTTTTTTTAATGTCCGGGAAGTTATCAGTCCGTAACCATAAGCGGAGATAAATAGCAGCGGGGGGGGGCGGGTTAGCTGCCCTCCTTCTTTCTTGAGAATTTTCGGGAAATTCAGAATCTCTGATCTTCCGGGAACTTTGTAAATCCAGGATTCCGGGTTTCCCGTTTTTGAGAAAAAAAAGCTTTCCGGAATCCGGGAAATTGAAATTCGCCGGGACTCCGGGGAATTCCTGTGATTTGCCGTGGGTTCTCGGAAATTTTCCCGAAAATTAAAAAACAACGGGAAAAATTTTTGAAAAATTTTAATCGCGGGTTTGAAGATTTTCTAGGGTCCCAGGATTTCCCGGACCCTATATCTCTATATTTTTCGGCGGGAAATTTTCAGAATCTCGGATTTTCCGGGGAAGTAAAATTCGTCGGGACTCCGGGGAATTCCCGGAATTTCCCGTGCATTCTCGGAAATTTTCCCGAAAATTAAAAAACAACGGGAAAAATTTTTGAAAAATTTTAATCGCGGGTTTGAAGATTTTCTAGGGTCCCAGGATTTCCCGGACCCTATATCTTTATATTTTTCGGCGGAAAATTTTCAGAATCTCTGATTTTTCGGCGGGAAATTAAAATTCGCCGGGACCCCAGGGAATTATCTGGGTTTCCCGCGGGTTCTCGGGAATTAAAATTACGGGAAACACTTTTTTTTTTTTTTTTTTTTTTTTTTTATATATATTTTTTTTTAATTTTGAAAAACGGAAAATGCCAAGGATTCAGCAATTTTCATGTATTTTTAAGAAATGAAACTTTGTACAACAATATCGAAATTGCAAAATGCCGATTCATTTTGTATTAAAAAGATTGGATTTAAAAAAAAAAAACATTAAGATAAATGTTTCAATCAAGCCGGAATCGATTACATTACATTACCTATACACAAAAATACAAAGTTTTCAGAAATAAAATAAATTAAAATTTTTACAAGTTCGAAATAAGTTTTAATTATTAATCATTAAAACTTATTTTATACAAATAGCTTATTTCATAAAAATTATAAATTAAATATTGATTTTAAAAAAAAATTTTAAAAAATTAGATATGTTTTTGTACAAACTGGATTCCATAATAAATTTTATAAATACATGTTTTCTTACAATCTTTTGAAATATAATTTTTACGGGAAATATTATAATCTCATATATCCGATATGAGATTAAAGTTAAAATCTTTTTATTTTAAAAGAACGCCTGAAAATTTACGTTTAGATTAAATCTTGCAACAGCGTTAACAAATATCTAATCTCTATTTTTAAGGCGTTTTTTTTTCTTTTTTGAATGGGAATAAGTTTAATCAATAGTTGCATGTTACAAACAGATAAAAACCCATTCATTCATCGCCCTTAAGGCGTTTTGAAGGATCACTTTTAAGGATTTTTTCAAATTTTATTTTTTTTACAAGGTACGAAAAAAGAAGAAAAAAAAAATCCGGAGCGAATACAAAAAAAGAAAGAAAATAAAGCAAGTTTCTGATTGATCTCGTTTTTGGAATTATCTAAAGGATTTTTTTTTCCCTTTGGATAAAGTATCATAAAGAATTTAAATGGCAATAAAGGGATTTTCGATCGTTCAAAAAAAATTAACATCGATTGTGCCGCGATAGACTTCGCTTTATTTCTCTTTTTTTTTCTCTCCTTTTTTTCCCCCCATTCATTTCTTTTATACAAAATAGCAAACTTGTTCACGTTTGAATATAACAATCTTTTTCTTAAATGGATTTCATCGATGAAGCTGCTATTCAGTTAAATTTTTTTTTTATTCTTTGGAAATCTCTAAGATGAAATGAAACGAAAGAAAAACACAGAAAGGAAAACATTTCCCAAAGGAAAGAAGGTGTTTCAATAATAAATCACAAAATTTGATATATTTTTCTTCGTACCGAAAAAAAAAATAGAAAATAAAAATGCAGATAAAGGAGAATGGAGAAATGAAGAAAAAGCCGATAAGATGAAATAAAATAAAATAAAATAAAATAAAAAAATCAAAACTTACACGTAGAGAAATAAAAGATTATTTAAGATACGAAAAAAAAAGTTAATCATTTTATATTCAACTTGTGGAAATTCGATTTGACGTGGCGCGAAATGAAATCGGAATATAAAAAAAAGAAAGCTCGAGAAAATTTATCAAGCAATATTGCTTTTTGTTTTTTTTTTTTTTTAAATCTTTAGATTAAAAAAAAAAAAAAAAAAAAGAAAGAAAGAAAGAAAGAATATGAATAAAATAATATGTATACGGCTCATCTCATCTCCATTGTGAACGAAATTTATCCGAGTTATGTTTAAGTTCGAATATCTTGTTTGAGCCTAAATGTGACTGTAAATTTATTTTTTAACGAAAAACTTCGGACTAGTCGGATAAATGTACAAAATTTTTTTACGCATTTATGGGGGAGTCACGCGTAAATGTGTAAAATTTTTTACGTCCTT
The DNA here is from genome assembly GCA_037577465.1 of Liposcelis bostrychophila. NCBI lineage: Eukaryota > Metazoa > Arthropoda > Insecta > Psocodea > Liposcelididae > Liposcelis > Liposcelis bostrychophila. Next base: position 15,540,919 of record CM075209.1, on the reverse strand, counting down.
ATGGGGGGGGGGGGGTCATGCGTAAATGTGTAAGATATTCTTAATTTTTATAAATAATCTTCTTTATCGTAATTTTTAAAGCAGGATTATAACTAATCTTGGTAAAACTATACCATTTGTGGTATTTTTTATATATATTTTATATATAATTTATATATAAAATATATATAAATAGTAGATTACATATCAAGTGTGCAGGTGGCGTACTGCAGGCCGAGACTGGGGTTTACGGCCCGAGCGAAGCGAGGGCCGTAATCCAGTCGAGGCCTGCAAGCCACCTGCATGCCTGATATGTAATCCACTTTTCATTACGAGGGCGGGAAACGAATTTTTTCGTTTGTTGAAGCGGGAGGGAAACTCATTTCCCTCCCGCTGTGATGAAAAAGAAATATATATAATATATATATAAAATATATAAATTATATATAAATTATATATAAATTATATATAATTCTTTTTTTATATATTTTATATATAATTTATATATAACTTATATATAAATTATATATAAAATATATATAAAAAATACCACAAATGGTATAGTTTTACCCTAATCTTTTTAATAACAATGAAAATTATTTTTTCACAAAAATTCAAAAGTCGAATTTTCATCCCTTATGGGATTTTTTAAAACTTTGACCCTCTTGCGCACCCTCAAGACGCCATTTTGAAAAAAATTTGAAAAGGAAAACATTTTTACAAATAATAAGCCACAGCGATTGCGCTATCAAAAATTTTGAAATTCCAAATTTTTTGATTTTCGACCCACCCTAAGCTCGAGCAAAAAAGAGCCTGAGCCATGTCTTAAAGAGACGACGATAAGCCAGAGACATTGTTTTCTTTTTAATGCACTTGGTTGTGTTGAGAATTAAAAAAAAAAAAAAAAAAAAAATCAGAAAATTTTTTTAAAAACTAATAGTTTTTTTTTTTTTTTTTTTAACTGTCGTGTAGCATTTTAACCGGTCATTTTTTTTAAAAGAAAAATTCATAAAAACAATTTTTCTTTTCCAGGAGAAAAAAAATACTGTCCTGAAAATGTGATCCAAAAAGAAATTATCTGAACGCATTGAGTTGGAAAGACAATTAGCCCATGACCAGAAAAAATATTAAAGAGCGTGGGAGTCAGGAAACCCAAACGCAAAGAAAGCCAAACCGAAAAAAAATCGCAGTTAAAGAAATCGCGAAGGCGAAAAAAAAACCTCAAGAAATCCCAAGAAATAAAAATAGAACAAGCAGAGACGATTAAAATCGGAAAGGAAGCACTAGAAGAAAAATGTAACGGGGCGTAAAATTACCGCGAGATAAAAAAAAATGGAGTAAAATGGTTAAGGACGATTAAAAAAGTAGATTGATTAAAGCAATTAACGGTATTTGAAATCATGTTAAAACAAATAAGAGGAATATAGAAATTGAAGTTGAGATTGAAAGTAAAATTTAAACTGAAATCAAATAGTTGAAAGCGAAGCTGAAATCGAAATTTAATGATTTTATCTATGTATTTGAAACCTATAGTCATTAAAATTGCCAGTTATAACTATCAAACGGGTTTTGTATATGCTCTGTATATGTCTCAGTAGGATGGGCCGAAAATCACGAATTTCGAAATTTGAAAACTCCTGATAGTGGAAGGGGTGTCTTTTGGCAACACAGGAGACCTTCAAAAAATTTGAAAAAAAAATTAGGGTTAATAGTGTTGCCACATTCCACTATCAGCCGTTTTCAAATTCCGTAATTCGTAATTTTCGCCTCACCATTGTCAATTTTAATCGTAAGGTTCAAAAATTGAAAAAAAATCTTAGCTTTTTCGAAGATGAAATAAGTCAGTATGAAATTAAGGAAAAGAAAAAAATTTATGTAGATATTGCGTGTTTTATGCCAGAATTTTTTTTTTTTCTTTTTATGTGTGACGACGAATATCTTTTGTCACATAATATCTTCCCTCGTCATTCTTTGACATACTTTACAACAAAAGAGGAACAAAAGAAAAAAAACTCTTCAAAAGCGGCTTGGGGAATGAATGGAAGTTTGCACTATCGATTATATTTATTAAGTCAGTTATTTAAAAAAAATGATTGAATCGTTCCAGATCATCTTTTTCTTTTATTGAAATTTGAAAAAAAAAAAAAAAAAAAAAAAAAAATCACGTCTGTAAATTCAGTCCGTGGCCTTGAGGTTTTAAAATGTTTTCGAAACGATTTTTTTTTTTTTTTTTTGAAAAAATGTGCGAATAAAATAGTAGCAGCTCCAGCTACTCCCATAGAAAGCTCTCGTAGCTGTCAGGGGGGTATTTGGAGCCAAACCCACCGGAGCAAATTATCCAATAGATTCGTTCGAAAATCAACTTTTATGTACGGGTTGAAATTGACTATTACTTTTAACTTTGAATGAAGCTGTAGCTTTTGCTACTACAAATGTCGAAAAAAAAAGTTGAGGGGTTGTATCTAGGACCATTAGATCCACTCCTCTAAAAATTTTGGAGGAGTTAAAATTTTGCTGTCTGGCAGATTTAAGAACTCATTCAAAACTTCAAATTTTTTTCCCTCGAGTTTTTTCCAAAAAAAAAAAAAATTCCTAATATACTTTTTCTAAAAAATAATTTTCCTAAAAATAATTTTTCCTTAATATAAAGGCAATTTTTCTAAAATATATCGACCACAATCCGGAATTTGCACCGGATCAACAATTTGTCCGAAGGCTGGCGTAACCTTTCAGAATGTTTTATTTTTATTTTTACTAAATACATTTTTTGAAAAAATAATTTTTTAAAGAAAGTTATTTTTAAGAAAAATAGATTAGGATTTTTTTTTTGTTAGGAAAAATGGATTAGGAAAAGGTTTTTTTAGGAAAAATAGATTAGGAAAAATTTTTGTAGGGAAAATAGATCAGGAAAAAAATGGATTGGGAAAAAAAATTTTTAGGAAAAATGGATTAGGAAAAACATTTTTTAGGAAAAATAGATTATGTAATAAATTTATTGGGAAATTTTTTTTTTATGAAAAATGGATTTGGAAAGATTTTTGTGGGGAAAGTAGATTAGGAAAAATTTTTGTAGGGAAAATAGATTAGGAAAAGAATTTTTTAGGAAAAATAGATTATGAAAGAAATTTTTTAGGGAAAATGGATTTGGAAAAATGTTTTTTAGGAAAAATAGATATGAAAGAAAATGGTAGGGAAAAATGTTTATAGGAAAAATGGTAGGGAATCTTTCAAAGCTCCTATATTTCTTTGCATGTTTTTAGGAGAAAATGGATTAGGAAAAACGTTTGTAGGGAAAATAGATCAGGAAAAAAATGGATTAGGAAAAAAAATTTTAGGAAGAACATTTTTTAGGAAAAATAGATTATGTAATAAATTTATTGGGAAATCTTTTTTTTATGAAAAATGGATTTGGAAAGATTTTTGTGGGGAAAGTAGATTAGGAAAAAGTTTTGTAGGGAAAATAGATTAGGAAAAGAATTTTTTAGGAAGATTATGAAAGAAATTTTTTAGGGAAAATGGATTTGGAAAAATGTTTTTTAGGAAAAATAGATTATGAAAGAAAATGGTAGGAAAAATGTTTTTAGGAAAAATGGTAGGGAATCTTCAAAGCTCCTATATTCTTTGCATGTTTTTAGGAAAAATGGATTAGGAAAAACGTTTGTAGGAAAATAGATCAGGAAAAAAATGGATTAGGAAAAAAATTTTAGGAAGAACATTTTTTAGGAAAAATAGATTATGTAATAAATTTATCGGGAAAAAATTTTTTTATGAAAAATGGATTTGGAAAAATTTTTGCGGGAAAAGTATATTAGGAAAAAGTTTATTAAAGGGAAAGTAGAATTTGAAAGAAATTTATTAGGAAAATATTTTTTTTGGAAAAATAGATTTGGAATAAATTTTTGTAGGGAAAATAGATTTGGAAAAAATTTTTGTAGGGAAAATAGATTTGGAAAAAATTTTTGTAGGGAAAATAGATTAGGAAAAGAATTTTTTAGGAAAAATTGATTATGAAAGAAATTTATTAGGAAAAATTTTTTTTTAGGAAAAATGGATTGGGAAAAAAAATTTTAGGAAAAATGGATTAGGAAAAACATTTTTTAGGAAAAATAGATTATGTAATAAATTTATTGGGAAATTTTTTTTTTATGAAAAATGGATTTGGAAAGATTTTTGTGGGGAAAGTAGATTAGGAAAAATTTTTGTAGGGAAAATAGATTAGGAAAAGAATTTTTTAGGAAAAATAGATTATGAAAGAAATTTTTTAGGGAAAATGGATTTGGAAAAATGTTTTTTAGGAAAAATAGATTATGAAAGAAAATGGTAGGGAAAAATGTTTATAGGAAAAATGGTAGGGAATCTTTCAAAGCTCCTATATTTCTTTGCATGTTTTTAGGAGAAAATGGATTAGGAAAAACGTTTGTAGGGAAAATAGATCAGGAAAAAAATGGATTAGGAAAAAAAATTTTAGGAAGAACATTTTTTAGGAAAAATAGATTATGTAATAAATTTATTGGGAAATCTTTTTTTTATGAAAAATGGATTTGGAAAGATTTTTGTGGGGAAAGTAGATTAGGAAAAAGTTTTGTAGGGAAAATAGATTAGGAAAAGAATTTTTTAGGAAGATTATGAAAGAAATTTTTTAGGGAAAATGGATTTGGAAAAATGTTTTTTAGGAAAAATAGATTATGAAAGAAAATGGTAGGGAAAAATGTTTTTAGGAAAAATGGTAGGGAATCTTTCAAAGCTCCTATATTTCTTTGCATGTTTTTAGGAAAAAATGGATTAGGAAAAACGTTTGTAGGGAAAATAGATCAGGAAAAAAATGGATTAGGAAAAAAAATTTTAGGAAGAACATTTTTTAGGAAAAATAGATTATGTAATAAATTTATCGGGAAAAAATTTTTTTATGAAAAATGGATTTGGAAAAATTTTTGCGGGAAAAGTATATTAGGAAAAAGTTTATTAAAGGGAAAGTAGAATTTGAAAGAAATTTATTAGGAAAATATTTTTTTTGGAAAAATAGATTTGGAATAAATTTTTGTAGGGAAAATAGATTTGGAAAAAATTTTTGTAGGGAAAATAGATTTGGAAAAAATTTTTGTAGGGAAAATAGATTAGGAAAAGAATTTTTTAGGAAAAATTGATTATGAAAGAAATTTATTAGGAAAATTTTTTTTTAGGAAAAATGGATTTGGAAAAATGTTTTTTAGGAAAAATTTTTGAAGGAAAAATAGATTAGGAAAAGCTTTTTTTAGGAAAAATAGATTATAAAAGAAAATTAGGAAAAAGTGTTTTTAGGAAAAATGGTAGGGAATCTTTCAAAGCTCCTATATCGGTAAAAGTTTCTTTGCATGTTTTTAGGAAAAGATGGATTAGGAAAAACTTTTGTAGGGAAAATAGATTCGGAAAAAATTTTTGTAGGGAAAATAGATGAGGAAAAAAAATTTTTAGGAAAAATGGATTAGAAAAAACATTTTTTAGGAAAAATAGATTATGTTTAAGAGTATTAACTCGGAATTATTAGCCTTCTGAAGGCAGCCAAAATCGGCCTCCAAAAAAATTTAAAATACAAACTAGGGTTAGTACGGAGGTCCAAATGCAACTCTTTTCCGCTGTAGGATTTTCAGATTCAAAAATTCGTGTTTTTCGATGCAATCTACTGTATATCATATCCTTTACTGTTTTTTTTTCTTTTGATGAACATGGATTACTTACACTTTCGCTTTGAGATAAGAAAAGTCTCATTTGTTGAAGGAAAACTAAAAAACAAATATGACTAGTATTACCTTTTTTTTTTTTTTTTTTTAATGGTGCAGGTTATCTTGTTTCCGGGATTCGGATTTGAAACCACTAACTTAATTAAAACTTTTCACCTCACAAATTTCCAAGGGTCGAATTTTTTTTTTTTTGTGGGAACTTCATAATGAACTTATTTTGTTTCTGCTTTTGACCTTTTGTTCTTTTTTTTTTTTTTTCTTCAAATAAAATAAAAGAAAAAAGCAAATATAAAATGATTTAAAATCATGATACGTCTATAAAACTTGAAAGTTGCAATAAAACAGTCCGAAATGGATCGGCTCTTTTCAAATAAATTCCTTTTTTATTAAGACCGTTTACCCCGGAGGAAAAATTCGTTCTTCGAACAACACAAAAAAAAACTAACTTGTATCTTTTTTATAAAATCTTTTCCATTTCGAACGTTTTCGATAAAAACTCCAAGGTAACAGATGCATTTCAAAAATCTCAAGAATGAGGTTTTTCGATGGAGGAAATATTGAAATTAGATTGAACTTGCTCCCTTTTTTTAAAGGCAAAGAATAAAATTTTTGGTATCTGGGAGGAATTTAGGATTTTGACTTCATCCAGCTGATCACCAATTGTGTTGTTTAAAGGCGGAAGGATCCATGCAGAGAAGGCGCCATCAAACAATATCAAGGGATGCATAATGTTAATCAATTGCCATTTACAAAAGGCTCCAGAATCAAAACAATGAGATGTGGAGAGCTTGTATTTTGCGACTAGTTATTAATTAAGAATGATTTGATTTATTTTATCGGGGAACAATGGTCTCTTTGACAAGCATGACAAGCATATATCATCATTTCTAAGTTCATTCTCTTTCTGACATTATAACAGTGTGGTAGCTTACAACGTCATCCGCACGTCATCCAAGTTTTATAGCCAAACGAACGGGTGAACGATCTCTCTTAACAGGGATGGCAAACCTCTCCAAAAATTAGAACGGTTCGGTTCGGTTTGGTACCGATCCAATTTTTTTTTTTTTTTTTTTTTTTTTTTTTTGCTTTATCGACCGCAGGGAGAATAAAGCATTGTTTTTAGCACAAATTTCAGATTTTCAGTTTTCGATATTTTTACAGGTTTTGAAGTCCCCTGATGCAGAAAAAAGCAAAATTTTTTTAACTTTTCCTGGACCACTATTAAAATTAACTCCACGAAATTATTTATTCGTTCATTGGTTCTTACTTCTCATGACTTCACGCTTCTTGCCTCGATGTTTCGTCTTGTTTCATTCACACGTGTTTTTATAAAGCAGGTGGGAGAGAGGGAAATAACATCCTAAAAATACAAAATTACCGACCTTCCAAGGGCATTTTAAAAACTTCTAACATAACGTATATCCTAATGCAATTTCCCAAGACAAAAGCTTTAACAGGAGCTTTCACGCGTCATTCACAGAGACGTGTCAGTGATTACTTAAAGTAGGAAAACTGATGACAACATTTCAAAAGAACGGGGGGGAAAAAAAAACTCGTGCAGGTTTATTTTATTTTACTTTATTTCATTTCTTCTTACTGCGAAAGAATCGATACTTAAAAACTTTCAAGCACTAATGATAAAGTTTGGAAAGCGGTGTATTATGAACTAATGGTATATTTTCCGGATTCAGGTCTAAGTGCTATCGATTGCCGAAAGAAACAAATTACAATTGCCTAAACTATTGTTTTTTTTTTTTTTTTACTAATTTTTGTTTTTTTTATTCATTTTCGATGGTAAAAATATCGAAAGTGAAAAGCGTAGGAAGGTCGATTGGAACGTTGAAACCTGATAGCAGTAACTAACTGGTTTTAATTGACCGAATGATCTTTTGGGTCAGTTGCCCAGCTTCCTTTTACCCCCCCCCCCCCCCCCTCAGTGAAAAAAAAGGTTACTTTTCCTTCGGAGCTTCGTTTTCTCCTTTTTTTTTTTTTTTTTTTCTTTTTTTTCTTTTGACAAACATAATAAGGGTAAAAGTTTTTCTAAAACGTAAACAGTTTCGTTTTTAAAATTTGATTTAAAACGAAAATTTTTGCACCTCGTTTTTCTCACTGCATAAGTAATTAAGCAACACGTTTTAGTCTCCATGAGAACGTAAGGATGCTTTTTAAGGGCGGCTGTCAAGGAGTTGGATTTTAAATTGAGACAATCTTTCAAATGAACTCGTTATTTCAGCTCCGTTGCCAGGCTGAAAGGACCCTGTAAGAAAAAAGAGAGGTGCAAAAAGTAATGTAAAATTTTTGAAAAATAAGAAGGACCGAAGGTTTTCCACCATCGTTTTGGCAGGCAGTTAGTGCATAAGGCTTATTTTTTTTAGAATTTCCACTTTTTTCATACGATTCTGTAATTGTTAAACTTTTATTTGTTTTGCAGGATCACGAACTTTCCGTTAATTCTACATTCATGTAAATACATCAGACACAGAATGCAGAGACCCTTAATTAAAAGAGACCCGACTGAAAAAATGAGCGCAAAATTTTGGAGGCATATGACCGACCATGCGCATTGATTTTTTCTTCTGTCTATTTATGTCTTTAATTGTTTTCCGAAAGCACTTTTTATTTAACTTTCGTTTGCAAAATTAAGCCACATGATCATATGCCTCCAAAATTTCGCGCCCATTTTTTCTGTCGGGTCTCTTCTAATTACAAGTCTCTGCTAGAGCGATTCGGTTTCAATCCCTTCTAAATGAAGACGTCAGTAAATAAAGGAGGTTGTTCAGATCGAACCATTTGTTTTCTTTTTATTTACATGGCGTTTTTCTTTTGACATTTTTAAGGATCTGAATGACAAGGGTAAGGATGAAAAATCAAGATGTAGCGTTATATTTAAAGATTTTCACGTTGTGTATAACGATGGAATTGTTTCGCCTGCTAAACGCGGTAATAATTTTATTGTTTTAACCAGCGTTTTCAAATTCAAAAATTCGGGTTTTTCGGCCCACCCTATCCCCAAAACAAGGTATCTCCATAATTGAACTTTTAAGGCTATAGCGCAAAAAAGTCTAAATATGGAGATATGTTGTTTTGTAAATGAGCTGAAACCTTCATTGCAACGACTTTTAACCACATATGTGGACCTTCACATGAAAAGGCCCCACTTAGCAGATGGGAGCATGGAAGGCTGTAGAATTTTAACCTATAAGAAAACCCTTTCTTTACAAACAAAAAATTCTTAGCAGTATCTGCCAAGCGGGACCTTTTCATGGGGAGGTACTTTTATAATCATTCTGACAGCCCTCTAAAGTCAGTTTTTAAACTTCTAGCGCAAAAAAGTCTAATTAGGGAGATGTCTTGTTTCGGGGATCAGCTACGATTTTGAATTCAATAGTTTCCGAACCTCTACACTATTCTTAATGGTTTCCCGCGATCATTTTTTGTCACCACTTTTGTAGAATAAAAATTTCGTTGAGGTTCACCGTGTCAACCAACTAAAAAAATAAGGCTTGTTTTTTTTTTCACAAAACACAATAAGGTAAAGGTAGGGAAGTGTGACCGTCTGAAAAGTGTGACTGTTACATTTTAATACATATAAATAAGCATGTTGAAAATTCGTTTTTGTCCAAATATATACGCTAGATAAAAATGTATTTATTTGCACAAAAACTGAATTTCTACACATATGTTTATATGGTGGTAAAGTCACATTTTTTAGACGGTCACACTTTCCTACCTTTACCTTATTTAAAAAAAAAATATTAATGTCTGGCTATCGCTTAAATAGATATTCTTAGTCTTTTTATAAAAAACGTTACTCTTATCTCTTTAATGATCCTTACCAAGTAATTTGGTTTTTATTACTCAGCATTGAAACCAGCGTTTTCGATGGGAACATACCGTTTACGAAAAACGAATGATTATCGACCTCTATGGAGTTACCTTTTTTAAATTCTTTGGCAGAGGATTGAAACATGCTCAGACGTCGAATTAAAACCAGTTGTACCATTCTTATATACTCTTTACGACTCCATTTTTTAACTAAGGGCCGGCTGGGGCTTGGATATTTTTCTTGGTTCAAAAAGCACCAGGAGGCGAAATCCAAGCTGCCAGGCTCCGTTTTTAACATACAAGACCCGACAGGCTCGTAGGTTAAAATGGATCATGCCAGCTTGGATTTGACCTCCTGGTGCTTTTTAAACCAAGAAAAAGTTTTCGAACTTTTAATTGGACTTCCTCCTGATCACCATGGGTGCAGGTAGTTCAAATAAGATCTACATGAGGATTCAGTTTTCTTCCGAGAGTAGCTCTGTCCAACTTTTGCAGAATTGAGAGAAATTTTTTTTTTCTTTTTTTGTAAAAAAAAAAATTTTATTTAAGCGAAACCAACTAGATTAAAGTTTTCGAATATTCACGAACCATGTAATGTAATCTTATTTAAATGTGAACTGACATGTTTTGGATTGTCATCAGTTTAGAAATGTTTGGGATTTCGAAAATAGAGGAATGTTAAAACCGTGATGTCGCGACGAGTGACAGCGTCGAAATATTTTCCACTTCCCGAAAGTTTGTTTATAACAAGGGCCAAGAATATGAGTTGGAGTTGGAGCCGGGCGGGGAAGAGGAAGAAGGGGAAGTGAAATCATTACGATTGAAATTAAAATTAAAATTAAAATTAAAAAAATAAAAAAGTCAGTAGCTTCTGCCCCCTCCCTCCCTTCCTTCTTTCAAAAAAAATGAAAATCGATTTTGAACAGTTGTTTATTTTTCGGTTCGTTGCGTTTATGGCTTGAAACTCTTATTCGTAAAGGCGTAATTAGAAACGGTAAATTCATTATGGAACATGAGAGGGGAGGGGCTTTTGACCATATTTTAAATTCAGTTTTTCAGGTCCTTATTCCCCTGTATATCATTCGTATTAAAAAATGAGAATGCTGACGACGTGGCAGTGATTTCACAGTTTAAAAAAAATCAAAATAAATAAATTTTGTTAATTTTACTCTCGTGCAACAAAGGAATAAATTTGGTGGAAAAGGGAGAATAAAAATAAGTACAGTAACATTAATAATAAACTTGCCAATACAAAGCTAATCTAAACATTGCGGAGCAGGTCAAATGCCTGGTTACAAGCCGTCAGCATGTATTGTCAAGTAGGAAATTAACAATTTCAGGTTCAAACTCGACAATGCCAAGTTTAAACCTGCCATCGTCAAGTTTAAATCTGCCATGGTCAAGTTTAAACTTGCCATTCTCAAGTTTAAGTCTGCCATCGTCAAGTTTAATTAAACCTGTTATCGTCACGTTTAAATCTGCCATCGTCAAATTTAAAACGGTCATCGTCAAGTTTAATTAAACCTACCATCGTCAAGTTTAAATCTGCCATGGTCAAGTTTAAACTTGCCATTCTCAAGTTTAAGTCTGCCATCGTCAAGTTTAATTAAACCTGTTATCGTCACGTTTAAATCTGCCATCGTCAAATTTAAAACGGTCATCGTCAATTTTAATTAAACCTACCATCGTCAAGTTTAAATCTGCCATGGTCAAGTTTAAACTTGCCATTCTTAAGTTTAAGTCTGCCATCGTCAAGTTTAATTAAACCTGTTATCGTCACGTTTAAATCTGCCATCGTCAAATTTAAAACGGTCATCGTCAAGTTTAATTAAACCTGCCACCGTCAAGTTCAAACTTGCCATTCTCAAGTTTAAATCTGCCATCGTCAAATTTAAACCAGTCGTCGTCAAGTTTAAACCTGCCATGGTCAAGTTTAAACCTGCCATCGTCCAGTTTAAATCTGCCATTGGCAAATTTAAAACGGTCATCGTCAAGTTTAATTAAACCTGCCATCGTCAAGTTTAAACCTGCCATCGTCAAGTTTAAACCTGCCATGGTCAGGTTCAAACCTGAGAACCAACAATGGAACCCTCAGGGCTTCCATATGCTTGCATCGTCATGCAAATGGACAGCATATAAGCCAACGATATCATCGGTCATCTAAAATGCATAAATTGCAATTCAATTTTCTCAATCAAACCTGCATTAAAACTTTATTTTTAAAACATTAACCCTTTAAAACTTAATTTTTAACATTTTATTCTTTTCTTTTCTTTTTTTTTTTCAGGTAAGTTTAAACGAAGAATTCGAAAGAAATCCGAAACAAATTAAAAGTAGCATGGTCGATAAGAAAATAAAAAGTAAGTTTATCGCTCAAGGTTTTCAGCAAAAGAATTCGGAAAGGAAAAACCGCCAAGTCAAATTTCTGTTCCTATAGAATGTTATACAAAGAAAATTCCATTTAACCTTTTGAGGTTGTTGTATCGAAATGGTAATGGAAACGTTAAACTAAACTAAAAGTTTATCTTATATATTTTTTTTTCTTTCTCCCTTCAAATGGGATTATTTATCGTCGCATCACTGCAGCGCGTAAAAACCATCTCCCTTCATCCCTTTATCCCCCCCCCCCACACACCTCCTTCTTCCCTTGATTCAATGACAAACTTTTTTAACAAATTACTTGAAAACGTCTTGAAGGAAACACCGCTCTCGAAGAAAACCGCTATAAGTTTGAATCTAAGATTTATTCCCTTTACTATTAGGTGAAATATCGGTTTCGAAGAACAAAAGATCTTTTGAAAATCTCGGAGAATCGAATGTCATCTCGCTACCTTGTAAAAAAAGAAAATATTTAAAAAAAAATTTCAGCCCCGAAATCCTTCCAAATAAAACTCGCTCCGGTATTTTCATCTTATAACTTTCTTAATAAAATATAAATTTTATTTAAATTTCAGACGATAAATTATGCCCCTCCTTTCGCTCTTTATTTTATTTTTTTTTTTTTTCCTCTCGGAGTGAAGAATGTAGCTGTTATTTTATTTTCTTTATTTTTTGTCGCTTAACTAAGATGAATTATGATAAGGAAAAAGCAATGATAATTTAAAAAAATTTTTTAAATCGATGAAACGCAGTAAATCAAATATAAAAGAGACGCTTAAGCGTCCTGTCTGAATGAAAATCTCTTTCTGTTAGCGGAAAATGATAAAAAAAAGGTACTAGTGTTTTGTTACAGTGCTTTTTCTTTATCCTTGGCGATGATCTGAATACAAAATAGTGAAAAAAGGAGCGAGTCGAATATTAATAAACCGAAATTCTTTTTTTTTTTCTTAGAAGTGAAGACAGAAGAAGTGCTTGTTTTCAAAGAAAAAGTTTTTTTTTTTTTCGGTGGTCATTAAATGCTTTTACAGTGGAAAAACATGTTAGGTACTAGTCACTCGATATTGTTGGACATTGTTTTTTCAATTTCCAGACCTGTAGCCAGACCAAGGGGGGCGCAGAGTGCTAAGGGCTCCAATTGTTCACTCCTGGGATGAAACCGACCTACTTTTTCTAATTTTTCCAATCAACCATTTTCATACTTTCCCAGTTTTTTGGCCTTTTATACCTTTAAAATGTTTTGACCGTGAGCGTCAGGTACTACTAGTGTTTTTAGAATCACTAATTAGGGTCGATTGCATTCAAGACTTAAAGACTTGAAAGAATTAACGTCGCCTTAAAAATATCGATTAGATTTTCGAGTACTCTTATACTTGGTAATCTAATCAATTTTTTTTAGGGCGTTTTTAATGTTTACCTAATACTTGAATGGAGACTTTAAGAGAACTTTTTTAGATTTCCTTGACCTGACTGGATAATTCCGGATTGGCATAAATCATAGCTTAAAATCCTGCCATTCTTCAATCCTACGAAATATTTGAAATAAAAAATGCAAGAGTTTCCAATTTGCGCTAACTAAGCTGGCCGAGAGGCAAAGGCTCTGATTAGATTTCCGAGTATTCAAGTTCTAGAGTACTTGGAAATCTAATCAGCATTTTTAAGGCGACGTTTATTTTACATGTCTTAAATGTAAACAGTACCCGTGGCAGCAGATAAATTGTATTTTTCTTTTTACGAAAAAACGGAGATAAATCTTAAAAAAAAGAAAAGGAAAGTATTTTTAAGAGAACGTTTAAGTATTACGTAAGACCGGAAGGGGGGTAGGGGGTACTCGAAATTCTTACGATTTCTTACATGGGGGAGGGATTTGGAAAATCTTAAATAAGAATTTCTATCATAATTTATTGTTCGAATTTTTTTTTTTTTTTTCAAAAAATTAATTTTAATTTTCTTTCATTTATTTATTTATTTAAAATAAAATATTTAAAACCAAGTTAAACAATTTTTTTTAAAGTGGGGGGGGGGTTGACAAAAATCTGACTTAGTACTGATGGGGGATTTAGGAAAATTTTACTACTTCTTACAACCTGGGGGGGTTAAAAAAATGAAAAATTATGCTGATGACTTACTGATACTTGAATGAGACCTTAAAACATCATTTCCAGACTCCCTTCGACCCGAACCGTGAGTACTGTAATGACTTAATTTCGTGACGACCGATTTTTCGACGTAACGAAAAAATTAAGGAATCTAAATAGCGTTTACTTTTAATTGGAATCGGAAAAGGGGTTCAAATGATCGTTAGTATTTTTTACAATGGCAAGGGTGATGGTTTTATTTCTACGTCCAAATAATATTATTAGCCACAAAAGTAATTACATTACTGGCCGTTAAAATTTTTTTTTATGATATTAGCCATTTGCATGATACTCTCCACCGGTGTACAAAATGCGGCGTAAATAATGCATTTTTAAGTGGCCGACGCAACGCAGGTAAAAAATATCCTTTTTTTTTTTTTTTTTTTTGAAAGGAAAAGAAAGGAGCCATCAACTTAACGCGAAATGGCAAAAGCATAAAAGACCTATGACCCCTTAAAGAAATGTCACAAAATGTCAAAAATTTCATTGTCTAAGGGAAAATCTTGCTAATCAAGACTAAGTGGGAAAGAGTTTCTTTTTTCCTTATGGATTTTTAAAATATTTATCGAGAAAATTTCCTTTTCAAAAAAAGGAGGAGGAGAAAAGCACAGGGAAAAAAAATATCGAAAAGGTGTTGAACCGATAAAATATTAAATAAAAATGATGGAAAACATACGTTGAATTTTTATCGCGGTGCTTATTCGGAGAAAAAGAAGAAAAAAAAAAAAGCAAAAAAAAAAAAAAAAAAAAAAAGATGAGCATTTGAAAACGAATTTTTAATATTAAAAAATGGGGTTATACACAGGCTCGCTCCAAAGACGCAGATTTGATTCAAAAAATAAAAATAAAAAATACGATAACCAGGTTACGTTTTATTCCATAATTCAATTCGCCGCACGTAAAACAATTATTCCCGTTGGCGCTGCTTAGATTTTTTCGTCGTAAAACTAAAAGATTTTCAAGATGAAAATCCCATTTTCTTTTTTTTTTTTTCTCAAATATTTTTGCAAAAAGGTCGTAGGTAATCATTTTTTTTTGAGTTCGGATTTTTTTTTTCGTTTTGTACAAAAAAACGTCCACACATCATAGGTGAGAAAAAAGATTACAAAAGATTAAAAGATGAAACCGAAAGTTATTAGATCAATTCCAATTTGGACGAGAAAAAAAAAGCTTTTAACAGAATATCCTCGATACCACATAGCTTAAATATATAAAAATAAAAAGGAAAGTTTAAAGAGGTAAGAAGAAGAAGAGAAAAAAGAAAAAAATAAAAGGTTATGATGTTATTTTCGATTTTCTATCAGTGGCATCAAAAGCTCAGAAATTAAATTTCGGTTATGAACTTTTTGGCCGGACTTAAAGATTTTTCCGAGACAAACTTGGAAAAGAAAAAAAAAATAATAATAATAATCTCAAACTTGTAAGATCATGTTGTTTAGTTTGACAGAAAGAAATGAGGTTTTCCGCTTCAACATTTTTTTGACATTTCTATACGGTTGGACAATTTGATGTTTTTTTTTTTTTTTTGTAATAATAAGAAAATAAAATTAATTTTTTTCCGGGGGGCCTTAAAGATGGAAAAAATTAAAAGGATGAATCTAAGAGTAAACGTTTTTGCCGTCCATATATTACGTTAGCACGTTAGGGGGTTGGGGGTGTATTCAAAATGCTAACTTTTGCTAACCGGGGAGGGGGCGCCGGGGGGTTACATATCCAACTTTAGCATTTGTCTCATGCAGTAATCGTGCAAAGATGAAAATCATTTAAATTTTTTAAATAATGTAACCTAACTCACTTAAAAAAAAAAAAAAAATTAATTTTACCCTCGCATTTGTCCAAGTTTAAAAAATAAACCTTTTCCTTGCAAAAAAAGTTCCGAAGAATCTCAGATTTTTTTAATGTTTAATATTAATTTTTTTTTTTTTTTAAATTTAAGGGGGGGGTGTAAACGAAATCTAACGTCTTAATTTTAGGGGGGGGGTTCCGAAATTCTAACCTTTGCTAACAAGGGGGGCAGGGGGTCAAAAACGGCCAAAATAACGCTAACATAATTTACGGACGGCCCCTCAGTTAAAAAGTTAGTTTCTTGCCTTATCGACTAGGTAGCTTTTCTACTTGTGCATTCACGAGGTTTTTCCCGAATCTGGGAGTTGCATTTTATTTCTGTTTTCTTTTTGACACGTTTTCAAGTGGGATGTAGAAAATCGGCGAAGTGTGCATAAAAGGGTTCGATGTTGTGTTATAGACGTGCACGTGATGGATGAAGTGGTAGGGTGAAATCCTTGTTGCTTTTTCTTTATACCGGGGATAAGTTTACTTTGAAATAAATGGTGTAATCTTTCCTTCTTTTTTTTTTCGACCTTAATTTTAAGATCCATTCATTTTAAACGGTTAACGGTCGAATTCAATGAGAAAGTGAGTTTTTTCAAGCTGTCGTTTATCGCGTAGGCAGTCCTTTAAAGCCACTCGTACTAGAAATTTGATTTGAGGGGTTCCAAAGGAAATTTTCATCCGTTTCAAAAGTGATTTTAATACGGCTATTAATAAGGATCTGCCGGAAATTCCTGTTTTAAGCTCTAACTGAAAAGTAAACATTTTTTTTTTTTTTTGTTCCCTCTTTGGCAGACTTTTGTTAGTTGTCTGGGAAATCGTTGATGTTTTGCGAGGATTTCGGTAAATATCATCGGGGCTATTCAGCAATTGTAGGATTGCAAAGGCGATGTAATTTTTTTTTTCTTTCCTTTTGTCGGAATCGGGATAGAAAATGTTTTGAACCGGCATCGTCGCCGGAATCTGAATTGCCTGCTTTTAATCGAAAATAATAGAATCGGAATCGGCACCTGCATCGGCATCACGAAACGGAATTCGACAGCGGCTTCAAAATTACCTCTTCAGCGTCGGGATCAGAAAATATTTTTTGCTTGGAGTCAATAAATATGATTCCCTACCATTTTTCCTAAAAAAATAAATTCCTAAACCATTTTTCCTAAATCTTCTGGTTCCTAAAATTGTTTTCTTAACTATTTTTTTTTTTCTAATTTATAATTTTCCTAAACTTTTTTGATTCTTAATATAAAATTTCTTAGGAAAAATATTAGGAAAATTAGGAAAAGTATTAATTTTATAAAAATTCTAAATCGTTAATCACGTTGACCCCCGAGTGAAAAGATGAGCCTTTTTTTTTGAGGGGGGGGGGGGTTAGAACCCGTGTTACCTAATAACGAAGGGGAGGTTACAAGTTGCGTTACGGGTGTGTTACAGGGGGGGGAGGGGGTCGAAAAATGGCAAATTTTGCGTTACGTAATACATGGACGACCCCCTTAAGAATTTTTTAAAAACCATTTGTCACCCCTCCTTTTTTTTTATATTAAATATTAATTAAAAAATCTGAAATTCTTCGGAACTTAAATTTTGCAAAGAAAAGGCGAGGGTAAAATTAAAAATTTTTTTTTCTTTCTTTCTTTCTTTCTTGAGTTCGGTTACGTAGTTTAAAAAATTTACATTTTTTTTTTTTTATAAAGAATACTTACCTCCATTCCCTCCACCCCTAACATTATATTGGTAGCTTCCATAAGATATGTAAATAATTTAACTAATTAATTAATCTACTAACTGCATTGGGGAAATAATATGGAAAAAAGCTAGAAAGTTTCTTTTTAAAAAAAAAAAAAAAATTGGGGTGAATGGAGAAATTCTGGTATTTTAATTTTTTTTTCCATTTTCTGGAAGTTCTTAACTACTAGGCCTATCATTTTTGATTTAAAAAAAATTAGCATTAAAAGGGGTCTTAACAATCGAGCATGAACCGTCTTATCATCGTTATTTTCCATCTCGAAACCATGAAATTTTTTTTCTTACGATTTCTTATTTTTCGGCATTATTTTTTTTTCTTTCTTTTATTAGAAGATTTAAGTCAACCAGGCAAAACAGTACATTTTTTTTTGTGCAATAACATTTTTTTAAAACGTATTATTTGCAGTTTTTTCGAACCGCTTTTTTTCCTGCGTCCTACATTCCCGATTTTGTTTATTCAACCACGAATTTCGAACCATTTTTAACAAGTACGGATTGCAGTTTCTTTGAAGGTCCAAATGCTTGGCTTTGTATACGTCAGGTTTGGAATCCGGATTATCATCCAACCATTTAATCGTTTGCTGTGCGTTGTTTCTCAAAAATGATTTTTCGTCATCGGACAAACCGCCTTCCCCGACGTCCGCGACAGCTTGGCGAACGTTAAAAGCGTATCTCTCCAACTGATTACGCAACGTGATTTTTTCCCGTTGTTGATCGTCTTGTTTTTTATATTTCTCAGCGTCTTCCAGCATCCTTCGGATTTCACACTGAGACAGCCTCCCTTTATCGTTTTTTAATTTTATATTTTTGCTCCTCCCGGTTCTCGCGTCTTTAGCGGAAACGTTTAAAATCCCGTTAGCGTCTAAATCGAATGTAACGTCGATTTGCGGGACTCCTCTCGGAGCGAGCTCAATCCCCAGCAAATCGAATTTACCCAAAAGATTATTATTTTTCGTTAAGGTTCTTTCCCCTTCGTAAACTTGAATCGTAACGGCTTGCTGATTGTCTGAGTAGGTCGTGAATTTTTGAGTTTGAGTGCAAGGGATTCTGGTGTTTCGCTCGATGATTTTCGCCATGACCCCCCCGGCAGTTTCGATCCCCAATGAAAGGGGGGCCACGTCCACCAGCAAAACGTCTTGGATGCTGGGGCTTTGTTCTCCGTTTAAAATGGCGGCTTGGATGGCCGCACCGTAGGCCACGGCCTCGTCCGGATTTATCGAAAAGTTTAATGTTTTCCCGTGAAAAAAATTTTGGAGAAGTGATTGGATTTTCGGGATGCGAGTTGAACCCCCGACGAGGACCACTTCGTGTATGTCTTCCTTTTTCATTTTCGAATCGGCCAAAGCTCTTTCGACCGGGCCGAGGGTCCCTTTGAACAGGTCCATACATAATCGTCGAATCTCGCTCGGGAAATTTTGCTGTAAAAATCGATTCCGTCGAACAAAGCGTCGATGTCTAAAGTGGCTTCCGTGCTGGAGGATAACGTTCTTTTCGCTCTTTCCGCCGCAGTTCGTAATCTCCTCAACGCCCTCGGGTTATCCGTTATGTCTTTTTTATATTTCCTCTTGATCTCTTCCGTGAAATAATTAACCAAACGGTTGTCGAAATCCTCTCCCCCTAAATGAGTGTCCCCCGCGGTCGCTTTCACCTCGAACAGGGAACCCTCGTCTATCGACAAGAGGGAAACATCAAAAGTCCCGCCGCCCAAATCGAAAATGAGAATGTTTTTCTCCCCTTTTAAATTCCTGTTGAGACCGTAAGCTAAAGCCGCTGCGGTTGGCTCGTTTATGATCCTCATAACTTTCAAACCCGCGATCGTCCCCGCGTCTTTCGTGGCCTGACGCTGGGAATCGTTAAAATAAGCGGGAACCGTTATCACAGCTTCCGTTACTTTCCCGCCTAAAAAACCTTCCGCCGTCTCTTTCATTTTGACCAGTATCATGGAGCTTATTTCCTCCGGAGTAAATTTTTTTTCTTGGTTTTTGAATTTGACGACTATTTTCGGTTTCCCCTCCTCGTTGACGACTTTGAAAGGCCAGTGTTTGAGGTCTTCCTCGATTTTCGGGTCGTTGTACCTCCGGCCGATCAATCTTTTGGCGTCGAAGACCGTGTTCCTCGGGTTCATGGCCACCTGACTTTTTGCCGCGTCTCCGATTAGTCTTTCGACGTCGTTAAACGCGACGTAGCTCGGGGTTGTGCGGTTTCCTTGGTCGTTTGCTATGATTTCCACTTTTCCGTGTTGATATACTCCCACGCAGGAATATGTCGTTCCCAAGTCGATCCCGATTGGCGGTATCGTCATATTTTTCGGTGGTTTTGAAATTGAAAATTAATTTTGACGGCGTCAAGTACTGGAATTTTGAATTTACATTTTTCTTTAAAAATTTTTTTAAATTTTTGTTTGTTTATTTATTTTTTTTTTTAAATTTGTTTTTCGTCTGCAAGAGTATGTGTGACCAACCTATGATTTTTATTATTTGGGGCAAATTATCACCGCTTGGAGCGGCCGTTTGTTTATTTATTTTTGTGTAAGCAGAAGAAAGTTTACGAATTTCTTCTCCCCGGCTGGTTTTTCGGCTCTTAAAGCGAAAAGGGTAGCATCCTGTTTACAGGTTTAGTGAAAAAGAATTAAAAAACACATTAATACAGTGTGCGCATTGATTGAGCAGTGAGTGCTTTGATTATAACCCAGAAAACAAACCGACGTTTTAAGGACGTCTTTTTAAGACGTGATCCGATGACGTCCTTTTTAAATCAATTTTTTTTAGAAAATTTGAGATATGTTTGACGTCAGATGACTGCTTTTTACAAGAATGACGATAAATATGAGGTCAAGTTAACCTCCAATTGTCTTAAAAATGGGTTTGAAAAAGACGCAATCTGACAACGAAATTTAAAGGTGTCATCGAGACGTCACTTTGTTTTCTAGGACAGAAAAAAGAAAATAGAAATTTTGTTTCACTCAAGTTTTTGTAAGAATCACATTTAGTAACTGGTTCGTGTAAAACTAGAGAAAAAGGTGACGTCATGGCGCCGCGTCAGATTTTCGTCATCAGATATTGATACTTTCCAGGACTTTTTTACAATATTTTCGACGTCCCAATGACGTCATCAGGAGTCCGAATCCGATTACGGTACTGGGCCACGGCCGGCTAAAATCTCCGGTCGATGCCGATGCCGATTCCATATTATTTATTTAACTCCCGACTCCGATTCCGATTCCGGCACCACCACCCGAAGCCGATGCCGACGCCACTAAGCATCGATTATATCCGATGCCGACTCTGATTCCGATTTTAGTGGAAAAAAAAACCATAGAGCCTTTCTAGACGATTTTTAAAATCAGAGGTCCGATGCCGATGCCGATGCCAGCACTAACAATTTCGCAATGCCGATGCCGATTTCAGATATTTAAGAAAATCCGATGACACATCGGCATCTGCCAAATTTTTCAAGCTTCGGATCCTCGGGCGTCATCGGTATGACCGGTAACATACTACTGTCGACGGTCACAGAATGGACGTCTTACTGACGTGATATTGACCATCGCCATCGCCATCGCCATCATGACGTTAATAAGACGTCTTATTGACCTTATTTAGTGACGGATGTTATCGGCCACACTTGATGACGTCATTTTGACGTCAACGATATCGTTTCCGGAAATAGTCCGTAACTGATGACGTCTCCGGTGCGTATATGGTTGACGTCTTCGTGACGTTTAAATTACTAGTACGTCACCATTTTTGCTGGGGAATTTAACGATCAAGATTTTGGAAGACCGGCTGGCCGAGATCTCCACCAGGAAGGGTAATAATACTTTCCAGGATTTTTTTTTTTTTTAAATTGAAAAACGACTGCCATCTTTTCCTAGTGTGAAATTAACCCTGGTTTGACTTACATGGAACACGTTTTTTTGTTTTAGGCTTTCATTGCATTGCTGGTTTCATTCGCACACTCTGGATAACCTCTCTACTTCTCCCCGCCCTCTTATATTCCGGAAAAATTGACAATTTGAAAAATTAAAAAATTTTAAAGCGATGAAATCTTTTTAAAAAAATCTATTTCTATTCTTTTTTTTTTTCAGAGCTTTCGCTAGAATTCTCTGCGTCTGCTGCCCTAGACAAGTTAGAAGAAAATATCAACATGCTTTACGGTCCAAACCTAGTCAGGTAAATATGTGCTAATGCTTTTTTTTTATTATAATATTGAAAAATCTTTTTTTTTTAGTACAAATATTATGATGTTAGCTATTTTTAACATTAAGAAATGAAAAATCTGAGTAAGTTGATGATGAAAATGGGGTAGTCTGTTGGTGAAGATGTATAAGATTGTGGTCACATTGTTCGCTTCGATAAACTATTTCCGTATCTGAGAGGTACAGTGTCCTACGAATGAGTTATCGTTGTCCTTAGCATTTTTGTGAGCGACGGGACGAAAGCAAAATGTTAAACCTTGTAAGATGACTACTCCTATGATTACATAGGACGCTTTACCTCGATTTCTCATGTAGATGCAAAAATTCGGATTTTTATGGAAAACGAAAGAGGCTAGGGGCCGTCGGCTGCTACTCTGGTAAATTGGCGGCCAGCTTCGGATTGGTTGTTAAATATTCCCTTTCCGTCTTAAGTTGCTTATTGACCAATCCGGAGCCGACCGGTATTTTACAAGGATAGCAGCTGACAGCACCCTAGCGGATTTAGTTTGCCAAAAAACCTCATAGGTGAATTTTATGTTCCGGTCCTTCAGAGTCCTGAGGCGCATTTCTAAGAAAGCCTTGATCGGTGACTTAATTTTTCGAAATGTTATATGGTGATTTTAGGAACTGATGTAGCACAATCCATGGTTTAGGTAGCACTGTAAATTGCGCAACAATTTCTATCAGTTGTCTATATTTTTTTTTCTTTTTGGTCAAGAACCACGTTTGTACAACAGGCACTGCTTGTTGTGCTTCTGATAGTTTTATTTAAGATTGGAAATCTTAGACAACCGTCAATAAAAGTTGCTGGTTATTTCGGAAGCCCTGAAGGATCATTGTTTACTGTTAATTTGTCGATTGTCAAGTTTGAACTTGATAATGGCAGGTTTGAACCTGACGATGCTAAGTTTGAACTTAACATAGCAGGTTTGAACCTGACGATGCTAAGTTTGAACTTAACAATAGCAGGTTTGAACCTGATGATGCTAAGTTTGAATTTGACTATGACAGGTTTGATCCTGATGATGCTAAGTTTGAACTTGGCAATGGCAGGTTTGAACCTGACGATGCTAAGTTCAGAGACGTAATTTCATATTTTTTTTGGGTGGTGCAAGATTTTTTTTTTGGGGGGGGGGGGGGGGTTAAACTTTTATTTTTAATTTTTTGAGTTTTTCCTCTTAAGTTATTTATGCCTCTGACGCAGTTTTAAAAAAAGTTAGTGATAAAAAATTTTTTACCGCTGATTTTTACCAGTTTTTTTAATTTTCGATCCTTCTTTTGAACTTCCATAGGAATTATCAACACCATTTATTTGCAATTCATTTTTCAAATTACTAATTTTCGAATTATTTTTAGATTCTATTTTTTGTTCACAAGACATAGAATTATTTTCCTTCACTTTTTTCCCAACAAAAAAATCGGCAAATTGAACGTTTCATATTTACCTATAAACATAAACAGTAAAAAATATTGGACTTTGCAAAAAATTAAAATCTTGGGCGGTGCAACTGCACCACTCTGCAAATAGGAAATTACGTCTCTGGCTAAGTTTGAACTTGACAACTGCAGGTTTGAACAAGATGATGCTAAGTTTGAACTTGACAATAGCAGGTTTGAACCTGACGATGCTAAGTTTGAACTTAACAATAGCAGGTTTGAACCTGATGATGCTAAGTTTGAATTTGACAATGACAGGTTTGATCCTGATGATGCTAAGTTTGAACTTGGTAATGGCAGGTTTGAACCTGATGATGCTAAATTTGGACTTGACAACGGCAGGTTTGAACCTGACGATGCTAACCTTGAATTTGACAATGACAGGTTTGATCCTGATATTGCTAAGTTTGAACTTGACAACTGCAGGTTTGAACGTGACGATGCTAAGTTTGAACTTGGCAATGGCAGGTTTAAACCTGATGATGCTAAATTTGGACTTGACAATGGCACGTTTGAACCTGACGATACTAATTTTGAACTCGATAACGGCAGGTTTGAACCTGACGATGCTAACCTTGAGTTTGACAATGGCGGGTTTGATCCTGATGATGCTAAGTTTGAACTTGACAATGGCAGGTTTGATCCTGATGATGCTAAATTTGGACTTTACAACGGCAGATTTGAGCCTGACGATGCTAAGCTTGAACTTGACAATGACAGGTTTTAACCTGATGATGCTAAGTGCAAACTTGACAAAGTTCGGTTGGAACTTACAACGTGTCAAGTTGAAGACCGCCAGTATTTATGTCAGTTTGAACCTGACATTGTCAATGCAAGTTCAAACTTGTCAGTCAACAAATCGGTAATAAACAATGACCCTTTCAGGGCTTCCTTAGATGACCATTTTCTTGGCTTTCTTGCCCTGCATTTCACAAAAACAAAAAAAAAAATTTAATTTTGATTTCTTTAGTTTTTGTTCTTCGACGTTGAATTCTATAACCGCATTGTTCTCAAAAAGTTTTAAAGATAAAAAAAAAACAGCGGTAGATCGTTAACGTCAAGACAATTCTAATGACTCTTAAGTTGATGATCGCTTTCAACGAGAGCGATTAATTTCCCGTTCGCTGATTTTTAAAATCACTTGTCTCGTGCAGAAAAGAAAGTATTCTAAGAGCAATATCCATAAAAAAAAGAAAAGAAAATACATCAAACGGCGTATATAGATGCCATCATTTTCTAGGAATTTGTGCTAAAAAGACTATGTACACACTTTAAAAATTCGATACATAAAAAAAGACGTACATGCCATATATTATAATGTATCCTTTCCATGTATATGTACACATTGCATCATCGGGATTTGTTTATTTTATAAAACGATGATCTGTAATCGTAAAAAAAAAACCATTTTGTATTTTTTTTAAAACCGTAAACGATTCCATAAAATTCCTCGCTACATAAAGCAAATGACTTGCATGCACATGTCGTTTTCGTAAATCAATTCCTTTTTTTTTTTTTTTTTTATATACAGTATATATATATTTTTTCCTATTAAAATATACTTTTTAATTCCTCCTGTTTTCAGAAATTAACAAGGCAAAGATTAAGATACGCCACAAATGCTACAACTTGGTCTTTGAGAAGGAGGCCGATGAGACAGAGAAGCTCTGAAAGTTCTTGCAATTCCGACCAGACCTACATTTAGCTTAGGAAGTTTCAACTTGGTCTATCCGACTCAAAATGTCAGCATGCCAGTTCCTTCATTAGCTCTGCATGATCTGTGTGCGTATTTTCAAAACTTTTCTGTTTTTTTTTTTTTCTTGGTTAGAGCATGGATTTTCAGGTAATAAGTTAGAAATGACTTTTGAAATTTACAGTTATTGCCTAATTACTTTTAGGGTTTTTTTTTGTTCCGGTTTTTGTATGTTCGCATGATACAACGTTGTTATTGTGATTTAAAAAAAAATTATATTTGGGTTTATGGTTTTCGCTTCGGCTTCTGTTTTTCATCGGTCGTTATTTAACAGAAAGATATGTCGTTTTGCAATTTCCCGATTAAAATTATATTGGAGTTTGAATTTTTTTTTTCTTGTTTCAAAACTTTTTAAGGTACTAAATAAAGTATCTTACGGATCGTTGTTATTTTTTCAAGTAGATTTGTTATTTTGGAACGTAATTAATTTATTTATTACTATTTTTATTATTGTTATTGTTACTAATCATTTGAATTTGTTTGGCATTTTGTTTAATTAACGAACATTTAAAAAAAAACGAATTATTTCAAAAATTTAAGATAAATTTTTCAATAAAATCAGAGCCGAACTTTGCTATAGGCAAAATAGGCAACTGCCTAGGGCCGCACGTTTTTAGGGGGCCGCGCGTCGTTGAGGACCCGCGGATATGAGAGGGCAAGGTTGTTTTTTCACTTCTTAACTACAGTTTCTAAAAACTTTGTTGCAAAAATGATTTTTTTTTAGCTTTAAAAGACCGTACCGGGCCGTGATTTTTGTTAAATATAAATAAATAAAGGTACAAAGATAAAGCCTGAAGGATTCATGCAAGACCGAACCTGAAGTAAGAATTCATGCCAAACATTTCCTAAACTCATTCCACCACATAAAGCTTTTCATCATTTTGTAATGTCCGCGAGCCCCAAACCGTAATTTTTAGCCTTTTCCCATGCCTTTTCCCTGCAAAATTAAAAAGGCTGCTAGATTAACTGCTAGATCTTTCTGATTGACATGCTGTTCTGTTGTGGCTAGTTTTGGTCCGCCCGAGGAATAAATCCTCATACTCTCTGATTTCGGAGAGCGTTCCCCTATCCGCCACCTGGGGAGGCGCCCGATGGGGGACTAGCCAAAAACCCCACACGGGTTGGGGGGAAAACTCGGAGACCGCGCCCGACCGAGTTGTCCCCCCAAGCCAGCTTCCAAGGATCACATCCTCCTAACGCCACAAGTCACCAACCCCGTACGGATCGACATAAAAATGACGTCCTTTTCACATCGATCTGCACGACATTGGATCCGCATGACATAAGGAGGACTTTACTCCTCTAGCTGACAACTTAAAACTAATACAATACCTATAACTAATACAATAACTAAAACTAATACAGTAACTAAAGCTAATAAAATTAATACAACTAAGCTTAAACTAAATATGATTTAAGATTGTACGAATGCACAATGTACGGCATTGGACGTTCATACAATTTACAATACCAAACATTAGAGACCAGATTGTCGAGATACTATTTGACAACCTTTACGCGTAAAATGAATTCGATTCTTTTTTTTTTTTTTTTTAAATGTCGTTTAGCCGCTTTTTAAAAAAAATGGTAATCGACAGCTTTTTCAAACTATAATAGGCTGCCTTTTAAAGTCCCGTTTTGTTTTATTTAATTTTAATTTTTTTTTTTTTTTTTTTTTTTAATTAAAAAAATGTAGGAGAGGAATAGAAATAAAAAGAAAAATAATAATAAAAAAGTAATAGAAAAAATTGGAAATAAGAAAAAGAAAAAAAGGTAAAAACCTCATAACCCAAATCCATGCCAAACCATACCCATACCATACCATACCATACCATACCATACCATACCATACCATACCACATCCATACATACCTATACCATAGCCATGCCCAAACCCATTGCCCAAACTCAAACCTCGTTGTTGAAGCTTTTGTACTGCGTTGCGGCTGTGACGATTCCTCTGGTTGCGATGATTCCTCTGGCTGCTACTGTGAAAACTGAAACAAAAAAAACAAAAAAAAAAAAAGACGATTAAAAAGGGGGGGGGGGTGGAGACCCTCACAATGGAGTTTATCTCCCGCGGTATGATTGAAATAAAAAAATTAATTATTTTAAATTGTATTGTTATTATTGTTATTATTACTATTTTTGTTTTTAAATTAATACTTTGAGATTATAAAAATAATGCAAAATTGCAAAAAAAATTCGGGTTTCCAGGCGTAAAAGGTTAAGACCTTCCGCATTGGTCCGGCGGTCTAGGGAACCATGCCATCAGAGCTCGCCGGAGACCTATCGGCTTTAACTCTACATATGTACAGTTAAGGCTTGCGGTGCGCCAATAACCTCGGACACCCAGTCATCCGAAAGAAAACCCTGGAGACTCTCACTATGGAGCTTATCTCCCGCGCCATGCATGTTCGAATCGAATAGAATATACAGCCTAAGAAAACTCTGCAGCTCCAAGAGAGGGGCTGACTCATTAACGTAACGATTTGCGGGGGAACTTAACACTAAATCCTTAACACTAATACCACAAGGCCAGTCGCTGGGTCGATACCTAGGCCTTCTACGATGGGAGACCAAACCTCCTGGTTTGCCTCCAAGCCGGACCGATAATAGTAAATTAAAAAAAAAATTATATACCGTATTTAAAATTTAAAATTAATTATTTTTAAAGAAAATGAATAAAAACCGAACACTATTTTATTTAAATTAAATAAAGCCCGAGCTAATAAAATAATTTATTAAAATTAAAGAAAAAAAAATGCACTCACGGACGCGGGCGAAAAAGACCGATCCGACCCCTTCGGAAGATGAAGTCGGAATGAAGGTACTGCTCTGTGATGTGAACTCTCAACCTCGTTGATGAAGCTTTTGTACTGCGTTGCGGCTGCTACGATTCCTCCGGTTGCGATGATTCCTCTGGCTGCTACTGTGAAAACTGAAACAAAAAAAACGAAAAAAAAGACGATTAAAAAAGGGGGGGGGTTGGAGACCCTCACAATGGAGTTTATCTCCCGCGGTATGATTGAAATAAAAAAATTAATTATTTTAAATTCTAATGTTATTATTATTACTATTTTTGTTTTTAAATTAATACTTTGAGATTATAAAAATAATGCAAAATTGCAAAAAAAATTCGGGTTTCCAGGCGTAAAAGGTTAAGACCTTCCGCATTGGCCCGGCGGTCTAGGGAACCATGCCATCAGAGCTCGCCGGAGACCTATCGGCTTTAACTGTACAAATATGTACAGCTAAGGCTTGCGGTGCGCCAATAACCTCGGACACCCAGTCATCCGAAAGAAAACCCTGGAGACTCTCACTATGGAGCTTATCTCCCGCGTAATCCATGATCGAATCGAATAGAATACACAGCCTAATAAACTCTGCAGCTCCAAGAGAGAAGCTGACTCCTAACGTAAAGATTTGCGGGGGAACTTAACACTAAACCCTTAACACTAATACCAATACCACAAGGCCAGTCGCTGGGTCGATACCTAGGCCTTCTACGATGGGAGACCAAACCTCCTGGTTGCCTCCAAGCCGGACCGATAATAGTAAATTAAAAAAAAAATTATATACCGTATTTAAAATTTAAAATTAATTATTTTTAAAGAAAATGAATAAAAACCGAACACTATTTTATTTAAATTAAATAAAGCCCGAGCTAATAAAATAATTTATTAAAATTAAAGAAAAAAAAATGCACTCACGGACGCGGGCGAAAAAGACCGATCCGACCCCTTCGGAAGATGAAGTCGGAATGAAGGTACTGCTCTGTGATGTGAACTCTCAAACCTCGTTGATGAAGCTTTTGTACTGCGTTGCGGCTGCTACGATTCCTCCGGTTGCGATGATTCCTCTGGCTGCTACTGTGAAAACTGAAACAAAAAAAACGAAAAAAAAGACGATTAAAAAAGGGGGGGGGTTGGAGACCCTCACAATGGAGTTTATCTCCCGCGGTATGATTGAAATAAAAAAATTAATTATTTTAAATTCTAATGTTATTATTATTACTATTTTTGTTTTTAAATTAATACTTTGAGATTATAAAAATAATGCAAAATTGCAAAAAAAATTCGGGTTTCCAGGCGTAAAAGGTTAAGACCTTCCGCATTGGCCCGGCGGTCTAGGGAACCATGCCATCAGAGCTCGCCGGAGACCTATCGGCTTTAACTGTACAAATATGTACAGCTAAGGCTTGCGGTGCGCCAATAACCTCGGACACCCAGTCATCCGAAAGAAAACCCTGGAGACTCTCACTATGGAGCTTATCTCCCGCGTAATCCATGATCGAATCGAATAGAATACACAGCCTAATAAACTCTGCAGCTCCAAGAGAGAAGCTGACTCCTAACGTAAAGATTTGCGGGGGAACTTAACACTAAACCCTTAACACTAATACCAATACCACAAGGCCAGTCGCTGGGTCGATACCTAGGCCTTCTACGATGGGAGACCAAACCTCCTGGTTTGCCTCCAAGCCGGACCAATAATAGTTAATTTAAAAAAAAAAAAATTATATACCGTATTTAAAATTTAATAACTAAATTATTTTTTAAAAAATAAAATAAAAACCGAACACTATTTTATTTAAATTAAATAAAGCTCGAGCTAAAAAAAATTATTTATTAAAATTGAAAAAAAAAAAAATGCACTCACGGACACCGGCGAAAAAACCGATCCGACCTCATCGGATGCTGAACCCGGAATGAAGGTACTGCTCTGATACCGAAAAACACTTGGCGCCGACAGGTCTGCGCATGCGTCTTGATGACGTAGACAGACTTCCAAAATGGCGATTTAAACATTTTTAGTGTATTTTTGTGTGAATTTAACATTTAACTGTATTTTTCCTGTTCTTTTTTGAATTTTTTCAATTTAAAAAAATGTAAATTCAATTTTTGGTGAAAAATGGACTGTAATTTCGAAAATCGTACAGCTTTTTCCTACAGAATAAGCTTAATACAGAAGAGAAGAGTTTTGGAAAGCTGTGGAGTTACGTGGGTTTTGTTGTCATTGGCTGTAAAGAATAATGGAATTATTCTTCATTTAAATTGTGAGAAAGTTCTTTCGATCCGATAGTCACTGTCGAATGAAATGGTGCCTGAGCCGAACTTTTCAATAGGCAAAATAGGCAACTGAGTAGGGCCGCGCGTAATTGAGGACCCGCGGATATGAGAAGACAAGGCTGTTTTTCCATTTCTTAACTACGGTTTCTAAAAACTTTGTTGCAAAAATGAAGTTTTTTTTTTTTTTTCATACAAAGACTGTAGGTACCTGCTATAAATCCAAATCGCCTGCATTGTTATTCAGAACTGTGCAGACGTGCCGTTCAAATGAAAAAAAAAAACACTAACAAATTCTATCCCTTTTCCCATTCTTTAAAATTATGAATAAAAATAGGCTATTAAGATGTGGTGGCGTTAACCTTATTACCCAGGCTAACTTCTGTATGGATACCTGCCATTGAAAAAGTACATCAGCACAAGCGGTGATATTTTACTAATTATTCGAATTTACTTTAAACCAAAGGGAAAAAAGTCCAATCGTACAAAACTAAAACAAATTTTTGTGGAAAAATTCCTAAAAGATAAATATCTTATTTTGTGTATTAAGCGAGGGAGGTTTGGGGGGCCGCATCGAGACGGTTGCCTAGGACCTCATTTGTGTTAAATTCGGCTCTGAATAAAATTTTATCAAATATCCTTGATGATCCTTAAAAATTTAAAAAAATTTTTAATGAAATTTATAATAAAATTTTTTACAAAATATTGTAAACGTTTGACTAACTTTAAGAAAAAAAAATTTTTTTTAGAAATTTTTTTTTTATTTTGATGATTTTTGATAATTTTATTGAAAAAGGCGGCCATACGTGGACTAATATATTTAGGAGATAACCTCTCGTGTACTTGGAGGATTTAGGGGGATCGTTAACATTTTTTAAAACGACCGATCCGATGATTTTTGATTATTGAAAAAATTTATTTAAAATTTAAATTTTATTGAAAAAACATTTTTTGAATTTTATTGAAATGTTTTGGTAAAAATTATTAAAATTTTTACTTATTATTAAAAATTTTGATAATGTTTTGTAAAAAAGGTCATCAACATTTTTTGAAACGAAGATGTTGATCATTTTTGATAAAATCTTATTGAAAAAGGGGGCCACATCGACTAATAGCAGGGTTTGGGGGATTTAGGGGGATCATTAACATTTTTGAAACGAAAGTTATGATGATTTTTGATTATTGAAAAAAATTTATTTAAATTTAATTGAAAAAAACATTTTTTTTAAAAACATTTTTTGAAACGAACATTTGATAAAATTTTAGATAATTTTTTTTAACGTAGGACTACGTTATTGGGCTCGGTCCTGGGGAAATCTGTCTGTCGACCGCGATGTTCGCACGCTAAGACTAAAAAAAAGTGTCCCAAGCTTGGAGGGCGAAACCTGAGGTGTTGCAATGTTTCATGGTAAGACTAAAAAAAAGTATCCCGAGCTTGGGGGCGAAACCTGAGGTGTTGCGGTGTTTCACGCTAAGACTAAAAAAAAGTGTCCCGAGCTTGGAGGGCGAAACCTGAGGTGTTGCGGTGTTTCACGCTAAGACTAAAAAAAAGTGTCCCGAGCTTGGGGGGCGAAACCTGAGGTGTTGCAGTGTTTCACGCTAAGACTAAAAAAAAGTTTTCCGAGCTTCGGGGGCGAAACCTGAGGTGTTGCAATGTTTCATGGTAAGACTAAAAAAAAGTATCCCGAGCTTGGGGGGCGGAACCTGAGGTGTTGCGGTGTTTCACGCTAAGACTAAAAAAAAGTGTCCCGAGCTTGGGGGGCGAAACCTGAGGTGTTGCAATGTTTCACGTTAAGGCTAAAAAAAAGTGTTCCGAGCTTGGGGGGCGAAACCTGAGGAGCGCCTTATAATTTAGAAAGGTTTTGAAGGGTAAACAAATTTTACTTTGTTTCCCCTATGAAATTTTACTTTCTTGAAAGCTAAGGATAAACGTACGAGTAAATAACGAATATTAACGAAAATTTAGCGAAAATTATCGAGAATTAACGAAAATTAACGAAAAATTAACGAATATTACAGAAAAATTAACGGAAAGGGGTCGTGCATAAATTACGTAAGCATGAGTTAGGCCCTTTTACGCGAAATTAATTATAACGCATAACATTTTTTTCGCGAAATTATTCAAAATATTTTTCCGAAATTAGGATTCTTTGTACCTTTTGATAGACCTCTGATCGAAAAACTAACTATATTTTTGCAAATTACATAAATAATCGGTTCACCGATTTAATTTTTTTATATTAGGACAGTTCCCGGGAGACGTAGTCCTACGTAGGGATATGCCCTCATATCCCAGTATGATTTTTTTAGATAAATTGATTTTTATCCGAAATTGCTTTTTAAATATTTTTTGGCCCGTCTTCTTATGTTTCTTAGCTTATGTATAATTTACTTAATTATTCGGGTTATTCCACATTTCTTGTAAAATTACACGAAATCGAAAAAAAAATGTTTATTTTGTAATTATGAGGGCCGTCGACAGGAAACGACAGCGCTTCTTCTTTAGTTTCTGTACTAGAATGAAAATTCGGTTTATTTTTAAAATATTTCTTTTTTTTCCACATGTGCAGTGGAAAATAGTATTTTTTTTCTTTTTTTCAAATTTTAGAATTGTTTTATTTGATAAACAGGTAGTTAAAAGAAGGGGCAATAACCTTTTCGATGTTTTCATAGACGAATTAAATGTTTCATTTTTTTTTTCAAGCCAAAAAATTAAAAAAAAAAATTATATTGGGATATGGCAGCATATCCCTACGTAGGACTACGTCTATGGGGTACTGTTTTAATATTATGGTAAATCGTAAAAAAAACAAACGGACATTAAAATGATAAGGGTAAAAAATCTAAAATTAATTACTTCCAAGAAAAACTTACACTGCCTTTGCTGATTATTTTTTTCATCTTCTTGTGGGCCAGACTGTGAAACTGCAAACTGATTTTTTCTTTAATTCATCATTAATTTTTCTAAATTATCCGTTAATTTTTTTAAGTCAAAATTTTAATTAAAGTCTTCAAAGTTAAAATTTAAACATTAAAACAATGCACATTAAAACAATGCTTTAACTCATATTCTTGTTAATTTAATTTTAAGCTCATTTCTTGTAAATCTAATTAAATGAAATTTCAAATAGCCAAAATATTATTTAAAGTTTTTGTAGTTAGGCCTAAAATTAAATTATTATTATTTAATTGTTATTATTTAGTTATTATTAAAATTTGAAATTTTGACTATATTTTGACCATAAATTTTCTAAAATTCTCTAAGCACCTAAAAAATTATTAATATCAAAAATGCGATTTTTCGCTGCAAATTTCAAATTTTTCCGATTTTTTTTTCAAAAGTTATCGATTTAAGGCATTGCTTTTTTGTTAATTAAGTAATAAGCTTAATGAGCTTATAGCTTATTAAAATAACATTGCTTAGCTATTTAGCTAACAGCTAAAGCTGTTGATTGGAAAAATGACATTTTTGCCAAAAATGTTATGTTTTTTGTGTCAAAACATTCGATTTTTTGGAGCAAAAACGCTCAAAAATTATATTACTTAAATTGAGCTTATAGCTTATTAAAATAACATTGCTTAGCTATTTAGCTAACAGCTAAAGCTGTTGATTGGAAAAATGACATTTTTGCCAAAAATGTTAAGTTTTTTGTGTCAAAAAATTCGATTTTTTGGAGCAAAAACGCTCAAAAATTAATATTACTTAAATTAATCACACTTAATTAATAATAATTTTTTATTAGCACCTCGCCGCTCTCGCTTCGCCCGAGCGGCAATTTTGTCTCAATGTTATTTTAAAAGCAATAAGCTTAACTTATTCAATGTTATTTTATTAAGCTATAAACTTAACTTGCTCTTTTTTCTCGAAAATTATATAAATTTGAAATTTTGACTATATTTTGACCATAAATTTTTTAAAATTCTCCAAGGTAAAATTTTAATATTAATATATTAATAAATAATTTAATAATTTTTTAGGTGCGAAATAAGCTATAAGCTCATTAAGCTTATAGCTTAACTTGCTCTTTTTTCTCGAAAATTATATACATTTGAAATTTTGACTATATTTTGACCATAAATTTTTTAAAATTCTCCAAGGTAAAATTTTAATATTAATATATTAATAAATAATTTAATAATTTTTTAGGTGCGAACCAACAAATAAACGAACAGAAATCTCCAGGTTACGGGGTATGACGTAGTCCTACGTCAAAAAAAAGGCAAACGATTTGGAGGATAATGACTTCATGCCCTTTGTGATCTAGTTTCATTGATGGAGCATGTCCCGGCATAAAAATTAATTATGGAGTTTTTAGGGGGAAAAGAAATTCTGTCCTGAAGTTGAAATATTTTAAACATAAACCGACTTTTAATTCTACAGAAACTTAAGAAGAATCGCTGTCGTCTTGTCGACGGCTCTTATAATTAAAAAATAAGCAATTTTTTTTCGATTTCATGTAATTCTGCAAGAAATGTGGAATAACCCGAAAAATTAAGTAAATCAAACATAAAGCTAAGAAATATAAGAAGAAGGACCAAAGGACTAAATTTTTTTTTTTCGTTCTGGTTGTTATTTTTTTAAAAATCGATTTGTTTTTATTGATTTATCTGTGTTATAAGTTTAAACACAGTAATTTTTTTTTTCGCGTAAAAGCTTCTTGCGAACAAAACAGAAATAAATTTCAAAGATTTCCCATGCCTTTGAAGTTTCCGTCATTTTTCTCGCGGTGGTAATATATAATGATTTACAATAAATTCCCTTTAAAAATGTCGTTAATTTATCAAAGCGAATTAACCTAAACAACGCAAGTGATAAACAAATTTCCCGGAAAATTGTCAGTAAAAAAAAAACCCACGCCAAACAAATTTAAATATTACACATTTAAATTTTATTATTATAATTTATTTATTTATTTACTTGGGTTGTTTTTGTTTTTCATCTGAAAGTTCATGCTCTGATTCTTTGTGTTCGTCTTGTATTTCTCAAAACATCATCCAACAACAGTCTGACTTTCCTCGATTTAAAAAAAAAAATATATATATATATAGGAAAAACGGAACAAAGGGCATTTAACAGAAAATAAAAAGACGATTCTCCAATTATTATTTTTTTTCCCCGCACTCTCTCGGCAAAGTTCTGTTGATATGATACTTTAACTCTTATAAGCTGCAACACATGCTTCTGACAGGGTGACCAGTATAAGTTTTCAAATTTTCAATATTACCTTGTTTTTGTCCAGTTTTTTTTTTCCTCTCTCTCTCTGGAAATTAGTCGGGAAAAAATTTTTTGTAATTAAAAAAATAAATAAAAATAATAATAATAGTAAAAAAGTTATAACAGCTAAAAAAAAAATGATACTTAAGGTCTTAGTTCGTTTACACCACCGGTAGCCAGGCGGTGAAAAATTATAACGATTTAAAAAAAAATTCATTTTATCTTCGAAAATTTGTTTTTTTTACAAATGAAAATGAGACCGGATCGCACCAAAATCGTGTCAAAATGTTTTGTTATGTTTCAGAGGCAAAGATTCAATGTCTTGTCTCCATTAGTTACTTAAATGGATGGTCGGATTAAAGCAATCGTCTATTTAAATCAAGCACCGGAAGTACTGTATGTTTCCTTTTCTTTCGACAAACCTAAAACTTTTTGCATGAGCCATAATTTTTTCTGAAAATAGTTTCTCAGTAATTAAGAACCTATATACTAAGCTCTTTTTCCATTTAGTCGTTACAATTTACTAAAATTAATTTACAAAAATATAAACAAAATCCCGGAGTTCTCCATTTTGAATTAATTTTTGAATTTGGAACGGTACAGTACTTCCGGTGCTTGATTTAAATGGACGATTCTTTAATTCGATCCTCTATTTAAATCACAAGTGGAGACAAGCTACAATATTTAAAATGTATGAATAGGGGGCGTTCATGTATCACGTAAGACTTTTTTGTTTGGGTTCTCCGACCCCCTCCCCCGTTATAAGATTTGCATTGTTAAGATTTCTTTGATTCCCCCCCCCCTTTTTTATTTTCTTCTCCGCCAATTTTAAAAATGTCTTACAAAATTTCAAAAAAAAAAAAAAAAAAAATTTCTTAAAATTAGAGTCAATTTTTTTTTTGTAATTGACCCTGATGTCAATAAGACGTCTGAGTCAATTACATGACTGACGTCTTATTAACGTCATTGTCGTATTGACGTAAATAAGACGTCCGAATCAATTACAAGGCTGACGTCTTATTACATCACATTGACGTCTTAGACGTCAGAGTCAAATTTGAAAAACACAACCACTGCGACGTCTTATTGACGACTGACGCCTTATTAACGTCAGAGACATCATGATTCAGTTTCCCAAAAACGTTTCTCTAGAATTTTTTGTTCTCTTTTTTTGGAGATTTTCCAGACAATTTTTGGGATCCATCCACGAGAATAACGAGACTCGAACAATTTTTTTTTCACATTTTTATACCAATTCAACATACAAAGGTTACTGTATCCCGAATTCCCGAAAATTCTAACCTCTAGATTAATCCAAGAATGTATCCAAAAATTTTAGTGCTAAATTTTTTTTTTATTTTTTTTTTTTATTTTTTTTTTTTTTTATTTTTTTTTTTTTTTTATTTTTTTTTTTTTTATTTTTTTTTTTTTTTTTTTTTATTTTTTTTTATCTTGACTTGCAACTACAAGCGGAAAAGAGTTCTACTATTATTTTATGAGTTTCTTATTCGTATATCCTGGGATTAATCCGAATGTGGAAATATGATTTTTTTCTTTTTAATGTGGGAAATGGAGGGGGATTCATTTTTTATATTAAATTTGAATTTTTTTGAATAATAAATAATAAATTTAAATTTAAAAGTTCTTACGTAAGATTTTCCGAACCTTCCCCCCCTTCCGGTTTTACGTAATACTTGAACGCTCCCAAAAAGGCTTTATAGTTCCTAAATTTGAAAATTTTTTATAAAGTGTTTTCGCAATAAAAAAATAAAACGCCATTGCTTATTTTTTGTACAAAAAATTGGGAACTATTTTAACAACGTTGTTAAAATAGTTCCCAATTTCACCGCTAGAGTGCTGAACTAGTCTCTCGGGAAAAAAAACATTTTGTTTTATTGCGAAAACATTTAAAAATTATGACATATGAAGACGTCGACCATATACGTATCGGAGACGTCATCGGGTATGGTCACTTTCCGGGACCATTTTACGAGATTTTCGACGTCGAAATGACGTCATTAAATATAACCGATAACGTACCTCATTGAATGACGTCAATATGACGTCTTATTGACGTCATGACGTTTATATTTCGAAATTGAGTTGGCGTCAGTACGACGAAAGTTAGACATCAAACAGCCACAAATATTACCGGTCGTACTGTCTTGACGTCATTATGACGTCGAAAGTCTCGTAAAATCGTCCCGGAAAATGACCATACCTGGCGACGAAAATCGGACGCGTCACCATGACGTTACGTTTTTCGCTCGGGTTTTGGTGCGGTTAGACCCCGTTTCCATGTATAAATGACCGGATTTAAAAAAAAA
The DNA here is from genome assembly GCA_037577465.1 of Liposcelis bostrychophila. Classification (NCBI taxonomy): domain Eukaryota; kingdom Metazoa; phylum Arthropoda; class Insecta; order Psocodea; family Liposcelididae; genus Liposcelis; species Liposcelis bostrychophila. The sequence continues at coordinate 15,503,312 of CM075209.1, read as the reverse complement.
AATTGTTTACATATTTTTTTTATCGTCCGGCTGACCGGCCGAAGATGTAAACGAACTAGTAACACCTTTAACAAACTAACAACGAAATCGGAATTACAAATAATTTCCTAGATTTCGGAAGTGCTTTATTTTTTTGATTTTATTATTTTGTAAGTATTCTTTTTTTTTTATTTCAGTATGTAAATGCAGCGGTTATGCTCACTCCACATCACAGCATGAATTATTCGACTGCGAGTCAGCACGAATTATACGCCATATGATCTTGGAATAAGTTGCTGTCTTCTGGAATCAGCTTTGTAAGTTATTAATGAGCTTATGTTTTCATAATTAAAAAGTGCATTGATTCAGATTATATCGTGTATAAATATTCACGGAAATATGGGATTTGGGAGGTATAAACAGTGTTTATTACATACCACGCAACGTAGAATATTGTATATATCAAATTTTATGAATGAAATCTCATTTTACGGGTAATGATCAAAAAAGGTTATTCCTCTGTCGTGAAATATGAGACCGCATTCTCTTTCGACAGATAAACAATTTCCTTAAAAAGCAAAAATGATCGTTAGCCAACGAATGAGATGATGCGGGGATTCTTGAAACAAGAGAAAACGTAGAAAAGAAATGAGGCCGAGGTTTACGGGGTATATATTTTGGAAATGTAAAGGATTAATGAGCTGGAAATTGTTGGATTTGATGTTAATTCTTCGAAAATTTACTTTGTTGCCCACATATTTTTTTTTTTATCTGAACAGGTGTAGGATGTATTGAGGTGACTGGAAAATGGAAAAACCGTTACTTTGTCGTATTTTTCCGGGGGTCAGGAGAGCCACCTTGGCCACTAAAGTGGTTTTAAAAACCTTACTGTAGGGATTGGGCCTTCGACCCGTCTCAACCAGACCCGATCAACATTTCCTCGGTCTATCCACATCATATTTCCCTTTGGGGTCATATTCATAAGGTGATTTAGGTATTCTATAGTCTGAAATTCTCGCGAAATGAGCTTTCCGTCATGAGCGCGTCATAAAGATATCAACTATCGGAAACATCATCAGGCCATTCGACGTCAAAATGACTTCAACAAATAGGGGTCATGTACATATTACGTAAGCATTTTTTTTGCCATTTTTAACCCCCCTCCCCCCCGTTGTAAGCATGAGTAAGATTTTGGCAACCCCCCCCCCTCCATATTACGTAAGTTTTTTTTTTTTTTTTTTTTATGGAACCAACGGCACTCGACTTCGGTAATCTTCCCCATAATTCATGAAACTGAAATAAACCCATATAAACACCTACATTGAGAAAAATTAAAGAGAAGGTTACCTTTATTTAGACGGTAAGAAAATAATGTAATATTAGCTCGCCGCAACATTTACAATATTTAAAAAAAAAAACATGAATTAATTAATTAATTATTTATTTTATTTTCGAAAATTCCTGGTCAGAGTAGATAAAAGCTTACGTCAGAAAGTGTGAGACCCCCCCCCCCGTCCCCTTTGTAAGGTGTCGTAAGCATTTACGAGACCCCCTCCCCCCCCTTAACATGCTTACGTAATATGTACATGACCCCATATGACCAATAATATCTCTTACTTACCCCATATATGACATCAGTAAGACGTCTTATTGACATCATGTAATTGACCCTGATGTCAATAAGACGTCTGAGTCAATTACATGACGTCTGACGTCACGACATTGACGTCTGAGTCATTTACATGACTCACGGCTTATTGACATCATCGTCGTATTAATGTCAGTAAGACGTCTGAGTCAATCACATGACTCACGGCTTATTGACGTCATTGTCGTATTGACTCAACTAAGACGTCTGAGTCAATCACATGGCTGACCTCTTATTGATATCATCATCATCATCATCGTATTGACGTCAATAAGACGTCTGAGTCGATCACATGACGTCTGACGTCACGACATTGACGTCTGAGTCAATCACATGACTCACGGCTTATTGACGTCATTGTCGTATTGACGTCAATAAGACGTCTAAGTCAATCACATAACTTTCGTCTTATTGACGTGATTGTCGCGTTGACATCAATAAGACGTCTGAGAATTAACACCAAAAATCATGCTTACGTAATACTTGAATGGCCTCATATGACGTCAATATGACGTCATAGCGGTCATGACTTTTGTGTTTCGAAATCGACATTACGTCAACATGTCAACTTCAGACAGTGACAATTATTATCGGTCACACTCTTTTGACGTTTGAAAATCTCTTAAAATCGTCACAGAAATTGATCACACCTGATGACGAAAATTGGACGCGTCGTCATGAAGTCACCTTTTTTATCGGGTAAACTGCGATAGAAATGGAATAAACTCGAAAGAAAAATAAAATCCCAAAAATTGAACGTGTAATTATGGTGAAATTTATGACGAAATCGAAAAACAAAGTATAATGTGTTGAAAATGAATGAAAAAGCGAAAATACAAAAAGAAAAAAATGATGGTATAAATTACAGAGGATGCGGACCGTTTGGCGGGAAAAACAACATCACATCGTTTGATTTTATGAACCTGAAAATCAGAATTATATAGAGAAGAAAACGCTCGTGTAGATTCGATAAATAAAATACTGCAAAAGGTTACTAACTTTTTTTTTTTATATACCCTTAACTTACCGGCCTACTGGGGGAAGATTAAAGGGAAAAGGAAGGAAATGTCAAGAAAGCCATCAATGACTCAAGAGCCTCTGCAAATAAGAAAAAGGCATACCAATTTAAAATGACAAAAAATTAATAAATTTTGATGAAGGAGTGCGAGCGTAAAGAAAACAAAAACTTGAAGAGACACGTGAATGGTTGCTAAAAGTAAGATGTTGGCAGGTAAAATGAGATCGAGAAGATTTTTATAAAAAATTTAAAAAATAAAGATAAACATTTTTTTTTTTTTGCGAAAAAATGTAGCTTTTATCGGAAATTTTCCGTAGATCACGAATCTAAAATCGTTTTTTTTTTTTTTTTTTATCTCGTCCGATTTTTGAACTAGAGACCGAAATACGAGTGAAACTGAAGACTTGCAATGTTTTGTCACTTTACCACGTTTTTTTTCCATATTTCGGCTTTTAGCTCAAAAGCCGGACCAGATGAATATATTTAGATTTACCGGACCGAATGAACATTTTCCGGATTGTCCAAGGTGAACGAATTTTCCGGGAAATACATAAGGCAAAAGAACTTGGGTGGTGGAGGCTACTAAGCACTCGCAAAAGCAGTCAAGCAAAACCTTGTTTGAGGATTTTCGTAGCAAAGAACTATCAAATACGAATATTTTTATCCTTTTTCTTCCAGGAAATAAGACTTTTCACGGAAAAGCACAAAAGAGGAAACTTGTAACAAATAAAAAAAAAAAAAATATAAAAAAAATTAAAAAAAAACTCGGTAAACCTAAAAAAAATCATTTTAAAAAAAATCATTCGTGAATTCAATTTCAAGAAATTTTTGGAAAATGAACGGATAAGAGGAATTTTCGGCATCTCTTTCTCCAGTCTCCTAGCTGTCGGTTTAGGCTTAAGTCATATTTCCAATTCGGATTAATCCCAGGATATACGAATAAGAGACCGTTAAAATAATGCTAGAACTCTTTTCCGCTCTTAGTTGCAAGTCAAGATAAAAAAAAATCTCACAAAAAAATCTCACAAAAAAAAAAAAAAAATTAATTTTAGCACTAAATTTCGAATACATCCTTGGATTAATCTAGAGGTTAGAATTTTCTGGAATGCGGGATACAGAAACCTTTGTATGTTCAATCGGTATAAAAATGAAAAAAAAAAAAAAAAAAAATTGTTCGAGTCTTGTTAATTCTCGAGGATGAATCCCGAAAATTGTCAGGAAAATCTCCAAAAAAATGGGAACAAAAAATTCTATAAAAAGCTTTTGGGAAATTGAATTGGGTATCATGATGTCTCTGATGTCAGTAAGACGTCAATAGTCAATGAGACGTCACAGTCATTGTGTACGTCAAATTTGACCCTGACGTCTAAGACTCCAATAAGACGTTTAATAAGACGTAATAAAACGTCAGTCATGTGATCGACTCAGACGTCTTATTGACGTCAATACGACAATGACATCAATAAGACGTCAGTCATGTAATTGACTCAGACATCTTATTGACATTAATACGACGATGATGTCAGTAAGCCGTGAGTCATGTAATTGACTCAGACGCCAATGTCGTGACGTCAGACGTCATGTAATTGACTCAGACGTCTTATTGACATCAGGGTCAATTACTTGATGTCAATAAGACGTCTTACTGATGTCATATATGGGGTAAGTAAGAGATATTATTGGTCATATTTGTTGAAGTCATTTTGACGTCGAGATGTTTCCGATAGTTGACATCTTACACGGCTGTCAGGGAGGAAGTTATTATTTTTCAAAAATACCGAAAAAACGGACCTTACCAGTTGATTAGGGACTATATAGAGGTTCAAAAATGATATTCACCAAAATCGTACAAGATCGGTCTTATGGCCTTTAGCCCTAATTTTCATTTTTTTAAAATTTTTTCAAGTTTTTTATTTATTTATTTCTTATTTTAAGCCTAGAAATTTTTTTAGGAGGTTAAGATGGTTTATTTTTGTCCTAGAAGACATGAAAAAAGTGAATTTCACCATCCCGATTTTTCCCGACTAAAATACGAGCCCCGTTTCGCGCATTTTTTGAGCTAAAAACGCAATTTTTCGTCCTAATTCCGTTTTTTTCGTATAATTTCAAGCCCTTAATTTTTTATCGCTGTTCACATTGTGGAAACTTACGATAAAACATCCGAGGATCGCCAATTTGACTGTCCCAAATTTTTCCGACCAGCGTTGGAGTTAATATTAAGGCATTTTTCACGATTTAGCCCAATTTTTTCGTACCAAATTTCGATTTTTTGCCTATTTTCAAGCCTCTCAATTTTTTCCACTCCTAATTTTCTTAGTCCAGGATGAAGTAAAATCAAGTCAAAACTATTTTAACTTAATTATTACAGGATTCATAAATTTTTTTTTATTTTAAAATTGCACATTGCTTATCACATTGGTGACGAAAATCGGACGCGTCACCATGACGTCACCTTTTTCGCTGGGAAGGCTCTTAATTCGTAAAAAAAAAGTTTCTTTTTCGAATTAAGGGCCCAAACTTTTTTTGAACAGGATTTTCGTTGCAAAAATAAAGGAACATTAACCGCAATTATTATTATTATTACTAATTAATAAATGGGAATTAAAAACAAAAAAAAAAGTAATAGAAAAATAAAAAGTGGTGAAATTTATGTTTAGTAATCCTCATTGAAATTCAATATTTTATTGTAAAACATATTTTAAAACCATCCCGCTTATGAAAAGTAATATTAAATCGGATTTCATATTTCAGTCAGAATAATGCAATTACAACGGAGTCATTATCGTAATGCTATTAAAAACTTTTCCGGTTTATTCATATATAATTTTAACGATTAAGATAATTGAGTTCGAGCTTCAGGGTAATTGTTTTCAACAATCATACTATATAATCGCTCATTTTCCATTTGTTCCTCTCGACTTTTTTTTTTTTCTTCCCCTGTCCTTCCCCTTCTTCGTAACGTTCCAAACTGAAGAACTTTTAAATATACTTTGCAAATGATGAAGATTAAAAAATTATTTGATTTGATTTTTTTATGTATCAAGCGAAGTTTCCGCTTTGGGCATCGTGCGACATCTGTACGTGGAAATGGTAACTAATAAGCTTTGGTTGTGTGAACGGACGTTGGCGCTGGGGCAGTTTTTTAAATCCTTTTTTAAAGATTGGGGTGCCATCTTAAGTGGAGTTTCGGAATTAGTTATGAGAACCGTTAGGGACAAACTTCGCCGCAGAGCGCTGATTACCCTTAACACATGCACTTCCTACAGAAGAGGTTTGACATTTAACCCTTTAACGGCAGAATTTTGGAAAATTTCCCCGGAAAATCGAAGAAAATTTCCCAAATTTTTTTTTCATGTTTTCGCGCTAAAGTTAACTTACAACACATTAGGAACCCGCGAAAATTTTATGTGATAAATGGTCAAAAAGTTAATAAAATTGATATTATTCCCGTTCCCGGGAAAAAACTTGTCGATCCCGGGAATCGGGAATTCTCGAAAATGAGAAAAATTCGATTCCCGGGAAGCGGGAATCCTGACTAGTTTTAAAAAAAATGTTTCCGGGAAAAAAAAGCTGGGGATCCCGGGAAATCCCGGGATCGGAATTCCCGGGAGGGATCTCTAAGGGTGAAGTTCACACAGTAGAAAAGCAAGTTTAAACCAAATCCAAGTGTGATATATTTTTTTTATTTTTTTTTTACCAAAAATAATTAGCAAAAAAAAAAAAAAATTGGCAAAATATGAAAATTTATTTAAAAATCGTAATTGGGGGGTCATTCAAGCAAACAAAGTGGTGCATAATTAATGTGTTAATTACGTAATAACGGTTTGCATAGAAAATAGAAAATTGTGACAATGACGTAATTAATGAACATTCACTTACTGATTTCTTGATATTCTCAAAACATATTACGCAAGCATTATTAATTATATGATATTATGATATCAATTTTTTCTTGACTTTTAATTAAAGTTCCTCTTTTTCGCGGTATAAGCAGGTGGAAAGATTTTAGTTACCCTCCCTGAAAATTGAAATGCAGTTCAACTCTTAATTAATAATATATATTGTCACATAAAAATCAAAACGTTTTTTTTTTTTTTTTTTTTTTTCTTTTTTTCTTTTAAATCCGCCTCTGGTTTTGCTCAGTAAGACTTTCCGCCTTCGCAGCCAGTAAGATATTTACAGAAGTAATTTAACAAATTTATTTTCCATTTCAAAAGCCATCCTAAGAAGCTGAGGAATCTGGAAGGTTCTCCTGGTGCGGAACGGTAATCCATGTCTATGTCATCTGCGTGTGTACCATCTATGGCTTTACCATCTATGGCTTTACCATCAATGTCTTTATCATCTATGTCGTATGATTGAGGCAATGCATCTGAAAAAAAAAAAAAAAAAGATAAACTCAAATTTAAAAAAAAAAGTTAATTTTTCAAAAATGCTTACCTCCGTATGGCAGGAAACTTAAGTTGAGTACAATTAAAAACACGAAAAGAAAAAAGTAAAAAAATTTCATGATTTTTCCTGTTTTACCGATCTTATAAACTTTTTCGCTAAAGCGGAGAAAAATCTCTAAGCAGGAGAAAGGAAATGGCGAAGTTATGAATGGTTTTGTTGCCAATTTTTAATGTGCGAGATAACAAAAATTTTGATAACCGGCCTAACATTTGAAATTATCGTTTCTTTTTATTATAAAAATGCTTACGTGGGAAATTAAGAAGAAAAAAAAAATCTGGTTAAATTGAAATGCTGCTACCTTTTAATTTGTAAAACAAATAAGCTTATTAACAAAAAAAAAAATCCCATAATAAATTATTGAGATTCTGATTTTTTTAATTTTCACTTATTCCCCCCACCCCCACCCCGTAAACAATTAACCTTCCCCCGTTAAGCTTTTTTTGTTGTTTGACTTGCGCTAGGAGTTGGAGCACTTCTATATTCCGCCTGATTTGTGTCTTGCGGTTTGCACAGGTGCAGCCATTCACACCAGCCTTTCAATTTATTCCACTCATATTCTTTAAAGTCCCAAATTTTTTGGAGAAAACCTTTACCGCTGCTGCTTCTGGCGCTGGTGTCTTCTTTGCTCACCTGGTTGGTGGCATTTGCTTCAAAAAAAAAAAGGCAAAAAATGTTAACACTGACCCACCTTCACCTTTATGTTAGCAGTAATAGCATCCTGAATTCACATACCCTTATCCGGATGAAAGTCCCCTAAATGAACCGAAATTAAAACCATCAAAAATGAAATTAAAAATTTTTTCATCATTCTGTCCACTATTAATTTATTTATTTTGGTAAAGTAATTTAAGTTTTAAATTTATTTAATTTCACGCCAGTTAAAGCTTGTAAAAAAGTAGAAGTGACTTATCTTGATTTTCTTTCTTTTTTTTTTTAATTTTTTTGTTATCGGCGGCTGCCATTTCTTTTTTTTTTTAATGCGAGTTGAGTCACACTTTTTTCGATATATTTGACCTTTTAAAAATTATCTTGATAACAGAAAATGATTTCCCATTAAAGTGTGCATAGATGTATTTTAATAGGCGTTGACGAAGTACGCCATTTTTGTATTCGAGCAAGACGAGACTTGCATCTGGCAGAAATTTGGCCCTTACATTAAATGCCTAAGAATCTGCAGCCAACTCGAGGAGTTGAAACCCCGTACGAAAACAGATGCAAAAAATATGTGAAATTTTTGCTATTAAAAAAAAATAAATAAATAAATAAAAAAAAAAAAAATTATATAATTTATTATTTTTGTATAATTTTTATATATTTTTTGTATAATTTATACAGAAATTGGGACATGCATAATTTTTGCAGAGTTTATGCACATTATTTTTTACCTTAAGGATTCGCAAATACTATGCTTATTCAACTATTTTTTCCTCTTTTTTATGCATAGTTTTTATACGTAATTTTTGCATTTTTTATGTATGTTCAATTTTTTGCATTTATGAAGCTTACATAATTTTTATACAATTTATGCATCTCGTCTTAGTTCTACCTTGTACCAAAAAATATGCAAAAAATATGAAAAAGCTTTGCATGAAAAATTTATGTAAAAAATGTATCAATTTTTAACCTACAAAAAAGTTGGACATGCATATAATCTTTGCAAAATGTATGCATAAAATTATGTATAAGAACCTTAACTTAATTTTTTCGAACTTAACTGTCTTTAACAAAAAAAGTTTTTTTTTCATCTTACGTTACAGTTATGCATATTGTCTATGCATAAATAACTATGCATAAGTGTCTATGCATAAATAACTATGCATAAATGTCTATGCTTAAATAACTATGCATAAATAACTATGCATAAATGTCTATGCATAAGTAACTATGCATAAATGTTTATGCATAAATAACTAGGCATAAATAACTATGCATAAAATAAAATTACATTTTACTTTATGCATGAAAATCTGGATAAATTTTTCGATAATTTTTTTCATATTATTTTTTTAAATAGTAAACCGCTAGGATTTAACTGATATTATGTTTGATCAATTTTTTTGCACTTTTATGCATAGTCATTTATGCATTGTTATTTATGCATAGTCATTTATGCATGGTTATTTATGCATAGTCATTTATGCATTGTTATTTATGCATAGTCATTTATGCATTGTTATTTATGCATCGTCATTTATGCATTGTTATTTATGCATAGTCATTTATGCATTGTTATTTATGCATAGTCATTTATGCATTGTTATTTATGCATAGTTATTCATGCATAATTGGAACCTAAGATGAAAAAAAAAACATTTTTTTTGTTAAAAGACAGTTAAGTTCGTAAGGAAAAAAAGTTAAGTTCTTCATACATAATTTATGCATTTTTTATGTATGGCCAATGTTTTGAATTTACGAAATATGCATCTTTTTTTTCCTTCTTAATCGTAGCTTCTTAGGCCGTCTTGTGGTTTTTACGCAGAGTTCGAGGTATCCGGTACTTCGAGGTAAGAAATAAACTTGCATAAATGATATAAAAATCATGTATAATTATACATCCATAAAAAATGTATAAATTATGTATATAAAGAACTTAACTTTCTTTACCGAAAATTTTTATTTTTTTTCCCTCTGATATGAATAAATTATGCATAAAGTGGTTAAAAAAGAGTTTAACGAGCATCAATGTTTTCAAATTTTGCTGCTTTTTGATGTAAAAAAAATTGTATGCATAAATTATGCAAAAATTATGCAAAAATTATGCATATCTAGATTTTCATACTTTAAAAAATGATTCATGTTTAAATTTTGAGTTGAAAAAATATATGCATAAATTTTGCAAAAACTTGCATAAATTTTGGCTAAGACTATGAATAAATTTGGCAAAAATTGTGCATAAATTTTGGCAAAGATTATGAATAAATTTGGCAAGAATTATGCATAAATTTTGGCAAAGAATATGAATAAACTTGGCAAAAATTATGCATAAATTGTGGCAAAGAATATGAATAAATTTGGCAAAAATTATGCATAAATTTTGGCAAAGATTATGAATTTTGGCAAAAATTATGCATAAATTTGGCGAAAACTGCATAAATTTAGCAAAAATTATGCAGAAAATTTGGAATAAATCATACATAAATTTGGCAAAAGTTATGCATAAATTCGGCAAAAACTATGCATAAATTTGGCAAAAATTATGCATGCCTAAAAATTTGTATAAGTGATACAAATATAGTACATTTTTTATATAAATTTTTAGCATTTATTTTGCAAAACTTCTATACACTTTTTGCATCACTTTTTCGTACAGGTACTATTTTAATGTTCATCCAAAAATTGCCTTCCTTCAAATGATTGTTTCTAAAAATTGTGCTAAATTGTACAAAAGAATTTTCGCTCGAAAGGGATTTTTTCGCTACATGCAGTAATAGTACATTTCAAAGCAAAAATTATTTCCCAATTATTCTTTAAAGGAAAAAAAAAAAATAAAACATAAAGATCTCATGCCATTTATTGCTCCATGTGTTTTAGCTTTAGAAAATATACATAAAGATTTAATAATATTGCCGATATCCCAGTATTGCCCTTTTACATATTCATTTCTCTCCCGCTTTCCCTTTTCCACCACCACCACCACCACCACCTGGTTTTGGAAACCATGGCAAATTAAACGGGCTTTCATTGATTGTCGTGCAATTCTCTTTTTCGTCGCACCATTCTGCTGAGCAAGGTATAAACCACAGGATCCAGCAAATAAATCTGTGTTTAGCAACTTTAAAAAAAAAAAAAAAAATGTTAATTAATAATCACGTTTGTTAGACGATTTTTATAACAGTGCTTTTTATGAGTACAAACCTATTCCGCCATTTTCGCCACGTCTGTATAGAAAGTGCCTATATCCAAAACTACTGGAAAGCAAACAAAATGATATCAAAACGAAAAGAGCCGATCGAGTGCCCATAGCTTTTCCAACGCGAATATTTTTTTTCTATCCGATATCTGCAGTCAGGGCTTTTATCGCAGGTTTTCTTATCGTTGATCGTGATTTTTACGGTTGTAAATAAGCTTAATTTTTTTTTACCAAACAAATTGACATTTGAAAAAAAAATAAAGGATTATTTATACCTAATTAATGTTTTCTAAATTTTAATTTTAATTTCAATTTTAATTTCAAATTTAAAAATTTTTTAAAAATAAAAATAATTTTAGGAAATATTATTTCCATAAAAACAATAAAAAATTTAAATAATTTTTGAAAAGGAAATTTATTTCTTTATTTTTTCCACATGAAATCGTAAAATCATTTTCCAGGTTTTCCGGGTGGTTTCCCGCCGCCGCCGCCACCTCCTCCTCCTCCTCCTCCTCCAGGGCAGACCATTTGCCATGCCTGCGATCCGAAGTTGCTTATGGTGCAGCATTTCGTTCCTGTGGCGTCGCAATTAACTTCTTCGGTGCACGGGATGAAAAAGAAAATCATGCAAAAAATCCATCTTTGTTGTTGTTTAAAAGCTAAAAAAATAAAAAAAATAAAAAGTTATTTAAATATTCAACATTCACATTAAACTAACACTACAAACCTAATCTCCTATTTTCTTTGTAATTTTTAATTTTGTATAAGCCTTCAACCAAAGCGGCGTAGTCGGGTTTTCCTATATGAAAAGATTGATCCGAAGATCCATAATCGATCCAGGAAATTAAAAATGCGATGAGAAATGCAACGCTGAAAATCTTCATTTTTTCATTTCGGTTTTTTTTCTTCGTTTTCTACGTTCCTCGAAAAAAAATGGAATGTTGATTTAACTGTTTCGTTCCTTATCTTGTATTCGTTTAAACAGTCGCAGGGACCGCTCATTAATAGATTTTATGACTTTCAAACAGCAATTAAGAAATTAATCTTAATATTTTCCAAGATTATGAAACGTAGAAATGAATGGAGTCTTTTGGTTAATTATTTTCATTTTTTATTAAAATTTTCCATCTTTTGTCTTTTCAGGATTCCACGAAAAACAGGCCGCGAGAGTATCTGTAATTTGTTACTCTCCTATATTCTCTCAGTGGAGCGCCGTGGAAGAGTAAACGGCAGCGCACCGAGAGCCGGCGAGACAGCAACTTTTAAAAAAAAGCATCCATCATTTCATCATGAAAATAAAACAAAAAAAGACTTTTCCTGTGAAAAAATAATAAAAACGAAATGTGTTTCAAGAGAAAACTTTTTAACAGAGAGCAAAAAAATTTATTTATTTATTTACACTGAGTATTTTTCAATTCGATTTTTTAACATCAAGACAATCGAGGAGGGCATCTTAAATAATCAAATTAGCACCATCTGATTTTAAAATAAGCAAAATAATTTTTTTTTTTTGGGATTGATTAATTATTTTCTAAGTACATTTTTTCACATTTCATTTAGAACATCTAATAACAATTATTAATGGCCCCAAAAAGTCATCACTCTGTTAATTAGAATCTTTCGTATAACGGCCATGGATACTAATTTAAAAAAAAAATCTTATCCAGAGATTCAAACATAAAAATATGTGGTGTTTTATAAGCGTACACGATTCCTAAGCTAAAAAAAAAAAATGTATTTGTTTTAGACCAATAAAAAATCGGAGGTAATTTTTTTCCCTCCGATTCATACAATTTTTTAATAACTTTTTATGTTTAAAAGGAAAAAAAATACAGTAATTTAACAGTTAGTTGTAAATATTGTCTTTGTTATGTAATTTTGCATATATCAGATTTTTGTCAAATCTTTTTTTTTTGGCAAGAAAAAAGAAAACCTTAAAATGTTGATTTTTTTTTTCATTGCATGGCAGCCATATTTTTTAATTTTTAAAGCTTGACAATCGTTTTTTAAAACAAAAAGAAAATGTTCCTATATTTTTATTATAAATACTAAAAAATAAAATAATAAAAAAATTGATATAAAAATATTTATTTAGAAACTGATATATGCAGGAAATGTATCAGGAATGTAATGAACAGCTAATTTGTTGAAGATTATATGTTTACTATTTAAGTCGATGATCATTCTTTTTTTATTGAAGACTTTAAGCAAGAACAAGTTCCGTAACGTTATTTTTTGTAACCAATTGTACAAGACTTCCATTAGTCGGGCGATCGACACCTTGGCTCCATTTAAACAACAACCTTTAAAAAAAAATTGTAAAAAATTATAAATAAGATTTTTTTAAAAAAACAAGACGAATTTTTTTTTTGATATCCTTACTCTGATACAAAATCCAAAGAGGTCCAAGTTGAAGTGTCAGCTGTTGGCATCCATTTACGGTTCATAGGAGTGTCTAGGGTTATCGGCAGTAAAGCAAGGGCCACACAGCCGGAAGGAAGACCCCCATCTTTGCTGCTTAAAGATTTGGTAAGTTGATGGACAGCTGCCTTAGCCATACCATAACCAATCATGCCAGGTGTTGCAGTTAAAGCTGGTTTAGCACCAGGAAGAGTGATCAAACCACCTGAAAGAAAATATAAATGAAATAAAATGAATAATTTCATTAGTGTTTTTAAAAAAATTTATCCAAAATTAAAATAATCTTATAAAATCACAAACTGCGTTTTTGGAACCACTTAAGTACCTTCTTTAAGGTGTTTTGCAGCTACACTGGCTGCAATCGTAGAGCTCCATACACTTTGCCTCCACATTAAGTCTGCATTTTTTATGAATTCCTTAGCTGCAGCATTTCCACCAGCCCATCCTCCAGCAACGCAGATGACTGCATCCAAGAGATTTCCGTTTAAAACTTTATTAACCTCCGACAAAACTAATTGTTCTTGATCGCCCCATGATTCTTCTGGTTTTACCAAAATATTTGCATCAGCTTCTTCATTTGCTTTCAAATCTATAGATCCGACCCACTGAAAATACATGAGATTTCATTTAAGATTATACAATCCCTCCAACTGAGGTAATCAATGAACCATGAAAAAAGTTACGCTTGATTGATAAACGATACTCTGAATGGAAACTGCAACATTTTTACTTGCATTCCATATGGAAGGCCAAATTATAATTAAAAATAGCTGCTTTTAATTAAAAACCGGTTTTTTTTTTTAAAAGAAAAGGGAGAAGCCATATAGTAAAGGCTTAAAAGTAGCGAATCAAGTTAATGATTTTTTTCAAAGAAAATTACAAAGTTAGGTGGTTTTGTCAAGCTTACCCAATTTTTGGTTTTAAAATGAGAAACGCAAGCTGCTCCCAAAGCTCCTCTTCCTCCGTAAACAAAAACTCTTCCCAAATTACCTGCAGCACTCATTTTTTTGCCAAAAGAAAATATTTATTCAAACACTTGTTGAATTGGGGATTTAATTTTCAGGGCCTTTTTTTGGTCAAAAGAAAGATCACACTTGCATATCAGCCAAAAACTAGAGAGCCTACCAAAAACTAGAACTGATTCAATTAACGAACGATTTTATCTTTATTAGGCCTATTTATTATTTGGAAGTGAAAGTCAGTTTTTAAAAGGAAAATTAATTCTGAATCATAAATTTAGTACTTTTTTAAAACATAAATGAATGACATTCAAATAAGAGATAAACAGTTTTAAATTTATTTTTCTAAATATTTTTATCAGTTCAAATTTTTTTTGATTAAATTTTTTAAAAAATTAAATTCTTAGATTTATTATTTTTTTTACCACTAAAAGCAAAATACTTTGTCTCCTGCAAAGCAGACAGCCTTTTAAATTTTCATTAAATCTGCTGTTTCCATTGGCATTTCAACTATTCTTATGTTATAAAATGCTTCTATATTTTTGAGGGTTTTGTAGTTATCTTTGCAAACAAAGCTTATAGCTATGTTCTTCCCGCGAAAACGCTGATCTCGAGAAATTCTAAAAAGAGAAAAAAAAATTGAAATTAGTGTTTTGAGTTGACAAAATTGAAATATTTAAAAAAAAAAACATTCTTCTCCACCTATCTTTCAAAGACGGTAGTAGAAAAAAAAATATTACCTATGGACATAACATTCTCGGTTTTGAGGCAGGTCGTAGTTGATAAGTACTGAAACGTGTTGAGCATCAGCTCTACCTGCCATGAGGTCCGTTCCGATTATTACTTTGGTGACGCCAGTTCGGAAATTTCGCATGATATTACTCCTCCTTGATTGGTCTAAATCGCCGTGCTGAAAATTAAAAATCAGTTAAAGCCAACAAAAAGCACAAAGCTATTAATTAATCATGTTTATATATATATTTTATAAGTTTAAAGTTTTTTTCGTGCCAGGAAAAAAATTATATTCTTATCAAAAAATTCGCGAGGAAAAAAATTATATTTTTTACCAACGCGTTTATTTAAAACTTACCATAGCGCTAACATTAAAATTTTTCTCCGCAAAGACTTTCGACAAGAAAAAAACTGTCTTTTTTGAATTGCAGTATATTACTGCTTGATTGTCCTTCAATTTTTCAAAAAGGCTAATTAACTTTTTCAGTTTTTCTTCTTCATTGTCAAATTTTATGGAATATTGTGCAATGTCCTCCAAACAGTATACATTTCTTTTAACTGAGACAAAATTTGGCTTTCTTCTTAGAAATTTGGTAAAATCTTCGACATCTGTAGACATTTTATCCGAAGTAACGATAACCTAGTAAAAAATAAAATATTACATCCTGTAATAGTAGTCCTTTTGAATAGGACTATATCAGTAATTTATACAACATTCTCACCTGAACTTTCTCATCTACAATTTCATATATTTGAATGATTTCATCTTTGAAACCCGTAGATATGATTTCATTGAAGCGATCCAGCATAATAAATTTTAATTTATTTGTTGCTACAAGGTTTTTCTTCATAATCTTAAGTGCTTCTCTTGGAGTCGCAATGATGATTTGCCAATTTTTAAAATCCTCTTTTGTTGCTTCAACTGATGATAAATTTAAACTTTTTGTTTCGCTTGAAAAGTCTTTTAAAAGAGATTCAATCTAAAATAGAGAATAATATAATTAGTTTTATGTGCCATACTGCCATGTGGCAGTTATAATAAATTGTATTACCTGCACTATGATTTCTCGAGTAGGTCCCAGTATTAGTCCTTGGCACTCATTAATATTTAAATTAATCTTCTGGAGCAAGGATGCAATACAAAACGACGTTTTCCCTGTACTGCTTGGGCCCTGAACTATGATGTTGTGCTTTCCCAAGCAATATCGTACCAACTTGTCTTGCCCGTCCAGAGGAATAAAATATCCAATACTATACATTTTGTATAGTATAGTGGTGGCCCGTAGCCTAGTTCATAGCGCGCTCGACTCTCAATCATGAGATGCGACGCGTCGTGCTTCTATCCTAGTTCACAGCTAGGAATTTTTCTCAGGTCAAAACTAGTGCGCTAGTCAGAGAATCAACGGTCACCACCCCTCGGAAGGCAATGGCAAACCACCGAGCGGTAACTGCCTAGTAAAATCTCTCAAAAAATAGCCGTTCGGAACCGGCGTTAAACTGTAGGTCCCATATGCCTGTGAGCGCACGCACAGGTGTATGTGAGAGATCACCACGCTCGTAATCGAGTAAAGGACTAAATAGATAGATACATTTTGTGGAGAAAATCTTTAGTCAGGCCTAGACCGTTGAAGTTGTACATCTGTTGTTCTTTCGTGATGAGATCAAGTAGATCAAGCTCATCAGCTGACTTCGGCAAAGAATTTGAGCTTTCACATGAAGGTGGTGGGTTGCTTGAGAAATTTTCATCAGGGGACCTCGATTCAAAGGTTTTTGGTGACAATGGCTCATTAGAAGACTCTATTTCTAACTCAAAGAACTACATAAACGAAAAACATATTACATATTTAAAATCGATTTAGTTCCTTTATTAAATGTACTTACGCTTTCAGCAAACAAATTTTTGTCGAGCTGCTCCTCCAAATCTTTAATTTTTGCATTCAAAGCTACAATGACTGTGTTTAACCTAGAAATTTCATCGATTTGCTCTTTATTCTCTTTTTTCAGAGAATCTATTCTCTTTTTCAAATTTGAAATTAACCGTTTATATCTAAAATGAAATATGCAAAAAAACGATTACGTTAAATAAATAAAAATAAATAAATAAAAAAAAATAAAAACACCTACTTTTCTTCCATTTTTGCCAGTTATTTAGGGCTCTCTATTTAGGGCCCAAGGCCTTCGCGAAAGAGGAACACCAACATGACAACACAAAAAGTGCTGGGAAATTTCGTGACGTCATGATGGCCTAGTTGGGTTAGAATTTTTTGTGATAGAAAAATATAGTTAAAAATTCTCGTAAATGGGATTATAATATTATTAAACGAATTTGTTGGATTATCCAATTTTAGTTCTCAAACATCTTGTAGTCATAAAAACAAAATTTCCACCCCTGGGAAATATTACGTCGTGTTAGAAATGTCACGACATGAAGGTGAGAGAACCACGGAACTGCCTCTATTGAACTTTGACGAAAAAAAAAAAAAAAATAAAATATTGCAAACGCATATCCATGATCAAATTTGCAAATCATCTTCCCCCGACGTCCACAGGAATCCTCGTTGTGAAATATTAAAAGCGATCGGGAAAAAATTATCATGAAATTTGTGTTACATTTTTCGCCATTTTGTTCGTATTTTTTTCGTGGAACGATTTCTCTTATGAAATTTTTTTTAAAAAAGTAAATCTAATTCCAATTTCCGGATTCTTGTTTTTATTTATGGAAATGTCATTAACTCATGTAAACCAACCATATTTTCAGTTGGTTTTATGGAAAATTCCTATTTGAAATTAACTACTTATGTTTTGTAGTCAATGATTGTTAAATATCAATATTTTGACTTTCTTTTTCCTTTTTTTTATCTCAAATCAGGAGATAATATGATTTTGATTGATTACACACAAACCAGAAAAGTGCTTTTAAATTGGAATATCATACTATTGAAAATATAGTGACAAAAATCTGCTCATAGTTGTACATGAAATAGTTGTTATTTACATATTCTCATTAAAGAATACCAGGATGAATATTCCAAAAATCTTGTTAATTTGATTCCAGGTGTAAGCTGTGATTCATGTCTTAAAGGAAATTTTAGAGGAAGGCGATTTAAATGCCTAATTTGTTACGATTATGATTTGTGTGCTGCTTGCTTTGAGTCAGGGGCAACTACAACTCGACATGCAACAGAACATCCAATGCAGTGCATACTCACTCGCTCAGATTATGGTAATTAATGATAACTTTTTATGATAAAAACAGCTTTTTGCATTTCAATATGAAATGGCAATATTTTAAAATTTGTGCCCAAGGTTTAGAGGAAGGCGATTTAATTATTTTTTTATCTTTTTAGATTTGTATTATGCTGGAGAAGCAGTTAATGCTGAACAGCCTCAAGCATTCACATGTCCGTACTGTGGTAAAATGGGGCATACAGAAGCATCACTTCAGGAGCATGTAGCAGCTGATCATGCAGAAACAGCTCTTGAAGTTATATGCCCGATATGTGCCAGTCTTCCTGGTGGTGATCCAAATCTAGTTACAGATGACTTTGCTGGTCATCTAACCTTAGAACATCGAAGTGGACCTAGGGATTTAATTTCATTTTTGGATGAGCCGGCCACGTCCCGGCACGGAGTACGTAGGATACCGCATCCTTCTAGGGGAGTCGCCGGCCCTCGATCTAGACGTTCGAATATGCACTTCAGTTCCTCGGGAGGACTGTCTCCGTCGTCGAGAGAGACTGTAGACCCAATTGCTGAATTGCTAAGTCAGTTGTCGGGGGTACGAAGAAACGCTGGACAAGGTTCAACTCCTTCTACGTTACAACAACTTCAAATGCAATTGCAGCTGGAAAGGCAGCAAGTGAGGGTAGGGATTTCGGAAAATGTTTCTTAAGTTTGTTTTTTTACGTTATGGAAAATGATTTATTTATTTGATTTTTTTGGTTTTGTTGAAGGCTGCAAGGCAGCAATTAGAGAGACTGCCACGTCGGCAGACTCAAGCTGCTGCGTCTGGTTGCAATTCGTCAGCACCGGCCGCTCCTCCAGTTCAAGATACACCAACTCAAACGCAACCATCGCAATCGCAGTTCCTCCTTTCAAGGTACGTATTATTTCCTTTTTTTTTTTTTTTTTTTTTTTTTTTTAATTTGAATGAGAATAATTTTTTTTTTTCCTTAAGATGTATGGAAGAAAGTATGTCGGATGCGGAGCTTCAAATTTGGGAGCAGGAACGAGCGGACCGTAGTTTGTTTGTCCAAGAACTTTTCCTTTCGACATTAGCTGGAATCGAGGCCTTGAGCACGCCTAGCGGCGAATCTCTAAATTTGTCCGGGGGTAAAGGAGAGCAGGAAAGTGTAGGAAAAAATATTAGCACCAGTTCTGATGAATTAGGCAACAAAGATGGCGTTCAAGCTTCAAGGTAAAATGGATCGATTTTTATTAATGTAAATTCTAAACATTTATTTATAAAATTTTAATTGTTTTTTTTTTTTTTAGTAATTCAGGGTCAAGTCACCAAAGTGTGAGTCAACCAGGTGAGGAAACCGGGTTATCGGAAGCTTCGTCGTTTCAAACCCAATCTTCAAATTTAGCTACCGCAAAAAACAATGCATCTTGTAGTAAGCGTGTTACGCGACCTACGCAAAGTACGCAAACTGCAGGAAGTCGGACTCAACCGCCTCATCAAGGGTAATTGAAATAAATTTTATTTTCAAAAAAATATTTTTTCGTTAACGCTCACATTTCGTCATAAAAGCTACGAAAATAAGTTGAGTTATAGTAGTTGTTTTTTAAAACGGTTTCGGGCATTTTTATTTTTGATTGTCAAGAGCGAAAAAAAAATGTGCAAGGCCTTAAAATTAAAGATTTTTTTTTTTTTTTTAAGAATTACAATGCAATTTTGCCTTTTTTGAATTTTACGTTTTGACTTTTGACATACGAAAATTCAAAAAAAGAGTCTTGCTTTTTCATAATTAATTGTAAAATATAAACCAAATTTTTTTAACATTTAGGTCAACGTCAGGAAGTCATCCTGAGGTTCGAGGCGTAGCACCAGTGCGCGGGATACTCGCCCCACAGCAACAAGTTCGTCACATGCCTGGTATAGTGCCGCCTCTAGGACGTGCCAATCCTAGGAAACCGGTTCGACCAGTCGACGGGCGTAATCAAGCCACCGAGCCTCCCCCTCCCCATTAACATCAACCCTAAACTCTCTAGTCTTTAACTTTTTTTTTTTTTATTAGTACTTCCTTCGTTTATTTAAAAGTCCTCACTTTTTGGCCGAAAAGAAGAAAAAAAATAAAACTTGCGCGAAAACAGAACCCTAACGAAAAAGAAAAAAAAATCCTTTTTTGTTTTTCGGTTTCTTTAGTTAAGTTTGCTGTGTGGATAAATATTTTGGTTTTAGCCGCTGGAACCGTCCAAAAAATATTTTTTTCTCCCGAAACAAACGCAATGAATTAATTAATAAAAACTGAATCTCACTTTTCTGTTTTTTTTTTTTTTTTTTAGTTCAATGAGCAAGAGTATAACGTGTCTAGACAAAGATCCCTGAAAAAAAAAAGAAGAAAAGTCTTGAATATCCTGGTTTGCTGTAGAGCTTCGCAGTTTTTGTGGCATTTAGTCGGCGAGGGAAGATATAAGGCCCCAATTTCGATTTTATTTTTAAAAATGGGAACATTTTTTTTCCCGTGGTAACAGGTTTTTATTAATTTTTTTTAAAATGTTTATGTTGTTCGATTTCTAATTTGGGGAAAGAGAAATTTTTAGTCTAATTCATAAGGATAAAATCCCCAGGTGGAATCGAAGATGATCAGATCAAAATAATTTATACTCCGTTATTTTTCTTTGTACGCTTTATTTAATTTTAGTTAGACAATAAATAAAAATATTGAATTTTAGATTTTTTTTTTTTTTTTTTTTTTTTTTTGTTGCGAGATTTTGAGTAGGATTTTTCTTACGCTAATGAATCGGATAAGAATATTTAGCGAATCACTCAGTGAGATTCTGTTCAGTTTAATTTAATTTATTTTAAAAAAAATTTTGTTCTCCTTTTTTTAAAAGCCTTTATTGGGTAAAAAAAAAGTTATACCTGTTTTAAACAGATGTTAATCATATTAATGTTGATCTGCATGTGGGATTCAAACCATCGATTTTCAACAATTAAATCTTGGTCTTATAAAGACCATTTGCTATTTTAAAATTGGCTAAGTGCATCCTCTAACGCTATATTAAAAATGTCAATGAATAAATTTGGCTGTTTTTTAAAAAAAATACGCTGGAGAAGAGTTCTCTGCTTAGGGTTGCTCCGATAAAAGTTTTAAAATGAGAAGAAAAAAGTCACTTATTCGA
This sequence comes from Liposcelis bostrychophila, assembly GCA_037577465.1. Classification (NCBI taxonomy): domain Eukaryota; kingdom Metazoa; phylum Arthropoda; class Insecta; order Psocodea; family Liposcelididae; genus Liposcelis; species Liposcelis bostrychophila. Next base: position 15,481,905 of record CM075209.1, on the reverse strand, counting down.
TTTGTATTCCAACACTTAAAAACAACCAATCTGAAGCTTTACTGATAAAGCAGACTACAGCTCTCCAGGAATTTTTTTTTTTAAATAATAATTGTCCAGGCACTTACGGTAAAATTTTAACAATGCCTTTTTCTAAACTTCTTAAGGTTCTAGTTCCTTTAAATAACCGGCCGGTCAGCCGGGCGGTGAAAATTTTTTAACAATAAAAAAAATTTAATTTTTTAATTGTTTAATATTTTACACATAAAAATGAGATCGGATCGCACTGAAACCGCGCCAAAACGTTTTGTTGTGTTTAAAAGGTTAAGATTCGTTATTGAAAATGTATGAAAAAGGCTTTATGGTTCCTAAATTCGATAATTTTTTTAAATGTTTTTTAAATAAAAAATAAGATGCTATTTTTCTTTTTGTTGTTGAAATAGTTCGCGGTTTCACCGCTAAAGCGCTGTACTGGTCTCTCGGAAACATTTTTGTTTTTTTTGCGAATACAATTAAATATTATCAAATGAAAGAACTATTAACTGTTGTTCATGCATTTAATATCATGGAAATTTGTCTCTGAACATAGCAAAACGTTTTGGGTATGGTTTCGGTGCAGTTAGACCCCTTTTTCATGTGTAAAATATTGGATTTAAAAAACATTTTTTAACATATTTTTTTGTCGTTAAAATGTATATACCGTCCTGCTAACTGGCCGGTTATGTAAACAAACTAGAACCTTTATTAGGGTAGAACAAAATTGTTTTTTCAAAGAGAAATTTAAAATTCAAAAAAAAACCTACATATAATTTTTTTCTGAATTTAACTTAAAATTTATTCCGAAAGATGGCGTTACTGATTTTATTGCTTCCACGGCTACGTGGATTTAGAATATTTACATTTACAGCAGTGCCATCTATTGCAATTAAATTAAATTAAACTGACTTCAAAAATAATTCTAAAAAATGTTAGTTCAATAATTTTGCGAAAGATGGCGCTACGGTTATCCTTTGTTTATTGAGGGGTCGTCCATAAATTACGTAAGCATGTAAGCAAAAACAGGCTTTCTCTTATGGAGATTTAACATTGCATAGCAGGATGTAAAAAAAATACAGATTTTGTCCAAGACCAAAATATTTTTCGGAAAATTTAACTGCTTTTTTTTCCCCCACTTCATGGACTGTTAAAATTACTGACTAGTTGTAAGAGCGTTAAAAGCAATCCTTCGAAACGAAATTGATTATTGTTAAAACGGGGGGGGGGGGGGAAAAAAAAAACCGAAATCTAAAAAGCAAAAAAGGATTTCTTTCTTCCGACCTAGAATTTTTGTATAATTTCACCATCTACTGCTCCTTCTGGCAGAACAAAATTAGATATTTCTTTTTATATATATAAAAAAAAAGTAGCCCTCATTTTTATAATCACCAGTTTCACGACCTCTTCAGTTAGAGTAAAATTTTATATTAAAAAAAAAGAACTTTTGCTTTTAAATTAAATTATTATATATATTTTTTTTTTGTTTTTGATCGGGTCATCATGGGTCATAAAGCGGATTTTTTTAATGTTATTATTAAGCTGTTTAATTTAATGCTAAAGACTGCTGACACTTTACTCTGTGTGGTGCCCTGAATTTAAATCAAGAACATAAAAAAGTTTTTCATTTTTTTTTTAACGGTACTTATTCACAGATTGTTTTCAAATTCATTTAGAGAGAATTGATTTAACAAAAAGAAATTTTTGCCAGAAAAATGCCATATACTTGTTAGTCATAAAAAATAAAAAAATGATTTGCCTTCTAGCAATTCTTACAACAGTTTTTGAATCAGGGTCAATAAATGTTTCATCTATTTTTCTTTCTTTTGAATGACCGTACTTGGAATTCTAGACCTTTTAATTATAATATGACTGACTTTAAAAAAATAAAAACCAGCACATTTTTAATTATGTTGATTTCTTTGATTAAAAAATGTGAATGTGGCAGAAAGTTTTCTTGACTTTCTGCATGAAACACAGAGTAAATGAAATTAGATTTTACAGGAAAAATAGTGAATGGAGGGGAATTTATTTTATTTTTATTTTTTTTTTAAATGATGGAATGATGAATTAGAATAATCTGTGTTCACAGCACTGCTCATTTGTGTAATTGCCAACCATGAAGGAAATAATGAAATGTTATGTATAAAATTATTGAAAAAAAAATAAATAAACAAGAAAATTAAGTGGACTTTTTTGTATGGAAGTGTGTCGCGAACTTGATGTGCGAGAAATTGTATTTAAACGCTAAATAACCTTAATGTGTATTCTAATATCAATTATCTTATTATTCATTAGTATTTTGATTTGATTTGATTGTTAAATAAAGTCATTAAAAAAGGGATTTTTTTTAATTAATCCAATTATTGTGTTGTTATTTTGAGTAATTTTTCGTGTGGTTGTAAGAAGAGAATATTTCCTTGGATAATTCCCCAAAAGGATTTATTTAGTATAATTTATTGTGTCTTCTGTGTTATGACTTTTTTTTTAGTTTTCCGAAAGTCTAAAATTTTCATGAATTAGCTGAAGTTCTAAATAAATCCCTGAGGAATGTTCCGTCGAAATTATACATTTTGAATTCCATTTTTTTCAGTATTTTTTTTTAGATTTTTGCAGACATCGTTCATTCTAATTGAAATCAAACATTTTAATGGCTTGGTTGCTAATTGCAGTTTTTAAATAGTTTTAAAAATTCCGGAGAAATAATTTAAAAAGATTTAAATCCCATTTATTACCGCTTGTGTCGTGGCACAAGACGACGCTCCGCCATATTGCGAAGTTGTTGACTAAAAAAATATTGAGAAGTACGTATTTTCATCCTTTTTTTTTAAAGTTAGAACGTTTTAAAGCATTCACTTTCCCAAATAATTTCAGGGTAATTAATTAGTCGTAGTTATATTTTAATAATTTATGCATATATTAGGCTCAAAATAATGATCAGAATAGCTATGTTATGAAAACTTAACCTCAACTTGTAAGTTCAAAGCTAGAGATGCAAAATATACAGTATATTTTAGTCTGGTATATATACCGTATATTTATAGTATATATATACGTATATTTATACGATAAATATACCCATTGAAATTGCATATGGAAAAAATAATTTCATATTTTCTTTTATTTTGACATTAATTAAATAAGTTGTTGTTCACTTTTTAAGACATCTAATACTTTAATTAATAATTTTTAATGTACGATTCGGTGTTTGGTCAGTTCAGTATGACAAAAATGATTTAAAATGGCTTTGATTATTTCCTTGACCTTGCTTCGCGTTTGCTGAAAAATAATATGGCGGCATGCACGGCGGGTAGCATAACCAATAAGAAGTTACTTTTTTTTACCTCTATATTATAGGTTTTTAATAGAAAAATCGATCTAATCGGTAGATCAGAGATTAATTTCATTATAAGCTTTAAAATAACAGAAATGCTTTGCAATAATGTTGTAAATAAAGTTTTTTTAAAAATATACAATTTTAATGGTATATTTTCGTCGGTATATATACGGTATATATACGTATATATACGTATATATATACTCGAATAAAAATACCGTGCAACTCTATTCAAAGCCATGTGATATTAAAACCGGTATGTAATCCGGGAGTTTATACACCGAATTTTAATAGTTAAATATCATATACTATATAGGGGTTATTAAAATTTTCCAGGTATGGGTTAATTTTTTTTTTTCTCATAGAAATTAATTATGTACGTAAATCATATTTCTTTAAACTGTTTTCAATCCTGATGTTTAATGTCAGGTCTCCCTTATGAGCATCAAACTCCCAAAGACCCTGTCGAGTATCTTGGATACGGTCTCTTGCCTTAAAACAGCATAGCTGATTTATTTCTCAGAAAAAACCAAGTTGCCTTTCACTTTCGATTTCCCTCCGGTAAAGAAATTAACAGTTCAGTCGTTGCAAGTGAAATTCTAATAGGAAAAGCATATTTTCTCTGTTTAGATCTGTGTACCATCATGTATGTGACAATAACTTCACAATTCTTCATTTCTTTTTTTCAGATAAACAATGTCATTCCGAGGTAGAGGAGGAGGAGGTGGTGGTGGCGGCGGAGGTTTCAGGGGAAGAGGAGGTGGTGGAGGCTTCAGGGGAGGCGGTGGAGGATTTAGAGGAGGCAGAGGAGGGTTTAATAGACAAGCAGATCAAGGACCTCCTGATAGAGTAATTCCACTTGGAGTATTTGCCCATACATCTCAAAATGATCTAGTTGTAAAAGTTAAAATAGATGACGTTCCTTATTTCAACGCTCCAATTTATTTAGAAAATAAAGAGCAAATAGGAAAAATAGATGAAATTTTTGGATCTATAAAGGATTATTATGTTTCTGTTAAATTAGGCGAAAATATTAAAGCTAAAAATTTTAATGCAGATGATGAGGTAAGCAGTAAATAATAATTTTATCTTTTAAGGAAGTCAGTAGTTGTTGGATTAAGTTAATATTTTTTTTTATAGCTATTTATAGATCCTGCTAAACTTTTACCTCTTCAAAGATTTTTACCCAAGCCACCTGGAAGTATAGAAAAGAAACCAAGAGGAAGAGGAGGTGGTGGTAGAGGAGGTGGAGGTGGTCGTGGTAGAGGAGGAGGAGGAGGCGGCTTCGGCGGTCGTGGTGGCGGTGGTTTCAGAGGAGGGCGAGGTGGGGGAGGAGGCCGTGGAGGTTTGTTAATTTCATCAAAAAATTACTTGAAATGATTTGTTATTACAAATAATTTTTTTTTTTTTGCAGGTGGTGGCGGCCGAAATAGTTTTGGCGGCGGCGGACGAGGTGGAGGAGGAGGACGAGGAGGAGGTGGCGGTCGATCTAGTTTTGGCGGAGGCGGAGGTCGCGGAGGTGGTGGTTGGGGAAGATAAGCTTGTATTTGGAAGCTCTGTTAATAAATTTTACTTAAATTTTTATAAAACTGCTTTACCGTTTCATATCTCATCTCGTGTATAATGAATTGTCACATCCAAAGGAACATTCTACAGTAGATGAAACATTTAAGCGTCAAATTTTTTAGAATTTAACTTCTAAATCAAGTTTCATGATGGGAAACAAATATTTTCTTTAAATGACTTACTAATATTAAAATTTTTATTTGTTTTATAAACGATTGTTTTTGTCTATTTTACAAGTTGATAAACAACTAAGTCTAAACCATGAAATATCTGGTTCAAATGGTTGTTTGATTTTTGAATTGGAGATTGTCATGCATAAAAGTCCTAAAAAATTACGACTGAATTTGACAAATTCTAATAAAGACGCTTGTGTCAGGCTTCCTTTTTTATATAAAACTGCAGTTTTTGCTTATACGAGACTACATTTCCTAATTAAATTTTTATTACTTAGATATTACATAAAATTCGTAATTTCTTCTATCCCTTTAATTAATACTATTTACTATAGGAGAGTATGGCAGTTCAATGTTTGACAGGCAAGTTTTAACTTATGCTGAAAATATTCTGTTTTCTTTTCCCTAAAAAAAAATCCGATTAAATTTCATGTCCGTGCCCAAAGGATAGGGGGTTGGAGTGGTGAGTTGTCCATGTAGCGGTTTGGCTATCAATGAAGTTAAGCAGCATTGATACGGGCCAGCTTCTGGATGGGTGACCGTACCGACACTCTTCCCCTCTGGCGGGATGGCGGGAACTTACAAATGCAGTCATCTTAACCTCACTGTTCGAGTTGGTTGTCGCATGCCAGAAAAGAAAAAGTCCCCAACCTGCGGAAGCATAGTTAACCGAATATTTAAAAAAAAAAAAAAAAAACGAGCAGTGCAGATAACAACGGCACTTTTTGCTGCCGCAATCTGCTGCTTTTGCGCCTGTGTAAGAGGTGGGCGTTGAAGAACCACTATAAAAATTTCGGACGGAATAATTAAACTTAAGAGTACGCATCATCGTGGCAGCAGAAAAATTGTATTTTTCGATTTGAGGGAAAACGAAGGAGAATTTCGAGAATCAAAAAGCTAGCGCATATTCAGAGTTTAAATCTAATTGTGGGCTAGCTTTTTGATTCTCGAGATTCATCTTCGTTTTCCCCCAAATCGAAAAATACGATTTGTCAGCTGCCACGATGATGCGTACTCTTAAATTTAAAAAAAACAAAAAAGGATTGTTTACATTCAAAATAGCGCGCGGTTACTTTTTTACTCTTCTGATTCCACGTCTGTTACGTCATAAAGGACAACATGGCGTCCAAAGTCCACAAGAATTAAATTTTTTAAACTGTTTTACCTTGAAGAGCCGTCTAATTTGTCAGTCCTTCAATAATTATTTTATCAATGGTCATCCAGGTGTAATCTATATTTACCTGCACAAATTGAACTCATAAATAGCAAAATTTCGAGAAAATATGAAAGCAACAAGTCGAACGGATCCGTACTGTTGCATTTTAAAACAAAATAACTCCATGACAGAGATTGTCAAAGGGTGGCTCGTTTCGAACAAGCTTAGCCCTTTTACAAATCTATTTAAGTTTAAATCATTCCTCGATTAAAATGAAGGGTTATGAACGAATCTCAGCGAGCTGTGTTCTTAATTTAAAGTTGATTCATCATCTTTTAAAATGACAGAAACTAATGACATTGTCGTTGTGAGTATTGATTGTCAATGCTGAAGACGTGACTTATTTTTTAAAATACGATTTTATTTGATAACAGAGCGAACAAGAGGAGTGGAGAGAATTAAAGCAACGTTTTGAAAAAGAAGGATTTGATTATCATGCCTTGAAAACGGAAGAAAAGTTACTCCACGTTTGGCGATGGTTAGTTGATGCTGAAAGCAATCTTAAGAGCTCCAGGAAGATGATTGACAAGCTCAGGGAACAACGGGATGAGGATATTGAAGAAATGGAATGTTATGTCGGGCATATTAAACAGCTGGCTGAAAAACGGGCTGGTGAGTTATTGAAATAAAAGGTGAAGAATATAAGAAAATGAATTAGTGTTTTAATAATTTACAGACCATTTGGAAACAGAAACGCTATGCTTGAAATCAAAACTTGAATCCTCACAACATCAAACTGCCACATTAGCAACACTGTTGCAAAGATCAGGGTTGGAAGGGATTGCAGATGCATCATTAGGTGAACAAGTAGCCTTTTTAATAGCAGATAGAGCTAAATTAATGGAAGAAATAGCTGTGTTAAATAGATTGACAGGGATTAATGGTGTAAATAAGGAATCTGATTTAATAGCAGAAATAATTAAGGTTCGTTCTCTTTTTAATAAGTGATTAAAATTAAAATTTTATTATTTTGAAAATTTTTTTTCAGGTGTCATCAGAAAAAGAAGTTTTAAGGCATGAAGCTGTTGAACAAAAGGAACGAGTTGCTCAGTTGGAAAAATCAGAAAGGCAATTGGAACTGGATAATGAAAGGCTTGCATTTAAGGTATATAAAATTTTTTTAAAGATTAAAGTCTTTATTTTCACGTGTATTACAAACTGTAAATTAACATTTTCATAATTAGTTTAACTTAATTAATTCAATGGGAAGGGAGAATGAGAGTAGTGAATGGCTATTAACAACTTTGGCTTTGTTTCACCCTGAAGTAAATATTTTAAAATATGAATCGTTATAAAATAAAAAAAAAATAAAAAAAAGCTGATGATTTTAAGAGAATCTTTTAACTATCAAAAGAATATTCAATTATCAAAATATTTATCAGCTTTGCTTACTACCTTGTAGTTGTCCGAGGCCCTGGCCGAACTAGAGGAACGAGAATCTCAATTAAAACAAATAGGTTAGTTAACTAACAGATTTTGTGTTTTTTTAAAAAATAATAATTAATAGCATGTCTTTAATGAGTTTGTTGTCAGCATGAATACTTAGCACTTTACTGTTCGATGTTTAAAAAAATTGATCAATGAAGTTTTTTTAAAATTTTAACTTTGGTGTTGGTTATTTTCAGCAAACGAAGAATCACATACTGGAGGGATGCAAACAAGTATGTCGATGGTATGGCCCAGAAGGGAATCTCCAAGTCCACCTCCTGGTCGAAGGAGACAATCAGCTGGTGATACACTAGATGGACCAAGGAGGTCTTCTCCTACTAGAATAACCACATCAAGGAAAAAAATCAATGATTCCTTAAAGGTGTGGCTCTTGTTTTCTTTTTTTTGGGGGGGGTTTGGAGAAGACTTGGTTGTGCCACTTTTGTGTGCTAATTTAATGTGTCCAGGCTCACTTTAATTATATTTTGTCAAAGGTTCCTCACGTTTTTGGGGTTACGAATTCTTGGAGGAAATATCATTTTTTTTCTTGACAGGCCTTTCCTCATGGAACTTGGAACGCAGACAGCCCTCCTGAAATTCGAGTACTAAGTCAAGAGAATTTGGACGACTTACAAGATAATACTGGATCCTTGCCAAGATCTGTCTCCGTAACTGAAAGGGATTTGCTTCGATCTCATAGTTACGGGTAGGGCATTTACTATTTTCTGTTTTTTTTGTCATCGGAATTTTTGAAAGATTTCCCTTAATTTTTTCCTAATCCGCTTTTTTAAATATTTTTTAAAATGTGTTTATTTATTTTTTTCAGAGCTGATTCAACTCCTCCGAGCTTAATGCTGAGCGAAGGTGCAAGCGAAAGGCTGCAATTAAAGCTGGATGCTCAAATACAACAATCCCGATCCGAACTAGCGCGTTTAGAGGAAATAAAACGTTTACAAGCTGATGCGGAAACTTTAAAAGCTCAATTAAACGCCGTCATCGAAAAATATAATGCGCTTGTAGTCCGGCACGTTCAGCATAAAGCAAGGCGCAAAGCTCAGGTAATTTACTAAAAATTCTTTCGAATTCGACTGCTCTTTTACTAAACTTGTTTCTTTTCCCCATTTTTTCTAGATATCGGATCTCAAGGCTCGTTGGATTGGAAGCGGGAGCTCTCCAAGTCCAAGTTCAAAGTTTACAAGCTCAACTGACTAATCAGAATTAGTGTTACGAGGAGAGGAAGGATTGCGAAAAGGATCGAATCGGATATAGAAAAACCCTCGACGAGAAAAGATCGCTCATGGTCAGTTTAATGAGCCTCGAAAATTCGGTTCGCGAGAAGGACAGAGACTTTCAGTTCTTCAGAAAAAATGTCATGCTTGAAAACGCAAACGCTGATTGATTGGCTCGAGTTCTTCATCTCAAATACTCTCACCCAAGCCGTTCTAGAAGTTTAACTCGTGTAGAAGGTGTTTTAACCGATCTTGTGCTGTTTGAAATTTTTGATGTTCTTCCAGAGTATTTTTTTTTTTTCTCGCAAAAACAAGTTGTTAAGATTAATTTCTGTTTATGTGTTCAGTGAGTGCAATTGTTAATTGCTGTTTTTTTTTTTAAATGTGCCAAAAAAAAGTTTTTGCTTTAATATCCTTCTAGTCCACCAAAAGAAAAAGCTATAGAAACCAAGTTTTACTCTTAGTAGATGCCAATTAGAAAAATCATATAGCTATATACTATAAATGTAAATATATATATATGGATATTTATTTATTTATTTATTTATATATATTAGAAAAAAAGATTTAAAATTTTAACTTACACGGTTTTATCGAGCTCTTCTGTGTTTCGTTTTTATTTTTAAATAAAAATTTACAGTTTTAAAGAGAGCACCGAAGGATATAATTTTTATTTTTATCTGTGTTTTCAAATTAAAAAATTGCAAATAAATAAAAAGTTTGAATGATTTACGATATGAATTTTTTTTCATTTTTAGAGACAGTTTTCTTTGCAGAATTTTTTTTTTTTGAAAAAAAATCGGGTAAATTCTTGTTTACTTAATTTTTAAACAATTTAGACAGCGCTGAGCCATAAGGCAAGACTTTCGCATCACAACGAAATGAACATTGGTTCTTCAGGCGAAGCAATAATTAGAACTAATATTATTAATTTATTTATCCAACACACCACTACGTTGGGGGTTAAGTCGGCATGCGGATCATAATATTATTAGTTCTGATTTTTTCCTTTTCTCCATATGATGGGTGTTTTTTTAATGAATCGCGCGAAAAGAACAAGACGAAGTCATGTTCACGTCGAAAACTGGTAACTCTTGTCATCGGCCATATTGGTTTATGCGGAAGTTAAGATGGCGTTTTATATTTTCTCCTGGTTCAATTGTATTTTATTTTATTCAGAAAACCGTTTAAATTATGTTATAACCAATGTAATCGGTAAAATCATTCATTTTTGGCGAGATCAAACTTCAAGCTATAAAATGTAATATTCTTGCACAAAATGGTGTAAGTTTTTTCACATGGTTTCTTACCCCTTGGTGTCTTGAATATTCATGTCTCGACAAGTTATAGATATATTCGAAATTAACGAGGATTTTAATTGTTAAAGTGATTGGAGAGGTATAAAAAGAAGTTAATTACTGGTTTTTGATGTTTTTAATCATTGCATTTGTGCATAACTTGAATCATGCTCTGGTTTTTTCGTACTGGGATATGTTACACGGGAGAATTGCGTCTAGCTCTGGTTAAACTCATTATTGCGGTATAAATGTATGTTAAGGGTGTTTAAAAAGCTTCTGACATTATCAAATTCAAATTAGATCATTCTACTTATCATCGTCATCATAAATTAAAGATTGTAGTTGTGTTTCTAGCACAATGGTCTTCAGGTTTTTTGCACATAATCAGGACATGTTCAAAATTGTATTGTTTTGTTTCAGGTGGAAACACCAATTTTTTTAAGGTATTATACTGCAATGAATTGAGACTTTGGAAAAGAAATATTCAAATCCTTCAGGGTCAGAATGCACAACCAGGCAGCGATCAGTAGTTTGGTTGATCGAATGTTAGGAGGAAGTGGAGTAGTTTGCTTTGGTCGATGGAATGTTATTAGAATATGGAATGGACGACATTAAAAAAGGTATGCTACTTGATTAGCTTTAATATTGACTGAACAATCTGTTGACCAAGAATGTTCTGACGAAGCTGTTTCTGTTTTTTATAATGCTTTCTTTCTCATTTATTAATGCCAGTTGTTAAAGAACAAATTAAAGAAAACAAATTGCATACAAGCAAACAGAAAATTATTTATTTAAATACTTTATGATATTTTCTGTTTTCCATGATAGATATTGTGTTTATACAAAAATTGTTTCTGACTGTAATTTTATGTAGTTAATGTTGACTTATATACTTGGTGGAAGCGTTCAGTTTTTCTATTGCATTGCCACTTATTGACTTTATAAAATTGTTTCAGCAAATTCATAGATGGTCCCGTTGAGAAGTCCTTGGAGATTTGGCTGTTTTGACTTGATTCTTCAGTTTGGAGCTGCTATCCTTTGGATGAGACTAACAGTAGAATGATTCAAATGGCAAGTTCAATATGCCATGGAGAAATGCATTTGTAGTAAGTGTAAATTTGTAGTATCATTTGGAGAGGAAGTCACTTTCTTGGAGTCCTAAAAGATTTTATTGAAGTTTAGCGATAGTTAAATTTTTCAAAGTTATTTTGGCTTGCTATGATTTCCAATTAATTTTTACATCTTTATTATGTTGTCATTAGAACTTGCTTTTAAATTTTCAGGCATCAGCATTTGAGTTGCGAGGCAGGAAATTATACTTTGTAGCTTGGTTTGACCATTCTTCCTGTGTCTGATGACGGCTACATATGTTTTTCAAAAGAAATCGCTGGAGTTCTAACATGTAAGTATGTCTTAAATTTTACGTGCCTATTTTTTCGGCTGTTGATGAGTTTTCGAATTCCCTGAATTTAAATATGAGGTCAGTTTTTTGATCCAAGCATTTTCTGAGCCGTGGGAGCCATTTTCTGATTTCCCCAAAAGCGGGTTTTCTCGATTTCCCGCTCCGCAACTCATCCGATCGAAAAACTGACTTCACCACTGGGTTCAGGAGGGTCGAAAACCCCCGGAAACACTGAGAAAACCTGGGAAAGTCAAAATTTTTTTTTTCGTCGAAAAAAAAGGAGACTATAGTCTTTGCATTTTTGTCGATTTTGGCGAAAATTTTAGGTGTCGATTTTTTTGGCTTTTAAGGGGTTTTTGAGGTCGCTGAATTCGAATTTGAAGTCAGTTTTCGGATCCGAGCATTTTCCGAGCCAGGGGAGCCATTTTCCGAGTCTTGCAAAATTGATTTTTTTTTTATTTTTTTTTTTTTTATTTTATTTATTTACTGCTCAGGAACTCATCAAATCGAAAAACCGATTTTATCACTTGAAAATTGACCTTCGAATTGCTTTTATTGGATACTCTCTCCTTTGTCTCGTAATCTTAAGATCCTCGTCGATATTATGATACTAATTTTTTGTTTTAATTTTTTTTAGGAGCCAAACCGAAAAATGAATTTCTTTGATGACCGTGAACGGCCTGCAGCTTTGCTTCAAGGACTTGGTATAGCTGAGCAAGAAAAGGATCCTGAACAAAGGCAGCAAAACGATGCCGGACATGAAAGACGTCGTTTACGTGCTTACCATTCCATCTTGACGTAATCCTTTCAGGATTTATCATTTTTTTAAAAAAATGTTTTCGGTTAAAATTTTCTCGACTTTACTAGCTTTTTTTGTTTTCCTGTTGCGCAGGAAAATTTTTCGTATTAGCATTTAGTTAAAATACTTCATTTCATGAAGAGACAGGTTCGATAAGTCTTATACTAGCTAAAACAAAAAACAAATAAAAATATAATTTATTGTAATTAATGTAAAGCCTTCTGATATGACCACCCACAACTGCCGCTTATTTTATTTTAAATTAAAAGAAAAAATTTTTTTTTAATCTGGGACGGGCGCAGGAAATCGAGGAGGGTGGGCGATTTCCTGCCCCAAGTCGTAAATGTTCATACTTATGGGCATTTCACTTGGGAGGGTGACGTTTCAGAACTTAAAATGATGAAACGTCCCCATCGAGGGGTGCTGTTGCGTTAACATTTTTTTTTTTTTTTTTTAACTTTTTTTTTTACTTTTTTTTTTACTTTTTTTTTTTTTTGTTTTTTTTTTTTTTTTTTCCAATTTTCTAAGAAAATTGGATTACTTTTTTTTTATAAATGTTAACGTGAAAGCTCCTCTCACAGGTGGTCGAAGCGGGCTACTCTCCGAAACGAGTTAGGCGATCTGTATCGTGATGGATAAGTAACCACACGAGGTAGTACAACCTGATCTTTTTGGTTTAGAGTCAAGGCACAGGCGTTAGGCTAGGTTTTTTTTTTTCGCTTATGTCAGGGTGAAGAAGAAGCTTTCGATTTTATTTTTGAATATCGGTAGTTTCTTTTTTGCAAGTTAGGAAGAGGCCTCTAAATATTTTGGGAAAAAATATTTTTTCCCCTTCCTAGGGCGTCGCGGTTAGGGACTTCTTACAATCTGTGTCTAGCTTTAAACCCCCCGGTTCCTCTTCCAGATGGATTTCATCCAGGTGGATGTCGAATGTTAGGTTTTATAGGCATAAAAAATTTCTTTTTTTTTCCTGCTATGGAAAAGCAAAAGGAAAAGATGAACAGTGCATTTTAATGCAAAATGCACTGACTCAATTTTTTGCTGTTTGACTTTTCCAAGCAGAGACCTGCGATCAGGACTTCTTTTTTCGCTGATCTTTTCCTTTCCTATCTCGAAATGTTAGGGAAATGTTAGGAAACTTTTAACTAATTACTTTTTCTATATGCTCTTACTGTACTTTAACTCTGTTATTATCATTTCTTTTTTTATTATTATTATGTTTTTTTTTTCTCCTATTATTATTATTATCATTATTATTTTATTATTTATTTTTTCTTATTATTTTTTTATTATTTATTTTAATATCTTGATCATTGTTATTTTTAGTTGCATGGCTCTCTTATTCCAAATTCATACATTCATACCAAATGTTAGGGTAATTTTGAATAATTACCTTGGCATATTGGTTATTTCCACTTAAATTTTCCAACCAATGTTAGGGTAATTTTTAGGAATTATCTTAGCATTAGGTTATTCGTTATTCGAGAGATAGTTTTCAATAGAGCTTGCGGGTGGGTCCAATATTTCTCGTCCAGTGCTGCCATCCCCCCCTTACTTACCCTCGGGCTCTATTTTTCCCCGTTTGGCAGGGTAACTCTCAGTAGTTATCTTGTCAAGTCGGTAATATAAAAAACTTTTTACACTCTCTGATCGCAGGTAGCTTTTTGCGCTCTTCTTTATTTTGATCTGGAACGAACCAAGTCCCGCATCATTGTAGGGTTGTACGAGGTAATGTGGTGAAAACATTCTGACCTTTCATTTCTCACCTGACGAGTTGGAGTAGCACATGTGCGCTGACAACCACCTTTGGGTATGCTATTAAATGGGCATTAAAAAAGCATGGCTTGTTTAATACCTTATAAGGCATACTAACATCTCCCCTTCCTACTTCGCACGACTTGAGCTAAGAGTTTCAGTCGGGGTGACCCTTTACATTTAAACTTGGTTGCCTTTTCAAGAAGTTAATAGAACATGGTAACGTTTACGACTTGCATTGGTATCCGAGTAGTAATTGGTTATCTCGATTGGAGTGCTTAGCAAGGGTCGTGCGAGGTAGGAAGGGGAGATGCAGCACTGGACCCCCGTTAAAAAAAAAAAATGAATTCTAAGAAGACCCTCTAACTGAACCGCACGCTCTTTTTTTCATCATTTTGGTCACGTGACCTGTGACGTCATATATAGGTTTAAATAATATACTGTGTATTTCGTTTTATGTATTTTTATTTCTAATATTTTATTATACAATTACAAGTTTTTTTTTTTTTTTCTAAAAGTAATGATTTGCGATTTTCACGACTTTTTAATGGTTTTAATGGCAATTCAAAAATCCTGTTAATTCGATGCGTATGTTGGTTGCATATCTTTCTTTGCAAAAGTTTCATTTTTAACAGGAAACTTTCGAGTCATTTTTATGATAGTGTTACCCGCTCGTTCGTGTTATTTTAACTCCACGAAACGCAGAGTTAGAATAATTCGAACGGGCAGAAGCACTAATCGGAAAATTTTCCTGTTAAAAATGATTTTAGCAACAGAAGATTTTTGCAAACTTAGTACGCATCGAATTAACCTTCATTTTGAATGGCCTTTCAAAACCATTAAAAAATCGTAAAAAATTGCTATCACTACAATTTTTCCAATATTCAAAGATATACCATAACACTGAACTCAAAATCAAATCACCGAAATGCTAGTAACAATATACTGTTATTAAAAAAAAATTATGATACTAGACATCAGCGGACTTACGTAGTAACTAGGAAAGTAAATGTCACGTTTATGAAGAGAGAAGAAAAATTTGCTTCGTTTTGTTGGAATTAGATGTTTATTCTTAGAAAATGTGTGTAAAGTGTTCAGTTTAGATGTCCGGACAAAAAGTAATATTATTAAAATCGGTTTTTGGTTGCAAATAACAAGAAAAATGGCGATAAAATAAAAATTCGGTAACACTCAAGGTCAACTGACGTCATAGGCTAGACACTGCTTTAGTCGTGCAGCAACTTCAAGTTACAGGGTCGGTTTGGTCAGTTTAGCATTAGTTAAAATTAAAAGTATAATTAAACTTTCAGTCATGTCTGAGTTTGATACGTTATTTTTGGATCGGAGATTGGAAAAACCTCAGAAGGAGAACATTTGGAAGAATATGATGAATAATTGATGCGGATTTGCTCCCTTTTCCCGTAATTGCCAAAAAATTTGAAGTTACCAACTTGAAATGGATGAAATAATCTGGAAAAAATTAGCAGCATGGAATCGCGCTCGAAAGAAGATTAAGACAAAGCAGCGAGTATGGAGAAAGGAGCTGAAAGAAGCCCAAAAGGAATGGGAAACAAAGGAATTGGCATTAAGAAAAAAAATTAAAGAGCTGGAAGACAAACTTGAAGAGCAAAGTCAAAAGAGATGAAAGGAAAAGAGAAGAAAGAAAAAAGAATGTCGTATTATGGGCCAAAATTTCGAAAACCAGGGAGGCAAGTTAGAAAGTGAAGTGAAAAAATTTCTTAGTGAAGAGCTAACGAAGAAGTGTCAGTGGATGATGTGTGCATGATAAATCCCTCTGTTTGCTTATTAAAAAGTATCAATGGAAGACAAGAAACGTATTATGAAAGCAAAATCAAAACTAAAGCATAATAAGAGAAATATTTATAAACGACGATCTGATACGGAGATAGGATGTTCAAAAGAATTGAAGAGAGAGCCAAGCAAGAAGCCGCCATGGAAAAAAAGTGAGACTAGGATTTCGGAGAATTGAATAGACGGGAATGTATAATTACGAATTGACAAAACCGGAAGATTTGGATAAGAACCAGGAACCAAGCAGTGATCAAAAAACAACATGGGATATTTGGAATAACAGGAATAAGAAAAAACGTTTTAAAGGAGGAAGCTAGACTGGACTTAGTGTTAAAAGCAAGTTTTAGAAATTGTATTTGTATTCAGGGTTAAGTTAAGCATAAAATATGCAAGATAGAAGTGAGACACATTAGTAGCGTGAATTTTTTTTTTTTTTTTTTTTTTTTTTTTTTAAGAAGAAAAGAGTTTGATTAAGTGACAAACATTACGAAAGTACTAAATAGTATAAAGTGTAAGTCCCTTGTAGCCTTAATATGGCAAACAAGAAATATAATATAATATAAATACTAGACATCAGCAATATCTGGCAATTTTTAAACGTTTTTGATATTATCAATCTAAAAGAATAAATATATAAGCTGCCCTAACAAATTATGATCAATACTAATAAATAAAATATCTGTGAAAATTAGATTAAGTACAACAAAATATATAGATGTTTTGATCTCTTCAAAAAAAATGCTAAACACGACAGTCAAATCGCCGAATTTATTCGAATTAACCCTGACTCTATAGACCTACCAAAAAAAAAAAAAAAAAAGTTAGAAAATTTCCCGCACGGACGTATCTACTGGGACATGTAAATAATTAAAAATAAATTAAAAAGTCAGGCAAAATGACTTAACGACTTTTTCGGGAAAAATTTTCAACAAATTTCGAGATCAAAAACTTCAAAAAATTAATAAGTTTCAAACTAATTACTAAAAGTTGCTGATGGCAGTAACAATTTCAAAAGATTATAAAAACATCAGTATTTACCGCCTCGCCAAAATTTAAAATACCGTAACTTTAAGAGTGATTTTTTGATACTCCTGACATTTTTTCTAAATTCACTTATTGCAAGTGCTCTAATCAACCCTAATAAGGCAATTGATGTTACTAGCATTTCTTAAAAAGAGCCACCTTAAATCTTCCGAGCAACTTTCCCTCAAATTCTAAAAGGATTTTACTTCATGATTAAAAAAACAAAATACTAAATTAAGACATGTGTCAAAACCTTGACGCCTCTGACGGGAACTGGAAAAGTTTGCCCTTGACTTGATTTATTTTAACATTTAATTTGTTTAAAAGATGGACAATGTCAAAGAATTTTGGCACGATTTCCAAAAATAATTAAAATATTACATAGAAGATAATAGCTATATACCCCGACATCTCAAATGATGGATTTGATAGCATGTAAAATTTTCAAATTTAAAAACTCAAGACAGCCCATCTCAGAAATTTCAATTTAGATTTACATTTTCAAACTTAAAAATGGTTAAAAAAAAAAAAAAAAAAAAATACTTCCTAATAATGACTATTGCTCGGCGATTTAAAGTGGCAGTGTTCAGAAGCAGATAAAAACCTTTACGTGTCACATTTTACTTGGGACATATTAATTCATATAATCTTTTGAACTTTAGATTTTCAAAGGGTCAGATTATTTGTAAAGAAAATAATTTCAGAGTAAGAAAATTTTGAAAAAGCTTACGAAATCTTACGAACGATTAGAAAGTTTGACCTAAATCGAAATCTATAAACGGATTTTTCTTATTTGCCGTTGAAAAAAAAAATGCTAAGACATTTTTTTCCAATTTTTACAAAGGAAAAAACAAAATTTTCTAACTAAATAATATCGTAAAAAGCTGAGTTAGCGAAGTCAGCTTCCTTCTTTCCAAATATGATTCATCGACTCATTGACAAAATTACGAGATTAATAATAATGATAATAATTTGAAATAAAAAAAAGATTAGTTTTTTATCTGCTTCTTAAAAGATTCTAGAGTTCAGCATTATAGTTAATCTAGAGAAAGCAGCCGCAAAAGATTCCGCTGGAAGTCTTAACCCTAACCATTCAGAAATTTCAATTTTCGGCTCGGTTACTGAAATTCTCAGTAAACTATTTTGTCCAGTGGAATATTTTGCGACAGTCTTCCCGTTAATTTTCTAAATTACATAACTTTTTTTTTTTTGAACGAGCAGGAATGTTATTGAAATCAGACTGTTTACTAGTTCTTTAAACAATTGGAATTTTTTTTTTCTTTTCAAAATTGCTGAAATATCCTAATGATATAATCAAGGTTTAAGTTTTTGAAAAATCCAAATAAAAGACAAGTAATTTTATTTAAATAAAGGAGAATTAATGGAAAAGTCGAGGAAAAAACTACACAGCTGAACCCAGGGTATGAATAGAGAAAGTCACCAATTTCATCTCGGCCAGTCACTACCCAAGCCACTGGGCTCAACGTGCAATCTTTCCTCGGCTTTACTTTACCTGCATACAAAATCGGATTCATGGGATTCATACCAAAAATTCTGAGTGGATTGCAAGTCTTAAAGCCATAGTTAACAGTTTTTAAAATGGAGAAAAGTTCTTAAAGCAAAATTTAAAAAGAAAGTCTTTAGACGGCCCATAACTAATAATTTAACTATTTCCTGCTCGTTCGTTACAGAGTGCTATTTTTTATAAAAACAAAAAAAATTTTTTTTCCTGCACGTGATGATGACGTCGGCTGGGTCAACTTCTATGCCATTGAAACGACGAAAAGTCCTGCTGGATGCGAGCTCCTAATGATGAATGGCCTAAAGACTTAGAGAGCATACCGAAAGAAAAAACAAGTAATTTCATTTAAATAAAGGAGAAAGAAAGGAAAAGTCGAGAAAAACTACACAGTTGAACCCAGGGTATGAATAGAGAAAGTCACCAATTTCATCTCGGCCAGTCTCTACCCAAGCCACTGGGCTCAACATGCAATCTTCCCTAGGTAAGGAGTTTCTAGTTTTGTGACAACAGTTTTGTGTCACAAAACTAATAAATTACTTTTAATTTTTTCGGCATGCTCTCTCAGTCAAGAGTCACATACAACAGAGCGTTCTTTTACCCCTTCGGCCCTTTTCGCCTAACATTTAAAACGACCTCAAAAGTCCCTATCGCTAGGTCGTCCCCACGGTGGTGGTCATCATGTGCGGGAGTCGTTCCACGGGATCGGTTCTCAGCATTATAGCTCCCCAATCCCACTTGCGGATCAACAAGTCCCCGTCCGGACCTCATACAGCGCCGGTAATTAGAAAACCTAACAGGATATAGGAAGCCCTAGTTACGCCTACCCGGCCACATGTCTGTATGAGTGCGTGAAGCACGTCTCAACCGCGTCATTAGACAAAGGCCCCATGACACGAATCGGTTCGCTACATTCCGGTTAAGGAATGTTCCCCTCTCCTACGGTCAGCCACACATTCACGCCCCGCACGACTGACCACCACATCGAGTCTCCATACCAGAGGTCACCTGTACGTGGGCTAGGAGCTCTGTAAAAAGCTGGCTCTAAAGCTCCATCCCTCCCCTCGCGTCAGGGATGATATTGGCCGCCCCGACGGCTTAACCACGACGTCGAACGCGAGACGCTCGGGTCCCCTCACCAGCGACAAGCAGACCCTCGCTCCCTACCCCCTCCCATCACGACCTCACTAACCCCATGAAAAAAAAAAGAAAAAAAAACCTAAAAGTGACAGCCTCACCAGCGACGACAGGCCGTCATACGCAAAAAATGGTCTAAAACGACCAAAAAAAAAAGAAACCGCCGCGGAACGCCTGTCGTTGTATGTGACCCATCCCTAAAATATCCCTCGTTGATCTCTTGAAGCGTTGAAACTCGAACTCTTGAAGCTCTGAAAAAAGAAAAAAAAAGAAATCAAAATTACTTAAAAATTTAAAGAACTTAAATCAAAAGCAAATAAAGAATTAATTAATTCATTCGTTTTTAAGTAATTTTTTAAATAAATTAAAAAATGGATTTGTGCCTTTTTTGAAGCAAATCTATTTGCCTAAACGATTTTAGCAACTTTAATTTAAGTTCAAATTATAAACATTTGCGCTAATTGAAATTTCTTAGCAAAATCAGATTTTCTTATACAATCAAAATTTTTCCCTTTTAATCTTAAGGTTCGATCATGAAATTGTTCTTGCGTTAAGTTTTTCACAAAACTATTATAAACAAAATATCCAGTTAATTTTTTAATTACTTTTATACGATTACGGCTAAAATTAAAATTCGGAACTATAAGTATTTATCGCTTTACGGCCGAAAGCGATTTGCATTCAAAATCCATTTCCTACTTACATTAAAATAGAAAGAATCCACTTTAGCTATGAATTTCAATGCTCGCGGTGGACATCTGAAGTTACAGGATCAAAAGTACAAAATTTGGTTAATTAATATTCGGTTAATTTTCATCCTAGTAGATGGGCAGGATTAAAAAAATGAGAAAGACATTGTTTTTCATCCAACAGGAACAACGAATCGATGTTCCGGAGCATAAGTCTGTAAATAAAGGGAAAAAAATAACGAATTAGGTTTACGATTATTAAATTTTTACGTTAGTTTAAAAAAAAAAAAAGAAAAAAAAAATTTAATGGAATAAATTTTACAAATTTCATTCACCTTTACCGGCGCCATTTTGAGAAATGCCACCGCCACCGCCGATAATAATTTTCATTCCAATCGCCATTTTGATTCCGCTGTCTGCTAGCTGATTCGCCGACTTAAACTTGGGGCCGTCGTAAGTCTTTTGAAATAGGAACCTGCAAAAAAAAAAGAAAAAATATATATATTTTGTCGCTAAAAGAAAAAAAATAAAACAAAAGGAAAATATTTAACTTTCTATGGGAGTTATTCAGATCCAAAATATGTGGCTAGAATTTGTGCTCAGCAGCCAAATGTGAACCAAAATATTTTTGTCAAAAAGAAATTAAATTGAAATATTAAGATTATTGATATTCATTACAACTTTGCATTCTAGAACAGTTTGAATTCATCGGAACACCGTAATCAACATCAAAATAATTTCTACTTACATTGAATTATGAATTATAAAAAGCATTTGTCAGGCTCAATACACTACAGTTCTAAAGCCCAGATGCTCCCAATGAATATCTAAAGTCAAAAGTACTCCAATGCAAAATTAGTAATTCCTCAGATAAATGTGACCACATCTTTGATATTCCTCGTAACACTCCAGTCCAGGTGGCTTTGAAGAACGCCAGGATTTAAGAGTAAGGAAGGCTTTCATCAGCTGAGTGTCTTCTTGATCTTGGAGCCTGTCAAATATAGAAAAAAATACACTTAATATTTTAATTTGAAAATTTTTTCAAAAATGATTTTTTTTACTGCCAAATTATTTTTATTGCGATCAAGACTGCTAAGGCTTGATGCTAACAACTGATCTGAGAAATTAAACATTTTTTTTAATTCTCATTGGATTTTAATAAACTACTTCATTTCTTTCAAAGAAAAAAAATCTTAAGAACTTAACTTGGTACAACTAAATTATTTCAGAACAAAGAAAATGATACGAAGGGTAAGATTTTTAAAAAATTTGCAAAAATTTAACAAGTTTATCATGAACAAAAACGGAGCTCAGATTTGACAAAAGCATGTTTTCGTACTTACTCAAGCACTGGAGATATCACTTTCATACAAAAAAAGATATAAGATTTCAAACAGCTAAACAAATGTTATGAAATCTATACTAAAATCCTAGCAACTGTATTTTTAGCTTTAAATTTGGTACATTAAATTCTTTAAAAAATTCCTGACGTTTAAATAAAACTAATCATTTATAAAAGAAAGCAACTTACAATAATGCAGTCATTCTGATGATCTTGGCTGTAGTAGCTTTGACGATTAATTCTGCAACTGTGGCTCTTCCATCAAGCTGTAGTTACATCTCCTCTTGTCAATTCCCACGTACATTTTAAATTGAATCTTCAAATCCTTAACAAAAGCAAAGAAAAATTTATTAACTAAAATTATGGAACATAATCAGTTATCCTAACAATTAATGTTTCCTTTTTAGTAAATCACAATTTCAATTAAATTTTTCATTTAAGAACATGGAAATATGAAATCCAATCAAAAAATTAAAGCGATTTATTCATCTTGCTTTCATAAATGTTTCTCCCTGGATGGAAGACTATTTCATGTGGTCTAAAAATGGCTAAAATCAAAATAAATTTATGGTGCCCAATAGTGGCCAGCTCCAAAACTTCTTATTCATTTATTATTGAAAAAAAAAAACTATAAAATAGTAGGATTTACCTTCTTGGCTCCACAGGTCAGCCCTTTGGACGAGAAGACTGATGATCATAATATCAGTAGAATTTTATCAACAGCCATTTCCAAACGATGTCATTGAACACACAAACGAGCTCATGCAATCATACCTGTGGAGAGAAAAAAATAATATTAAAATCTTAGAATTTATTAAAGCATTTTACACTTTTAATACATAGGTTACTTTTAATACAAGGTTCTTGTTCAACCATTCACCCAAATTTGAAAACGGCTAAAAGCTTTCTCAAACAATAATATATCAGTCAACAAAGGGAACTTCTGCAGCTTTCCCCTTCAAATTTTCAATGGCATCTGCTTTCTTTTTTCTTTTCTTTAAATATTGAACTGTTAAAAACTCCCAGAAACCCCCTCCAGTAGTATATACAAGTAAAAATTTTTTAGATATTGTACACAATAAACGTATCAAATCTTTTTGACCCAACAAATTTTATTTTGGCCTTAGGTTTGTACATATTGATCCCTAATCCCGTTCATTTCTAAATTCCGAAACTGGAAATGCAAAATGATATTTACGAACAATCACAAAAAACATTCTTCAACAAAAAGCACCCATGTATCCTTCAATATCAATTTCTAGGCCCCCCATGCATGACTGATTCCACTCAAAAATTTCCCAAAGCAAAAACATAAGACATCATAACTTTACTCTTTTAACTGTTTTAAAATGATTAAATTCACTCCAGCAATTATTTTTATATGCTATTACATTTATCAAAGCAAAAATTGATGTACGTACTTCATTTAAAAAAAAAAGATGGCGGCCATTTTTTTTTTCTCACATTCTGATATATTATCACAGAGCAAATAAAACTACGTAGAGATGTGACTCAATGTTGAAAATTGGTTCCGCAAACGAGAGGTCTTAGTTTGTCATCCGACTCGCTAGATGGCGCTAAATTCTTAAGAAAGAAAAAAAAAAGCCTAGAATCGAACCCACGACCGATTGGTTGGTAGGCAGATGCTTCACCACATTTAGCCACTGCAACAAACCAATTGCGATAGCTAAAAAAAGTGTTCTTATATATAGGCGACAGAACATATGTCATCCAAATTACAGAAGGCAGTGGATTTCAATATGGCCGAAGAACCAAACCTTCCGTAAGAGTTGCACCCCCCTGATATTATAATGAAATTAAAATGCTGGGAAATACGTACCGGTATAATTATTTTCTTCTTTCTCGTGAAAAATTTACTAACCTGATCTACATAACAATTAATAATAGTTCTTTTATTTGATATTAATCAATTTAATTCATAGGTAATAAACCACGAACCATGCCTTTCGACTTTGACCTTCATTAGTAAATGTTTCTAAACACTGACCCTAGCAGGACGGCGATCGTTCAACTGCAAGTATTATCTTGTAGCGCCTATGTATAACTTATTCATGGTCGGTGATAAAATCTATTCTTTTATAAGTTAAACATATTAGAATTTTGCATTGTATTTTTTTTTAACCATTTCAATAACAAGTTTATTTATAGCTTTATTTTTAAAAAAAAATTGAGGCACCTGCATCTTTCATTTTTAAAAACATGGCGTCCATTTTGGTCAAATCTTATAACCTAATAAATAATACTGAAGAATTTTTTTTTTTTTTTTTTCATGTAAAATAAATATTTAATTGCTTAAGTTAATTGTTAATTGATTATCTACTATAGTTCAATTTTCATTAGATTAAAATTTAATAATAATAATATCATCACCAGCAAAATCGGACTTCTGTCTGGTTTGATAAAAGCTTTTTCTGCATGCCTTTACAGGGTTCCGAACCCAAGCAAAATTCATTACGTTTAAAAAATTTTAATACACAACTGGAATAGCTATAGTCGAAATACCGGCAAGTGATATGGTACATTCATTATGCACTACTACGAAATGACGAAATTGCGAACTTCCCATTTTCAAAGAAAAATTTACAATTGGCGAGCACGAAAAATTCACACGTTCCGCAAGTACTTACCTCCTTAAATTTACTTAAATGAAATCTTGAAGCCTCCTGACTTGACAGTTGGCGTTTTCCATTATTTCAATGTAGCACTGAAAACGATGTTCCTTGATTAGAAAAATACAACACGATTCCATTCGCCTTTACCGACGCCATTTTGAGAAATGCCACATCCACCGCCGACGATAATAATTTCCATTCCCACCGCCATTTTGATTCCGCTGTGCTATCTGATTCGCTGATTTAAAATTGCCGGCGTCCTTTGAAATAAGAACCTGCAAAAAAATACATTTTGTCGTTAATTATCTTGACTTTCCAAAAAAAAGAAGGAAAATATGTAACTTCAGCGCACGTTACTCAGAACCAAATTACACGGCTAGAATTTGTGCTCAACACATTAGTCAAATGTGAACAAAATATTTTTTAGAAAGAAATTAAATTGAAATCTGTACTTGAAAGGTAAACAAGCCCAACTCAATAAGCAAAACAATAAGAGTTGGGCTTGTTTACCTTTCAAGTACAGAAATATGGATTATTAAAAATAAAGTTTCCTAAGAAAATTTTCAGTGCGACAGCCAAGCGAAAATTAAGAAGATTATTTATGGAATTAAAACTATTTCAGGGGGCTAAGTTAACCTCACCTAACCTAACAAAACCTAACCTAACCTAACCTAACCTAACCTAACCTAACCTAACCTAACCTAACCTAACCTAACCTAACCTAACCTAACCTTTTTTTTTTTTTTTTATTTGTGTCGAGGTGGGAAAAATCTTGCATAGACGCCTGGGGGGTGACCCATCTGGGTTTCCCTCAGGGGCTGTCAGATTCCTACTGACTAAAAAACCCACCTCTGGCCGCATTACTACCCCCGGGACCGCTCTTGGCATTACTTCGGGGGCAGTTGCTCCTTATCGTCCTAGACTTCTCTCGTATTCTTCCTTACTTCTCATCGTGCTTACGATGAAGTCGGCAACTGCCCCCCAGTTCTCCTTCGTGGCCAGCATGGTTTCAGCTATGTTGTCCGGGGATAGAGTACATCCGACTGCGGCGTTTGTCCTGTTCCTTTTTTCTTCCCATCTGGGGCAATTGAAGACGGTGTGTTCCGGTGAGTCACTCTCTTCACAGAACCAGCAGGTAGGTGACGTGTCCAGATTGAATCGATAAAGATATTCCCTAAACACGCCGTGTCCCGTGAGGAACTGTGTGAGGTGAAAGTTTACTTCTCCGTGTTTCCTATTTCTCCAAGCCCGTACAT
Organism: Liposcelis bostrychophila; assembly: GCA_037577465.1. NCBI lineage: Eukaryota > Metazoa > Arthropoda > Insecta > Psocodea > Liposcelididae > Liposcelis > Liposcelis bostrychophila. The sequence goes on along the minus strand of CM075209.1, from coordinate 15,456,279 downwards.
CCTTTATCAGTCTTCTCGTCCAGAGGGCTGTTTCAGCGGTGGGGTTTCCCCATTCCATTTGCCACTGGTTTTCCGCCCATTCTTTGGCTTCTGCTTTGTTTCCTGAGTGATAGCCTCGAGATCTTTCGGCTACTTGCAGATGAGCTGGCGGGTTGCCAGATATCACCTCTATGGCGGCGCTCGGAGCGGTTCTGTAGGCGCTACAGATTCTTAAGTTAACCCTGCGCATGCTTCCATCGAGCCTCTTTTTCCACTTTTGGAAGCGCAGCACGCTTTCCCAGGCTGGAGATGCGTACAGTACGATCGATGCCACTACTCCAGCGAGTGAACCTAACCTAACCTAACCTAACCTAACCTAACCTAACCTAACCTATCCTAACATAACCTAACCTAACCTAACCTAACCTATCCACCTAACCATAAGCAGTCTGATACCAAGATAAAACTCCCAACTATCCATAAACTTCCATCTAAGCTTGACGATCACCGCACCACAAACTTCCAGAATGGTGAATATTATTAAAATATTAATGTAAATATGCACATTCATAAGATTGATAATCATGGTAGCAAATCTATATTTGAAGCTCACATTTTGAATTTAAGGTATTGCAAAACCTCCGGAAAAAAAAAAATTGTGGATAGCTTTTTTCTTATTTTTTTATTCACTTTTGAATTTTAAAAACTTCAAGACCTGTAGATAGGGGGACAAAGAGGAAGAAGCCCCCCTGAGAAGAATTTTTCAGCCACCATCACCGGCAAGTTCTAGTTTACCCTAGTAAAAAAAAAAATTCGTCGTTCTTCTGCCATAAATTCTTCAGTGGAAAAGAATCCGCGTCTAGTCGGATGTCCGACATGTGCGAAAAACGGAAAAGGCATATCTGGATTCTACATCCTATCAAATTACCTTGTTTTGCATCTCAACTGGTTGTAGTTCGCGAAAAGCGCTCTGGGGGCAGTCTATGTTGACTTAATCGGAGAACGTCATTTGTGATTGTGCGAAAAAAATTATAAATAAATAAATAAGAACAATAATTTCAAAAAGAATCTTAGTATGAAGTGAAGGTGATTTTTCTATACATTCGGTTGCTTTCGGTTTTAGATCAATTATAAACATTACAGAAACTTTTAAAAGTTGTGTAATAGACAATATTCATTCACGAAGTTGTGTACAAATAACTACGCAGTATGCCGGGGTTACTAAGTACGCCGGTGATACGCACGCTGTCAATCGGATTTGACAATAGAGGCGGCTGGAAAAATTGGGATATCACCCCGATTAATAAAGTCGGGATACAGACAGGATGGGTCATCGATCACATACGGATAAACGAAACAAAATGCGGCGGAAACGGCGGAGGTGACAGAGGGACGCTCAACTTGACAGAGGCCGAGTACATTTCGGAAGTTGAATACCGATATGGTGCATCTCGATCATCTGATTTTGGTGACTCGATCATTTTTCTGAAATTTACGACGAACAAGGGACGATCAATCTCTTCGGTTTACGACGGCACGGAAGGTACTTACGGCAAACTTGAAAATATAAAATTGCTCGGTATAGGAGGGCGATCGGACCATTACGTAAGGAAGCTGATTTGAATTCATCGAAAATTATTATGATCCTTGTCATTCTGCTAGAAGGTCGCAATGATCTCTAACGGGGGTTCCAAATGGGCTTCTTTAACATGGAAAATTCGAAAAATAATCCAGTGGTAAAGAAAAAAAGTTTTAACAGAGGATCTGAGCCTTCTTGGCTACAAACCTCTGGCTATAAATATGGGGGGTCTTGCGTTACCGGAGCCGTAAGTTAGCAAGTAAAAAAAAAAATTTTAAAGAATAAGTTAAATAATTAATTTTTCCAACAAACCAAAAATTGCTTTAAGCAGTGGGGGGAAGGGGGGGGGGTGTAATTCTCAGTTGGGCTTATCGGTATAGAGATCAAAGAGGGAACTGGGAAGATGTTCAGTAAAAAAAATACACTAGAGATACTCGAAGAGTGGACTTGAACCACCGACCTTCCGCTTTCATGACGGTTAATGTTGGAAAAAATTTATTCTAAATTATTTTCCAATAATTTATTCTAGTTCACGAGCCAGGAATCGGTTTGCAATTAAAATTTTAAATATTTTCCTTAATATTTCTTAATTTTTCGATAATATTTGTTAATTTTTGTTAATTTTTTGTTAATTTTTTGTTAATTTTCTTAATTTTCGTTAATTTTTCTAATTGACGTTTATTTTTGTTAATTTTTTAATTTATCTTTTTTTTTTAAATTTTTCGTTAATTTTCACTATTTTTTTAAAGTTATCGTTAATCCTTTAAATATTTCGATAATTTTCTTAATTTGACGTATTTTTTAGTTAATTTTTTCTTCATTTACGTTAATTTTTTGTTAATTATTTTAAATTTCTTTAATTTTTCCTTAATTGAAGTGAAACTTCTTATGGGACGGGTCCGCGAAATAAAGTGAAGTTTTCCGAAGTTTTCAAAGTTAAAATTTTAAATATTATTCAAATTTTAGTATATTTTATTATTTAAAATTTAATGATAAATTTTCCGGAAAAATGATAGACTATAATGGCAAATTGTTTGAACAAAAATTTGAATAAAATTTGAAAAAGGTTGACATTTCCGGTAAAATTTTCGACTATGCCAAATAATTTGAAAAAAAAAAAAAAAAAAAAAAAAAAAAAAAAATTTGAAATTTTCGTCAGTTTCCGTAAAGTAGTTCGAAGAAAAAAATATCAAGAAAATTTTTAACTTTGTTGGGTTTTTAGAATTTTGAAGTGGTTAAACACCATAAAATAACGACCAATATAATATTTAACCCCATAAGAAGTTTCACGTCTTCTTTATATGCACATAGAGCGTATTTAATTTTTTCTATGCGCGATAATTTTTTAGAAAATTCCTTGTGAAAATCTGATGATAGCAAATCAGTTTATATATATATAAAAAAAAAAAAAAATTATTGAAAATTTTTGAAAATCTTCCTTAAGACGTAGGAATATGTCCCTATATTCCTATGTCCCTAGATCTTTATATGTCTACTATATCACTACATCCCTATATCCATGAAATTTTAATTACAGTTTTTTTTTTTAAATTAAAAAAAAAAAAAAACTAACTAAAATTACATGGCTTATATTACTGTTTGCCAAATTGTTGTCTTTAAAACGAAACTATGTATAAGATTATAATATGTGATTAAAAATTCAAAATATATGATTTACTATAAAAAGTAATTATGTGCAATCTATTTATGTATTCATTTTATTTACAGCTTGACTTACATAATGAAAAGAAAAACTGAGTTCTAGAAAGCATTTTCCAAAAGAACCACTTTGCTTCATTATGTTCAAATGTTAAAATGCAAGGGTAGGTAAGGCTCACTCAAAAACTTAAACTTCAAAGACAAAGTTACAATGAATATCGATTTTGCATATTAAAAAAAAAAAAAAAAAAAAACTTGATTATTAAAATTTTTGGACAAGGCCCCCCAGATTCTCCGATACGCCACTGTTTATTTTTCAGCTATAGTGGTTCCAGTTTGCCTTGAAACCGTCTAAGTTCAAAATTCGTCGTTCTTCTGCCATAAATTCTTCAGTGGAAATGAATCCACGTCTGTTGAATGTCTGATATGTGCGAAAAACGGAAAAGGCATATTTGGATTCTTTATCCTATCCCATTACCTTGTTTTGCACCTCAACTGGTTGTAGTTTGCGAAAAGCGCGCTTGGGGCAGCCTATGTTGACTTAATCGGAGAACGTACTTGTTATTGTGCGAAACAGATTTGAAAAAAAAAAACAATCATTTTAAAAAGGATCTTTGTATGACGTGAAAGTATTTTTTTTTCCATTTGGTTACTTTCGGTTTTAGACCGATTATAATCATTATCAAGGCTGTCAAAAGCTCTGTTTTAAGTAATATTCATTCACAAAGTTGTGTATAAATAACTACGCAGTATGCAGGGTGATACGCCGGTGATACGCACCCAGTCAATCGGTTTTAAAAGTCGAGGCTGGAATAACTGGAACATCACCCCAATTAGTAAACTCGGGATACAGACAGGATGGGTCATCGATCACATACGGATAAACAATACAAAATACGGTGGAAACGGCGGAGGTGACAGAGGGACGCTCCACTTGACAGAGGACGAGTACATTTCGGAAGTTGAATACCGATATGGTACATCTCGCTCATCTGATTTTGGTGACTCGATCATTTTTCTGAAATTTACTACGAACAAGGGACGCTCAATCTCATCGATATACGACGGCAAGGAAGGTACTTATGGCAAACTTGAAAATATAAGATTACTCGGGATCGGAGGGCGATCAGACCATTACGTAAGAAAGATCGATTTTTTATACATCGAAAATTATGACCCTCATGATCCTTCTGCTTATCTTTTTCGGCCCGAAGACGATAAAATTTTGATTTCCAGTCCTTTGCCGATAACGCTCCCTGATCCTTCATTCCCTTTGCCACTCATCAAGGTTTCATCCTGGAGTACACGCCTCCGTTTGGGGATTTCCAAGAATACACCAGCTCTTTCGACAAAATCGCAGGAAGCTACGAAAAAATTGCGGCACACATGACTCTTAATCAAGCTTACTACGATGGAATTTTGGGCTTTTTTCTTAAAAAAACCTCTTCTGCTTTATTGATTCCAACGACGAGTGACATGAGTTTTGGAAAACTTCAAAAGGAAATTGAGAAAAAACTGGAGAAAAAAAGGACAAAAACTCATAAAATTCCTGAGGGATATGTCGGCGTCATGTTGGCACACGGAGAAATTATGAAAGGTCCTGGCGATACTTTTTGGATGCTTCCAACGACGGTTCCATCTTATTCTGTAATAAAAATTGGCCAAGAAAATAACCTCCTGGGTTATTATGATTTAACTGGCGGACTGTACACTCAGTTGCCCAATTTGAAAAGCTTTAAGACAATAAGAAATGGTTATGTTTACTATGGGGCAAACCTGCAGCCAGCGGAACAGGCTAAGAAGGGCGCAAAGATCTCTAAAGGGGGTTCCAAGTGGGCTTCTTTAAAACAAAAGATTCAAAAACTAATCCAGTGGTAAAAAAAAAAAAAAAAAAAAAAAAATTTACACAGAATTTGAGCCTTCTTGGCTACAAACTTTGGTATAATATCACTGATAAGCTTATTTACTAGAGAGGAATGGTTTGCAAAAGCAAATGAGATCTTTGAAAATTTGTCTATGGGATAAAATTCCATTTGTTTTTGTTCTTCTTTTGTTTGTTTTTAAAAGTAAACTTTATCGAACAGCTAAATTCCTATTATTTTGCGCGGGGTTCTTTAAAATTTATCATTTCTATGCGTGAAAATTTTTCAGGAAATTCTTTGTGAAAATCTCTAGATAGCAGACCTGTCTTTATTAAAAAAAAGAAAAAAAAAATTATTGAAAATTTTCTCTAAGACCTTGTACTGCGTAGGGATATGTCTTTATATCTAATTTTAATTTAATTTAATTTAATATCCCGGTATACATGATATTTTTCTTATAGTTTTTTTATAAATTTATTTTTATATAAATATTAAAAAAAAAAAAAAAAAAAAAAAAAAAAAAATTACATGGCTTATATTACTGTATTACCTAATTGCTGACTTTAAAACAAAACTATATATCAGATTATAATATGTAATAAAAATTCAGAAATATATCAATTATTTTAAAATATAATTATGAGCAATATATTTATTTATTCTTTTTATATATAGCTTGATCTACATAGCGAAAAGAAAATCTGTTCTAGAACTAAAAAGCATTTTCCAAAAACAGGGACGAAGCAAGCGGGGGGTCGAGGGGGGCGTCCTGGTAGTTCCAGTCGGCAAATGAAAAGTCAGTCGGTAAATTGGCAAAATCTCTCTCTCAAAAAAAAAAAAAAAAAAAAAAAAAAAAAAAGATGTGGTAATTGTAGTCGGCGAAGTGGCCAAGTCTTAAAAAAAAAAAAAATGTACACAGATTCTGAGCCTTCTTGGATAGAAATTTGGTAGGCCTATAAGGGCACTGATAAGTGATATTATAGGGCGGAAATTTTTCTGAAATTCCTTATGGCGAGGGCCTTGCGTTACGATAACCGTAAGTTAAGAAACAAAAAACAAACAAAAAAAAATTATTTTTAAAGAATAAGTTAAATTATTTACTAGGTTTGCAGAAGCAAATGAGATCTTTGAAAATTTGTCTATTGGATAAAATTCCATTTGTTTTTGTTCTTCTTTTGTTTGTTTTTAAATGTAAACTTTATCGAACAGTTAAATTGCCATTATTTTGCGCGGGGTTCTTTAAAATTTATCATTTCTATGCGTGAAAATTTTTCAGGAAATTCTTTGTGAAAATCTCAAGATAGCAGACCTGTCTTTATTAAAAAAAAGAAAAAAAAATGATTGAAAATTTTCTCTAAGACCTTGTACTGAGTAGGGATATGTCCCTATATCTGATTTTAATTTAATTTAATATCCCGATATCGATGATATTTTTCTTATAGTTTTTTTATAATTTATTTTTATATAAATATTAAAAAAAAAAAAAAAAAAAAAAAAATTACATGACTTATATTACTGTATTACCTAATTGCTGTCTTTAAAACAATCAGATTATAATATGTAATAAAAATTCAGAAATATATCAATTATTTTAAAATATAATTATGAGCAATATATTTATTTATTCTTTTTATATATAGCTTGATCTACATAGCGAAAAGAAAAACTGTTCTAGAACTGAAAAGCATTTTCCAAAAACAGGGACGAAGCAAGCGGGGGGTCGAGGGGGGCGTCCCGGTAGTTCCAGTCGGCAAATGAAAAGTCAGTCGGTAAATTGGCAAAATCTCTCTCAAAAAAAAAAAAAAAAAAAAAGTGGCAATTGTAGTCGGCGAAGTGGCCAAGTCTTAAAAAAAAAAAAAATGTTGTGGGCCTATTTTGGAAATATTTTTTTTTTTTTATAAAAAAACGCCGCATTAAAATTTAAGTTTCGAAATTAAAAAAAATATTAAAAAATCGCAGTCGGCAATTTTTTTTTCTTTTTAGTCGGCAAAATTCGGTTTGTCGCCCACCCTTCGAATATTTATCGCTACGCCCCTGTCCAAAAAATCCACCTCGCTTGCTATGTTCAAATGTTAAAATGCAAAAGTAGGTAAGGTTCATTCAAAAACTTAAACTTCAGAAACAAAGTTACAATGAATATCAACTTTGAATTTTAAAAAAAATGACAAGCAGAACACACAATACAGAAGACCATGAAAATATTAATGTAAATGTATGCATTGATAATATTCATAATCGTGGTAGATAATCGAATTTTGAAGCTCAAATTTTGAATCTGAAGTATTGCGGAAGCACAAAAAAAAAAAAAAAATACTTAAATAAATAAATTTATAAATAAAAATCATATCGTGGATCGTTTTTTCCAATTTTTTTAATTTAACTTTCGAATTTTCAAAACTTCAAGGCCTGCAGCCAGGGGGACAAAGAGGACGAAGCCCCCTTCCCCCTTCTCTGAGAAAAGTTTTCAGCCACCCTCAGCCCCCTCCCGAGAAATGCATTCGACGATTGTCATGTGCGAAAAAAGCGACTGCAATCTGAATCTCACTGAATTACTTTGTTTTCAGTGGCGTGGCGAAGGGCGGCGCAGGGGGTGCATTTCACCGGCGTCCCCGATCTCAAGGGGCCGCAAATCTTTTGTCTTTTAATATGAAATCAGGAAAATGACGTAATCTTAAATAAAGAAGCAGTCTAGCGATAAAGAAAAAAAAAACTTGACTATTAAAATTTTTGCACAAGGCCCCCCCAGATTCTCCAGTACGCCACTGTTTGCTTTCCAGCTACAGCGGTTCTAATATGGAATCAGTGCGTTGGGGGGCAGTCTACGCTGATTCAATCGGGAGGTCATTTGTTATTGTGCGAAAGAAATTAAAAAAAAATAATAATAATAAATAGAAACAAAATATTTCAAAGAAGGATCTTTATAACTATACGCAGTATGTCGGAGAAACGCACCCTGTCAATCGGTTTTGAAAATAGAGGCTGCAGAAATTGGGATATCACCCCAATAAATAAAGTCGGGATACAGACAGGGTGGGTCATCGATCACATACGAATAAACGAAACAAAGTACGGCGGAAACGGCGGAGGTTACCGTGGAACGCTCAACTTGACAGAAGACGAGTACATTTCGGAAGTTGAATACCGATACGGTAAATCTTGCTCATCTGATTTTGGTAACTCAATTATTTTTTTGAAATTTACTACGAACAAGGGACGCTCAATCTCTTCGGATTACGACGGAACGGAAGGTACTTATGGCAAACTTGAAAAAATAAAATTGCTCGGGATCGGAGGGCGAGCAGACAATTACGTAAGAAAGTTGGATTTTGAATTCATCGAAAATTACGATCCTGGTCTTTCTGTTGATCATGTTCAGCCTGAAGACGATAATGTTTCAATTTCCACTCCTTTAAAAACAGTTCTTTCTGACCCTTTGCAAACAGCTATTCCTGATTCTTTGCAAACAGCTGTTCCTGAACCTTTGCAAACAGCGCTTCCTAATCCTTCAGTTTCCTTTGCCTCTCATCAAGGTTTCATCCTGGACTACACGCCTCCGTTTGGGGAATTCCAAGAATACATTAGCACTTTCGACAAAATCGTAGGAAGCTACGAAAAAATTGTGGCACACATGACCCTTAATCAAGCTTATTACGATGGAATTTTGGGCTTTTTTCTTAAGGTAACCTCTTCGGCTTTATCGATCCCAATGACGAGTGACCTAAGCCTGGATCAACTTCGAAAGGGAATTGAGAAAAAACTGGTGTATAAAAGTAAAAAAAATCATGAAATTCCTGAGGGATATGTCGGCGTCATGTTGGCACACGGAGAAATTATGAAAGGACCTGGCGATACTTTTTGGATGTTTCCAACGACGGTTCCATCTTATTCTGTAATAAAAATTGGACAAGAAATTAACCTCCTTGGTTGTTATGATTTAACTGGCGGAGTGTACACCCAGATGCCCAATTTGAAAAGCTTTAAGACCATAAGAAATGATTATGTCTACTATGGGGCCAGCGGAATGGGGCCGGCGAAAAGATCTCTAACGGGGGTTTCAAAGTGAGCCTCTTACCCAACATAAAATATTCAAAAAATAATCGAGTGGTAAAAAAAAAATAATCAGAGGATTTGAACAATCTTGGCTACAAAGCTCTGACTGCTAATTTCCTATAAGGACACTAATTGATGTTTCCAGATATAAATGTTTCCAAATTGCAAAATTCACAAAATGAGGGAAATCCTGTATGACTTATGTTACGATATTATTGTACTGTTGCAGATAATTATACAGAGATCATACTTATAAGCCATCTATTTATGTATTCATTCATTTTATTGTTGTACTGTACTGCATTGTATTATTACTGTATCATATTCATTGTATAATTGTACTGTAGTATAGAAGATTATTAATTGTCTTTACGACAGAATTAAAAATCTCAGCTTATACGGTATAATAAAAAATTGAAAATAGCCTATATATGATTTATTTGGAGAGATGTTTATGACCAATCTATTTATGTATTACTTTTATTTACAGCTTGACCAACATACCGAAACGAAAAACTGTTCTAGTAAACAATTTCAAAAAACTCATTTGTTTGCTATATTTAAATTATTTTGATAAAACAAAAGAGTAGGTAAAGTTCATTCAAAGAAAAATTACATCAGCACACAAAAAGCAGTTTGATAAGAATGCAAAACATCTAAAAATTTAATCTAAATTTGATGAACTTTCAAAAAAACATCAGAGAACTAAAAAAAAAAAAAAAAAAAAAAATCCTCTTTGTTCACTATAAAAAGAATAACACCTGATTTGTACTGCCGTTTTTCAAAGCTCAAGTCTAATTTCCAATTTAAAGAAAGTCAGTAAGTTATGCAGGTATTATTGATATTTTCAATCTCTTTGTTTGTCTTGATAGTTAAATTTGATTAAATTTCGCTTTTCACACAAGCTTCATAAAATAAATGAAATCGTTTTTTGAGCTTTATTCATTCCACTAGTAACATCACCCAACTAAGTGTTTATTTTACAAATGTATGTTGAAATAAGGTGAGTGGACTACAGTTCCATGAATTAAAAAGAAAACATTATAATGGAATAACTCACCGGCTGAAGAGTCGCTAAAATAGAAAATTCTAATCTGCAACATTATATCTCCCGAGATTGAAAATTTAGATTGCTGAAGGATTTTTGAGTTAAAAATCCAAGTGTAGGTAATGAATCGATGCACGCAGTAATGAATAATAGTAATGAATCGATGCATAGCTTATGCTTTTCACCATTAAATTTAAAGAGACGCTATTTCCATAATTCGTTTAAAATCTATCAAATCTTCACACCAACAGCACTAATTAACAAAAGAACATATACTTCTTTTTTTTCAACATCTATCGTTATTTCCTTTCTTAAAAATCAACAACGATAACCGTATTTTCATAATTCGCATTTCATCACACCGCCATCTTTCTCCTAACTCAACGGATAACCAATCACAGCTCTTCACGTCATTGTTCGTGGAATTAGATTGTTGATCGTTATCTGCTTGAGAAAAAAGGAACTAATTCAAAAAATCTGCCAAAAAACCAAATCAAATCTCATCAAACAAGAGAGAAATTAAAAAATTAACAGGAAATAAGGAGCTTATTCGAACATATGAATCGTAAAATCGATTTTAAAAAATTTCAATATTTCAAATTCTTCGGGATTTCCAATTTTCCGAAAAAACGGGGCTATTCCGGAACTGTTTATTTTTCCTATCTTCTACCAGAATTTGGACGTCAGAATCATAGGTCTTTTAACAGTACATCCCGACTAGAAGTGCGGACAGACAAAAATTATTAATTGTATATTTATAAATAGATATCTTACATGCTAATGTCAAAAATTGTATTTCATTTCCATAGATAAAAAAAAGTTATAAAAGTATAGACAAACAGTAAATCTCCTTAAATAAATTAGTACAAAACGGAAGACGAACGGAACTAGCTCTACGGATGATATCCTTTTAATGTACAATTTTCACATAAATGAAAGTCTTTGCAAAATGTGCATTTATAACTAGTTCCTATAATATCATATTTACATATTCCACATTCAACTCCTGTATAAATATTTGAACTTGCCTCGCCCATAATTATTTTCCTGAAGGAGTGATTACCATCATGTGGATTGTTTGAGTAACATTTTTCACATAAATGATAACCAACACATATTAAACATTTATAATGAATCACATGAAATAAATTTTCACTGCATGAATTACAGGTTAAAAGTCCAAATTCTGTTGGTGTGTTTTTGGTGACTTGCACTTTTTGGAAAGATGTAGGAGTCTGTGGATGTTGGTGTTGCGACAAGTTCTTGATTAGAGTTAAACAACTGTTTCCTGAAATGCTGCTGTGAAAAACAGGTAATTGGCTTGCTTTAGCTGCATTTTCATCTGATGTGTTTGTAGGGGCTTGCACTTTTGGCAATGATGAAGCAGTTTGTGGATGCTTCTTTTGCGGCAAGCTCCTTGACAACGAAAAATTATTCTTTGTAGAATTCCAAAGATAATTGTTAGAAATAGGTATATGCTTTGCTGGCACTGCTCTTTGGGCTGGCGTACTTGTAGGATCTTTCAATTTTTGGATAGATGTTACATGCTTATGATGTGAATCCTTATGTTGTGGGAAGTTCTTTAACAATGAAAAATTATTCTGTTTTGAATTCCAAAGACAGCTGTTAGAGATAGGTATATGCTTTGCTGCCACTGCTCTTTCGGCTGGTGTATTTGTAGGATCTTTCACTTTTTGGATAGATGTTACATGCTTATGCTGTGAATCCTTATGTTGTGGGAAGTTCTTTAACAATGAAAAATTATTCTCCTTTGGATTCCAAAGACAGTTGTTAGAGGTAGATATTTGCTTTGCTGGCACTGACACTGCTTGTACCTGAAAAAAGTATAGTGATAAAACAGCTCATTTTTATTAAACAAACATGGAAAAAATTTAATTATTTAATAAATTTTGGAAAATCAATACTAACTGGGCTTAAAGGAATATTTTTTTGAAAATTTAATTTTCCTACAGTAGGATCTGTTGATAAATTTAAATTATTAAATTGGAGATAAGAATTTTCTTGCACATTTAAAACACTGAGACTTTTCACTAAATCCTTAAATGAAGGTCTTTGATAGGCTCTTTTATTCCAACATTTTTTCATAATATCATATAATTCATCTGTGGTATTTTGCGGTTTCTCCATGATTCTTCCTTTTTCAATTTTTTCCATAACAACTGCATCATCATATCTTTGATAAGGTGTTTCTCCTAAAAATTTTATACAAATATTAATTATCATCTTTTTTTGTAAAATACTTCAAAAAATTTACCTAAGGTTGTTATTTCATAAAGGACTATTCCATACGACCAAACATCAGATTTATGAGTGAACATTCTATGAGTAATAACTTCAGGGGAAGCCCAACGAAAGGCAAAAGTTAAATTTTGACACTTGTTAAGATCAGTTAATGCAAAACCAAAATCTGTTATTTTCAAAAGTTTTTGGTTATTTATCAAAATATTTCTTGCTGCCAGATCACAGTGTACAATGCTTTTACTTTCCAAATGTTCCATTCCTTGGGCAATTTGTATGGCAAATGACTGTAATTCCTGATGATCTAAATATTTTTGTCTGGAATATATAAAAACAATGGATATTTAGAATTTACATTATTATTATTATCCTTACCAAAGTAAGGGAACACTTACCTAATTTTGCTTTTTAAATGTTGAAGATAGGAGTGCAGGCTGCTAATTTCTTTATCATTAACTCTAATCGTAACATATTCCATAATGATGATCATTTTTGAAGGCTCGTTGCAATATCCAAGCACTTTTATTACATTTTTATGATCATCTAATTTTTTGATGATGTCGATTTCTTTTCTAAATTGATCTGACAGATGTACATCTGGGAGGAAGAATTAGTTTTAAATGCAAGAAAAAAAACTATGAAATTAATCTTGTTACCTTTCAATATTTTTACGGCTAACTTTGGGTTTTGAGGAAATAAATTTTTTTTTGATTGTGCCAAATGGACTTCTCCAAAGGAACCTCCTCCAATTTTCTTCAGTAAAATGAGATCATTAAAATTGACTTCCTGTATTCTCTAAAACATTGAAAAAAAAGTCAATATGACAGAGATACATAAAAAGACTAAAATTATTCAAAAATTGTGAAAATCCTTACCGCCATCCTTCTATTAAAACCCTTTCATTATGTCCTATGCAACATCAGATATACAGTTTTTCATTCCACTTTAAACCTAATAATATTTTTATTTTACTTTGCTCTCAACAGCTTATCGATATATGTTGACATTGATCGCGGTGCTATATTGTTATTTTTTTTTTTTTTGCAACGAAAGCCTATTGTCATCAATATCACATCAGATAAAATTATGTATATACAAAAAAAAATCACGTCAACGGTCAGTTTCCATTCATTAATCTTTATCTTGTGTTGGCATTCCTGCTAATTAATAGGGGATGCGCATGCGCAAACCATTCAAATGGTTGTGTTGTATAGTTATGCGTACGCAGGTCAATGATTTTTCAAAACGGCTGAAAATTTGAATAATTTGATTGTCCGCTCGAGTATTGCCTTTCTCTTTCCCTTTAGAAAAAATTTATTCTGAGAATCCGAAGCATTGACTTTAAGAAAAAACTCGCGCATGCTCAGAAAACCAACTTTTCAAAATTTTAAAAACCGTTTTTTTATGCGATTTGTCAATGCATTTTTCACGATATTTAACGCAAGCTTTTCCCCGAAAATTAATTTCTTGATTTTCTTAAAATTATCCCGATTGTTTTTTTTTCCTTAATTCAAAATGAGAAATGAGGAAAAGAGTTAATGTTTAACACAACTACCAAATTCTCTAAATCAATTTAATTAAAATGCAACTTAAAATGCTCGATCAATCAAATAATAACGAATTCAAATAATAATAAATAATATAAATTCAAAATTGCAACTTAAAATATTTTTCAGTCATAATTATAATATCCTCATATAATCATAATTATAATAACCACAGGTTTAGTCAATCAAATAATATCAATTCAAAAATGCAGTAATTGATCCTGGTATCACAAGTTTAATCCAATTAAAATTAAAATTGCTGGAAAGTGGATAATTAAATTTTGTACAAATAATCAATCCTCCAACGACGACTGAAGCCAATGCAGGATAGACGTATTTGAATTTTTTTTTGTCATGAATTTTATAATCATCAGGACCGACGTGATCGGCTTGAATCTCCCCTACAATTTTGATCTACAATTAAAAAAACATAATTAAACTTTTGTAAAAGGAAAAAATGTTTTGGGCCTTTAAAAAATAAACTGACTATCTTTTCATTTAGAGAAATGGCTTTTCTCCAGCCCAAAATTAATGAAAAAGAAGTTAACATATGTTTCTAAAGGTAATCAGTTTATTCTTCAGTGTACAAATTTTTACCTGCTTAATTTGCTTAATTAATCTCCTTAAAACCCCTTTTAACTGATTAATTTCTTTGTAAGTTTCTACTAAAGTCGGAATCAACTCGTTATTAATAATTTCTGGTTCATTTTCTTCTGCAGCTACTAAGATTCTTTTTTTTAAATATTGAAGTGAAGAATACATTATTGTTAAATGCTTCACAATGCTTGAAACTGTGTGAATTACATCTTCTAACCTGCAAAAAATAAAATTTTCATCAGATGATGCACGTTTTTCCAAGCAAATATATTTTAATTACAACAACATATTTTATACTAACTGAAACTGTCCTGTTTGATGAATTTGATGTATAGATGATTTCTTCCAAGGTTGAAGATGAAATTTGTGGATTCCTCTTAATAAAATTTTACGTCTAGTTGGTGCAAATTTCACTCCCCCCTCAAACAGATCCTTATCTGTTGCATTTAAAAAATCCGGTAAACTAAAATCTTTGTTTAGTTTATAATACAATCCAACTAATCCAACTCCAGACAAAATATATTTCACATCACTTGAAAAACCACCATTTCCTGAACTGTCTGGTAGTTCTGATAAAAAGTCTCTCAGAGGATCAGGAACTCTGTAAACAATAGGTTCAGATGGCACTGTTTCAGCATGACCTAAGACTTCACAAATGTCTTTGAAATTTTTGGCCTCAGCAATACCAGCAGCTGTCATGTCATGTCTGAATTCCTTTAAAGTTGTATCAGCTTCAGCCAAAACCAGTCGCTCCACAATTCGTTTGTGATTATTGTTGACAGCATGAAAAAGTGCCTGAAGAAAAATAAGAAAAAAGTTAAGCAAAATTTTTTAATCACGTAAAATAATTTTTAAAATTACATACAGTCCACCCTTCTTTGTCCTGAGCATTAATATCAATGTTAGGAGATGATAAAAGTAAATTAACTAATTCCAAAAGTCCATTAGCTGCTGCTGTTATTAAGGCTGTTGACCTGTGTTTATCACGAGCATTAGGATCAGCTCCATATTGAAGAAGAAGACTAAGGCACTCAGCTCTCAGATGCTCATTAACATAAGTGTCAATGCAACATGCCATGATGGGTGTAAATAATTCTGAAACAAATTTTAACTTTAAACTAAACAACTCAGATTTATAAAAGAAATACAAAGTGACTACCTTTATGGGTCTTTGGATTTGCTCCATTCTGCAATAAAAATTCCACGACTTCAACATTACCATTAGAACAAGCGTTCATCAGTGGAGTCCACTCTCCAGGAAAAGAGCCATCAATTTCTACACCTAAAATAATTATAATGAATTTGAGCTCAAATTAGAAAAACGTTAAGCAAAAAACTTTTTTTTTTGTTTTCTCACACATTCACCTTGCTGCAAAAGATCTTCCATAGTCTCAAAGTCTCCATCTTTGACAGCTCTATGAAAATATGATAAAGCTCTGTCTTTTTCAAATTTCACATTCAATTCGTTGTTAATTCGAGCCGACTGAGTTACCGGGTAAGGATTCCGTATCGGCTCAGGTTGATATGACCGTTTTTTCTTTTTCTCTTTCAGGTCATCGTAACCGTAATCAAAACCGTAGTAATCGTCTTCCTCATCAGATGACATACCAGCAGGCCTCATCTTTGCGAAAAATATGAAAATCAACTAAATAAAGTTTGTAATGCAGTTAACCGTTCATTGAGGTTAGGTATTTAACAATATTATGGGGAAACATTAAACAAGACGAAACAGCAAATCAAGAGGAGTGACGTCATGACACGTAACAACCAATGAACGATCAAAAATTTTCGCGGAATTAATTTTAACGTTCATTTAATTTTAAAAAAAGCTGGCAATGAAAATTAAAAAAAATATTATTTAGCGACGCTGCTTAAGATTCTCCTATTGTATATTAGTTCATTTAAATGGTTCTTATGCAATCGTCAAGGGATTTTTTAAAATTACTTCGTAAAGTTAGTTAAATTCAGCAAAAAAAGGAATGAACATTTTTTTTTTTT
Organism: Liposcelis bostrychophila; assembly: GCA_037577465.1. Taxonomy (NCBI): domain Eukaryota; kingdom Metazoa; phylum Arthropoda; class Insecta; order Psocodea; family Liposcelididae; genus Liposcelis; species Liposcelis bostrychophila. The sequence goes on along the minus strand of CM075209.1, from coordinate 15,439,701 downwards.
TTTATCCTTGCAGAGTCTGAAGTGTATAAAAGTTTTTAATGTATAAACCTTGATGTTATTCCATTATTTATATTTTGTTATACAATAATTTATAAAATAAAAGACAAGCTAACCTATATATATTTACATATACATACTACTACTTTATGTTTATGAAAGTTTTATGCATATTTTTTTCTCTTTAGCAGAAATAACTTTTTTTTTTCTACAAATTCAGTAATTTCAATCTAGAACGCAATGGCAAATACCTCCGTAACATGGAAATATTCGTAGACAGTTTTTGAATCACAGATCTTGATGCCAGCAACGACTTTGATCTACTCTGTGACTTTTGTTGTAAACTTCTACAACGTTTAATTATTTTAACCTGTTTTTCTCTAAGAGCATTTTTGTTGTTGCATAGTGGACAAGTGCAAAAACGTTTGTGAATAGGTTTTTGCCTACAATCTGGACAACAGTAAGAGTGTTTACTCCTCAAACCTTTGACTGGTGGATTTATGCAACTGATGTGAAACATTTCACTACATGAACCACAACTAATAGCCTGAGAATCTCTCATAACCAATTGACATATTCCACATCTTATATAATAAACAATATAGTTCTTAAGTTCAGTTTTGCTTTTAGGATACTCATCAGCTGTAAGTGCATTTGATATATCTTTACATACTAAGAAATGAAAATGAATTTGGCGATCCAAAGGACACATATCACTGCGATTAAACCATTCAATTAGGCAAGAAGCACAAAACAAATGCCCGCATTTTGAAACTCGTCCCAGAGCCTGTTTTTTGATCTTTTTAAGACAAATTGCACAAATCCTATCTTCGATGGTCAAATCCAATTCCTGTATTTCTGGCGACTCCGAAGATTCATATTGTTTCAAATATTTATGTTTTATTCTTATATCTCCTGTAAACAAATCTACAAGTGGTTGAGGACTATTTTTCCAACTTTCGCTCCAAACACTTCCAACAACCTGAATGTCGTGGCCGCAGAAAAGGCGGCAACCATGTTTTTTTCTTCTTTAGCTTTTTGTCACGTCGTTCACTGTAAAAAGAGATGAACTCGATTATATTTTGATTCATTATATTTTGATTTGTTATTTTTCCTGATCGGAAGCCGTTTTATCCCGATCATTTTGGCGACCGTGAGTGAATATGTTATTTTTAAACGAATAAAACGATACGTTTATTCCGTGAAACATGGATTTTCTGGTAGCCACACGAGGTTACATAAGAGGGGCGGTTACAAACACCTGTAAGAAAATCACAGATGCCATCACCGCCAACGATGAACCCGCCGCCAGACAATCTATGGACATACTGGAAGATAAATCTAAACAGTTGGATTCGGAGGATAATAGCATCCGCCAGCTCATGGCCACGGATTTTGATAAATATAAAGGCGATTTAGAAAAGGAAATCGAGTCCGTTCAAAAGTATCGCGAGCTCATTGTCCAGACCAGGAGTGCCTACCAAGATTTTATTAATAACCGTTTGACCGCCTGTACCGTCGACGACGACATTAAAATCTTTTCCCCCTGACGGAGAAACAGCTTGGAGTCAGCTTCCAATGCCAGCTCGACTAAGAAAAAAGATACAAGCTTCCTAAGCTCCAAATCCCAAGTTTGATGGGGACCCAAAGAAATGGCTCAGCTTCAAAGAGGTTTCGATAGAGTAAAGGATGACCCTGAGTTAGAAGATTTTGATAAGTTGCAATATTTGATCACTTATACAGTGGAAGGATCCCCTGCTCGTGATGTAGTTGAATGCTTCCCAATGAAAGGAGAGAGTTTTCAGCCTGCTTACGATGAATTGGAGGAACGATTTGCTGACATTGATTCACTATTTCTATTTATGTTGCAGCTTCATAATACTGTTATGAATCAAAAGTCTCCACAGACTAGGCAACCTTTACCGATTTTGTACAAACAACTGAAGACACATATCAGTGCATTAGAAACGTTAGACTATACACTTGACAATATGCTGCCTTCATTAAGCCTTTGGTCGAAGCTGCCCTACCGAAAATACTCTCAGAGCCTGGCAACGCCATCGGGAGGACAAAGCCGAATTTTCCCAAACTCCTCAACAAACAAAACAAACCTCTCAGGAAGCTTAACCTCTTTAATGCTTTACCTTGCCCGAGAAGTCAAAGGGGAAGAAAAAATCATGGAGGCAAAGGCTGTCTTCGGGGACCGTCATACGTAAGTAAAACTCGACAAGATACGGCTCCGGCGACAGCAGCAGCTTTGGTAAGTACCAATCAGGCCAGTAACGGTCCAGCGGTTTTAAGTTGTTTTTTCTGTGATAAAGGTAATCACCCCCCTCCAGATTGTTTAAGGGCTCAAACAATGAGCTATGAAGAAAAAGTCCATGCTCGACAAAAAGTCAGCGTGTCACATCTGTTTGAAATCCATTTCAGGGGCCAAGCATCAACGCAACTGTCGGTTTCCAGTACGCTGTTTAATCTGCCAGAAGCGGCATTACACGATCATGTGCCCTGAGGCGAAACAGGTGGTCAAGTCATCGAATCCGGCGCGGGGCTCCGGGAGAAACAATAAGCCGTCCACGGATCCTCCACCGACGAATTCAGTTTTGGCTCAAGCACGGGGCTCGGATGGTACATGTACGGTTTATCAACAGACAGTCCGTTTAAAAGTCAGATCGCCTTCTGGGAAATTTCGCATCGTAAGAGCCTTTCTCGACACCGGTTGTGAGCGATCATACGTTTCAACCCGTCTGGTACGAGACCTGAACCTGAACCCCATAGCTCAAGAGCGGTTTTCCCATGGGTTATTCGGGGGCGAGGTTACACAACTCAAGGATTTTAAGCGATACGAAGTTCATTGATCTCTCTAACTAGTGATTATGAATGCGTCTCAACGCCCTCCAGCAGAACACAATCTGTGGTCCCGTGAGGCCGGTTCCGCCCTCCGTTCTTAGACAATTTTCGAATGCGGTTTCGTTCCCAGAGGACATTTCGCTCGACGGTCCAATCGACGTACTTTTGGGAATAGACATCTACGGGTCTTTGCTCACTGGACGACTCGAGCAGGCGTCCGGACTAACGGCCATCGAGACGTATTTCGGCTGGACGTGTGCTGGCACTAACGACAACAACGAGTCTCCTGGGCAAACGTTAATCGCTCAGTGCCTCGTATCGCAACGGTTACCGGATTTGTGGCAGTTAGACGTTTTAGGAATTCGCGATCCATTTTTGCCGCCCACCGAATCGGAGCTACACCAGGACATGATCCGACATTTTAAAGAAACCATACGTAGGGATGAAGACGGTCGATATATCGTTGGATTACCTTGGAAACCAGGCCATCCCGAGCTGGTCAGTAATTTTTTCGTAGCCAGGCAACGCCTGCAGTTCACATCCAACCAGTAAAACGTCGGAAACTCTATGACGACTATGCAGCAGTTTTTGACGACTGGCGGGCACAAAATATTATCGAGGAAATTCAATCGCCGATTGAGAAGGACAGGAATCGAGGATATTACTTACCTCACAGGGCCGTGGTCAAGTTAAGCAGTGCTACTACCAAGATCAGGCCGGTGTTTGACGCTTCCGCCAGAACTCAATCCTCTCCGTCATTGAACGACTGTTTGAGCATCGGTCCGAATTTATTGGAACAAATCCCGCATATCTTGGTCGGTTTTCGGTTACATCGGTTCGGGGTCATAGCTGACATTAAACAGGCGTTTTTGCAAATTGGACTTCGACAGGAAGATCGCGATTTTCTTCGGTTCCTGTGGGGGGAGCACGATAGTGCACAAGAGCCTCGTTTTTTCCGACACTGTCGAGTAGTTTTTGGGGTTAATAGCAGCCCGTTCCTCCTTAATGCCACGTTACATTTTCATTTCAGCCAACAAACAGATGCGGAGCTCCACTGGACTCTCGACATTTTAAAGAGGCAGTTGTACGTGGACAATCTCGCTGGCAGTGTCTCCAGTACGCAAGAATTAGCCAAGTTACATAGCGAATCCCGGACCATTCTCGCCGCAGCCAAATTTGATCTTCGAGGGTGGGCTTCCAACGCACGCTCCCAGATTTACGATAACCCTGATCCGCTTCAATCCGTTCTGGGTCTTCGTTGGGACTGCAACGCCGACACCTTGGCATGCGATTTCGATATTGACGCATCAGTTTATTCTCAACCAGTAACGAAACGATTGTTGCTTTCTGTCGCTCAGCGAGTTTTTGATCCCATCGGGTTTACCGCACCCGTAACGATTATACCTAAAATTTTACTACAAAAAGCCTGGGAGGCAGATCTTAAATGGATCAAGAGCTTCCGCTAGACCTCTCTTCACAGTTTACAGCTTGGTGCCGTCAACTCCCACAGCTCTTAGAATGCAAGATTCCTCGATGGATCGCAGGCGTCAACCCATCGCCCGAAGTTACCACCGAATTACATGCTTTCAGCGACGCCAGCGAGACGGCGTATGGCGCGTGCATTTTCCTACGAAGTAGCACCGCCACTGTCACTAACGTACAATTGGTACTGGCTAAAGCCCGAGTTACACCTCTAAAATTGTATGCCGAGCTGAATCAAACGATACCGGAAAAAGCCGTCGCAACAAACGACAAAGATTTACCGCCTAGCGAACCACCACCTTCGAAAGACAGACACAAAGCCGCGAAGATCATACATCGGCTGGAATTGTTAGCAGCATTAGTAAGCGTACGGCTTTGTAATACAGTCCAAAACGCGCTCGACAACGCTGAACTTCGCGTTTTCTATTGGTGTGATTCCACAACTGCTCTTAGCTGGATTCGGCGCAATGAACCTTGGCACCTTTGTAGGCAATCGTGTCAAAGAAATACGAGCCTCTACCAAAGCGGCACAGTGGCGCTATGTTCCAACCGACATGAATCCGGCAGATCTGCCGTCGCGAGGTTGTACGCCCAGCCAGTTATTGCAAAGTCAATGGTGGAACGGTCCCGTCTGGTTACGAGGCCCCGAAAGCTCCTGGCCGAACGCAGAAGCCCGGGTCAACTTGGCCGACGTTCTCGCAGAAAAACGGAAAACTCCGGTTGCACACTTGGTCGCCCTTCCTGACAATTCGACCATTACCGCTCTTTGTCAACGAATTTCAAGCTTCCAAAAAATTGTTCGCGTTCTCTCATGGATTCGACGTTACATTTCATGTCTTAAACAACGCGTTCAAGCTAAAATTCGCTTAAAGTTACCGCCTCGGATCATTTTAACTAAGGACAAGTTGTCTGGGGTTATTTCCAGCGTTTCTTTAACCACAGATGAAATTTTACAAGCGGAGGTTAGTCTTTTCAAAGGCCATCAGCAACAGTATCTCAACGAGGACGCCAAGAAACGGTTTACAAATCATACGCTCATAACTGATGAAAACGGTTTGATACGGATCGAATCTGCCTCATAATGGGCAATTATCCCGCCGCCTTCACGACCCCGATCGTAATTTTGGACGGGATCCTGGCAGAACGAATAATCTACGACCTTCATCGGAGCAACAGTCATGCCGGCACTTCAATCGTGCTAAGCCTTTTACGTGAAAGATTTTACATTCCACGAGCTCGTAAACTTGTCCGGAATTTGTTAACCAAATGTCTTAAATGTAGACGGTTTTCCGCTCGTCCGGTTCAGACGATGGCGGCTCCGCTACCTCCGGAACGCATTAACCAAGCTTGTGCCTTTCAGACCACCGGTGTCGATTTGGCCGGACCATTGATTCTTTATAATGGCACCAAAGCCTACATTGCGCTGTTCACTTGCGCAGTATACAGAGCCATCCATTTAGAGTTATTATCCGATTGTCCACTAATGTTTTTCTTTTAGGATTACGTCGATTTCTTGCTCGAAGAGGCAGACCGCATGACGTACATTCCGACAACGGAACTAACTTTCAAGGCACCCAAACTTTATTTCAGGCTCTTGATGGAAAAAACTTTTAGAAGACGGATGCATGCGGCGCATCAAATGCATTTCAATCCCCCCGCCAGCCCATGGTGGGGCGGCTGGTGGGAACGCATGGTTGGCTTAACTAAAGAGTTACTCCGAAAAAATTTAGGGGCAGCCCGACTCAACTACGAAGAAATGAATACAGTCCTATGTGATTGTGAAGCCATCTTAAATTCGCGTCCGCTAACTTATATTTCCGATGACGCCGAGCTGCGACCTTTGACCCCTAGTCATTTTATTCAAGATATTACGGAAACGTCAACGGTCGATTTAGACACGATTGATGCCACAAACCTAAAATGTCGATTTAAGTATTTACAAACGTTACGCAACGGCATACGCTCTCGGTTTACAAAGAATATTTAGCCGAATTAATCGCACGAGGTCGCTCGCCGGCCAAAGGACCTATTCGCCAATTACAGGTAGGAGACGTCGTACTGGTACAACAAGACAATAAAAACGTTTACAGTGGCCTTTGGCTCGCATTGAGGAAATATATCTCGGCCGCGACGGTGAATCTCGCGTCGCTAAAGTAAAAACGGCCAAAGGGTACTTAACTCGTCCATTTCAACGCTTGTACCCATTAGAGATGGAGACGGAAGCGGGTAAGGAATTAGTTTTGCAGCATGACAAGAATTTACAGGTACCCGAGGTAAAGTCTGAGACAGACGCTACGCCTTTGCCTAGCCCGTCACAACCTCCCGTTCCCGAATCCGACAGTAGCCCTACTCCTATACCTGTAGTTACTAATCGTCGAGGGCGCCAGATTAAAGCACCCACCAAACTCAATTTGGTGAGCACTACAGTCCGTAATAAATTTTTTTTTTTTTTTTTTTTCAGCACTGATATGTGTCGCCAGTAGTTTAGTTCCTTTTCATTTCGTATATATTTTTTTTATCGTTTATATGTATCATCACTTTCACCCTTTTGCTTTTATTTTTTCTAAGTCAAAAAATAAAAGGGGGGGAGCGATGTCGTGGCCGCAGAAAAGGCGGCAACCATGTTTTTTTCTTCTTTAGCTTTTTGTCACGTCGTTCACTGTAAAAAGAGATGAACTCGATTATATTTTGATTCATTATATTTTGATTTGTTATTTTTCCTGATCGGAAGCCGTTTTATCCCGATCACTGAAAATAAAAAGAGTAGCTCATTGTTATTACAACGAATTGTTTTGGCCTATCGGTTAACTATTTTCGAACGTTCTACATTCAAAAAGGAGAAAGAAGAAAAGACATAAGTAAAGGTTTAAAAAATTACAAACCTGCACTCTTGCCATTGTTGTTCACAGAGCATACAGAAAACCAAAACGTTTACTAAGGTTAAGTATCTAACAATAATAAAAATAAAAATAATAATGCTCGAAACTGAAACAGCGAGTCAAGAAGTGTGACGTCATGAGAAGTAGGAACCAATGAACGAATAAAGAATTTCGTGGAATTAATTTTAACGTTCATTTAATTTTTAACAAAGTTATAGGTTATGGCACTATAGGTTATGGCAATGAAAATAAATAAAAATATTATGTAGGAATGCTGCTTAAGATTCTCCTATTGTATTATAGTTCATTTAAATGATTCTTATGCAGTCATCAAGGGTTTTCCTAAAATTAATCCGTTGTAGGCGAGTAGACCGACATTCATCTGCTTAGTATGAGAAAACAATAATTAATTGAAGTTTTGTTTTCAGGTCGTATGCTACGCTTACAGTAAGGTGGAACAATAAAACTTATTTAAAAAATTTTACAAAATGTGTAAATATAACAGAATGCAAACAGTTTCATGGGATATCAGTTCTCAATCAAAAAGAAAAAGGAAAAGAAGTATGGCTTAAGGATTTTATGTAAAAAAGTCTGCTAAAATGTTAATTTTTTTTGTTTTTTTTTGTTTTTCAGGATTCAAATTCAAATCCATTAATGAATAATAGGATAAAAGTTTCTAATTTACCTCCTGTTGAAATTTGGAAGAATATGACTGTCAAAGAACTTGCAGATGCATTAGGAAAACCCATAAGTAAATTATTTTGGAAATAGTTTTATTTTTCTGTTATTTTTTGCTAAATTAATTTTCAACTTTGTAGATTTAATGTTGAATGCTATGAATCCATCGGTTAGAAGGTTTTATCATAAACCAGAACAAGAAATTGACTACGATGAAATAGTTCATGACATCATTAAAAAGTTTGGAAGACAATATATCATTATTAAAAAGCAAGTTGGTGTAAAAAAAGTAAAAACTGAACCACAAGAAAAGATTCCAAATAAAAATGTAAATCCGGATAATTTAGTTCCAAGACCTCCTGTGATAACTATTATGGGGCATGTTGATCATGGCAAAACAACTTTGTTGGATTATTTAAGAAAATCATCTGTTGTTCAATCTGAATTCGGGGGGATTACGCAGCATATAGGGGCCTTCTCTGTTCCTATAGATGGCAAAAAAATCACTTTCATAGATACCCCTGGACATGCAGCGTTTAGTTCAATGAGGGCTCGAGGTGCGAATGTAACCGATATCGTTGTTTTGGTTGTGGCAGCTGATGACGGAGTTATGGAACAAACGATTGAGTCCATTAAAATGGCACGAAATGCTGGAGGTGATTTTTCTGTTTGCAGACAAAATTTATGATTATTTCACAAATTGTACTTTGTAATTTTTGTTTATGTTACAGTTCGAATTCTAGTCGCAATAAATAAAATTGATAAACCAAATGTTGACCTTGTAGGTAAAAAAATTTTTTTTATATAACATTTTGGTATAAAAAAATTAATTTCTCCTTTTTTTTTTGTGGTTTTAGGACAGGGTGAAAGGAGAATTATTTAATGCTGGAATAAAATTAGAAGATTTTGGGGGAGACGTTCAATCAGTTCCTATATCAGCACTGAAAGGGATGAATGTAGATAAATTAATTGAAGCAATTTTAGTTGAAGCAGAATTAATGGAACTGAAAGGAGATCCAAAAGGTCCGGTAGAGGGCGTCGTGATAGAATCAAAAAAAGACCTCCAGAAAGGGTAATTTCTTTTTAATAAATTTACTTTCTGCTTAATTTTATTTCTTTATTTTTGTCTTTTCAAATTTTAGAAAATTAGCAACTGTTTTAATCAAACGAGGGACTTTAAATAAAGGGAAATATCTAATAGCAGAAAAAACTTATGCAAGAGTAAGGAATTTACTCGATGAAAATTTGAAGGAAGTGGAAAATGCGACACCATCGACGCCGGTTCAGATTTCGGGTTGGAAAGAAGTTCCTACTGCTGGTGCGCTTGTATTTGAGGTCAAAAACGAGGTGAATGTCTTTTTAACATTTCAACTTGAAATTTTTAAAAAAACTGTTCAAATGAATTTTAAAATTTTTTTGGATTTCAGAAAGAAGCGAAAAGGATCGTAACAGAAAAACATAGGAAGGATATGGAAAAGAAATCGGAAGAATGGGAAGATCCGATAAGGAAAAGAGCGGACCAACTTAGGGCGCAATACTTGGAAAAAAAAAGGCTGAAGACAGAGTATTATGAGACAGGTGTAAGGAAACGGTTTTATCAAGACAGAAAGAAGGAAATAGTTGAAGATGAGGAAATAGCTGTTAATATCCTTATAAAAGGAGACGTGGCGGGTTCTGTCGAAGCAATTCAAGACATTTTAATGACTTACGATAATCACGACGAATGTAAATTAGATATAGTCGACTGTGATGTAGGTAATGTCACGGAAAGTGACATCGAAATGGCGGAAATGTTTAATGGTATGAATTGTTCCTAAATTTTGTTTACATTTGAAACAAAAGCCAATTTTTAAAAACCTTTTTTACCTTAATTGCAGCTGTCATTTATGCCTTTAACGTTACCGTGCCTCCTAACTTAAGAGCAGTGGCCGAAGAAAAAAAAATAGATATTCGAATGTTCAATGTTATTTATCATATGATGGACGATTTGAAAGACGAAATATCCAGGAACATACCTGTTAAACAAGAGGAGGAAATTGTTGGTGAAGCTGATGTACTTCAGAATTTCGAAATTAATGAAAAAAAGAAAAAAGTACCGGTCGCAGGGTGTAGATGCGAAACAGGAATTTTGAAAAAGGAGCATCGTTTTAAATTAATTCGAAATGAAGAAGTCATTTTTGATGGCATGTTGAAATCCATGAAACATCATAAATCTGAAGTGGAATCTATTAAAAAAGGTGTGGATTGCGGCTTGATGTTAGATGGCTTTGAAGGAGAATATTTGCCAAATGATAAAATTGTGTGTTATGTGATAAAAGATGTGCCACAAAGAACATCTTGGAATCCTGGATTTTAAAAATGTAGAATTTTATTTACATCGCATAATATAATAATTTTTTTGATAGAAAATATTTTGCAGTCTGTTTTAACTGAAACCACCTGAATAAAAATTAAGTTGCCTTCGGCTTGTTCTTCGTTTTCTTTAATTTCTTTAAACCATCTAAGTTTCCTTTCAATAAACTGCAATAAGCTAACTGGAATTTGTTCACATCTTTTTGATGAATGACTGTGCTAATTTTTTTCGTTTTGTACTGAGCTCTCATTAGGCAGTGATATTCTGTTGGTTCAGGTAAAGGTTTTTTACCTTCTCGTGGCTTCGGTCTGTTCCTGCCATCATCTGAGAGAAAACAATTCAAGTTACAACCCCAATCCAAAGAGTCAATTCAAAAAATTTACATTAGCGATACTTACATCTTTTCATAGTAACAGAGACAGAACCTTTCGACTTGGATTTTTGAAACATACGAGTTAGTTCACTTAAAAACTGAAACAAATAGATCAGGTATGAAACGTTACTGATGGATTATTAGGGTGGAAATGAATTTATTTACTTACGGAATCGTTATTTAACAATACCATATTGACGTTTACAATTTACGTTTACAAAATTCTAACCTCAACTGGACTCAACGAAGACGAATGCGTGGAATTAGAATACAGGGAATTTTAGTTTTTAAATACTGGCAACACTGCTTTGATAAGGCCGCCGAAATTAAATACTCGTTTCTGCCGTCTTTAGCGAAACTGGCGTATCTGCTTTTTGTAAACAAGCGGAATAGAACCTTTGTTTACATAAGCTAAAAATCGGAAAAGAGCATTGTTTACAAAATGTCAGTTACGCCAGTTTCGCTAAAGACGGCAGGTTTTATATTTTGAAGTTTAGAGCTATGTGGGTACTTTATTTGTAAGATTTAAAAAAAAAAGAAAAAAAAGAAAGAAATGATGATTAGGAATTGTGGTTCGAAATTCTGAAATTTGTATTAAATTTAACGTGGAATGGTTTTAAGAGCACTTTTTCCCTGTTATAGTTAAGCTCTCCAAAGGAATGATGACAAGTCTGCCGCAAAGGAAAAGCTACGAATATAATAAGAAAACGGGAATATTTTGAAAAAAAATTTATTTTTTTAACATTTCTGTTTTTTTAATTAGAAAAAAAACTCTTTTCTTTTTCAATTTTTTTAATATTAATGTATCAAATGAAATAATGTACATCCACCGAATACAATATTTTAAAAAGTCATTCATTCATAAAATCATTCATTCTAAAAGCACATTTACAACAATCACATATTATCATTTTATCATTCTTTTAGTATTTGAAAAAAAAAAAAAATTACAAGCCTAAAAGTACTTTCACTGTATTTTTTTAAAAAACATTTTAATAATTTTTTTTTTTTTTTTTTTTCATTTTTATAATTTTAAAAGCTTCAAAAATACCTATTACATTTTCGAAGTACTAAAAATAGTACAATCTAAAAAAAAAAAACTTATCTTTCCTTTCTAATTTTTTTTTTTATAAAAGGGCACTCTTTATTATTTTTTCGTTGCTTGAAAATCAGGACAATGATTTTCCAAAATCCTAAAAAAAAAATTAATTTCTTAAAACCAAAAAAAGCCCCAAAAAGTAACAAGAAAAACTTATTTTCTAAAATTTTAAATTGAAACTTCAATTTATCGTCACTTCAGAAATTTTAATTCATTCAAAATTGTTTCAATTTAAAGCATTTGAAACAAATTTTTCCGTTTTTTTTTTTTTTTTTTTTTTTTTGCAATGTTTAAATTTGCGTTAAGTTTTTTTCAAACTTAATAACATTTAAAATTTCCTTATTTTTTTTAAAAAAATGATTTTTTAAAATTTCACGTTTATTTGATCATGACAAATCATCACGAGATTAAAATCAAAAATTAAACCGAATATTTACAAAATATAATTCTATTTTTTTACTTTGTAACTGTTTCCCAGCTGATTTTAAATTTTAAAAAAAATAGCTGCAATTTCACAAACAAAATATATTTATATTTATATATATATATTTATACCCTCAATTTTTTAAATACTAACTGGCCCTAAATTTGTTTTTCTTTGGGAGAAAAGGGGGCGAAAATAATCACAGTCGTCGATTTTACATCGAACTTATGGCAAAAAACGATTTCCTTTTTTTTTAAATATTCAAGGGGGGAGGAAAAAAAAATTATGCCTCAGCATTACTCAACTTCCGACCGCGTTCTTGTCGCAATTATTTTGAGATCTGCTAACGAATGAATCAATCAGAAGTTTTCGATTTAAAAAAAAAAAAAATCTACGCACAATTCTAATTGCAAACAAAAAAAAAAAAATCTGGACGGCGACACTTTTGTACGTCGAAAAAAGAAAAAAAAATTCGCTAACCAATCCAGCAAAATTAATTCTTGCTTTTCGCCAAAGTCGAGATTATCAATCATATTTACAAATTAAAAAAAAAAAAAGAATTACATTTAAGATATTTACAAAGTCAAACTCAAACGATCCTTAATCCCCTTTTTTTTTTAATAAATTTCATTAAAAAATATAAATTATCGTTCTCCCTATCAGCCAGTCAACGTAATTATTATTTTTTTTTTCTTTTTCAATTTTTTATTTTTCTTTTTTGTTTCCTAAGCTAATATTGCACAATGCGTGACCTGGACGCTTCGTTAGACAAAAAAAGTTTTCGCGTCCGACGCCGCGATGCGCAACAACCAGTTCCCCTGTTTGAGCACTTATTTAGAAAAAAAAAAGACCCCTGCCCGGCCTAAAAGAATTTTTTTCTTTCATTCTTTGTGTTGGTCGTGCGATGGATCTTTGTGTTTCCCGCGAGGCGTGTCCTGATCTAATAAAGTGTTTGAAGACATTCTCGGGACCAAAACGACTGTTCCATCCGCTGACTGCTGCAAACTCCACTGATTCGGGGATATTAGGTTGTTATCGGGACCTTTTAAATGCTGAAAACGAATTTAAAAATATTTATTAATGGCAATAAACTTAAAATTTTCAAAAAAAAAAAGGAAATTACCTGAAAGACATGTCTGTACAACTGACTAAATTTTTCTTTTACTCTTGCACGTTCTGACAACATGAAGTCTCTTTCTCTAAGAAGGCGATGCTTCCTTTCCCTCATTTGTTTCACTTCGTCTGCTAAAGAGATGATCTGATCCAATTTTCGTTTTCTACAATTTTGCGCAGCGACCTATGGAGAAAAAATTAAATTTGTTAAGACGGTTATCAATTTTCTTATTTGGGAGGAAGTTCGGACTGCGCATACTTTGGGCGTGGGAATAGTACACGTTTAGGAAGTATTCGAGATCGACCAAATCGTAGAGGTAGGCGATTTTTTAAAGAAATCGAAAAATCGATTAATCGATTTTCATTAATCATTATTTGTTGATTTTTTTAAATCGATTAATCGCAAAAAATTTAAAAATCGATTTTTATTATTTTCCGATTTTCTTAATTCGATTAATCGCAGAAACCGTTTAATCGTTTTTTATTATTTGTCGATTTTTTTAAAATCGATTAATCGCAAAACATTGAGAAAACCGATTAATCGATTAATCGCAAAAAATTCAAAAAGCCGATTATTCGATTTTTATAATTTGTCGATTTTTTTAATCGATTAATCGCAAAAATTTGAAAAAAATCGATCGATAGATTTTTATTATTTGTGCCCTGTCTCCACTTGTACATAATCAACCTTTTGCATTATCGTGAATAATCGTTCAAAACCGGTTTAGAGCGTTAAAATCGAAGAGAACTCGAAGAGAACATAATGCTAAACATGATTATCATCGTTCTGAACGATGATTATCATGTGGGCAATTATATCGAAGTTTGAAAGTTAACGCAAACGTTGATTATCGTCAGGTGAAGACCTAGCATTGTAGATTTTTTAAAACGATTAATCGAACAATCACAAAAAATTGAAAAAATCGATTAATCGAATAATCGCAAAAAATTGAAAAAATCGATTAATCGAATAATCGCAAAAAATTGAAAAAATCGATTAATGGATTTTTATTATTTGTCGATTTTTTAAAACCGATTAATCGCAAAACATTGAGAAAACCGATTAATCGATTAATCGCAAAAAATTGAAAAAAATCTATTAATCGATATTTATTATTTGTCGAATTTTTAAATCGATTAATCGTAATAATTTGAAAAAAATCGATTGATAGATTTTTATTATTTGTAGATTTTTTTTAATCGATTAATCGCAAAAAATGAAAAAATGGATTAATCAATTAATCGCAAAAATTGAAAAAATCGATTAATCGATTAATCGCAAAAAATTGAAAAAATCGATTAATCGATTTTTTACCGTTCGATTTATCGAATCAAATCGCCGCAAAAATCCTCACGTTTGATCCCTCGAATCTTAAATTCTTTCATTTCAGAGAAAAGTTTTTTAAGAAACTCTCCTGGGATAATAAAAAAATTTCGGGAAAACACTTCAGCTTCCTATACCTTATTTTTTCCTCTCCTCCTAATATCCCTTATAAGTGACAGCTGAGCTTCGCTGAGATCGTATTTGGACAAACGTTCATTAAATTCGTCCATCGGAAGATTAACTATCTCCTCTACTGGCATTGGAATATTCATTGCGTGAGCCCTTTTTTCGTCTCGCGTCAAATGATCCTCTTCAGCTTTCCGAGCTTTCGCAGCTTTGTCCCGATGCGAGGGTCTCACCATTGAAATGCTTCCCTCTGACGGTAGCGGATACGTGTGATTATGATGAATATGATCTAAAGAAGGTCTAGTACCTAAAAAAAAAAAACAATTAATTAAAAATAATTTTTTTTCTAATTAACAAAAGGCAAGCGGTTATCTTTCGATAAAAGAGTCTCGACAAGTACCCGGAAGGTCCGAGGTCGAGCCAAGGTCGCTCCTTAGATTTTTGTACCTCTGACAAAAAACATCAGATGACGTGATATCAAATCGTGATGACCCACGTGGTTTGGAACCCACGTTGGGTCTTTAGTGTCGTTCCCTAACATTTTTCCTAATCTGTTTTTCCTAAAAAAATAAATTCCTAAACGTTTGTTTATAAAATTTTGGCTCCTGAAATTTTTTTTCCTAACCTTTTTTTCTCCTAATTTTCAGTTTCCCTAAAATTTTTTGATTTCTAAAATAAAATTTCCTAAAATGAATATTTTTCCTAATTTTTTAAATCCTTAAAATTTTTATATTTACTAGGCAATTTTAGGGTTTTGAAAAATTCGGAAAAATATTCATTTTAGGAAATTTTAATTTAGGAATCAAAAAATTTTAGGAAAATTAAGGAAAAATGGACTAGGAATTTATTTTCTTTTAGGAAAAATGGATTAGGAATTTATTTTTTTTAGGAAAAATGGATTAGGAATTACTTTTTTAGGAAAAATGGATTAGGAATTTATTTTTTTAAGAAAAACGGATTAGGAAATAATAGTTTAGGAAAAATGGTAGGGAATCCTCTAGTAAACTATTATAGTTTAATAAAAAATAAATGAAAATGAATAACGCTTTAAGCGTTATTTAATTCAACCAAAAAAAAAAAAAAAAAAAAATTACCAGTTTGATGTCTTATAAAATCAAGACTGCAACTGTATTTAACTTCCGACGACATTTTCGTACCGCAAGAAGGTTCCATTGAGCTGGTGAAACCCGGAGGAACGACAGCTTCGGCGCCTCCCTCGCTGTATTCATATTTAACAGGAGGAGGGACTGGAGCTGGGGGTAAAGAAGCGACAGCTCTATGCGTAGGCAACGAAGAGCCTGAGAAAAAAAAAAAAAAAAGTTTAAAAAATGCCAAAAAAAGGTTGAACAAATAATTTTTTTTTTTTAAAAATACATCTCATTGATAATTATTCTTACCACTGGTGCTTCCTTGTTCTTGAAAATATCTTTTACCGAACATGTGATGTTTTTTCTGAGCAACAGGGGGTATATGGCTATCAGCACTTCCGGAAGGTCCAGAATTTCCGAGCAACTGCCGATTTGTGTAACTGTAGTCAAACGGTCTAAATTTGCTAAAAAGAAAAAAAAATAAATAAATAAATTCCTAATCCATTTCTCCTAAGAAAATAAATTCCTAACCCATTTTTCCTAAAAAAAATTAATTCCTAATCCATTTTTTTCCTAAAAAAATAAATTCCTAATCCATTTTTTTCTAAACATTTTGGTTCCTAAAATTGTTTTCCTAACTACATTTTTTTAATTTTCCTAAAATTTTTTGATTCCTAAAATAAAATTTCCTTAAGTCCCTTTAGAGATTTAAAAAGTTACGAAAAATATTCATTTTAGAAAATTTTATTTCAGGAATCAAAAAATTTCAGGAAGATTGAAAATTAGAAAAAAAATAGTTAGGAAAAAAAAATTTTAGGAATTAAAATTTTTAGGAAAAAGGGATTAGGAATTGATTTTTTTAGGAAAAACGGATTAGGAAAAATGGTCGCGAACGCCGAAAGTGGTTTTCCTTTAGCTCGGAATTCACTGCAATTAATTTCTAAAATTTGAACCCCCTTTTTGTAGGTGTGATACTTAAACATGTTAAAACATGCAATGCCCATGCTAACATGTTGAACACGTTTTAAGTCCTCAATAAGTTAAACATAAACATGCTGGACATTCATTGAATGTTTGTCAGTATAACATGCTTAAACACTTAAACATGTTTAAGTGTTTGCATATGTTGGCTCAAAGATGTTAAACATGTTGAACAACCCCATGCTCATTATATAACTCATTACAAATTTTTAATATAATGGTGTAACTTGCTTAAGGCACCATTCCCGACCATTTTTCCTAAAAAAATAAATTCCTAATCCATTTTCCCTAAGAACTTTCCTAACCATTTTTTTTTTCCTAATTTTCAATTTTCCTAAAAATTTTTGATTCCTAAAATAAAATTTCCTAAAATGAATCTTTTTCCTAAATTTTTAAATCCCTAAAGGGGTTTTGGGAAATTTTAATTTAATAATCAAAAAATTTTAGAAAAATTAAAAGTTAGAAAAAAAAAAAAAAATAGTTAGGAAAACAATTTTAGGGACCAAAATTTTTTGAAAAAAATGGATTAGGAATTTATTTTTTCAAGAAAAATGAATCAGGAAAAATGATACAGAATCTGTAAATAAACATGGACAATGGACAACGGAACATGTAAATGAACATTTTCTACAAGTTTTATCGTGTGTAAACTTGCAAGTTACACCCCAAGCCCAGGATATAGGAATAACCATTAATATAAACATATGGGGGGCCACCCCTTCATCCTTTCCAATTTTTTAACTATTTCTTAAACTCATCCATTTCTTTTCAACCAACCTTCCATGATAATCCACGTTCCCATAATGATCCCCAGTGTTATGACCGGAGTCAGATCCGGTTTCCATCCATTCTCCGTCGGATAAAGATGGTACCCGTTCGGAACCCATGGAACTCACGGCGCTGTCGCTAGACGCATCTAATCTTTCTTCCGTGTGACCGACAGGACCTGCTGTCGTTCCATTATTGGAACTGTTGCTTTCCAGCATTCTCATCGGATACATCCCTAAAAAAAAAAAAGGAAAAAAAATGAATTTTTTTTTTTTTTTTTAGCAAATATTAATTCATCACGATAAAAGTTCAACGGTTTATAGAGAGAGTTTTTCCCTACAAATTAGATAAGATTAAATTTTTCTAAAGTATCAGATGAACCGGTTGTCTACATTAAGTTATAAATATAAACAGCACAGTATTGGGGGTTCCCTCTAAGGTGATTTAGCAATTTTTTCTTTTAGAAAAAACTTTATTTATTTAATTAATAAAATGGTTATGTGAGAGGTAATCAATCCGGGATTAAATGTATCGTTATCAGCGGATATTAAGAATAAAAAAATACTGCTTGCGAATTTGTCGCTTACAAGGCAAATTTAAGAACTTTTACCGGAAGTTACCTAATAAGCATTTTTATGGTGATGCAGAAATCGATTTTAATTGAAAAAAATTTAAAATAAGTTAATTGATGGAATTTTGTTCCACATCCACGGTAAAAAATTTTATGTAAAAAGTACCATAATTTGCAGGTAGCCTCTAATACTAAAAACAAAAGAATGTCTTATGGACAATAACATTCTAATTTTTTTAACATAAAAAATGTGTAGCCCTTTTTCAACAAGTTAACATAAAATTTTTTACCGTGTACACTTTCCATGTAAATTTTACATAAAACGATTATGTCGCATCAATATGATTGTTGATCCACCAATAACCAGTCGTCATTTGTCAACATAAAAATGTTTACAATCAAATTCTAACATAAAAAGTGTTACATATGGAATGTGTAGCCCTTTTTCAGGTTGTTAACATAAAATTTTTGCCGTGTATAATCTTGACTTTGGAAATAACTGAGCAAAGTTCCTAAGATTTTTAATCATTCACTAAGGGAATTTCCGGTGAACATGAGAGAGAATAGTGCTCTGTAAAGCTTAAAAGCATGTCATCACTCGTCTAGAGCTTCGTAATAACAACGGACTTTGCGACAGTTTTGGTCATTGAACGTGTTTCAACACGTTCATCCTACATGTCCGTGTAGTGAATTGGCGTTCTCTTAAAAGGAGGCTTTACGGATACCGGAAGGAATGGCAGTTTTCTCTAATACTCGATTTACGATAAAAAAAATCCAAATTTTAGGTATCTAACGAACTCCTCTGGTATGTCCTGGAATTTTTAGAGCAAGTTTCAACTTTTCTGAAAGGTACGGGTAAAATAATTTACAAAAAAAAATTTCGGTCAAAAAACTTTAATTTTGTTTTACTGGTTTTTGTTTCCTTGTAACAAGTTGAAACTTGTACAAAAAATACAAGAAATAGCCAAAGGATCACGGTAAAAAATTTTATGTTAACTTGCTAAAAAAGGGCTACACATTTTTTATTTAAAAAAAAAAATAGAATGTTATTGTCCATAAGACATTCATTTGTTTTCACTGTTTTGTTCCGAGGCTACAGGCAAATTGTGTTATTTTCAACATAAAATTTTTTACCGCGATCACTGTAAAACATTTTGTGTAATTTTAACACAATTTATAATTGAAAACCGGTCCACACGTTTTTATTTGTAAATAGTAACACAATAAAAAATATTGCCTAGCAATATGTGTCAAAATTAACATAAAAAGGGCTACATACAGAATGTGTAAGCCGAGTTTGTTAAAAATACACAAAAATTTTTACAGTAGAGTTCGTTAGATACCTAAAATTTGATTTTTCCCCCGTAAATCGAGTGTTAGACAAAACAGCCATTCCTTCCGGTATTCCAAACTTCCACATGTTCCCGGATCTTGGGATTAAAAGTTTATGGCTTTTTAAGAATTTTCCCACTTCCCGGGAAATTTCCTAAATTCCCAACGTATTTTTATTCGTCCGATCCCGTACAAAAAAAAAAAAAAACCGGGATTCCAGATTTCCGGAAACGAAAAAAAAAATTGGTAATTTATAATCTCTTAATGAAATCTTAATTTCCCCGAGCGATTTAACTCGGAAACAAATGAAATCATCTCAATTTGCATCTGCGTTTCAACAGACGTCACTATCGGCTTTAGCAAAACATCGAAAAACATTACAAAATACATGTACACGTTTGACTGTCACTTCCAAGAAAGAGATAACCTAATTTCCTGCGATACACAGATCAATCTGTAATATTAAGATAATAAAAAAAAAACAGGAATAAAATCCAGGAAAAAATTAAATTAATAAAAAAAAAAAAAAAAAAAAAAAAAATTGACCATACACATTTGTAACAATGTTGAACCTCTACTTTGCAAGTCATGTATATGGAGGCGGGTGCAAGAGCCGATTTATTTACAACCGCACCGGCTGCTTAGTCACGATTGTTTTATCGAGTTTCTTGTGTTTTTTTTTTCTTTCCTGTTTCAAAAATTTATTTAAATACTAGCGCACACTCTACCTGAGTCGAAGGCTCCATCACATAAAAAATAAGCACAAACGCACATGGGAAAAATTAAAAAAAAAAAATCTAAGTCAGATCTTTAAAATTAAGAAACACATGAAAACGAGAAAAAAAACATGTTTCGAATAAAAAAAAGACTTTAAACTGAATGAAATAAAAAAAAAAAATTAAATAATCTTAAAAATGACGCAGCAATGAGCGAATTTGATGAAAGATAACGCTTATCAGTCGTCTCATTGTTATTCAAATAGTTGAACTATCGATCTACCGTACGATGATGGAAACTGATAAACCATCTTTCCTTCTCGTAAAATTTGTCCAAAATAAAAGAAAAAAAAAACGCGGATTTTAAAAACGATTTAATTTCCTGTGATACATTCTCGAAAAGCCGAAATAAAGAGACTGAAATGATTGCAATCGTAAGCATCCAAATGCCTGCAAAACGTTTGGCAAATGGGGCAAGGTCAGCGATTGTTCTGAACATGTGTGTACGTAAACAATAACATTTTTAGATGTATCGCAAACAACAAAACAGAAGAAAAAAAAAAGTTAGAAATTAAAATGCATTATCATATTACTTGCAGGATGAATAAAAGGAAAAAGAAATTGTTTTCATAATTTTTTTTTTCTCCTTCTTTGGACAATTAAGGACAATTAAAACTTTTATTCCTTTAAATTATCATTAGCGATAGTAGTACGGCAATAAATACCTTCAGTCATTGCCATATCCATAAGTTGCAAGTCCTCGTCGTTTAATATAGACGATAATAAACCTAATCCTTCTGATGTCTGATTCATTTCGGGTGTCGAGTTCTGAAAAAATAAAAAATGAATTGATTAATTAACCATTCGATTAATGTTAAATCTAAACTAGACGATGAACTAGGATATTCCACTATATCGTTTCACTAGGTTATAGTCCATCGACTTCGCTCCAAAGGCTACAACTGTAAAATCGGCGACGTCATAAACGATATGAAGGTTTCAAAATTTGTAGTACATTGGCAAAAGGGTCTATAAAGTTTGTTTTTGGGCGAGCTCTTATTTTTGAGGGGGCAAACAAAATTCTCAGAATAAAACGTTCTGCTGTAATTAAGGCAATCGATCTTTCGGGAAATAACCTTGCGGGCCGTCCACATATTATGTAAGCAATTTTTTACTCACTTTTAACATACCACCTATGTAAGCAATTATAAGAATTTTCCGACCCCCGACCCCCCCCCCTCCCAATTTTTTTATTTTTAAAATTTTGAGTTTTATATGGGGAACGTTCAAGTATAACGTAAGACTTCAATTAGTTTTTGGCCCCCATGGACCCCCTGCCCCCTATTATATTACGTAAGGTTTTAGTGGACCCCCCTTTTTTTAACGCTCATTTTAAATTAGAGTAATAATTTTCTTAAATCTAGATTTATAGTTCATACTCATATCCCTGAAGATGGCTACAATGGGCCCAAAATCTCATCAAAAAAAAAATTATTTCTTAAAATGTTTTGAAAAAATTTTTCAATTTTTCTACTTTAGACATTAGAAAAAAAAATTAAAACTAATTTTTTGAAATTAAAAAAAAAGTTCTGAACAATAAGTTATAATGGAAATTCTTACGTAAGATTTGCCAAACTCCCCCAAGTATGAAATCGTAAGAATTTCGAGTCCCCTCTCCCCCCACCCCTTTCGGTCTTACGTAATACTTGAACGCTCCCTTGCCGGGACGGTAGTTTTTTTCTTTTTTATTTAAGACGGTTTGATATCCGAAATTAAATTACGGAGCAACTAAAAAAAGAAAATAGCATTAAAAAAATTAAGAGAATTTTTTACACTTTTAACGCCACATTTTAAGCATACGTTAAAGCAACTGTCAATCTGAAAATTAGGCAACTTGCAATACACCAATCCATAGCCACCACACGTCGGTCACGACGTTGGATATAGAAGAAGAATACACCAATGCACAACAAAAAATATTCTTTTTTTTTTTTTTTTCAGTTGATGATTCAAAATTATTTCCCTTTTTATTTGTAATATTTATTAATTTTAGGCAATTTTTATTTTTACACCAGCCCTAAAAATTCTTACGTAAGATTTTCAAACCCGCCCCCTTCCTCCCCTTTGTAAGCAATCGTAAGCATTTGTCATACCGCCCCCCCCCCTCCTCCTAAACATGCTTACGTAATATATGGACGGCCCCAAATAAACTACGAAATAATTAAACTCTCTGGCCGAAAATTAAATTAAACTAAAAAGGAGTATTCGGTGTATGGTTGCTTAACTAAATCCAAAATAAAATCGGAAAAAAAAAAAAATTTATGCATTTTGCACTTCGTTCTAACCGAAGGCCGGTTAGTACGCCGAAAGTACTATTATTATTCCTTCTTTTTAAAAAAATCAATTTTTCTTAGATTTTTTTAGTCGGATACATAAAAACTGTTTCAAAAAATCGCGCTTATTTAAATTCGTCACGGAGAAAAATGTTCGGTTCCTGCTATTCAATGTTGAGTTGGGTCCTGTGACTTCTAAACATTTGAGTTGATAATACTAAAAATTTAGTAATTATTACACAGTGTATTAAACGTTAAATCGGAATCAAATCACTTCCGTCTTAAAATTAAATTTAATCAAATCACTTATATTTACCTGGTAGTACAGAAGGTCATGGGGAGTCTCCATTTTAAACACGGATCCTCCGTCGGAAATGGGTTCGCTACTATTTGTCAAATTCATTGACGTCGCAACCGCGGATCCAAGATTGGAACTCCCTGAAACAAAAACAATACCATTAAATGTCAAACTTATTCAAAAAAATAATTCGAAAATATTGGCAGAGCAAAACCTAATCGATTCGATAGTCAATAGTTGGATACTCAAATTCTATAAGTCGAGTATCCACCTATAAGACAGTACGATCTAACCAGGCTTCTTGTCTTCAGAATGTCCTTATAGCTTAAGCTGGATGTCCAGAATACAATTTTTGAACCATAGTTAATTCATAAAGACACACTGTAATTTTCTCTTGTCCTGTCTCCATTGGCCAATTAATCGAAAGGTACAATTAATTGCACCACCGGAAATGCTGTATATTTTTGGACTTTTTTCTTCTGCTATTACTTTTTTATTGTTTTGATTATTTTTTTAAACATTAACAATAATGGAAACGAAAAAAAAAAGTGGTGGCAGAAGAAAAAAGTCCAAAAATGTACAGCATTTCCGATGGTAAAATTAACTGTACCCTCTAATTAATTGTCCAGAGGAGACAGAGCATCTGTATGTATCCCTGTCCATTTGTAAGATACTCTTATCAATATCAGCCATATTGTTCGGACGCACTGCAAACGTCTTAGCATAAATGAAACATCCTACAGACGTCCGGAGGATCAAACCGGCGGACGTCCGCGTATAAATTCTGCTCTCCAAGTATTATTTAAATAACATACGTAAATATTTATATTTCTTTAACGCCTTCTTTTGATCTACTATACACAGAATAAAAAAAAGTAGGCGATTTAACCGGGATTGTTCGTGTATGGCGGAGATGTTACCACCTTTCTTTATTTTAATATTTACCGTTCATCCATCCGTTATCGATTAAACGGGATATAATAGAAATCCTCAAATTGAAATTAAAACTATTCTTATTTCTCCTGTATTTAAGGAAAATAGGCTTACGTGAATACTGCAAGGGATAGCAGTTTTGTCTATTACTCGATTTACAGGCAAAAAATAAATAAAAAATAAAAAATAATGCTCTGTCTCCATTGGACAATTAATTGGAGGGTACATTTATTTGTATTACCGGAAATGCTGTAGGTATATTTTTGGACTTTTTGCTTCTGCTACCACTTTTTTTTTTATTGTTTTGATCCTTTTTTTTTTCGAACACAAAAAATAATGAGCCGAAGTAGCACAAGAGGGATTCAGATCTTTTAGACATCTAGAAATGTTCTGTAGACACGCTAATGTCCCTCTTGGCACGATCTTCAAGACAAAGATCTTTCAGAACTCTAAAAGAAGTCTTTGTCTTGAAGATGGTGCCTAGAGGGACATTAGCGTGTCTACAGAACATTTCTAGATGTCTAAAAGACCCGAATCCCTCTTGTGCTACTTGGGGAGAATGAAATAAAAGTGGTAATAGAAGAAAAAAAATCCAAAAATTGTATACAGCATTTCCGGTCCCTCCCAATTCATATACCAAAAACGATCAAGGCTGTTTTTGATCGTTTTTGATCTAGCGTGACCCCTTTTAGATCAAAAATCAAATTGTACCACGTGGTACAATTAAGTGTAGCCTTCGATTTATTGGCCAATGGAGACACGACATAAATAAAAAATAAAATAAATAATTAAAAATTTTAGATATCTGTGGAACGTTTTTGGTTTATCCTGGAATTTTTAGTACAAGTTTAAACTTGTCTCTAGTATAAGTGCTGACGGGAAGGAAGACTAAAATGCTGGTCTGTAAGTTCTGATTTTGTTTTTTCGGTAAATTTTACAAACTCTCATTCATTTTGAGCAAGTTGAAACGTGTAACAAATCTTTAAAGCTTATAGTCAACCAAAACGGTTTTTTATTAATTTTTAAACAACGTTTTTATTTTCACTATTAAAATCCTAAAAAAGAGGAAATCCGATAACTCGATAAGACAGGAGAGACCTCTGTTTTTTAGAGTTAACGACTAGACTTCAAAGAAAATACTTAAACGGCTGTGAGCCTCGAGCGAACATCATGGCAAAGGCATGCGCCGTTTTTACACTCAGAAAAAGGAAATGTTTTGAACAAGTTTTGTCATGCAACAATTTTGAAACCGGAATGTTTTACAGCAAAACAAAAATGCTTCATGGCAACGGATAGGTTGTTTCTGGACAAGATATTTTTATTGTTTTCACATGAGTTTTTAAGAAAATGTCTTGCCACAAAACATTTTTGTTTCCGCATTAGCCATTTTATTTTCTGAGTGCAGAAGCTTGAGCTCGCAGCATTATGAGTATAATCTCCTTGATTTAAATTCACACTTTGGCTGGATATGTGGGTTATCCGAAATTTAATAAATGCCATTGGTGCTTAAACGCAGCATTAAACACGAGTGAGTTGAAAGTTCTGATACAAGTTGAAACTTGTGTTCATTAATACAAGAATAAACCAAAAAAGCTCTACAGGTACATCAATTTTTTTTTCCTTGCAAGTAGGATATATTCCGGTGTTCATTGAAGCTTTTTTTTATGTTCTGGGAACAATTCCCGCTATTAATAACAATAATACACACCCATTGAAGGTCCATTATAAGATCCAGAACTATTTAGGTCTCCCATCGGAGGTGCCAGGGTGGCATTGTGGAGGAGAACTCCTCTACCGTCATGGGAATAATTGTGGCCAGTATAATTGGCATGATGGTGGTGATGAGGGTGATGAGCAAACGGATGATGCATGCCTACTCCTTCTTGTCCCGGTAAACTCAGGAGATTGGCTAAATCTTGCCAACGTTGCTCCATGCTCATGGTTCGGACAAATGGCATCCGACCCTAAAAAGAAAAGAAAAAATAAATAAATAAACAAAATTAATTAACCATTTTTGCAACTTATTAATTAACGATCCTCATAAAACCGATTTTTATACTCATGCCCTGAGTAAAGCAATAATTAAAGGTTTTTGTCCGATATTTTATTACACGAGAAGTATCATCGTAACTCAATCGCGGTAAAATTTGTGTGTACAATAAAAGAAACTTTCATTCAATTGACGAAGTGATAGGCATCCATGATGCCTTCTAATGTCGAAATCTCGGTAAATCTCTGATGACCCCACTCAATATTGTATGGTAATTACATAGTTTGACGAGGCAACCATCGAAGGGAATCTTGACAATTACTCTTCACTTTCTAAGTCCTCACAAAACTTAAACCAGCCATTGATATGCAAATATGTTCGCAAAATCAACATTTTAAATTTAAAAATCTAGTCTTTTCTAAAATTTTTTTTTCTCTTTAAAAGTTAGGTCAACGCAATCTTAACAAGAAAAAAAATATAGGAAGCGTGTTTAACGTGGACTTTTTTTTTTAAAAAAAAAAAGTTTTGCAATGACCTATTCATTGGCGCGAACATAAAAAGCTATTCACGATGACATCCATAACACCTACGCGTGATTTTTTTTTCTTTTCTTTTCATAATGTCAATATTTATACATTTTATTAGTTAGGTTTGATGTTATTTCTATTTAGAATTTTTTTTTTATTCTTATGTATAACGAATAAAATTTCGTTGAGTCGATTTACAGATAAAAGTCGTGAGTTTCTGTGCGTGTATGTTTTATGTTCGATTACGTACGGTCTTCTAATGCAGCAGAGAAAGGCAAAAAAAATCGGGCTCAATTTAGCTTTCTTACTTTATTATCCAAGAGTGTGTAAAAATCTTGCTATACCGAAATTTTTAGCGGTTACCAGGCCGATAACCCGGCCTGGAATTTGGCCCCCCTTCCCTCTGCTATTTCCACTTATGGTACGTCGCCCAATGAGAAATATGAATCAAAATATTTTAAAAATATTTACTGAAGCAGAAAAAAACATTTTACAAACATTAATAATTTAAAAATATTTGAAAATTACTTCGTAACAAGTTTTGGCTTGTAACAAAACCGGAAAGTTTCGTAGAAACCGAAAAGCGAAAACATGCTTTGTCTCCATCGGACAATTAATTGGGTATAATGAATTAAGGGTACAATGAATTGTACCACCGGAAATGCTGTATATTTTTGGACTTTTTTCTTCTGCTACCACTTTTTTTTTATCGTTTTGATTATTTTTTCAAACACAAAAAATAATGAGAATGAAAACAAAGTGGTAGCAGTAGAGAGCCTAGAAGGAGAGAGCCGACAACATAATGAGAGCTCTCTGATTGGTCGGGACGGAACGTGGTACTAGAAATTCAATTAACCTCAACCTGCAGTCGGTTGGTTTTGTTTACATACAGTTTGTTTATTTTTTTAAAAATGAAACTGGTTGTTAAAAGGTGAAAAGGATTTCAATCTTATGTTAGAAATACATTTTGACGTACATTAACGCCGTTAACGGACATAAAGAACAATTGACATGAGGTCATAAAAGCTTCTAGGACCACGTACCGTCCCGACCAATCAAAAGACAGCAGAAAATTCGTATAGGTTGTCGGCTCTCTCCTTTTAGGCTCTCTAG
This sequence comes from Liposcelis bostrychophila, assembly GCA_037577465.1. NCBI lineage: Eukaryota > Metazoa > Arthropoda > Insecta > Psocodea > Liposcelididae > Liposcelis > Liposcelis bostrychophila. Next base: position 15,412,353 of record CM075209.1, on the reverse strand, counting down.
GTAGCAGAAGATAAAAGTCCAAAAATATACAGCATTTCCGGTGGTACATCAGCAGCAGCAGCATCGAATACAGCAGTAGCAGCATCAAAAAGAACAGAAAGATAACAAGGCTCCAGTGGGGTAAGGGTTCGGAATGCAGCGCGTTATGCCTGTGTCGTCGACCTGGAGTATAGACGATTCGACAAAGCAAAAAGAAAAAAAAAACCGACGACGACAATAATGATGATGATGATGATTTCAAGGATTTAAACTTGTCGCCGCAGTGGGAATCGCCCGTGCGAGAGCAGAGCAACCCCGAACGGAATTGCGACGTAGACGAAAGAAATGACTCCCACCCGAATTTGTTATTATCTCAGTCGAATTTAAAAAACCGTAAAGAAGTACGATCATCCGTTAGTTACAACAGAGAAATAACTAACAATTACAATTCTGTAACTCAGTGCAGAACTGCACCAAGTCCATCCAAGGACTGCAACTTCTTATTTCAAACCCGACTTTACAAACGGTATATACAGGCTGAACGGTTGGCAGTGCTGATTTTATGCCTGCTGGTAGCAAGTTTATTTTGTTGATAGCAGAGAAGCTCACTCGCAGAAGACAAAAATTTGAGTTGGCAACGCTTGTATATGCTTTGTAAAGTCAGGTTTGAAATAAGAAGTTGCAATTCTTGAATGGACTTGGTGCAGTTCAGCACTGAGGTACAGAATTAATTATCATAATAATTGCGAAATATGATAATAACTGATTAACAAAAATTACAGATGCTGGCCAAAGCCGACGACGACGATCTAATATCTGAGGGGGCATCTTTCGATTCGTCAACGGAAAAATACATCCAAAAATCGAAAGAAATCACGAAAAAATATTTCGGTATTTAGGTATTATCTCAAACCGCTGCAAGAAAAGGCTATCAGACACCTCAGCACGCGCCAACGCGACCTCATCATAAACATGCCAACAGGATACGGGAAAAGTTTGTTATATCAGGTTGCCCCGTCGGCGTACGCTGGAGCTACGGTTAGAGCGAAGAAAATCGGAAAATCTTCTTTAATGCGTGATTTAAAAACAGCCTTTCATTTCACCGATCATGTCCTAAAGTCCTTGAAAAGAGCCAAGACGCAAATTGAAACCTCAAAAAACCTCAACCGTGGTCGTTTCCCCTTACACCGCCATTAGGACCGAGCAGGTCGAAATTTTGAACGTCGCAAGGGAAAAAAAGCGAATGCGTATGCGCGCATACGTACCTAACGTTCGAACGACCGCAAGGAGAAGTCCAAAAATAGACAGCATTTCTGGTGGTACAATTAATTGTACCACCGAAAATGCTGTATATTTTTGGACTAAATGGTGTATATTTTTTAACTTAATGGTGTATATTTTTGGACTGAATGGTGTATATTTTTGGACTTTTTTCTTCTGCTACCAATTTTTTTATTTAATGTTTTGATTATTTTTTCGAACACAAAAAATAATGAGAATGAAAAAAAAGTGGTAGCAGAAGAAAAAAGTCCAAAAATATACACCACTTCCGGTGGTACAATTAATTGTACCCTCCAATTAATTGTCTCATGGAGACAACAAAATATGCTTCACGACAACGGACAGGTTTTTTGTCAACAAGATATTTTTATTGTTTTCGCATAATTTTTAAAGAAAATGCCTTGTCGCAAGACATTTTTGTTGCCGCGTTAGCCAATTTTCTTTTTTGAGAGGGACTAAAAAAAATTTTTTGACTAACTGATCTTTATTTGTTGTCCCATTTTCCACTAATTTATTAGTTTGATTTACTCCTTCCGTTTTCTCAGCGCAACAGACCAACAGGGAAAAAGGAGAGTCGGAACAACTCAAGAAAAAAAAGAAAAAAAAAGAAAGACATTTGCTCTGTCTCCATTGAACAATTAATTGGATGGTATAATTAATTGAACCACCGGAAATTCCGTGTACTTTCGGACTTTTTCTTCTGCTACAACTTTTTTTCATTATTTCGTTTTCATTATTTTTAGTTTTCGAAAAAATAATCAAAATAAAAAAAAAGTGATAGCAAAAGAAAAAAGTCCAAAAATGTACAGCATTTCCGGTGGTACAATTAAGTGTACCGTTCGATTAATTTGCCAATGGAGACAGGGCAATTTAAACATTTGGTTCACTAGCCAACTTTTTTAACCCCTTCAAGAAAAAAATAATAATAATAAATAAAAACCAAGTCACATCGACATTTAAATTGCAGCTCATCCTATTTTTTTTAAACACCTCATCCGCTTGACCTTCTTCCGGGATGCCTCTGCAGCTCTTAAAAATTCGTATTTACGTCGCACCTCTTAAAAGTCGTTATGTGCCTTATTAAATTTCACATTTCTTGCTCCAAAAAGAATTTAAAAAAATAATAAAAATCTGCATCGGAAATTAAACAATTAGAAAAAAAAGCGTCTTAAGTTCATTAGGTTTCAATGTTTACGATGTCGGCCATGACCCCCTCCGGTTTTCTCCTTCACATTCAATATTGGAATCAATTGATTGATGGTTGAATCTCATCAAAAAAAATGTCATTCCCGTTGCGTATGATAATTTCCTTCCTCAACGCGACATTACATTACAGTCGAAATCATAATATTTTTAAACGGTTTTCAGGAGAAAAAAAAAGAATTTTAAAAATAAAATCTTTCTTCAAATTTTCTGTAAACCATTCAACGTGACATCCACGGAAAATTCCCAGAAGTGGATGCAGCCATGGAATCATTAATTAAACCACAATACAAACGTTGATGAAGTGAAGGATTCGCGTTGAATCTCGCTGGTTTTCAATAGCTGAGGCCGAAGAGGTCAAGGTTCGTAAAGAGAGGACCTTCACGGTCCGTAGTTAAACCCAACAAGAACTAATTGTGAGGAAATAAAAAAAAAGGAAAAGAAGAAGACGTCTTGTTAAAAAAAATAAATAAATAAATCTACTGGTGGATTATAAAGATCGACCAGAGGGGGGCAAGGGGAGGTTGAGAAAAAAAAAGAAATCTCAGAAGCTCGTTCTTTTTTTTTTTTTTTTATATAATCTAATTTTAATTTGGTAGCCAACAATGGGTAATAACTCGTAGAAACCGTATACCAAACATTCAATATTGCCAGTGACAGTGATAGATGATGGAACAGCCGTGTAAATGAGGGCCATTACCAGCCAACACCTAAAGAGACACCGGGACCTTCGCCTCTGGGTACCGAGTCCCACATTTCCCCATTCTGCATTTGTTATTCTATTAGAAACGGTTTTCGTATCTTTGATTTGCGCGACCCATCAACGAGTTAACTATTTGGGTTAACTAGCATGAACGCATAAATTCCGAAGGCTGCGTGAGCAGACCTCAAATCCGCAAAAAAAAAAAAAAAAAAAAAAAAAAAAAAAGACGAACAAGAATGAAATGAACACATCAGTGGCGTAATCAAAAAAAAAGAATTAATTTTTCTTAACTTTATATAATAATTTTTCATATTCTCGATAATAACGGCACGACATGGAATGAAATGAGCCGTTCGTAATTAAAGGCGATAAAAACGGAATAAGAAACTTTCATCTCCCCACGGTTCATCCAACTTTCACATGTCTGCAAAAGAGCCATAAAAAATGTTTTCTTTTTCTATTTTTAAATATATAATATATAAATATACTGTGTATTTTTTTTAATGGTCGTTACCGATGATTTGCTGGATGCATATATATATGCATCCTCGAGTGCAACACAAAAGGAAAAATAAAATAAATAACCGAAGGTGCATATTGATCGCTTTCACCTTCCGAGAGTCTCCGCGTGACAATGGGAAAATTTTTCTTCTTTTAGGAACGTTATTAATTAATATGCAGCATCCGATATCAAAATAAATTCGGTTTTAATTTTTTTTTTTTTTTTTTCTTGGTGAGAAAAAAACGTCAAAACGACACAATGACAATCAAGGAAGGCTCACTTGAAATCGTCAACAGCCTTGAGATCCAAGGTACCGTGTTGTGATGTCAAGTGTTATCTTTTCAAACATGGGTTCTCTTATGGCATTTCCTTCAAAGCACTTGACCGCGTACAGTCAATATTTACACTATGAGATATGGATTGGACGTGCTATGGGTGCAACTTCACCTCATCTGTCTTTTTTATATCCCTCTTCGCCCCTCTTCTTCAGTTTTGGATTGATCAAAAGATGTTACGAAACCAAAAAAAAAAAAAAACTGTCCACTTATAAAAAGTGATTCGAGTACACGGGAATCTGTTATGGAATAAATCAAGCAGACGATTTTTTTGAGCTGAAGAGGTCATACGCTACTAATAATAACATTTTTAAAATCAATGCTGGATGGGTGCTTCCAGGGAAGATTTCCAGCGAAGATCGATTTTATCCAGTAAATTTTTGGCTTGAGACTTTTGCCGCAGCGTATTGGAACCTCTTCAAAAGCCCTAACGCCCGCCCTAGCGAGTTGTAACTTGTTCATAGAAAAGCCTCCCAAATAGAATCAAACTCGGCCTCGCTTTTGCCTTTAGCCCTGCTATCAATCATCAAAACGATTGTTTTTGTAATAAAAAAAGCGATCGCATTTTGCAATACCATAATTTAATATCATACGACAATTCCTTAACCGACAAATAATGCGAATCAGGTGACATTTTCTTACAATTTTTTCGTTACGTCACTTTTCTTTTAGCTCGGGTCCATCACAAGAATATTCCATTCACAGAGCAAGGGGTAATTTGAAACAAATCATTGCAATTTTTAAAAATATTAGTACCTTAACAGGGGGTTATTTTTGACACGTTTTCACGTTTTTTCCAAAAACAGATGTAAAATGTAGAACAAAATTCATATCTGTTTATACCAACATTAAAAGGCGTTCTTCAGCTTTAATTTGATACCCTGTTTTAATATCTATACTTGTTCTGACACGAATAACAACTCGATTTTCCAAAAGGTGTCGTTCTAACAAAAATGGGGATTACTTTTTACAATCATGTTTATACCTGAATATCTCAAAATAATCAATCATTTAGAAGAAGTTTAATTTTTGAAAAAATTCTTAGCCGTTTTTAAGTATTTTTAAAAAATAAAAGTGTCAAAAGTAACCCCCTGGAGTAAAAAGTAGCCCCATGGTACGGTAACAATTTTTACTTTTTATTCGATGATTTTTATTAGGCCTATTAATGATTTTTTTTTTAACGGTTGAAATTAAAAACCGCTAATAAGACATGCAGAGCCCCTGGCGGAGTAATTTCGAGTCGGGAATTCTCATTCATTTCATAAGGTTTACATTTTAGGAAGTGCACTTTATGCAACTGACATTGTTATTATCTAGTTGCAAGTGATAGATTAAAAATTGGTTCTTGTTACTCTTATAAAGCAATAAAATGTCCGTTAATACGGCTGCAGGAGACGTACATTTTTGGAGAAATTACTCCCTCCTGTTGCAGGAAACCAGTTGGTATGGTGACTCATCGGAAACAAAGTGTCATTCTTTTAAGCTAGAACTTTAGGAATTCCCTGTGAAAAATGTCTTTTTTGTTCAAAAAAAAATTTGAATATTTGGACCAAAAATAAAAATTTCGGCTCCAAACATAATTCTGTACCGTGTCAGGGGGTTACTTTGTACTCGACCGGGTAACTTTGGGCACTTCGATTTTTCCTTAAGTTCTTGAAAATAGAACAAGGAAAAGCCCAAATAAGGATTGCATTTCATAAAGCTTCTTGAATATTATTTAGTAAAATGGCCCTTTCAATTAGCTTTATAAATATTCCAATTTGAGAATGATGAGAAACGGGAAAAAAGATTAAATTTCGGAACACTAAGGTCCCTGCAACGGGGTCTCAACTACCCAAAAAAATGTCTTTCCAAAGGGATTTTCCTGAGAGCAGAAAAACAATAATTAACAAAAGAATATTTGTAAAATGCACCATAAACGCCACGTTTACCGGCCATTTTATTCATCCAATCGCATTTTATTTTGGTTTCAAAGAATTTATTTTTCTGGCTAATTTTCCCTTCTTAAAATTCACGGTGGTCAACTAGACAATTATTAATCCACAAAAATGTGGTAAAAATCCGACTTCACAGCTTGATTAGGGATCAATTGAATATCCAAAAACCGTTGAGACCAAAATCCTATCTGCTCGTCCTGGCGAGATATCGCGAAATGTAGTTGGCGTAGTGCTGATTCGGACTGCGCTGCTTCTAAATATTAATTGTCTTACCATAAGTTTAGCATAGGCAAGCGGGACGTTTTTAGAAATAAACTTAATAATTTTATTATCAATTTTAAGTTTAATATGACAAAAAAATCAATTTTTGTGCACGATTTATGAATTAAAACTAGGGTGATCAAAAAAAAAATTAAGTGTTTCCGATTTTGTTCTTCACCAAAAAAATGGGTTCGTTATAGGGTAAAAACGCAAGAAAAATTTTGAAACATTTTTTTTCCAACGATTTAGGGGTGGCGCAGAGCAGAAACAGGGCCTAAGCCACAATTTTTTTCTTAGCATTTATTAAAACGAAACTTTGGTGCATTTTTCCGTAATTGGATTTTACAAAAGTGGACTTTATAGGTACTTTTGACGATGTAGAAGACGAATTTCACAATCCCGATTTTCTCCGACCAACGCCTGAGTCTCTGTTAGCGCTTTTTTAGCGCTTAAACCCGATTTTTTGGGTTTAATTTTTATTTACGTCCAAAATCGGAGCCCCAAAAATTTTTTTTTCCCTTTTAAGTTACTTGTACTTATGGGAAAAAGCTTGAGGAACACGAATTTCACTATCCCGATTTTCCCCGATCAACGCCTGAGTGGGCGTATAAGTAAAAATTTGATTTTTTTTCACCGAAGACTGAGTTTTTTGCCAAAAAAAGGCGACAACTGCTCAGCAGTTCGATGTAAAGGTCATGTTCAATGACATTTATTACTCAGGATACTCTAATTAATATTAAAATATCATTGAACATGACTCTACATCGAACTGCTGAGCAGTTGTCGCCATTTTTTGGCAAAAAAATCAGTCTTCGGTTAAAAAAATCAAATTTTTACTTATACGCCTACTCAGGTGTTGGTCGGGGAAAATCGGGATAGTGAAATTCGTGTTCCTCAAGCTTTTTCCCATAAGTAAAAGTAACTTAAAAGGGAAAAAAAAATTTTTGGGGCTCCGATTTTGGACGTAAATAAAAATTAAACCCAAAAAATCGAGTTTAAGCGCTAAAAAAGCGCTAACAGAGACTCAGGCGTTGGTCGGAGAAAATCGGGATTGTGAAATTCGTCTTACAATTCGTAAGACAATTAATATTTAGAAGCAGCGCAGTCCGAATCAGCACTACGCCAACTACATTTCGCGATACCTCGCCAGGACGAGCAGATAGGATTTTGGTCTCAACGGTTTTTGGATATTCAATTGATCCCTAATGAAGCTGTGAAGTCGGATTTTTACCACATTTTTGTGGATTAATAACTGTCTAGTTGACCACCGTGAATTATTTAACGGAATAAAAAAAATTTTTTTTTAACGGTAATATGTTTTGAGAATATTTTTCCCCATTTATTTCTTTAATTACGGAGTTACGAATGCAGACACAAGGATGTCCAAAGTTACCCCACTTTCAGATCGTCGAGGGCGTTCGGAAAATTGAGTCACAGTTTGACTTAGAAAAAGTATAACCATTACAATAGGGTATCATTTGAAAGTTAAAGGATCTCCCTTCATGTTTGTGAAGGCAAACTGAAAATCTTTTAAATGTATTTATTCAAGTATTAACAAAAAAAAAAAACGTGAAAAAGTGTAAAAAGTAACCCCTCGGTACGGTACGTTTGTTTTTTACTTTCAGTACAAGTTTGAACTCGTTTTCAACGTTAGGCTTATTCAATGGATGGAGGGACCATTTATCAGTTATTGACGGGCACAAAAACCAATTTTTGGTTCCGAATCATTCCGAATTTATTTTTCACCAGGTGACAAATCTGACAAGGTTAGCATCTTCAAAGCATGTTTTAACATGCATCACTAATGTGATTAAGCCCCGAAAGCTCGAGTGGGAGGGATACGCCAAGATAAATCCGGCAAGTCCTGAAGGGCAGACCGACGATTCCCATAGGCTTCAGGGAAGACCTCTGATCAAATGGGAACATCTCGTTTTTGTTTTCCGCGTTCCTATTCATTTGGAACAAGTTGAAGCTTGTACCAAAAATACAAGAACAAGTCAAAGGAGCTCGTTAGATACCTAAAATTTGAATTTTCCCTCCGAAAATCAAGTATCATACAAAACAGGCATCCCTTCCGGTATTCACTGAAGCTTCCTTCAAAGAAAGCTTTGCTTGCCTGCACCTCTCCTTTTACCGTCAACTCCCTGAACATGAGATCCCATTTACATTTCCGAAAACATCCCAGGCTGCAACTGTTACATAACAGAATGTCTAACATGCTTGCGGTTCGAAGACAAAGCAAAACCACCGCGGTTTCTCTGTTACCGAAACAGAATGTCTAAACCGCACACTATCCTTTTTCAAAAAAAAGAAAAACTCATTTTTTTCCTCCTTATATTGTATAACCATAACTATTCTTTCAAAAAAAAAAAAAAAAATTGCAAACCTTATTTTGTTAACCTAAATTTTAAAATCCAATTTATAATTGCTGCATTGTTTTTTTTTTTTTTTTCAAATCCTCGACCAGACATCATAAAAATTAAATGTTTCTATATTCCTTTCCGCGTAAAAAAAAAAATTTCATTATGATAGACAATATACGAAAATGTTAGCCACTTTTCTTTTTTTCTTTCTCATTTGGCAGATATATAATTCCTGACATATGAATGACGAAAAAGAATAATAATAAAAAAAAAAAAAAACTTTCTTTCTCCGTAATCTCACCCGTCTAATATGTCAATCAGTTTATTTCGCTGAAGGGATCTTGTGAAATATTTTTTATCATAACCGTTTGCAAGCTCGAAAATTTTTTTAAAGAAAAAAAAAAAATTCATGGTCCAATAATTTTTAAGAAAATTTCGGTGCGTTGTTTTAGTACGTTTCCGTCATGTTTGAGTTAGCGATTTGAATGAAATCAAGATGTCAGATGTTTTGTATTAGAACCCTTGTTCTTGTTAAAAAAAAAAAAAAAAACTTTTCTTTGTGATTTTATTTTTTGAAAAAATAATTTTTTTTTGGTCGTTTCCTCCGTGTTTGGGAAGGAAGTCGTCGTACTAATCAAAAATGTGCTGTTTTGTTTTCCAGAAGGAAAGAAAAAAAAATTAACAAGAAATTTTAATAGCCAGATGTGAGAAATTGTTAACATTTAAAAATTATTTTCAATCGTTTATTATTTTCATTCATTAAAAGAAGGAAAAAAAAAGAAAGAAATTACGCAAGGGTCGTTCCTGTAAAGACCTCAATTTTTTTTCCTAATGGAACAATTAACGATTCTTTAAAAAAAAAAAAAAAAAGTGATGATGTCTACTGAAAACTCTGATTAAAGTCATGACACCCCGAGAAACGATCAGAAAACAAGTAATTAGATTGGAAATATAAAAAAAAAGTTGATTTAAAAAATGACACGAAACGTAAAATAAGTCATTAATTAATCACCATGTTGAAATGTTATTTATTTTATATGTTGAGGTGGTGATTGTTTAATTTATTTGTGAGTGACGTCGTGTTCGACGTTGGCATTTCTCGTAATTACTTCGTTCAGTCCCATTCTCCTCAAAAAAATTTAAAAATGAAAAAAAAAAAAAAAAAATAAATAAATAAAATAAACGAACAAACAAACATATAACTGACCGATGATTGTTTTCATCTCATCTCAAAAAATGTTTGCAATGGAGAGTAAAAAAAAAAAAAAAAAAAAAAAAAAAAATCAAATAATTTTTTTATTTCCTTGTATCATCTTATCCCTCGCAGAATTTTTTCGATTTCTCTTTAACCTTCGTGTTCCGTTGCGTTTTGCTACGGTTTCTGCTCCAGTTTAAACTCGTCATGTTTCCGTTTAAATTCGTCTGGGGAGTCTGAAAGACAGAATGGACACTCATTCGCCTTGAGTCAACGCACTAAAATTTTTTTGTCTGATTTTATGTGCTCAAAAATGGCCTTTTCTTCGAAAATTTATATTGTAACAGGGGGTTACTTTTTACTCCAGGGGGTTACTTTCGACAATTTTTTTTTTAAATGCTCGAAAACTAATTATTAATAATAAAAATCATCGAATGAAAGTAAAAATTGTTATCGTACGCAGGAGGCTACTTTTTACTCCAGGGGGTTACTTTTGACACTTATTTTTTAAAAATGCTTGAAAACGGCTAAGAATTTTTTCAAAAATTAAACTTATTCTAAATTATTGATTATTTTTGAGTGTTATGTTCAAGCCTAGTTGCCTAAACTTGTTTTATAATGAAAATATTAAGTCTTTAATACGGGGAAAAAAAAAAAAAAAAAAAATTAAGAAATCACGCAGCCTAAAAGACTAAGATGCATTCTGCTGCATCCACCGGTCAAATTGAAATTAAATTGCTTTTCGCACTAGCCCTGTATAGTCCCTTAGACAATCATCCTAATTTCACTCAAAATTAAGCTATTAAAAGCCAAAAAAAAAAAAAAAAGACGATCAATGTATGGGGTTACTTTTTACAGAAATTACTTTTTACTTTTACATTTCAATGGCGATAAACTATGTGTGTGTGCTAAATCCGCAGCGAATTGACTGTTAGGAAATGCGGATTAATGTGGAAATATAAGTGTGCAAAATTACCCCTTTTTTTAAAACAAAACATCATTTCGTATATTTTTTTTTTTTTTTTTTCATTGTTGAAACAACAAGGAATAATTAAATTGGATATTAAATGAAAGCTGAAGTAGCCCTCTACAACACATTAAAAGCACAGTTTTCCCCCCTAACGATTTCATAACGTTTCGTGTAAAAAAACCGAAAAAGTGTGCAAAGTAACCCCCTGGTACGGTAATCATTAATAGAACATCTAAAATGGTACAAATCGTTTTATTGAGACATTTTCCATTTACAGAAGCCAATAATTTGCCTTATCTTCTTCAATTATTAAAGATATTCAGGTATAAATATGATTGTAAAAAGTAACCCCATTTTTGTTAGAACGATACCATTTGGAAAATCCGAGCTTTTATTCGTGTTCTAACAAGTATAGATATTGTAACAGGGTATCAAATTAAAGCTGAAGAACGCCTCTTAATGTTGGTATAAACAGATTTGAATTTTGTTCTACATTTTACATCTGTTTTTGGAGAAAAAAGTGAAAAAGTGAAAAAAAGTAACCCCCTGTTACGGTAGTCGTGAAGATGGTAGCGAAGATCAAATGTTTACTCCGTCTTTCAAGATTCGTCTCTGAGTGTTTTTTTTTTCGACAAAAGTGATTTGCCTATCATCCAAGTTAAAAGGGGCCATTTAGAGCCACCTTGAAAAAATTTCGGCGTCCTTCGCTAAGGGCCTGGTCTTTTCTGCCCTGTTTTGTTTACATTGAAGTTTTGTCTCCACTTGTATTGTCACTATAATTTCATCCCGTTTTCATTTATATTCTCCTCGTTTCTAACTTTTTTTCGGTACAAATTGATCTGGCTTCTCCTTATTCACCTCTAACGCCTTTATTCAACGTTCATGACGTCACGCATATTTTGCATCAAAAGGAAAAAAAAAAAAATTTATCTAAACAAATTTTTTTTAAATTCTTTCTTTTGCTCCTCGTAAAAATAAATATCCTCGAACAAATTTCTCTTTTGTAAAGCTGCAAATATATGGATTTGTGTTTCTCGGATGACCAGGGGGTTAAAAAAATTTCGAATTAAGTAAATACTTTACGCCGGGGAAAAAAAAAAAAAAAATTCATGAATAATGAATGCGAATCTTTTTTTTTTTTCTTCAGAGGCGAGTGGTTACCGTTTTGTTAGTTAGAAAGTTATGTGGAATTAAGGTTACATCCAGATGAATAAAGTAAACATTATTCGTGTTTTATGTTGTGTTTTTACCATTGAAACGTGCAGAATGTGAATCTGCGGAGGCGTGCTTCAACGACTCTTGAAAATCGTGTTCGCCGTTCAGTGTTTGTTTTTCATTTAAATATTGTAATGAAGGTATTCCCTAAACCAGGATTTGATAAAAAAATCTGACATCCTTTTTTACAATTTTTTTTAATATTTTTTGCATGTTTTTTTTTATATTTTCCGTCGTGACTTAACCCGCCTTGACTTCCAATGCCCAATCGGAAAGCTAGTAGGTGTGCACGCATAGAGCTGAGGGACTTATTCGAGTGTAAAAATCCGAGGAGGCGTGGAAGAAGCATGCGCTTAGATTCCCGACCTTGAATACACGTAATGTTAGGTTTTCGGTGTTGAGGAAAAAAAATTGATGTGAAGATACATAAATTGCGATTAATAAGTTTATAACCCGGAACAAAAAAAAAAAAACGAAAATCAAACAGAAAGATTACAAGGCTGTTGAACAAACGTTTTTCGCAACAGGGCTAATCAGGGATTCCCCTAATACGGACAATTACATATTTTTTTTCGTGGAAAGAAAATATTTCTAATTTTCAGTTGTCCAGTTTAAAGTAGGCGAAATTCTTCAAAGATGCCCCAAATTTAAAAAAAAAAAAAAAAGTTATGTAATAAAGAGAATCAATTGTAAATTAATTACCATCTCTTTTTTTCTCAATCAAAAACATTTTTTTTTTTAAACATGAAAAGATGAACAGTAAAAATCATGTAAAATCCTTTTTATTCGACCGTGTTTCTGATTTGTTGCAGAGACTAAAAATAAATAACCGATTTATCTCCATAACATCTCAATTAATTTTAACGTCTTCAAGATGAAAAATATACGAAAAAACGAAGTGTGTTTGGTTACAGCTTAAAGTGTATACCTAATCTTATGTTCAAACTCCTGAAATTGAAAATGCTTTCATTTCACATTGCCATAAGATAAAGATTCGGGGGCTGCTCTTTGAACTTTTCTGCAATAAGGGGGCAAACCCAGAGGTCTAAAGCCGGTAAAAATTGGTTGGAGATGACTCCGGCATCGCCGCAGAAATATCCAAAGTGCTGGAGCTGGCGCCAGCGCCGGCACCGGAAAAGCAAAATTTTTGCCGCTGGTGCTGGTGTGCCGGAGCCGATTCCACCATCAATGCCAGCAACACCATAAATTTTGACAATTTTTAATTATTATTAAAAATATTATCATGATAATATGATAATATAATATAAACTTGCAAGTTTAAAATAAATTATCTAAAGCACTGGCCTCAGCTTCGGCATCGACCTGAGTTTTCAGCCGGTCGCTGCCGGCATCCATTGCCTGCCTGGGCAAGCCATTTTAAGCAATATTCCAAGATGCAAGCGGAACATGAGACCATTGTACACACACAGTGACGTATCCACGCGCGTACTGGATATTTTATCAAGACTGAATCATGAATCATTTTGTCAATGCTGGATCAGAACAGATTTTTTCCGATCCCCTTGGCGAAGTCATCATCAATTAACAACATACATCGCCGAATTCATGTAAAAAGAGTTATCGATGTTATATGTTATCGATAAATATCAGGAATTTAGTGCGATAACGATACCGATATTGCTGAATTACTAGCAGAACGCCGGTACTTTATCGGCAGCATCAGTACTTTGACGTAGAACTACGTCTTAGGGCTTGGTCCTGGGGAAACCTGTATGTTTGGGTGTCGGTCTGTTCGCAGTAAAAATTAATATTTAATTATTTTAATATTAAAATTTTCAAGTTTGAAAATTGTAAATAATATTTTGACTATTTTTTTTTGTGTACCGGAAGTTGGCGACGCCATATCGGAGTGCCAGGTCGGGACCATATGGGGTCGTTTGTGCTACGTTAGTGCTGGTTTGTGCCGTAGGAATTTCCGTTTGTGCCGCTCGGGGTCAAAGGTTATTCAAAAAAAACACCTGGTGTCGCTGGCTTCCACATCCACCAGGGTGTGTATTTCACCCGTCCGTAGGATGTAGATGGAATCCAAGTAGTGCAATCGTTTGTGCTACGTTTGTGCTACAACATGGCACAAAAAGTATTTTCCTAGGTCCCCCGGTTTTTCTTTTTTTCCGGTTTTTCGGATTTTCACACCTGGTGTCGCTAACTTCGGATATCCGCCAGGTTGAAAACTGATCAGATTTGCACTCAGAAATTACGGAAAACGAAGCAGATCGTTTGTGCTACGTTAGTGCTGAAATGTGCCGCAAAAAATTTTACTCTAGGACCCCCCCTTTTTTAGTTATTCCGGTTTTCCCGGAAAGCCATATAGTCAAGTGTGGAAAACCGTCGCGAATTTAACACCGTTTCCGTGATCAAACTAATGCTTGAAAAAGACGTAATTATCACTAAATATCTAGCCGGATATAAACAAGAGGGACTAAGCCCCCCTTTTTAAAATGGGGGGGGGGGGGGCAAATGCAAGAAATTTAGAAAAGTGTCGAGTGACGTCTCGTTAGATAGCACTTTTCGTTAGCAATAACATTAACTCCGTTTGCATTTCCTGTCAGCGATCATATTCTCATGGGTAGAGGTCAAAGTTCAAGAAAAAAATTATTTCAAGAATTAGAAATAAGTTTAAGTGTAATATCGTTTGTGCCGGTCTTCTGGTGTATTTAAAAAAATGTTCCGAGGCTTTAATCGTTTGTGCCGGCTTTCTGTTGTATTTCCGAGGCTTTAATCGTTTGTGCCGGCCTTCTGTTGTATTTAAAAAAATATTCCGAGGCTTTAATCGTTTGTGCCGGCTTTCTAGGGTATTTAAAAAAATATTCCGAGGCTTTAATCGTTTGTGCCGGCTTTCTAGGGTATTTAAAAAAATATTCCGAGGCTAATTTACTCTCAGAAATTAGGGAAAATGAAACGCATCGATTGTGCTACGATAGTGCTGAAATGTACCGCAAAAAATTTTTCTCTAGGACCCCCGGTTTTTTAGTTATCCCGGTTTTCCCGGAAAGTCATATAGAACACAGCAAGCATTTAAAAGGGAACTATTTCCCGTTGAATGCAAGAGGTACATAGAACGGCCAGCTTTTTCGAGAGCATGAGACTAATTGTTACATGCTCCTTTTCCCACGGCCATCCAATGATTACTTCAGAATATTGTTGACCGATTATGAACCCCTTCCCCCCATATGGTACTAAGCAGGAATCGGGTTTCCTAACAGAGGTATTGTGTTGAAACAGACGTTTGTGTTTAAGTTCAAACGTTTGTGCTGAGCTTCAAACGTTTGTGCTGAGCTTCAAACGTTTGTGCTGAGCTTCAAACGTTTGTGCTGCACTGCAAACGTTTGTGCTGCACTGCAAACGTTTGTGCTCAGCTTCAAACGTTTGTGCTGCACTGCAAACGTTTGTGCTGAGCTTCAAACATTTGTGCTGAGCTTCAAACGTTTGTGCTGAGCTTCAAACGTTTGTGCTGAGCTTCAAACGTTTGTGCTGAGCTTCAAACGTTTGTGCTGAGCTTCAAACGTTTGTGCTGAGCTTCAAACATTTGTGCTGAGCTTCAAACGTTTGTGCTGCACTGCAAACGTTTGTGCTGAGCTTCAAACATTTGTGCTGCACTGCAAACGTTTGTGCTGAGCTTCAAACGTTTGTGCTGAGCTTCAAACGTTTGTGCTGAGCTTCAAACGTTTGTGCTGCACTGCAAAAGTTTGTGCTGCACTGCAAACGTTTGTGCTGAGCTTCAAACGTTTGTGCTGAGCCTCAAACGTTTGTGCTGAGCCTCAAACGTTTGTGCTGAGCCTCAAACGTTTGTGCTGAGCTTCAAACGTTTGAAGCTCAGCACAAACGTTTGCAGTGCAGCACAAACGTTTGAAGCTCAGCACAAACGTTTGAAGCTCAGCACAAACGTTTGAACTTAAACACAAACGTCTGTTTCAACACAATACCTCTGTTAGGAAACCCGATTCCTGCTTAGTACCATATGGGGGGAAGGGGTTCATAATCGGTCAACAATATTCTGAAGTAATCATTGGATGGCCGTGGGAAAAGGAGCATGTAACAATTAGTCTCATGCTCTCGAAAAGCTGGCCGTTCTATGTACCTCTTGCATTCAACGGGAAATAGTTCCCTTTTAAATGCTTGCTATGTTCTATATGACTTTCCGGGAAAACCGGGATAACTAAAAAACCGCGGGTCCTAGAGAAAAATTTTTTGCGGCACATTTCAGCACTATCGTAGCACAATCGATGCGTTTCATTTTCCCTAATTTCTGAGAGTAAATTAGCCTCGGAATATTTTTTTAAATACCCTAGAAAGCCGGCACAAACGATTAAAGCCTCGGAATATTTTTTTAAATACCCTAGAAAGCCGGCACAAACGATTAAAGCCTCGGAATATTTTTTTAAATACAACAGAAGGCCGGCACAAACGATTAAAGCCTCGGAAATACAACAGAAAGCCGGCACAAACGATTAAAGCCTCGGAACATTTTTTTAAATACACCAGAAGGCCGGCACAAACGATATTACACTTAAACTTATTTCTAATTCTTGAAATAATTTTTTTCTTGAACTTTGACCTCTACCCATGAGAATATGATCGCTGACAGGAAATGCAAACGGAGTTAATGTTATTGCTAACGAAAAGTGCTATCTAACGAGACGTCACTCGACACTTTTCTAAATTTCTTGCATTTGCCCCCCCCCCCATTTTAAAAAGGGGGGCTTAGTCCCTCTTGTTTATATCCGGCTAGATATTTAGTGATAATTACGTCTTTTTCAAGCATTAGTTTGATCACGGAAACGGTGTTAAATTCGCGACGGTTTTCCACACTTGACTATATGGCTTTCCGGGAAAACCGGAATAACTAAAAAAGGGGGGGTCCTAGAGTAAAATTTTTTGCGGCACATTTCAGCACTAACGTAGCACAAACGATCTGCTTCGTTTTCCGTAATTTCTGAGTGCAAATCTGATCAGTTTTCAACCTGGCGGATATCCGAAGTTAGCGACACCAGGTGTGAAAATCCGAAAAACCGGAAAAAAAGAAAAACCGGGGGACCTAGGAAAATACTTTTTGTGCCATGTTGTAGCACAAACGTAGCACAAACGATTGCACTACTTGGATTCCATCTACATCCTACGGACGGGTGAAATACACACCCTGGTGGATGTGGAAGCCAGCGACACCAGGTGTTTTTTTGAATAACCTTTGACCCCGAGCGGCACAAACGGAAATTCCTACGGCACAAACCAGCACTAACGTAGCACAAACGACCCCATATGGTCCCGACCTGGCACTCCGATATGGCGTCGCCAATTTCCGGTACACTTTTTTTTTTAAGTATTGGCCTTTTTTAATATTAAAATTAGAGGACATGAACGAAAGCAAGGACTTAAAAAATTTCTTGTAAATTTTCAAGAAACTTAAAGCTGCTAAAGGAAGCACGGAGAAACCCACTCTGGCGCTCAATGTCAGAATCTGGTAATCGTTGCCAAACTTTCTGTATTATGGCCTGACAACCAAGTTTCTCTGGTAATCATTACCAGTGGTTTCTGTTAATGCTTGTTGGATAGCATTGCTAAACCCTTTTGGCAATGGCTACCAAACGTTATGTATACCATCGTTATGTATTTTATACATTCAAAATTAACAAATCCAGCTTCTTTTTGGGGGGGAGTGGAAAGTTTTCCGGTTTCCAGAATATTCTGTTTTCTGTTTCCGATTCGTTTCCCGAATATTTCGACATTTTCCAAAAATGTTACACACATATTCGAAAATGCCCCCGTTATTAATAGTAATAATGATATAATAATAATAATAGTAATAATTAATAAAAAAAAAAAAAAAAAATAAGGGCATGTTTTTTATTATTTCGAATCTCATTATTTATATTATTGTTGTTAAATGACGACGCATGTCCATCCAGGATGAGGAATGTCCCTGAAAAAATCTCAACACCTAGCAAGATTCGAACCTAAGACCTCTCACACCTAAATCAATCAACCCTACTACGTTACAAACTAAACCACACAAGCCATGTCAAAACAAGTCGAAACTAAAGGGTATTAAGTGCTCGAAGAAAAAAAAATCAACCCTTATGCATAAACCATTACTACCTGCTCTAAGATAATGGTGGCTACGGTTTGTTATAATACAAAAATAATGTTGACCATTTTTAACCATTTGTGTAAATTGATCCCGCGCGAATAGTAAAGATTCAAAAATATATAGCAACCATTACCAGTAAGTTTTGGGATCGTTTAAAGTATTTAGCCATTGACAATTAAAAAAGGAATCTTTATCAGTTTGTGGCAACGATTACTATTTTACGGTTGACATTAGCGAATAGGACTGATTACTAAAAATTGCTGGTTCGTAATGATTAAAAAATGGGAATAGATTACCACAAACGTTATTCCCAAACCGTTTAGTAGCGAACACGAGTAAAAGTTTCTCCGTGAGGACTTAATTTATTGAAATTTTATTTAACTTTTTTTTTTATATTTCGCTTTTTAAAAAAAATATCTTTCTTTAAATTTTAAAATTAGACCACAAACAAAACAAAAATTAGACCATGAACAAAAACAAGAACTTCGAAATTTTAGGTAAAATATGCACTACATTTTTTAATTTTGTCCTTTTTTCTTTTAGCCAAGAATATGAGCTGAAGCAATGTTTCAATATTAAAATTTTAACTTTTAAGACTTTAATTAAAATTTTGACTAATTTTTTTCAACTTTTCACCTTTTCTATCAAAAATTTTAAGTATTTTCGTGCCAGGAAAAAAAATTATATTTTTATCAAAAAATTCGAATTTTTTGACCAAAAACGAGCAAAAATAAATGCCTTAAAATTTTTAAATCGTTTCATTGTTTAAATTTAGCAATATTATGACAGTATCCCAAAAACGTAGTCCTACACTGGGTTATGCCCTAATATTTCAGACGGATCTTTCTTATTTCTGTTTACCAACAAAACATTTTAAGTCACATTTCTCAATTGGTACCTTCTCTAAAAAACGTACACAAATCTTCGAAAAAATTAAAAAAAATTTTTTTTTTTTTTTCTCTCTCTCTGCAGATGTTTTCATGGTTCGGAAATTTGTTATTTGTTTTGATCACGTAAAAAAATTACCCAAAGTTTCTTTTAAAAAAAAAAAAACTTACTTTTACTTTTTTGACATTTTGAACGTGTCCGTCAGAGAAAAAGTTTCTGAATGCATAAATGTACCCCCCCCCCCCATTCCTCCCAATTATTTTTACGAAAATCCGCAACTATATTTACATAACACCACCCAACATAGAATTTTTCAAATGCTAATAAAAACGTCCTAATTTTGAAAAAAAAAAAAAAATAAATAAAAAAAAAAAATAAGGCTTGTTGCCGTGTCTCCATTGGCCAATTAACCGAAAGGTACAATTAATTGTACCACCGGAAATGCTGTATATTTTTAAACTTTTTTCTTCTGCTACTACTCTTTTTATTGTTTTGATAATTTTTCCGAGCACAAAAAATAATAAAAACACACAAAAAAAAAGTGGTAGCAGAAGAAAAAAATCCAAAAATATACAGCATTTTCGGTGGCGCAATTAATTGTACCCTTCGATTAATTCTTCAGTGGAGACAGATCTTGTGGTCATTAAGCAAAGCTAATAAACATATACAAATCAATTCGATTACTTACCCATGTTGATCGTGAATTTGTGTATGAGCTTGTATCGCGACTCGCCTGAAAAAAAAGAAGAAAAAAAAAGATCAAAATAAATTTCCAAACAACCGAGAAAAAAAAGAAAAAAATGACCCTAATCTACCGTAATTACCAACTCGATCGATAATTTTTTAACCATTTAATTTATTATTCAAACGAAGTAGAAAAATTTAGTTGCGGTTACGGTTATCTTAATTACTATTTATATAATATCTCTTTTCGAGTTGAATGCACCAACGGGAAGGGAATAAAAAAAAAATCAAGCACAAAATCGAATCCCATATTTACTGTAAATACATTTTAAAAAAAAACAGAAAATGAAGAACTGAGCAAACAAACGATGAATTTTTTTTGGGAAAAGGGAGCAAGGGGAGGGAGGGGGGGGGGATCGTAACAGGCGAATACCGAGCACGTCTGGAGAGTTAAGACAATAGCAAGGTAACCAGATAAAATTGAAATAATTATAAAAACATAAATCAAGGAAGGAAAGCATTGCGCGCCGCGGAATCATCTTTTTCTCATTAGAGACAGTAATGCCTCGACTTGTCAGCCATCTGGACATATTTCGCCGCAGGCCGGTTATTTAGTGCAACTAGGTTGATAGATGCATTCTATTGTGTGTTGTGTTACGTCCGTCATAAAACCGCGGAACGTCCAAAATTCATATCTAATTGGAACAAGTAATAAAAAAAAAAAGGGAAATCCGAAAAAACCAAATTTCAAATCCGGAAAAAAAAGTGATGAACTGGCGACAGACAAATAACAATGATTGATGATCCTCATGAGTTCTTATTAAGCTTCTTGCCCGTTTTCCAGTCGGATTAATCAATTTTTTTTATGTAAACTTTTTTACAACTTCCGCTCCGAACATGACTTATTTTAATGAGATTAAAAAAAAAAAAAAAAAAAAAAAAAAAAAAGATATACATTATGCCTTTTTAGGGGCTCTGGACCTTTTTCTGAGAAATGTGTCAACTTTTCTAACAGGAGAAGAATGAAAAATCAAATCGTAATAATATTTAATAAAAAAAAGAGGAGTGGTGGTAAAAGCGTGGGAAGGGCATTCATATGTAACCAACCAGTCTTCTTGACCTTTTGTAATCAGCTACCGACATTATCACGCCACAAATAATATATATCCGTAAAATTGAAAATTAGGCTCGCTCATTAACATTTTCATTGTTTTTCCGTGTTGATTCTTCTCTCTTAACAGAAATGATCGCCCGTGTGAAAACCGATTTGTTATCATTTTCCTCCGTAGCTCCGGGTATGACCCCTTCCAGCAAATCTTCTTCACGGATAAACAGCAAACACCATGGATTAAAAATAAAAACACGCTTTTTTGTTTTCTTAAAAAAAAAAAAAAAATCGTTGGGTGAAATTCTTCGCAATTTAACACAAAACGTTCTACGGTGATTTTTCTTTGTCGGGGTGTTATTATTATTATCTTTTTTTTTTCCTTTCTTTCTTTTTACGTCATTCGTGACTGAAATTTCAAATATAGCAACAACGCAAACATTTCAGGTTGTTTAATTTTCCGCAAGGACATGACTGAAGAAGGCGAGGAAAAAAAAAAAGCTTGTCGGTAATTTATTGAAAATGATTTTGGTCAAGGATGAACAAAATCATGATTCCGTTTTTTTAACAAAATTAAAATTATACAAAAATTTAACTTTAAAAATATTTTTCCTGTCTCCATTGGCAAATTAATCGAAGGGTACAATTAATTGTACCACCGGAAATGCTGTATATTTTTTTTGGACTTTTTTTATCTGGTACCACTTTTTTCTTATTGTTTTGATTATTTTTTCGAACGCTAAAAATAATGAAAACGAAAAAAAAAAGTGGTAGCAGACGAAAAGAGTCCAAAAATGTACAGCATTTCCGGTGGTACAATTAATTCTTCTATGGAGACAGAGAAATTTTGTGAATAAACGAACGAGGCGGCGTTTCCACTTAAAAGGAGGCAAGTTATTTTAAGCTTCCACAGGCATCATAGTCCTTTCTTAACGTAAAATAGGACATTTTTTGAAAAAATATAGGACGGTTTTTTAAATTTAAAGAAATATAGGACAAATTGCAGAACAAAAACTCTTTAATTTTTTTTTTAAAGGGATCAAATGCTCTGTCTCCATTGGACAATTAATTGTACCACCGGAAATACTGTGGACTTTTTTTCTTCTGCTACCTCTTTTTTTTTTTCATTTTTATTATTTTTAGGGTTCAAAAAAATAATTAAAACAATAAAAAAAGGGGGTAGCAGAAGAAAGAATTCCAAAAATATACAGCATTTCCGGTGGTACAATTAATTGTACCCTTCCATTAATTGGCCAATGGAGACAGGACAAAAATTTCTTGATAAAGGAAAAATCATTTTTTTTTATCATTATAAAGAAATAAGTTTGTCGAGTAAAGAAAATTATGAAAAAAAAAAAAAAAATTAAATATTATTGCAGCAGAAAATAAACAAATTTATCATAAAATATTATAATTTTACCTAAGAAAAGACGGATTTTTTAGGCATTTTTTAATCATAACTACAAAAATATAAGACAAACTAAAAAAATTGAGGACTTTCATAGGACATATAGGACAACTATGATGCCTTCTTCTGGTGTTGTTGCGTTAAGCTTAAAGTAATAATCAATTTGGAAATAATTTATAACCAATCGATCAATAAATCAAAAATGGAATTAAGTACCTTATTTGTACACTTTCGTGCATCTGCACTCAGCAAATTATAAAAAAAAAAATATTTTGAACAAAGTTTGTCTTGTGACAAAACCGGAAAGTTTCACAGCAAAACAAAAAATGCTTAATGACAACGGACAGTAGGGTGGTTCAAAAATCACGTTTATTCACAGTAAAAAAAAAATGTAATTATGTAGAAAAGGGTCTACATACTGAGCATATTACCTTTTCTATGGTAAATTTCAAAAAAGCCCATAAGGGCAAAAAATGAACATTTTTTTCTTTTTCGGCATAGAAGATCATCGATTTCCTATATCGAAAATTTCCTATCGAAAATTTCCTATCGGAAATTTTGAGTAGATCACGAATTTGAAGTCAAAAATTAGTCTTGGCGCAAGGTTTCTGAGCCACAGGCAACAACGTAACAAGTTTTTACACGGTATTTTGTGTATTTTGTTTTTAATAAAAATGTTTTGTGTAAAAAATTTATTTGAAAAAATTTTATTTAATTTTTTAAAAATTATCTGTTAATATGTTAAAAACGGTCCACCGATTTTGTATGTTAACGACGTTCTGTTAAATTTGACAGAAAATAAATGTTAAAAACCACTGAATTATGTTTTTGACATATATCAACTATGTGGACCGTTTTAAACAGGAAAAACAAAATCAATTTTACATATAATTTTTTACAGTGTACTCCACGGGCGGCAAAGGGTTAACACAATTTAAATTTGAAAAACGGACCCCACATTTTTATTTGTAAATAATAACACAATCAACAAATATTGCCTAGCAACGCGTGTCCAAATTAACATAAAAAGAGTTACATACAGAGTGTGTGGACCGGGCATGTTAAAAATACACAAAAGTTTTTACTGTGCAAAGCTTTTAGATCCGATCTACAGCTCAAAAACCACGCACCAAAACTAATTTTCGACTTCAAATTCGTAATCTAAGCAAAATTTTCGATAGGAATAGATGGTCTTTTACGCAAAAAAAAAAAAAAAAAAAAATTGTCATTTTTGGCCCTTATATGGGCTTTTTGGAAATTTTAATGCCAATGCGACACCTCAAGAAGCCGTTTAAAAAATCTGAAAAAATTCAGGATTGATACTCTGCCTGTAATGAAACTTTTCCCGATGTAGGAGTTTTTAAATTCCAAAAAAGTTGATTCTCGAACCACCCTAATATACTGGTAGCCATACTTAAAAAAATATATAGGCGTCAACTTTCAATTCGCCAGTCTCTTTTTATATAGGGTCTCTAGATTCAGCCACAGACACCTCTAAGAGGCGGAGCCCTTTTTGGGAACGACAGGCCTACATACAGGCCTATCTTAAAATTGCTATCATTCACTGCTTTCGTTAGTTTTCTTACGTCACTAATCTGTAAACATTGATATTCACACCATATTCCTACCCTAGCTCCTGTAATAATTGTCAACCTAAAAGAGCAGCATAACCCAGCTTGCCTTATTCAATCATCAGCTCTCCAAACCAACAAACAATTCGCTAATTTTCATCCCATTCAGCTGATACTACCGCAATTTGTCTAAACACGACAAAAAGGAAAGAAAAAAAAAAAAAAAAAAAAAAAATCGATCAAACAAACAAAACCTCAGATCAGGTAAAAGTCATGTTTGGATAGTAAGTACACGGTATATAATTGATTGTTTTGTTAAGAACATGTTTATTTGACAATCTGCCCTTCCTTTCAGGTAACATCTTGATTTATTTGTTCCTCGTTTTGTTTGCACTGTTCGTACGTCCGAGCATATGACGATTGTTTACGCATGCTCCGCTCGGTTTTTTTTTTTTTTTTTTTTTTTTTTTTGCTCCATTTTATGAACCTTTTAAATCAAAGAAAACGAGCTTCCTCTTTCTCGCATCGTATACATTACGTTTAAATACGCTCATCCGGTAGCTCATTTACAACCAAAACAAATGATCGAAAATTCCAAACCTTACAAAAAAAAAAAAAAAAAAAACTTAATTACCACATCATTTATTTATGTTAGAGGGAAACGAATATAAAATAATAGTAAGTCGTGCGTGTTTAAA
This sequence comes from Liposcelis bostrychophila, assembly GCA_037577465.1. NCBI lineage: Eukaryota > Metazoa > Arthropoda > Insecta > Psocodea > Liposcelididae > Liposcelis > Liposcelis bostrychophila. The sequence goes on along the minus strand of CM075209.1, from coordinate 15,387,949 downwards.
TTCAACTTTATTATCATTAAAAAAAACTGATTGGTGAAGCCTTGTCCTTGTGAACCGAATCGACTTAGAACTTACTTCTTTTTTAGCTACCTACTGTTTGCTCAAATTGCCACGGGCTCTTTTTATTTGTTTTTTCCCACTTATTTTTTTTTTCCGAAAAAATTGGCATATTTGCGCAATATCTTACGAGGAAAAGACCTTCCATTTACACGACAAGACTCCTTTGTACAATTATCGTCGCTTTTAAAGCCCATTTTTTTGAAAAAAAAAAAAAAAAAAAAAAAATCTCTTGTACCCACGACCTTAGTTCACGACTGAATTGAATTGAAAAAAGATTTATAAGAGAAGAAAAAAAAAGAGAAAAAAAATATAATAAAAATGCGAGGTTATGCATATTTAAAGGACATGTTAAAAAACATACTTTAATATTAATTATCCGTGCGCGAGGTATTAAATCCGTGTGAGAATTTTCAGTTCCGGTATTAACCCGGTTATTATAAAAAATAAAATCGCTGAAGAAAAAAAAAACGATAAATTGATTTATTTTAAAATAAGAAGAAAAAAAAAATGGGATAAAGCGTTTCGGCTATAAAACCGCGATCCAGTAGCGAAAAATCATTAAAACTAAACATGCAAAACGCAAGTAAATAAATAAGCACATCATAAATAAGTAAAGTAGCACCATAGTTCCTGTAGATTACGTTTTTTATTGCTAAAATTGCAGTTATTTGTTGATGGCCTTTTGTTCGCTCTGGATATTGTAGGTTGTCTGAAGCTGTTTTCGTCTTATAGGGAAGACGGATTTAATCTTTTTTTTCTTTTTTTTCTTCTTTTTTGTGACTAATGTCGGGGGGAAAGGACCAACCGAACTGAGATGAAACGTGGGGGTAGGTAAAACATGGGTGATGAAACATGGTGAAACATGGGGGTGGTAAAAAATATGGGTGGTGAACCAAGGTGAAACATGGGGTTGGGTGAAAAATGGGTGGTGAAACAAGGAGAAACATGGTAGGTGAAACATGGGTGATGAAACATGGTGAAACATGGTAGGTGAAACATGGGGGTGGTAAAAACATGGGTGGCGAAATAAGGTGAACCATGGTGGGTAAAACATGGGGATGGGTGAAAAATGGGTGGTCCCCAGTCAAAGTCTTTTATTGATAATCAGTAATCGAATTAGCAGTAAACTTATATTAGCGAATTATTGATTGTCAGTACAGTGCGCGCCACATAACTTGGCCGGTCGCTAATGACGGTAAAAAAGGTTTTTTTGGGTGGAATCACAAATCTTTACTTGAGCGTTTGCTTGCATTAGAAAAATAGCTGTATTTAAAAAACCCACCCTTAACAGAAACCTGAAACTTTGTCGTACCTACTATGGAACCTTTAAAAGTCGTATCTCCCTGGGTTTAACTTAATGGTCAGTCCATTTTTAACCTTTTTAAACGATTACAAGTCTTTGAGCAAGAACCGTTTAAATGCCCATTATTTTTCGTTAACATATATACTTTTGACCCAAAACCATTTTCAGGTTTCTCAAGTCTGACCAGGAAGTGCAATTTCTCACTTTCATCATGTTTATGTCTGAAAATGTTATTCCGATCCGTTAAAATTAAGGGTAGTTTTCGCTCAGAAGAATAACAAAAATGCAGTAACTAGGGGATGACCGTAATTAGCGACCGGCCAAGTTATATGGCGCGCACTGTACTTTGGTGGTAAGATCAGTGCTTTTTTATTGGCAATTCAAATAATGATCAATGAGACTTTTTTTAGGGGTGAAACACGGAGAAACATGGTAGCTGAAACATGGGGTGGGTGAAACATGGGAGTGGTTTCATCATGGTTTCATCACGAGATGAAACATGGGTGCACAGGTTGTTTACTCTTATAAAACTCTTGGGGAACAACTCTTGGTTTCTGGTCTTTTCATCAAATTTTAAATTGATTGATTTTGACATTAAAATGATTCATCGAAATTTTGTACAGAACCAGTGAAATAAAATACACACACGCACATCACCAGGCTTTTGCAGCAGCGCGGATCGAAACTTAAAAATTTTTGAATTCGAACATGGCACTATGCGGAAAAGTTGTGTCTTAGGGCCAATAGTAACACGGAATTTTTTTCAAATTTTTAGGTCAGCACTTTCGGCCGTCAAAGTTTTACATGTTAAAGGATAGGTGATTTCGGCCATTTTTAAAAATCTCGTTCAAAAATTGTCCAGAAGCCTCAATTACTGTAAAAGTATATCTGTTTGGCGTTTTTGAGGTCGACAAATCTGAATATGACCGAATTATTTTTCTAGGGATCTTTTAGGGAAATAAATTTTTTTTCGTCGGTTGTCTTCTGACAGGCATCCCGCCAGTCCCGACCTTCTCGCATCAGTCGCGATGTTATCTTCCCATCTGATCCGATGTCTTCCCTGAGGCCTGAGACAATAAACTTTTGGTAGTCAAATGAAAAGACAAAGTGGCAATGGTAAAATGAGTCGAAATCACTCCGACAAACGGACGAAGTGAATTACAAAGAAATTCCTTCGGATTTTAACCTTATTAGCAGTAGACAACGGATTTTCCGTAAAAGATTTTACCAAGAAATTGAATCACCGGTGACTCACTTTTTTTTGCAAGAAATACTTACTCAAGATTGAAAAGAAATTATTGCCAGTGACTCACGCTCAGATAGAACAGCCAAAGCCAGAGGTATACCTAGGTTACCTACTTAAGCCATCAGTCGAAGAACGGTTAAACCTAAAAATTTAAGAACGAACGACCTTAAAGCAAGCTGTGGTTGTTAAAATCTTGCTCACTGGTGAAGCCCCCCATCCCAAACCGGAACAACAGATAGAATGCAATTTTATTTGAAAATTAATTTCACACTAAATACAATTCGAATTTTCGGGCTCATTTTAGACTGTCGCTCCCTTTCCCTTCCAAAAAAAAATTCCTGGATCCGCCGGTGGTCCTGCTAGGAATATAAAATAGTAGCTCTACCAAATATAAGAGATTTGTAAGATCGGCAGACAATTAAAAACCAAAAAAAATGGCGTCACTTTCGATGACCAAGACAATAATTTGCCTTTCTGTTCCAAGAGACTTAAATATTTATTTCAATTTTTCACAAATTTTTCGTCACTTGGCCTTTCGCTTAGCTCGAAACCAAATCACGAAAAAATTTTGGAATTAGAAGAATATCAGAAGATTATGGCCATAAGGATTTATTTATATAATTATCAGCTGTCTTTATGACCTTAAAAGGAAGCTCATCCATTTAAATATCAAAAGATTAATTTCAGCTCAAAAGCTCATGGAGTTTTTATAATTAAATTTAGAAAAATTCCCTTGGATAAACTCTTCTGCTTATATCAAATGATTTCCGCACCTAAAATTTTAGGTCCGAAAAATGACCTTTTCAAATTTAAATGGGTGGTGATAACGCGGAGAAGCATGGGGTGGGTGAAACATGGGTGATGAAACATGAGTGGTGAGACATGGTGAAACATGGGTGGTGAAACAAGGTGAAACATGGGGGTGGGTGAAACATGGGTGATGAAACATGGTGAAAAATGGTGGGTGAAACATGGGTGGTGAAACAAGGTGAAACATGGGGGTGGGTTTCAAATTTCTGGTTCCAAATTTCTTGGTTTTCAAATTTCTGGTTTCAAATTTCTTGGTGTAGTGTTAGTCACCATGGGCCTTACCACCACCTTGAAAATCTCACTAATAGCCTGTCATAACAGGAAACAGCAAGTCAGGCACAGGTCGCAGCAAGTCCAAAATTTACAAAAAAATCTCAAGAAAAATATTCATCTTAATTGCGCATTATAAAAATTCACACAATACGCAGTAAATTCGTTATATTGACAATATAATAATTATTATATTCAACATCTATAACGCTATATAGATTTTAAATAGTTTCAAGAACGCAATTATGAACGACTTTGCAATGCCGGATTCCTCGACAACAATTGTTATATCTATCACGGCTTTATTACGCCTAGCCAAGTAGAAATCATCTTTCATCATTCAAATCTTTTTTTTTTTTTTTTTTTTTTTTTTTTTTACAGGATGTTATCTTCTCTTCGCTGTTCCGAAAATCAAGGACGTTGCATTATCTCGGGATTGCCCATTCCATCATATCAAATATATTTTTCTGTTACTCGTAAATAGGTCGAAGATTAGTGTGAAAATTACCCTTGCCTAATTTAATTTGTTGGATGGGTTGTCCTCTTTTGATGAATTATCGCATGTTAATTACACAATTTTGTTGTCACATCTTTTTTGATTCCTTCATAAATCTCTTCATTCGTTTCAGGCATTCACATAATTTTTTTTTTCTGTCTTTACGTTTCCTAGAATTTCTTTCCGAAAAAAAAAAAAAATCTGCACACTTCCTTTTTAAAAAAAAACTACCGAATAATTTTTTTTTATTTTTATTTTTTTATTTTAATAAAAAAAAAAGGTAAACCGCACGGGTTAATTCGGGTTTGAGAATTAATAACAATCGTAGGTTGGAATTGGAATCCAAATTTAGTAGTCGCAGTAGTTTGTAACAAATGAGCGGTTGAAACGTTGTCCAAAATGATTGATTCGAAGGCCTCTGACTTAGAGTGACGCATGCGCGATGGACCGAAGAATGGATGACCTTCCAGAGCACTATTGTGCTCCGATATGACTGATGGAAGCTGTGTTGTTGCTGTCATATTCCCTCCTTCGGGGCAAACTCCCAGCACTTCATCACTGACATGCTCACGGCTTTTGTAATTACGGGATTTCTTATTCTTTATTAACCATCCTTGACCCTCCACCTCGGACATCTTTATTTAAATTCGATATCGGGACTGTACAAATTTCTCAAATCATTTTGTTAAACCTCCAACAAAAGAATACAAAAAAAAAAAATTGGGAATGTTGTCCCAAATTACTAACAAGGCTGTCACTTCCTGTTACTTCGGCAAAAGAAAAAAAATTGCGGTTAAAATCTCAACGTGCGAAAAATATATAATCCAATTAACCAACTAAAGTCACGCAATATTAAAAATATTAAATCTGACCGAATGATTTATAGCGCAATCAAAATGCTTTAAGACCACCCACGTATCATTATATTTATTTATTTATTCAAAAAATTAAAAAAAGAAAAAAAAAAAAAATTCGACAGCGAATTCCCTGCAAAAGTCTCTGAAAAAATTCGACCTTAAAGGTTAACTTATTTCAACGCAGCGAATTACTAATCAGCAGACAAAATGGAATCACTAACCATTCTGACCTTCCACAGAGTCTTGATTGATCGATTGACTGATTGCTCTCTCACCTGTTGATCTTTTTCGGTTTTTTTTTTATCATCTTTCTCCGGGTTATCATAAGAATTTACATAAAAGTGCAGCACAGTGGTTTCGAATTAAAAACAAAAAAAATAGCCAACCAAAAATTTTTCTTACGGAAGGTAGTGATGGCGATGAATTATCGATAAATCGAGACATCGATATATCGAAAGAAAAATTATCGATATTTTTTTTCGATATGGAGAATGAAAAATTATCGATATAATTTCGATGTTGAGAAAGAAAAATTATCGATATTTTTTTCGATGCTGAGAAATTCTAAATACCGGAAGAAAAATTATCGGTATTTTATTCGATATATCGAAAGAAAAATGATCGATTTTTTTTCGATGTTGAGAAAGAAAAATTATCGGTATTTTTTTCGATACTGAAATATTCTAAATTCCGGAAGAAAAATGATCGATATTTTTTTTCGATATGGAGAATAAAAAAAATGATCGATATTTTTTTCGATATTGAGAAAGAAAAATTATCGGTATTTTTTTCGATACTGAGAAATTCTAAATACCGGAAGAAAAATTATCGGTATTTTATTCGATATATCGAAAGAAAAATTATCGATATTTTTTTCGATCTTGAGAAAAAAAAAGATCGATATTTTTTTCGATACTGAGAAATTCTAAATACCGGAAGAAAAATTATCGATATTTTATTCGATATATCGAAAGAAAAATTATCGATATTTTTTTCGATCTTGAGAAAAAAAAGATCGATATTTTTTTCGATACTGAGAAATTCTAAATACCGGAAGAAAAATTATTGATATTTTATTCGATATATCGAAGGAAAAATTATCGACATTGAGAAACAAAAATTATCGATATTTTTTTCGATATAGAGAAATTCGATATATCGATAACTTATTTTCGATAATGAGACAATTTGATAAGTTTTCAAATCACTGATTACTCCTCTTCTGGACTTTGGCGTTGCCGCTTTAGCCAGTCACCCTGTAATTAGCAATTTTTGAACTCTCTGCCAATTTTAAAATTTTTTTGGAAAAAAAAAAAAAAAAAAAAAAAAAATTGAAGCCTCGGTCAAAAAAACTTCTTAAAATCAGATTTTTAACTAAATAAAAATTATTCGACTTTTCAATACCTCCCAAGTACTTCCAAACCATTTAAGCTCAGAGCTGAATTTTCTTGGAAAATTTTTAAAATCTGAGGCTTTTATTCTCGTCAGTGGAGAGATCTCCAAAATTTAATGTAATAAATGAAAAAATAATAATAAATAAATAAATAAAAAACAACTTTGGTTTTTTTTTTTCAAGGAAATGAAGCAGAACTAAATTGTAAGCGATTCTTAAACTTTTTCCCGAAGATTGTTCCACTTGATTCGTTAAATAGAATGGCTGTCTTACTCGTGCTTGTGGTTTTTTTTTCTTCTCTTCAGACAACGATGGAATTTCTCGTGAATTATTTTTCAATTTGGTTTTACTATAAACAACCGAGTAAATAAATATCGTCGTTTAGCTGTTAAAATCATGAAACGCTTTCCTATTTAATCACGAATAATTAAAATACTTCGTTTACTTTAGGGCATTTTTTTTTATTATTTTACTTTTTTTCGGAAAATTTTTTTTTCTTTCGTTAAATAATAATTTTGTTTGATAAGAGTGAGTTTCAGAGGAAGCCCCAGCTTTTTAACCTACTGTATACTGTCCAATGATTCGTCACGGTTTTTTTATATTTAAGTCTGTAATTGGTAAATCGCTTTGCCCAATTCAAATCTTCCATTTTTATTATTTTTTTCTTGACCTTTATAAAAGACCGTTGACCCTTTACCAGGAAAATTTTTGTTTCATCTTCCAATATAATTGTGCATAAATAATAGGGTGCCTGTTTTGAGGGGGTGTAAAATATTTTTTTGTGGATTTAATTTTTAGGTCTTCAAATCCGATTTCAACTCTCAGCTAACATACTTTCTTATCATTTTCAAAAAAACATAAGTAAAAATAACAAACAAATGGTAATTATTTTTTTCACCAGAGTGACACCGGTCATCACAACAAAACAATAGGCTATCAACTGTAATAATTAGAGATTTATGACTCTTAACATTAAAAGAAAGAAAAAAAAAAAAAAGCCGATAGGTAACAAAGTGAAAACCGCGACTGAAAGTTAACGGTTAAAAAATTAACCCGACCTTTTTTAATATGAGGAGAAAATATATGTTAGGGAATGGGAATTTACGACAAGTCGTTGGTTTTACGATCTAATTGCAGGCATAACGAATGCAAAGATGCAACGAGCAATTAGTGCATCTTCATTCTTAATTATCCGTTTTATTACAACCGATTGTTCATCTCGCATGTATGCAATATATCACACCATGGGATTAGCGCTCGGTGAACGATCCGATATGTGAGCAAATGAGTTGAAAAAAAAAAAAAAGGTTTTGAACCCGCGATGGTAAATAAAAACGTCTGCTCTCTCTCCAAAGGGGAACGAGATATTATCAAAATTAAAAAATAATTTTTCCGTTTCGAATTCATTCGTTACGTTATGTTAGGGAGTGAGACTAAAGGAGAGAGAGAAAAAAAAATTGTGAGTAATTGCTGATTTGATATTTTTATTAGTTGCAGGGCACGGGACGGAATTTAAAGGAATAATCCTGAAGGGAAAGGGCAATAGTTTTGGCAATTTTCCCGGGTTGTTTCGAATAGGGTTAAACATTTTTTTTTAGTCACAATATTCATTTCATCTGCTTATTCCATCCTTGTAATTTTATGTTGATTTCCCTGATCGGAACTAGCATTTTCCGCGCATATGAAGTTTTTCGTATGCAACTGTGTGGAAGCTCTGAAGGGTCCAGTATTAGGTTTTTTTTATTGTTTGTTCCTGAACAAACAACGTTTAATAAATAAATTGCCTGTTTCGGAACAGGCAGTTGTTTATTGATTGTCTGTTCCGGAACTGGCGACTTTAAATTCATTGTCTGTTCTGGAACAAGCAATGTTTGTTCTGCAATTGACAGTGGTTAATAATTAAATCGTTGTTCCGGAACAGATAATCAATAAAAAATTGTCTGTTACGGAACAGGCAATTTACTTATTAAACGTTGTTTGTTCCGGAACAGGAAATTTACTTATTAAACGCTGTTTCATCCGGAACAGACAATCAATAAAAAATTGTCTAAAATTATCTACAAAATTTCCGGTACATGCAATTTACTTATTAAATGTTGCTTGTTCCGGATCAGACAATTAATAAAAAATCTACAGTTCCTGAACTGACAGTTTTAAATTCATTATCTGTTCCGGAACAAGAGATTGTTTATTGATTGTCTGTCCCAAAAAAAACATTGCTTGTTCCAAAACTGAAAATTTTAAATTTATTGTCAGTTCCGCAACAAGCAATGTCTGTTCTGGAATTGAAAATGTTTAACAATTAAATCGTTTGCTCCGGAACAGACAATCAATAAAAAGTTGTCTCTTTCGGAACAGACAATCAATAAACATTGCCTGGAGCTGACAATTTTAAAATCATTGTCTGTTCCGGAACAAGCAATGTTTGTTCTAGAACTGACAGCGGTGAATAATTAAATCGTTTGTTCCGGAACGGACAATTTTTTATTGATTTTATGTTCCGGAACAGGTAATTTACTTATTAAACGTTGCTTGTTTCGGAACAGACAATCAAAAAATTGCCTAAAAATATCTAAAAAACTTTCGGTACAGGCAATTTACTTATAAAATGTTGCTTGTTCCGGATCAGAAAATCAATAAAAAATTGTCAGTTCCAGAACTGACAGATTTAAATTTATTGTCTGTTCCGGAACAGGCATTGTTTATTGATTGTCAGTCACAGAAAAAACATTGCTTGTTCCAGAACTGACAATTTTAAATTTGTCTGTTCCGGAACAAGCAATGTTTGTTCTGGAACATACAGCGTTTAATAATTAAATCGTTTGTTCCGGAACAGATAATCAATAAAAAATTGTCTGTTCCAGATCAGATAATCAATAAAAAATTCATTGTCTGTTCCGGAACAGGGAATCGTTTATTGATTGTCTGTCACAGAAAAAACACTGCTTGTTCCAGAACTGACAATATTAAATTTATTGTCTGTTCCAATGTTTGCTCCGGAACAGACGATCAAGAAAATGTTGTTTGTTTCAGAACAGGCAATCAATAAAAAATTGTCTGTTCCGGAATAGGCAATTTACTTATTAAACATTGCTTATTCCGAAACAAGCAATGAACCAAACCGTGTCAGTTTCGGAACAAACAATAAAAAAAAACAAAAAAAAAAAAAATAGATACTTGACTCTTCAGGGCTTCCGTAACTTTGAGTTAAAGTAATGCCCTCTACATTAAAAAAATTAATTCCCAAGATTTGGTCTTCTTATTTTTTAATAGTTTATCAACTATTTACGCAATTTCCGGCTCATCGAAATAAAAATTCCACTTTTTATAAAATTCCAATTTACGAGATACAAAATTAAGATTGTTAATTGTTTTAATTGTCACCAGTTAAAAACAAGAAAAAAAACGATCGTAACCTTGATAAAATTTTTTTAAAAAGAAAAAAAAAAGATAAAGAAGAAAGACAAACATTATAATTTTCCCGTATTATTTTGGTGTTTAAACAGTTCTTTGATGTTAGTGTTTTGGTGTACATAAAAAAAAAAAAAAAAAAAAAAAAAAAATGAAGAGCGAAATCAAATATTTGTATGAATTTTTAATGGGAGGTCCAAGTGGATACCGATGTTGAAGTTAAAATATTTCTATAGCTCTGATTTTTTTTTTATTTTAAAAATCACCTTGGGCATGTTATAATATACAGAAGTTCTTATTGTATGGTTTATTAAATATTTGGGAGCGGTCTTTTATGAATTTTTTTTTAGAAATCAACTTGTTTCGGTAAAAAAAAAAAAAAAAAAAAAAAAAAAAAAATCAAATACAATATTTACATTTATCTCGAAAAATTTTTTTACAGTAATTTCTTACAAATTTGATACTGGTTATTCTGCATTAGGTGTTAATGTAGCGTTGGCCATTCCTTTATATTTAAAATGTACATAGAGGTGTGAATGCTTGAGGGAGCGGTTTTTTTTTTTTTTTTTCGTAAAAAAGAAGCATCTTTATGAGGATCCTGGTAAACGTCCTTTTTTTTTACGAATTATATATATGTCAAGGTCTGTTTCTCCCACGTTTTTTTTTTTGTAAATTTCACCAGTCTCCGTGATGTAATTTTAGGATTCCAATGTTTTATTGACTGCAGCTAAATTTAATTACGCACTTTATAAGTTACACTTGCATGCATATTGATAAATGCGATAAAAAGCAACCTGTGAATGGTCGTATAAAAATCCCGAGACAATGTTTTTTTTTTTTTTTTTTTTTAATTTTTAATGTACTATAAATTACGAAATTAACACGATGACCTCCATTCTATTCTTCATGTTCGATATTTCCGTTTAGAGAATTATTAGTTCCGTTATGTAGAATAAGAAAATAGGGGATGAAAGCAGGACACGAGACTTGAATGATTTCATCATGCGATGTAAAATATGCTCTGTCTCCATAGGACAATTAATTGGAGGGTACAATTAATTGCACCACCGGAAATTCTGTATATTTTTGGAATTTTTTCTTCTGCTACCACTTTTTTTCGTTTTCATTATTTATTTATTTTTTTTTTTTTTTTTTTTTTGTGTTGGAAAAAATAATCAAAACAATGAAAATAAGTGGCAGCAGAAGAAAAAATTCCAAAAATATACAGCATTTCCTTACACAGGGGTCGTATATAAATTACGTAAGCACATTTAGGGGGGGAGGGGGTCCAAATTTGACATCTTACTCATAAGCTAAGCATAGGCGAAATGGGATAAAGCGGGCAAAAAGGGTCTAACCTATGCTTACGTAATTTATGCACAACCCCACAATTAATTCAACTGAATCTTTCACTATTGGCCGTTTCCCTGGTAAAAATGATAAAGACGAAGATTTCAGTTATCATTTTATCCTGAAAGTAGTATCCTATGATTATAAACAAGGAGACAATAGAGTTGTGAAATTATCATATACAGAGGACATTGTTAAATCGACAGAGAACCATTTGGTAACTTTGACAAAAGATAGTCCAAATTTCGCTTGTAAGGGGTCATGTACATATTACGTAAGCATTTTTTTTTTGACATTTTCAACCCCCTCCCCCATATTACGTTTTTTTTTTTTTTTTTTTTTTAGTGGAAACCAACGGCACTCGACTTCGGTAATTTTCCCCATAATTCATGGAAGTGAAATAAACTGAAATAAACCAATATAAACATCTACATTTAGGGTACAATTTATTGTACCTTTGGCCAATGGAGATGGCCAATGGATATTGGCCCTTGGCCATTGGCCAATGGAGATTGGCCAATTAATCGTAGGGTACTTATTTTTGTTAAACTTATTTTTAAATTACCATTGTTCAAAAGCTCATTTACACAAGAAAAAAAAGATCTTTCAGAAACATAAGTTTAAACCGGTAGGTCAAAACCAACTGCTTTATACAAAATATGTAGATGTAGAATTGTTAAACCAATGTAAAACAAGAAAAAATATGAATATGAGAAGGAACATGACAATACTATTTAAATCATTTATAGTAAAGTCCGATGATGAGATATAACCACCGATGAAATTGAAATAAATCATGCAAAATTTTGTACCCAGTAATTCAAAATTTAAAAAAAAAAAGTAGGAATTATTCAACGAAAGAAACGAAAACTCCATAAATGAAAAATAAACTATTAAAAATTAATAATATGGAAGCTTATGAATTAATTTTCGTAATATTTTTAAATAATCTTTTAATAAAATCTATTACAAAATATCATAAACATCTGTTGAGCGTTCACGGCGGGATTAATAAAAGAAAATTAATTCATCCCAGATTAAGATTAAGTTTTTTTTTTTTTTTTTTTACAACTTGTTAAGTATTGATGACGAATCCTCCGCAGTGCATACTTGAAATAAACATATAATAGATGTATTATTATTATTATTATTATTATGAATGATGTTAAAAGAATATGAGTGTCAAACCCGGCGAAGACAAGATGACCTACGTTTGGCAACTCATTGCAAAGCCATATTCGTTTTTTAAATAAACCTTGCCCACCAGCCCTCGTTGCATTTATTTCTCTACTTCTCAATCCTTCCTATAGTCAATACTGCACACATATCCTTCTTTTTGAAGCGTCCTGATGCGATTCAAACGTTCAATTCCCGTTATTAACCGAAAGATTATTAACTCTTCAGATATGATTTTTACGGCCTCCGATTTCTAATATATTAAAACATCGATCAATCCCCGCGTATTAATAATAATAATATTCATGCATAGTTCAATTAGGAAAAAAGCAGTAAAATGTCAGTGAGATCGAATCAACCGTATAATAAAACTGGAATATCCATGTGCATGAGAATAAAGAGGATATCGATATTTTTTTTGCATAAGACATTCCAAAATATATATCATTTTTTTTTCTCTTTTCAAATTTAATTAGCAACGGCATAATTTTGCAAAAAGAAAAGAAAAGAAAAAATTTATTTTTCGACATACGTGGGTCAGAGGGTGACATTTAATAACGACATCTATTGAAGAGACTTTTAACAAGGAAAAAAAAAATATTATTACATAATTCCTCAACATTTTTCACGACTTATTTGACATACAATGGTTTTTAACCGTTGGGGTTATGCAATTGGAAATCGACGAATATATACATCGCACACACATATATGCAATTAAAATATAATTATTATTAAAATTAGCCTTTTATATTATTTTATTGGTGTTCTTATTAAGTTGTAACGTTTCGAATACTAATAATAACGATGTCTGATTTTGTAACTTCCTTTTTTTTTTTTTTTTTTTTAATATGCTGCCATACCATTTGCGTGATAAGAATGATGGGTTGCTTCATTCGAAATAAGGGATGTCTAGATTTTAATGGACTGGCATGAGACTTTAGAAATACCAACAACAGGTCGACAAAATAGGAAAACGTTTTTAAATCTGTCCCGATTTAATAAAAATTACGTCAATACCTTTATCCAAAAAAGAAAAAAAAATTAAATTTATCTTTAAAGAGGTTTATGCCAATAGACTGATGTAATGATGGCGATAAGTTTGAAATATATCGATAAGTCGATAAATCGCCAGAAATGATCGATATGTTTATTGATAAATATATGAAATATTTAATTTTTAGTTTCAAAATTCCATAAAGGAAAAAAAGCAATTCAAAAAATATACTCCTATAGCAACAAAAAACTGAAATTAAAAATAAAACGACATCAAAATTTCCTTAAAGCCGAAATTCAAGATGGTGGACAAGTAATTCTCAAAGACTTACATCTAGAGTCTTAAGTCAACTAAAACGGTGAAAAATCGGCAGAGATTTACAAAATCTCTAATTACAGGGTGACTGGCCAAAATGTCAACGCCAAAGTCCAGAAGAAACGGGGAAATCAATGATTTAAAAACTTATCGAATTGTCTCATTATCGAAAATAAAAGTTGTCACTAGTCTGATGTTGTGGCCGCCTTTCAGGTTTTAAAAGTTTCAAGCATCTTGCTCAAACCGTTCAAAACTTTTTTCGGGGGGAGGGAGGCCATTGCCCCCCATTGGATCCATCAGTGTTCAGCTCAAGAAAGAACGATGTTTTATTTACAACTGGATTTACGGACAAAAGTTTAAATTTTAGGTATCTACCAAACCATTTTGACTTATTCTCATATTTTCGGTACAAGTTTCAACTTGATCCAAGCAAACATGAACCCGCGAAAAAAAAAAAAATCGAATATTTTTGACCGAAAAATTTTTTTTTGAAATTATTTTTCACATACACGTCAGACCAAGTTGAAACTTGCACTAAGGATTCCAGGATAAAAGAGTTGGTTAGGTATCTGGATTTTTTCATCACAAATCTAGTATTAGATGAAACAGCCAAACCTCTCGCTACACGGTAAAAAAGTTTATGTAACAAGTAACATTATTCACTGGTTTAAAAAAAGTCTACATGGATTTTCTATGTAAATTTTACATAAAACGATTATGTTGCATCAATCAGATTCTTGATCAGCCAACAACAAATTTTTCAACATACAATGTTTCAAATTTTAACATAAAAAGTGTTACATATGAAATATGTAGCCCTTTTTAACACGGTTAACATAAAATTTTTTACCGTTGTCCTGTCTCCATTGGCCAATTGACCGAAGGGTGCAATTAATTGTACCACCGGAAATTCTGTATATTTTAGACTTGTTTCTTCTGCTACCACTTTTTTTATGGTTTTGATTATTTTTTCAAACACAAAAAATAATGAAAACGAAAAAAAAAAAAGTGGCAGCAGAAAAAAAAATCCGAAAAAGTACAGCATTTCCGGTCGTGCAATTAATTGTACCCTCCAATTAATTCTTCAGAAAAGACAGAGCTCGTGCATTTATTTACTAAGGTTTTTTCTTAAATAAAATTAAATCACATGCAAAAAATTGTTCTGAGACTAATTTCAATTTTTTAAAACGGTTTAGCGAAAATTTTAGATGTTCGAAATTCTGCACCTCGGAGCCAAAAGCATTAGAAACTTGTCACTTGATCGTTTTTCTTACGGTAAGAGCGAACATTTTAATTTTTTCAAATTCGACGTTTTGGCTCTGAAGAACAAAATTTGAGTAATTCAAGCCAATTTTGTTTTGCAACTTGAAAACTTTGAAATATTATTTCAGTAAAATCTCGTCAACTTTCCACCCCCTCTTCGCCAGAAAAAATTGATCTTCTTTAATTGGAAGTTTGGTGGAAATCTTAAATTGCATCTTTTAGAAATAAAAAAGAAGCAGTTTTTCCCAAGCCCCCAAAGCCTGATATTATAGAGATAATTACATCTTAAAAGATAAAATAATTTTCGCTTGGAGAGATAATTTCTTTCAGCTTTTATTCTTTTCAATTAAACCCGATTTATCAGTAATGCTCTGTCTCCATTCCATTGTACAATTAATTGGAGGGTACAATTAATTGTACCCCCGGAAATGCTATATATTTTTGGACTTTTTTCTTCTGCAACCACTTTTATTTTTAGTGTTCGAAAAAATAATCAAAACCAGGGATGATTGTTTTAAAACAAATTGGTTTAAAACACGGTGTTTTAAAACGTTTTAAAACATTTGAATAAAAAACACCGTTTTAAAAATTTGTTGAATAAAAAATAGAAACGAATTTAAAACATTTTGAACGTGTTTTAAAACATGTTTTAAAACGTTTTAAAACCAGGCCGAATAAAAGACGTTTTAAAACGTTTTAAAACATGGGAAAATAATATAAAACGTTTTAAAATGTTTTTTATTAAAAAATGTTTTAAACAGCAACCCTGATTAAAACGATTTTAAAACAGTGGCAGCAGAAGAAAAAAGTCCAAAAATATACAGCATTTCCGGTGGTACATTTAATTGCACCCTTCGAGTAATTGGCCAATGGAGACAGGACATAAAATCTTCCTGCTTTTCGTTCGATTTTCCTTTCAAGCGCAGTAAAAACCGGTAAAGTTTTCTTTTTTTAATTATATTTAACGATTTAAACGCTTAATTAAAATACCGAGAAATTCAATTCTAAATTTTTCCTGCTTATAATATGTAGAAATTAACATTCCGTTAATTAAACAGTCAATAAAAAAAACCGTGTTTGTCTTACTACAATATATGAGAAGATTAAAAATTTATTCATTTCAGGCGCCTTATCCTTTATTTTTTTATAATCGCCGCTCGGAACTTTTACAAATAAATAAAAAAAAACAACAACACCGTTAAGTCGGGTAGTCAAAGGGTGGGTGTTTTTTTTTTTTTTTTTTTTTCCGCAAGAAAAGAAAAATCCACAATAAATCGATTAACGGGTTTTTTTCTTCTCTCCTTTTTTTCGGTGTCCCGGACGATTATTCATCCTTCGGTCCGAAAAAGGAATTAGGTCAGTATGCGGTCTCAAAGTTTTGAAAACACTCCCGTTGGGGGGAAGACACAAAACAATTTTTACAAGAAAAACATTAAGAAAAAAAAAAATATTTGTCGACGTCATTAATCATTTCGTACAGAAAATAATGTCGTGTACCTGTTACACTCGTCAGATTTTCTAATCCCTATTTTTTTTAAAAAAATCGAGTTTCTTTCGAATCCAACGTTTCTAGACGGTTTCTTTTTATATTTTGCCCTGGAACAACGGAGCGTTTTGAAACGAATAATCATCTGACAGGAATTTCTTAAAAGGTACATTGCTTCGTGTTGTCTAATGTTCTGCTTCTCTTTCAAAAGTTCCATTTGTGTACCTTTTTTTTTTTTTTTTTTTTTTTTTTTTGGCTTTTTTTTATTACCGGCCGAGTGTTTACCCCTCATTCATTGTAAGTCATTGATTAGGATATTATTAATATGTAAATCATTTAGTCTTCGAAAACTTAAGTTCTGCCTTTTTCTAGGAGTCGGCCAAAGTTTTCTAATGTCCAGTAATTTATTTTGTGATTGTGTTCCTGCTCCCGTTCACTTTTTTGCCCAAAACTGCTTTGGAAATTTTTTTTTTTTTTTAACTTTCCAAGTAGGTTATATATTATTGTCATACTGTATTTATTTCAAAACGAAATGTTTTTAAGTTTTCTTGAAATCTAAATTTGAAAGTCTAGCTTGTGTAGCTCTTGTTCACAAAAAAGGGCATGGCGCTTCATAGTGGCGCCTGGTCAAAGTTCAAAAGTTGGGCAAAAGGGTATATTTTGTTCGAATCATCGTCGCAGATTTCTAGTTTTACGAAATCGACACCTTCGCGACAATGCTCCCTGACTAAAATTGAGCAAAAGCAAGATGTTAACATTTCTTTTTTTCTTTTCTTTAAATTTTTAAAATGGAGCTTTAGGCAACCCTATCAACCTGGAAGGGGTAACTTTTTAATTTAAGTAAAAAGTCTTAAGATTTTAAATTATAAATTTGCTGGAAAAAAAGTTGTTTTTATTCAAAAACGTATTTTTTTACTCAAAAAATGTTAATTTTACCCAACCCAAGAAAAAGTGCGTTATAAAATTTTATAAACGTTCGGCACATTCTAAAAATTTATAAATAGTTATTTTATTTTATTAATATAAATAGTTAGTAGTTAATATTTATAAATATATAATTATCGTCCTGTCTCCGTTGGCGAATTAATCGAAGGGTACAATTAATTGTTACCACTGGAAATGCTGTATATTTTTAGAATTTCTTCTTCTGCTATCACTTTTGCACTGTTTTGAATTTTTTTCGAACACTAAAAATAATGAAAACGGAAAAAAAAGGGGGTGAAAAGAAAGGGGAGAGAAAAAAGTCCGAAAATGTACAGAATTTCCGGTGGTAAAATTAATTGTACCCTCCAATTAATTGTCCAATAGAGACAGAGCATATGTTATGTATTATATGTTATATGTATAATATATACTTTATAAATATATTTTATAATATTATAAACATTTATAACTATTTAGTTAATCGTTATAAATGTTTAAAAATAATTTTTAGAAATATAAAATAATTTTTATAGATGATAGAATGTTACAGATATTTATATATTAATAGTTATAATATACAGTTTATATTTATAATTATTTATAATTATTTATAATTATTTATAGTATTTAGTTATAAATTTTTATAAAATTTATAAATAGTTATAAATTTTTATAATGTAAAATCACGGTAAAAACTAAACTTTACTAAACTATATATTCATTTCGAGACAAATCCCACTATACTTATCATATGGGGGTCCTTTTATGGTCTTTTTTGAACATTTTTAAAGAAACAAAAGAATAAGGGAAATTTTCTTTCTTTTCTTGAAATAGGACCCAGGCCTAGTACATCTTAACACTTTCCTTTATCCAGTACACCAGTTTTCTACTGATTCAGAAATGAATATACGATGAATTAGTTCTTATGCTGTCGATTTGAATTTGTATATTTTTCTAACATTTCCTAATTTTTTCCAATTTCCAGTTTTTCTGTTCTTTTTTTATTCGGCAAAATAATGAAAAATTAAAATACCGAAATGAAGGAAGGCAGAAATGGTTGAAAAAAAAAATAATAAAAATAAAAAACGTGGAAGAAAAATTTAAAATGATATTTGCTATAAGATTTTATAACATTTTCCAAAACGTAGGCTTTTTTGGTGCATTATAAAATTTTATTATAGCGAATTTTAAATTCTTACAGCTGAATTTAATAACATTTTCTTTTTTTTTGGGATGTCAGTAGCATGTTCCAAACTGACTCAAATTTAGCAAACCTTTTTTTATGTACCTAAGTGCTTCATATTCAGTTAAATCGTCAAAATTTATGAGGTTTTCAAATCATATCGAAAATTGAATTAAAGAAAGAAAAAAAAAAAAAAAAAAAAAAAAAAAGGAAGCTTCGAAATCTTTTAAAACTTTTCCTAACTATTATGGAGATTTTCCTTTTTTACTGCAACTCATTTAAATTATGAATGGTCGGAGAATGCGACTGATAAAAAATTTATTCCCAAGGTGTAAATTCTGCAAGTTCAAGAAAAAACTCAGGTTTAGATTCATTTCCATCAGCTAACAGACTTTGAAGTTTTATTCAGGTTTTGATTATTTTTGTCCCTTCAGCTCATTTTTTTCAACGTTGACTTTTAACTACAAACATTGGTTTTCAACTAAGTTTCTTTCCAACAGGTCAAAGCTTAACGCGATCCTAATTCTATAAACCGAAAATGTTGAGGAATTTCAAACAATAAGTCAAAAATTTCAAACTAATCTCCACCCTCTCAACTTTCAAAAAAAGAAGATTTTACTAGCTTTTAAAAAAAAGTCTTGTAAATTTTGAAAATTCAAATTGAAAAAACCAAAATTTCTAATCGCTAGGTCGGTGATAAATCCTATCCTCGATATCCGGATAAATGGGAGATTTTTTTTATTTTTTAGAAAAAGCACATTATTTTTACTAATCCTTTGAATTTTATTTACAAAACGCAGACGGAAGGCATAAAATCGAATTTTTCATCATATTTGCATCTCAAATAATACCGCATTCCTTCCATCTTTTTTATATATATGTTTTGTGGTATAACAATCAGGAAACCAATATTATTACATAAAGTATCCCTCAAATCAAATATTGTAACCATTAAATTTCCTCGTAAATTCTCTTTTAACGACTTATAAAAAAAAAAAAGAAACTGAAAAAACTAACCTGAAATAACCCATCTTTCTCGACAAGATATCTCCAACATGCTGAATTTTCAGGTGAAACATCAGCAATTTTACCGGTCATCTGTCTCCATCAAAACAATGTGTATGACTCGATCACCAATATACAAAAAAATTCGTACAAGTATCCAAGGGGGGAAAACGATATAACTATTTTTTTTTTCTTTCTTTTCGACGAAAATCAACCCACTAATTTTTTAGCACATTATTTATTTTTACTTATTTTTTTTTTTTTTCCTACTTGAGTAAAACTTTCACATAAAATGACAAATGTTAAAACAAGTGGTGATTAATTTTCACTCCACGATATATAATTTAATGTCTTTAAAATTTATTATATAGACATCCTATTTTTAAAGAAAATTGACTATTTAAGCAATTACCCAGATTGTATATAACGCGCGTTAGTTTTTCACTTCATCATTCAAATTAATTTCAACACTTTTTTTTTTCTTTCTTCTTCTCTCTCTTTTCCCTTTTCTTTTTATTCTTATTAAATATGTGCACTTCAGTCATTTAATAATTTGCCAATTAGTTTGGAAGAAAAAGGACTAGCCAATTGTCTTAAAAAAAAAAATATTGGTCAAATAGCAACAAAAAAAATAAAAATAACAAAATGGCGAAAGAGGGTGAAATCCTGGGCGGGAATTAAACCTCAACCCTCCGTATTTTCCATCTACCGGCGGCAGTCGGAATCAGGGGGTTCGGAATTAACTCAAAACAAATTATTTTTGTTTCAAAAAACGAAAAGAAAAATGATTTGCTTAATTTGAAGAGGATACGGAAGTTTAAGCGACGGAATCAAGGCAGATCTAACCCCCCACGGTGATGACTAATCATTTTCTGCCTACATGATCCATTAACAAGATTGGACGGAGAAAATTCGGAATGATGATAGCAGCATGATACCCGAGGGGGGGAAAACAAAAAAAAAAATTAAAATTTTCCTCCTGCTTTTTCCATTAAAACTTACATTTCACATTTAAAATTTCCACGGATAATTTTAACCAAATTCAAAGAATCAAAATGATGTCACGTTTTATTTTTCCAAGCACCTCGTCACTACTCCGAGTTTTTTTTTTTCTTAATAAAAAAAACGATTTTGTAAATATTCCACAAGAAAACTGCACTTTTAGAACTGAAAACCAGAAAAAAAAAACTACCGAACAAATATCACTAGGAATACTGATACCGGAGGACGATAATTTCGAAACACATCGATGGATGTCCGGCGGGTAGAGACATCAAGAATGGGTACTTGGCATACATCTCCGATGGTTCTCATCCTTACTCCCACCACATCATACCGTCATCTTTCGAACCTGGGTGAGAATCTTATTCCTTGCTTGAGGTTAGACTCAGGGAGCGAGAGAGAGACAGAGAGATTAAAAAAAAGTAGCGCTCTTCAATTTTTTTTCTTAACGTTTTATTAATGCGCAATTCTTCGCGTAATTTTTTAAAGATTTTTTTTTTTTTTTTTTTAAATTTAGGAGATGCAATACTGTTGGTAAAGTCGGTGAGGGGAGGTCTGCCCGTAGGAAAAAGTGATGCAGAAAGTGTATACAATTTTTACAAAAGAAATGCAAAAATATATATGAAAAAATGTTTTTTCACATTTTTCCTAAAAATTTTGTTATTAAAATTTTTTTCCTAACCATTTTTTTTCCTAATTTTCAATTTCCCTAAAATTTTTTAATTCCTAAAATAAAATTTCCTAAAATGAATATTTTTCCTCATTTTGTATAACTCTAAAGGGACTTTAGGAAATTTTATTTTAGGAATCAGAAATTTTTTGGAAAATTAAAAATTAAGAAAAAAATTTTAGGAACCAAAATTTTTAGAAAAAATGGATTAGATTTATTTTCTTAGGAAGAATGGATTAGAAATTTTTTTTTTCTAGGAAAAATGGATTAGATGTGTATTTTTTTTAGTAAAAATGGATTAGAAATTTATTTCTTTTAGTAAAAGTGGATTAGAAATTAATTTTTTTAGGAAAAGTGGATTAGGAAATTATTTTTTTTTTTTTCTAGGAAAAATGGATTAGAAATGTATTTCTTTAGTAAAAATGGATTGGAAATGTATTTTTTTTTAGGAGAAATGGATTAGAAATGTATTTTTTTAGGAGAAATGGATTAGAAATTCATTTTTTTAGTAAAAGTGGATTAGAAATTTATTTTTTTAGGAAAAGTGGATTAGGAATTTTTTTTTTTTTTTTTTTTTTTTTTTTATAGGAATAATGGATTAGGAAATCATTTTTTTTTTTTAAGGAAAAATGGTAGGGAATTTTAAGTATGAAAATCTGGATGTGCATAATTTTTGCACAATTTATGCACATAATTTTTTTAAATCTTATGCTGCTTCTCCATTATGGTCCTAAATTAATTTTACAAAATTAATTTTATAAAATTACCGGAAATTATGCGCTTTTTCTTTCTTTTTTCATAACATATTTATTTTTTACAGATTTCTTATTCCTTTTTAAGTCATCCTCATGTTCGATTAGTAAAATAAAAGCATTATTCCCAATAATTTTATAAAATTAATTTTGTAAAATTAATTTTGAGCCATAATGGAGAAGCAGCATTAATGCGGGAAAATTTTAAAATATTATGCTCATTCAACTTTTTCTCCATTTTATGCATACTTATTTATGCATAATTTATGCAGTATGCATAAATGTGCAATTTTTTGTACAATTTATGCATCTCTTTTTCGATAGGGTGGATTTACATATCTTTTTCAAATACTACCCGTGGTGCAGTACATACTTTCCAGTATTTTCCACACAAAAATCAAATGATAGATTTTAAAAAAAATTGATCAAGAGATTCGAAACTGAAGAAATTTAGCATCCTTGGTAAAAATTCCAAATATTTTCTTCACGAAACAGGCTTGGTTTGTTCAAAATTTTTTTGGAAAAGAACAATTATTTGGCCCAGATCATTTCGCCAGTTGGTTAGTCGCGGCGTATTTTTCTTTTTATTTATTTTTTTTTTTTCATAAAAATGTTGCCGTAAAACCAAATTATCAAATTATCTGACCGAGATTTAGGAGCATCGGGAATTTTCCCGGCATCCCAGTTCGCCTGTCCGGACATGTCGCAAAATTGTATTTACAACCTTCTTCCAAAAAAATCTTCCAAAATAGAAGTCTACAATCAGCTGGAGCTGCTAGGGGAACTCAAAGATTTCAAACAACGAGCTTCGAATGATTTTTCGTAACAAATGGAATATCATAAATGGGAAAAATGGGACTGGCATACAATCAATGTCGGGAATGGGCATATAATGAATGAGGATGACATTTATAAGAATGGGGTGTTAACTATGAATGGGAAAATACCTCCATTTATATATTTTTCCAATCCCATATGCCAAAAAAAAGGGGGGAGACTTCTTATCCAAGTGGGAGGACCCCATATCTCCATTCCCGGGATTTCCGGGAAAAGAAAAAAAAATTTCCGGGAACCTTTTTTTAAATAGTCGGGGATACTTCTTCCCGGGAATAGAATTTTTCTCATTTTCGAAAATTGCCGATTCCCTCGACCGGTAATAATATCTATTTTATCAACTTTTTTCACCATTTATCGCATAAAATTTTCAGTATTGAAAACATTTACAAAAAATTAGAAATTTTTATTTCTACATCGTTTTTCGGGTCCGGGAAAATCGAAAATTTTAAAAGACGAAAAAAAGGAAAATAACCCTGATTTCCGTATTTTTTTGGGAAGTAAGTTCGGAAATAAGCGAAAGCATATAAAAAGAAATACGCTTGAGCCAAAAAAAAGAAATTATGTAAAAAAATGTCTAATCTTTACAACTATTTTCCCGGGATTTCCGGATAATCTAAACATCAATTTCCCGATTTTCGAGAAATGAAAAAGGTGATCAAAACGGGAATTTCCATTCCCGGGATTGATATTATTTTCTAAAAAAGGGAATTATCCCGATTCCCGAGAATGGAAATATGTCGCAAATTTGCAATCTCCACTCGAGAAAAATCCTAAACGTACCCTAGGATTAAAAAAGCTCATTATTTTTGCAAAAATTGTACTTCAGTGGAAAATAATACCTCCCCCCTCAAAAAAAAAGTTCTTTCTGATTCTGATTACCATAGCCCATTCAGTTTTACTCCCAAAATGATGATGGAATAAGTCAGCCCAGAAGCCAGGGTGGGCTAAGAAAATCCCCCTTGCGGGAAAATTCCTGCCTCATATTATTTTTCCAATTCTCAAATGTAATAAGGGACCATCAGAAGCACCCCCTAAAAAATTTCCGAGTCCCTCCTATCCCTTTTTATGGCTCAGGGCACGGAAATCGGTTGTTTTTGACCATATTCAGTCAGAAAAAAAAAAAATTAATATTATGAACAAGTTTTGTCTTGTCGCAAAACACCAACACAATACACAATGCAAAAAGCACATTCGCAACAAAGCAAAAATGCATTGCGACAACACACAAGTTGCTTCACAACCAAATATTTTTACCGTTTCCTCACGATTTTCAAGAAAATGTTTTGCCACAATGCGTTTTTGATTTCCTTTTTTGAGTGAATTCGTCAAAAGAAAATTTCTCGAAAATCAGGGGTCCGAAGCTTGAAAATTTTGGCCGATGCCGAAGCAAAATTCCGCGAGAGACAAGAAAATCAAACAAAAAAATTATCTTTTCCAAAAAAAATCTGAACTACCTCGCAATTTTTTTTCTTCATCCGAAGTCGAATCCCTATAAAAAAAAATTTAAAAACCCTCCAAAATGAAAAACAGTCTAATCCCCGGAGGCAAAAGAGCAATCAAGAAGGCAAGGTCGGCCATATTTATATTGGATTCGGTACTACCGGGAACTGAGTTTACCTTTGCCATCTGTTTCGTTAGTTATGGTTCGGCGATTTAGTTTGATCCATCGTCATAAGTCCAACATAAGCCCGTTTAAAGTCCAGGTTTTCCATCCAGGGACGGAATTAGGTGTTATTTTTTTTTTTTTTCCATTTTAATATTTCTTTTACGCAAAACCCGCGATTGAAGACTTTTTAAAAAGTGTAACTAATGAAATCTTTTTACATAAGAAATTGTCCGAAACATGCTATCAACCTTAAATTTTTCATCTCTCGGGTCTCCCTAATTGCGTTTATTAATGTTAAAAAGAGTAAGAAAAAAAAAAATAAGAAGACGTTATAAACTTAACGAGATTAGAATTAAAATGTTGCAATGATTGCATTCATCATTTTCAATTTTTTTTTCATGTCGAGTCGCATGTTTTTCTCGTTCTAATTTTTTACAAAAATCTTTTGTTCTATCCAAAAGAAAAAGAAAAAAAATGTTCCGTAAAACAAGAGTAAAAATTCTACTCCATAATTATCTTTTTTTTCGGTAGGCGGCGAATATTAAAAAAAAAAAAAAGGAAATATTTTAAAAAAGATTTGAATGCGACGGGATCAAAACTTAAGGAGCAGTAAGCGCGGCAATCGACTGAGTTGAATTTTACAAACGAACAGGCCCCACTCTACAATTTCAGGTATCATTGGACTGAAAACTCAACAGGTAACCTAAGACCTGAACTTGTTGACCCCTCCCACTTTTTTAAAAACTTGATAATATTATAAAATTTAAAATGGAGTTGGAATCTTGGGATTATTTTGTCTTGGAGGGACCTTGGATAACGATGAGGTCTTCTTCTTCTTCTTCTTCTCCTTCTTCCTCGTATCAAACAGGCGGTGTTTCCTGCCTTGATCTCCCTGATTATAGATTTTGAAAGGTCTTTTCATCTGTCTTCTTGTTTTGGGTTCCTTTTTATTTTTATTTTTTTTTTTCGAGGCAGATGCTATGTGTAAAAACTTAAAATCTTAAAAGAAATTATTGGAATTGAAAAAAAAATTTGGGCTTGGAGAGCAAATCAGTGTTGATATTAAATGGAAAAGGAAAAGCTAAATAAATTTTCAAAAAAAATCAGATTAATCAAAAAATACGAATTTAAACCGCAGAAAAAAAAATTGCGAAGACGCATCACTGGATGCAGTTTGCGAGCTTTACTTCAATATAGAGAAAATTTTATTATTAAAGCTTATTTTTTTATTTCTTATTTACTTATTAATTTTTCATTTCATAGATACTGAACTTTCATTTTTTGGAGTAGGACTAAGTCTTAAGTCGCTCCCCTGGAGCAATCTGTCTGTCTGTCTCATTGTCCTTGTTCGCACCAAAATAATTTAAAAAAATAAAATTTAGCATTTAAAGATAAGTTTTATAATATTAAAAATAGGTTAGTTAAAAGTTAATAATTTAACGTTAAAAAATTAAGATTTAAAATTTAATGCTTTGTCTCCATTGAAGAATTAATTATCGGTGGTACAATTAATTGTACCACCTGAAATGCTGCATTATTTTGGGCTTTTCTCTTCTGCTACTACTTATTTTTATTGTTTCGATTATTTTTAGTGTTTGAAAAAATAATCAAAACAATAAACAAAAAGTGGTAGCAGAACAAAAAAGTCTAAAAATATACAGTATTTCCGGTGGTATAATTACTTGTGCCCTTCGATTAATCGACCAGTGGAGACAGGACATAACATTAAAAAATTAGAATTTAAAAGTCAGCGTTTAAAAATTAAAATTAAGAATTTAAGGTTTAAAAATTAAAATTTAAAATTTAACGTTTTAACGTTAAAATTTAAAATTTAAGGTTGAAAATTAAAATTTAAAATTTAACGTTAAAGAATTAAAATTTAAAATTTAACGATAAAAAATCAAAATTTAAAATTTAAAGTTAAAAAATTGTAATTAACGTTTAAAAATTGTAATTAACGTTTAAAAATTGTAATTTAAATTTAACGTTACAAATTTAAAATTTAAAATTTAACGTTTAAAAATTCAAATTTAAATTTTAACGTTAAAAAATTGTAATTAACGTTTGAAAATTTTAATTTAAATTTAACGTTAAAAAACTAAAATTTAAAATTTAACGTTTAAAAATTAAAATAAAGAATTTAACGTTTAAAAATTAAAATTCGGGTATCGTTATTATTCGGGCATCAAAGTCCCTCCTCAAAAAAAAAATTGGATATATTTTGAAAAAATATAGGACCGGTTTTTTAAAGAAATATACGGCAAATATAAAACAAATGCTGAACAAAAACTCTTACTTTCCTTTTTTTTGGGGGGGGGGGGGGCGGGAGGATCAAAATTTTTTTATAAAAAAAAATGTGAATAATGTGATGATGAATGTGAAAAATAAATAAGTTTTATGTCAAGTAACAAGAATTTATCAAAAAAAAAAAAAAAAAAAAAAAAAAAATCAAATATTGCAGCAGAAAATAACATTTTTCATAAAATATTAATTTTAGCTAAGAAAAATTAATTTTTCAGGCATTTTTTAATTTTAACTATAAAATATCGGACAAACTAAAAAAATAGGACTTTTATAGAACATATAGGACGTTTGTCAAAATATAGGACAACTCTGATGCTTGTCACTTATTTCTATATTCAAAATTCAAAAGATACGATTTCGCTAACAATTATAAAAAACAAAAATAAGTTCGGGGAGTGCAATGGTAACTATTTCCAACCTTCGTTTAGAACTTGCAAAATTCAATTTTTCAAAAAATTAATTACTTCTTTTATTTTCCAATTATACAACCGACTAATTATTAATAAATTCGACGCGATCAAAAAAGAAACAAATAAAATAAAAAAAATAAAAAAGCCAAGACGGTTACATTTAATATTTCAACCATAATTCATAACGATTATACCTGGTAATTAAAAACAAAACAAGTAATTCTATACCTTGTGGTTCATTTGCGTAGGAAATTTTATTTACAGCCAGACTTAAAGCGCACATTTTATTACGGTTTTGTAGGTACATATATTTTTTTCAGCAGACGGTTTGCGCAAAACCCCTAATGCGAAACTCAAGGCACTTCAAAAAGTAACGAAAGAAAAACAAAAGTTAAAAAAATTAAAAAACCGATTTCGCTCTTTTTTTTCTTCTTTTTTTCCCCGTTTGTCAAGACGAAATTTTTACTCTCGTGAGTACAATTACCGTTTTGTATTTGAAAAGGTCTCAAAGGGTACATATTTCACATTTACAACCGCATTGTCGAAAAGAAAAAAAAATGACGAAATTTTTTTTTTCGTCCGGGTCATTATGTCACGGGACGATTGTTATTTTTATTAATGATTTGTTTATTTTTTCTCGAAAATATTTTTCCAGTCGGGCCTTTTTTTTTTCTTTCTTCCCAAATACACGTTTTATATTAAAAAGTTTCAATCTAATTTTTTTCGTGGGCGAGCTACTTGACTAACTTCTCATCGAGTAAAAAGAAAAAAAAAATTATAATAATCTGAGCTTGCCTTATTAACTCAAAGTGTGAGAGAATCGTGTCCGTAAGATAATTTTATTTAAAGAACATTTTTTTTTTTTTTATTGAAATCTCATACAATCATGAAACTAATGACGTTTTAAACTTCACGAATCGCAATTTAAAATGGCGACACGACAAAACGCTGCTTCCATCTAAGATGGCCATACCACCAAAACATTTTATTGGTGGAGCAAAAAAAAATGTTGAAATAATAATAGCCTTATACGTGAACCTGTTATTGATCATGCACACTTAAAAGAGAGATTTACGTAAGAAAACAGTTTCGTAGATTTCGTTCAACTATAAAAAGCGAGTTTTGTTAGATTCGGTAATTTTTTTATTTTATTTTATTATATTTTTTTTTTTTTTCAAATTTATTCCATAGATAGATTTTTACACTCTGATGAAAAAAAATCTATATCGTTTGGATCCAAAAAACAATGATTAATTGTTTCCAATCGATTCAGGATAATAGATCGTGTTTTTGTTTTGTATGTCACGTACATAATTTTCTAAGGGGAATAAAAGATTCCTTTTTTTTTTTTTTTCCTCCGTTCGTTTTTGATAGGTTTGTGGAATTTGAATTTAATTTTCTTTTTTTTTAATATTTGAATATAATTAATAATTTTAAAATAGAAAAAAAGGAGGGACGGAAATTAAAAACGAATACAATAATTTCTTGCCACTCATTTACCACATTTTTTTTAGAAGCCAATGTAATGCCAGAAGCCCTGAAGGGCCAGGCATCTATGTTTTTTTTTCAATTGTTTGTTCCGGAACGGAGACGTTTTGGTTCATTGCTTGTTCCGGAACAAGGAATGTTTGTTCCAGCACAAACAATGTCTAATAAGTAAATTGATTGCTCCGGAACTGACAATTTTAAATTCATTGTCTGTTCCGGAACAAGCAGTGTTTGCTCAGGAACTGACAGCGTTTAATAAGTCAATTGTTTGCTCCGGAACAAACAGCGTTTAATAAGTAAATGTGTACGTGCATATGAAAACCTCCCACTTGTACAATCCGAATAGTTTGTTTTGATTCGAAACTAATTTGTTTATAAACAGTTTAAAAACAAAACATACTATCCTGATTGTACAAGTGGGAGGTTTTTATATGCACGTACACAAATTACCTGTTCCGGAACAAACAACATGTAATAAGTAAATTGGCTGTTCCGGAACTGAAATTTTAAATTCATTGTCTGTTCCGGATCAGAAAATAAATCAAATGAATCTGTTTGTTCCGGAACAGAAAATTTTTGAATCATTGTCTGTTCCGGAACATACAACGAACAAAAAATTGACTGTTGAAATGAACATACAACGACAAAAAATCCAGAACAAACATTGTTTGTTCTGGAACAAACAATTTAATTATTAAACGATGTTAGTTCCAGAACAAACATTCTCGTTCCGGAACAGACAATTTTTTGTTCATTGTCTGTTCCGGAACAAAAAATTAAATTATTAAACGTTGTCAATTCCAGAACAAACAATTTAATTATTAAACGCTGTCAGCTCCAGAACAAGCATTCCCGTTTCGGAGCAGACAACGAACAAAAAATTGTCTGTTACGGAACAACCAATGTTTTTTTTTGGAACTGACACCGTTTGATAAGTAAACTGCCTGTTCCGGAGCAAACAATTAAATTATTAAACGCTGTCAGCTCCAGAACAAACATTCTCGTTTCGGAACAGACAATGAACAAAAATTGTCTGTTACCGAACAAGCAATGTTTGTTTTGGAACTGACACCGTTTGATAAGTAAACTGCCTGTTCCGGAACAAACAATTAAATTATTAAACGATGTCAGTTCCAGAACAAACAAATTAAATTATTAAACGCTGTCAGTTTCAGAACAAACATTCTCGTTCCGGAACAGACAATGAACAAAAAATTGTTTGTTACGGAACGAGCCATGTTTGTTCTGGAACAAACGATTTAATCATTGAACGCTGTCAGTTCGAGAACAAACATTCTCGTTCCGGAACAGACAATAAACAAAAAATAGTCTGTTGCGGAACAAGCCATGTTTGTTCTGGAACAAACAATTTAATTGTTAAAAACCCCGAATTAAAATACCCAGATATATAGAATTGCCGAAAGAAAAAAGAATAGTCATTATTGCTTTTGTCCAAACCCCGAAATTTATGAAACCCGAAAACCCATTCGGCGATATTTAATTTCGGGGTTCAGAAATCGCGATATCGTTTTCTGCGATGTCGCAATTTATAAAACTCGAAATCCGATTCGGGGTTCGGGAAGTAGTTCCTTTATAGACCCGAAAATTCAATAAAGTACCGAATGCTATTTTCTTGTCTCGTTGGACGCGTATGCACACGCATGCGCGTGGAGTATTGAAAAATTAATTATCAAAACAATATCTTGTCATATCACGTATAAGCTGTTAAAACGGTTGTTAATTCCTTAAGTCAACTTTTAAGATTATTTTGCCGCTTAATAAAACAAACGCGGGTTATTACGTTTTTTTTATTATTTTTTACGATTTTTTTTTTTTTTTTTTATGTACGTGGAAAACCGTTTCAACGCGGTGATAAGTAGCGTGTGTTTTTTTCGACGTCCGCTCGAAATAATTAATTTAATGCAAAATGATCTGTGAAAATGTGAAAAAAAGAAACGGGCGAAAATTAATTCGTCACGTTTTCCTTTTAAGCGAACCCACCTAGGCTCGCGCACACACACACACCATCATCCATACCTTGTGTGTGGTAGGATGGAAGCAATAAAGAATCGTAAAAAAAAAGAAAAAGATTTCCGGTGATGGATAAATGAATTATGGCGATTTCGATACTAAATCCCTCTTCGGAACGCAATTATGCTGGGAAGAGATGGGTCTTGAGATCGGAAGAAGAAGCGGAAAAAAAAAATGAAGCTGTAAATCTTTAAATGTGAAACCTGTTCCATTTTTGTTGTGGTCTGTAATTTTCATTTTATTATAATTGACTCTTCATGACATTTCTTGGTGAATGTGCCCTTTGTACTCTCTCAGCTTACTATAAAAATATAGTATGGAGTTGGTTCGTTGCCCTCGATTCTTTTCTGAAGAAAGCCGCCTTTTTTTAAAAAATAAAATAAAAATAAACGCAAATTTACTGCCAATAACCGATGACACTTTGAACTTCGGAGAATATTTTTCGGAAAAGGAAAAACAGAAATTCCGTCCGTTTGAATTTTTTACCCCTGGAGAATCCGCATTTTTAGGGTGCGGTTTTTTTTTTTTTTTTTTTTTTTTTTTTTTTGACGTTTCATAAATAATTATTTAATTGGGCGTATGAACTTGTCACGGTTGTCTTTCGCTTGGCTTCTATGATTTATGAATTATTTTCGTTTTGTAAATGAGGATTGGCGAGATTTGCATTTTCGAGGATAAAAGAATGTCACTTGGGAATTCGTGATAATTGAATTTTATTTTTCCGCATTTTGACATATGAAACCAGGTTGGGTTCAACCCGTTAAAAGGATTGTATAAAAAGTTGGGTTTAGATCAGTTTTGACCGTCAGTTTTTTTTTGTCTTTGAGCGACCGGCGATCGTTGAAATTATTGACATGAGTAGTTTGTGGTTTTCACCTGATCGGGACGGATGTCTTATACATTGGGGTATTATTCTGAGAAATAAGTGCAGCTTCCAGGAACAGACAATTTTTTGTTCCATGTCTGTTCCGAAACGAAAATGTTTGTTCTGGAACTGACAGCGTTTAACATTTAAATCATTTGTTCCAGAACAAACATGTTCCGTAACAGACAATTTTTTGTTTATTGTCAGTTCCGAGAATGTTTGTTCTGGAACCGACAGCGTTTATGGCTTGTTCCGTAAAAGACAATTTT
The DNA here is from genome assembly GCA_037577465.1 of Liposcelis bostrychophila. Lineage (NCBI taxonomy): Eukaryota > Metazoa > Arthropoda > Insecta > Psocodea > Liposcelididae > Liposcelis > Liposcelis bostrychophila. The sequence goes on along the minus strand of CM075209.1, from coordinate 15,356,170 downwards.
TGTTCATTGTCTGTTCCGGAACGAGAAAGTTTGTTTTGAAACTGACAGAGAAAAATTCGGGGTTCCTTAAGGGGCCCGAATTTTCGACTTCCGGATTAGAGATTCCTCCAGGGAATTCCCGGTTTTTTTTCCAAAAAATTTCCCGGGAAAATTTTTTCTTAACTAGATCTTAAATAGTTGAGAATCCCGTTTCCCGACAATTGAATTTTTCTCATTTTCGAGAATTCCCGATTCCCGGGATCGACAAGTTTTTTTTCCCGGGAACGGGAATAATATCAATTTTATTAACTTTTTGACCATCTATCACATAATATTTTCGATATTTTAGAAAAAAGTTATAAAAATCAGAATTTTTTTTCACAATTTTCCTAATGACTGTCCTTTAAACGACATAAAAATTTTTTTCGACATGGCTTCGCTTATTTCTGAACTTATACTTCACAAAAATACGGAAATCCGGGTTATTTTCCTTTCTTTTCGCTTTCTAAATCAATTCTCGGCTTTCCCAGGATTCCCGGGGATTTAAGCGTCTATTTCTCGATTCCCGAGAAATGAAAAGCTAACCAAAACGGGAATTTTCGTTCCCGGATTGATTTTTTTTTTTTTCAAAACCCGGGAAACCCGGGAAATGGAAAAACATTGAATATTCGGAATCTTTGTTCGCGATCATTGCAGATAAAAAAAAAAGAAAAAAAGATCGTGATATCGATTATTTTCGATGTTTATATTTCAAATAAAAAAAATAAAAAAAGATCTTCGTGACGCATAGAAAAATTCGTTCAGTTTAAATAAACAGAAGAAGAAAAAAAAATTGTTAAAGATAATGGCTTTGGACTGTGGTCTGATTTCCTGGTTCCAAGTCGATTGCTACAGATGAGTAACTTTGAATGGATCGACGTCATTTTCGGAGAGCAAAATCAGGCTGTGCTAAGTCGAGTGCTCGGAAAATATAATTTTGATGGGTCGATGATTGTGACCGTGGCCGTAACCAAGAGAAAATGGTAGAGAGAAGGATAGATCAATTATTATTCCTAGAAATGGTTCAAATTTTCATATTGATTTCGGGAAAAATTTCATAAACTTTATACGCAGAACTTTTTCGAAAATACGAATTTTTTCGGTCTTGATTTCTCTTCGTCCATTTAAAAAAGATTTTCACGATTTTAATGGTATCACAATTATTTGTAAACTTGAGCAAGACAAGCACAAACTTATTCAAGACAAGTACAAACTTGCGCAAGACAAGTACAAACTTGTTCCAACTTGCTCAAGATAAGTACAAACTTGTTCAAACTTATTCAAACTTGAGCTAGACAAGTGGAAACCTGTTCGAACTTATTCAAACTTGTTCAAACTTGCGCAAAACAAGTGCAAACTTGTTTAAACTTGCGAAGGCAAATACAAACTTTTTTAAACTTGCGTAAGACAAGTAAAAACGTGTTCAAACTTGCTCAAGACAAGTACAAACTTAAATTTCATATTTTTTACCATATATACTCGAGCCCAGAAAATTGAAGCTGAAGAGTAGAAAAAAATTGCGGTTCATCAGGAACTTGAGCAGCGGTGACATTCATTTAACGGAACCCAGCCAACAAAAAGAAAATTTTCCTTCCGCGGATTTCAAAAGATAACTACTTCCTTTTTTTTAATATACTCTTTTGCAACAATTGTACTGTCGAAAAAAATCCAATCGTTACCGTCTTTTTTCCCAAATTTTTTCCATGAAGACAATCACCAAATAAAAAGTAATAATAATAATAATAATCCGTCAATGGAAAAAGACATTTAAATAGAAAAAAAAAGGTGTCGGCATTTTTCGATTGTCGGAAAGGGAAAAAAAAAGAAACTATGAACAAATCGATGATTCGTGAGAGGATCCATTGTACCGTGTTTCCGTTTTCTTGAAGGGTTTTCCCACGCAAATCAAAAGCCTCAGTTTTTCCACTCCAGTTAAAAAAAAAAAATTTTTTTTTTCTCTCCTCCTTTTAGTGAATTCCTTTAACAACAATCTCGTTAAAAGGCATTAAAATGAACTTGAAATGTCAAATAAAATAGAAAAAAGATAATTATTACAGAAATAGGATTTTTACTAAGAGAAAGGGTGAACTTGAACGTGATCGTCTTCATTTCCTCCGAATTAAACTTCCATTAGGAGATTCCACTTGATTAAAGAGTGTGGCAAATCGTAGAGCACAATTCTTTCACGGAGCACGATGGGATCGAACCTCAGGAGAAATAAAAAAAAAAAAAAAAAAATGAAGAAAAAGAATGATAATATCTGACGTTTCACGCTGCGATTCTTTCCCATTTTGGTGAAGAATCCCATTTCGGGGCCATAATGCACCGTTTTGAGCGTAGGTGAAAACCTTAATTAGGCTTATGGCTAACGAACTATGTTTTCGTTTTCCATAGGTGTCGAAAACAATGGCTTGACATTCGACACCTGTTATTCGCGATAGCCAAATCACCCGGCAACAAAAAATAGAAAGTAGCGTCCAAATTACCCATTGTTTCTCTTCTTTTTTTTTTTTTTTTTTTTACGACTACTGATATTCATATCAAATTTATGATCAATTCTTTTCATAATTAATACATCTACCACCGTAAGATATTTCAATACAAATCGTGCACGCTTTGTTACGGCCAGAAGAAGAAGAAGAAGAAGAAGAAGAAGAAAATAAAAATAAAAAGTCCTACAAGCGTAGGATTTCCAATTAGGTTAGTTCCGTATTTTGCTGGACCCCAGAGTCCAGCTGTACAAATGATTCATACGCAATTATTTTGACCCGGATTTTGCCACAAGTATTTTCTTTTCTGCATATTATAATAAAAAATTCAACGTGGCTTCATAAATTTATAATGAATTCCGTTTGGTGTGAGACAGTGATCCCTTTGTCGAAAAAAAAAAAAAAAAAAAAAAAAAAATTATAATATTCCGACTACGCCAAAAAGTCACTGACAACTAAATCCCCTCTTTACAGGTGGGCGTGGTGTTGGTGCACAAATTTGCGAACGCGTTCCACGCATAATACAATCATTATTATTGTAAATAGTGAATTATGTAGGATGGAAAATCGTGAGAATCTGTATCTCGTCGTATGTGACATCCTAAGAAACCACCCAGCTATTGTTCGTCAGGTTATTTAAAATTTTTTTTTACACGAGCGACAGTAAAACTTCCATTGTTGGACACCTGGAAGTGGACTATTATTTTTTTTTTCTAGTTAAAAGTACAGGTTTATGGATGTGTTGGATGTTTCTGTAGGAGTTAGCATTTTGGGAGGAGAAATCCTGGGAGGAATAAAAGCTCCTTTCAAAGGGGCTGAGCAGAGCGTTCCCGACCATTTTTCGTAATCCATTTATCCAAAAAATAAATAAATAAATAAATAAATTCCTAATCCATTTTTTCCAAAAATTTTAGTTCCTAAAATTTTTTCCAATTTTTTTTTCTAAAATAAAATTTCCTAAAATGAATGTTCTTTTCTATTTTTTTAAATCCATAAAATTTTTCATCATTAAAAATTAGGGAAAATATTAGAAAATTTTATTTTAGGAATCGAAACTTTAGAAAAATTAAAAATGAGGGAAAAAATTTTCCGACCATAATATCAGAGTCAGCATCGATTTTTCTGTAAATTTACACCCAAGGAAACAGTACAATCCACTTAAAATGAAGCTACAAAGTTCAAATAACATCCATTTTTAATATTTTTTTGGTATTGCCCGAAAAATAGGAAAAACTCAATTTTTTTTTCCGCTCATAGTTCTCTTGTAAATTTTGTAAAATTTCCAACAATTAACTCTTAAAAATACCCAAATCTGCGGAATTACCCTGGATACCCGGGATCCAGGTGCTGCAGTCTCTCAAAAGCATGTTAGGAAAAAGAATACGTTTGCCTTATATCGAAAAAAAATTAGAAGGAATTTAGGAAAAGGGGCAGGAAAAGGACAAGATATTTTTTCCAAAATTTTTGGTAGCTAACATATTCACCGCGATGTGCTGGTATTCGTTCCCAACCATTTTTCCTAAAAAAAATTCCTAATCCATTTTTCCTAAAAAAAATTAATTCCTAATCCATTTTTCCCCAAAAAATAAATTCCTAATCTATTTTTCCCAAAAAAAAAAATCCTAATCCATTTTTCCTAAAAAAAAATAATGTCCTAATATATTTTCCCCCCAAAAAAAAATTTCCTAATCCATTTTTCCTATAAAAAATGAATTCCTAATCCATTTTTCCAAAAAAAAAAAAAAAAAAAAAAAAAAATGAATTCTTTAATCCATTTTTCCTAAAAAAAATAAATTCCTAATCCATTTTTCATATAAAAAATAAATTCCTAATCCATTTACACAAAAAAGAATTAATTCCTAATACATTTTTCCTATAAAAAATAAATTCCTAATCCATTTACCCAAAAAAGAATTAATTCCTAATACATTTTTCCTATAAAAAATAAATTCCTAATCCATTTACCCAAAAAAGAATTAATTCCTAATACATTTTTCCTACAAAAAATGAGTTTCTAATCCATTTACCCAAAAAAGGATTAATTCCTAATCCATCTTTCCTAAAAAAAAAAAATTCCTAATCCATTTTTCATATAAAAAATAAATTCCTAATCCATTTTTCATATAAAAAATTAATTCCTAATCCATTTTTCATATAAAAAATAAATTCCTAATCCATTTACCCAAAAAAGAATTAATTCCTAATACATTTTTCCTACAAAAAATGAATTTCTAATCCATTTACCCAAAAAAGGATTAATTCCTAATCCATTTTTCCTAAAAAAAAAAAATTCCTAATCCATTTTTCATATAAAAAATAAATTCCTAATCCATTTTTCATATAAAAAATAAATTCCTAATCCATTTACCCAAAAAAGAATTAATTCCTAATACATTTTTACTAAAAAAAATAAATTCCTAATACATTTTTCCCAAAAAAAAAAAAAAAAAAAAAAATGAATTCTTTAATCCATTTTTCCTACAAAAAATTAATCCCTGATCCATTTTTCCTGATAAAAATTAATTCCTAATCCATAATTTTTAAAATCCATAAAATGTTTTATCAAAAGATTAGGAAAAATATTCACTTTAGGAAATTTTATTTCGAGGAATCAAGAAATTTTAGGAGAAAAAAAAAATAGTTTAAAGAAAAATTCGACGAATCAAAATTCTTAGGAAAAATGGATTAGGAAAAATGGATTAGGAAAAATGGTAGGGAATCACGGGGCTAAAACTTTGCCTAAAAACTTTTTTTTTTTTTTTTTTTTTTTTTAAGAAAATATTAACCGCATTCCTGAATGCACTTGCACTCAGGAAAAGGAAATGTTTATGAACAAGTCCTGCTTCAACAAAATCAAAATGTTTCGTACCAAAGGAAAAATTCTTAGCGACAACGGACATGTTTTTCGCATGATTTGTAAGAACCGTTTTTGTCTCAAGGCTTTTTGCTGTCGCATTCTCTCTCTCTTAATCCAACTTCGGCTTTCACATTAGCCATTTTTTTTCTGCAGTGTATTCGCCCAAACACTCTTTAGAACTGTTCTTCAAGATCGAAAAAAAATATTCCATGAACAGGATCACAAAAGTTCATCAGCCTGGGTGAAAATTTAGACTTAAAGCACATCCAACAAATATTTTCTCCATTTTAGTCCAAGCATATGAAAACACTTCGAGCTTTCCCTCCTCGAATGCACAAAAGACCTAACATTTTCCATGTAATAATACTTCAAATTTTCTTACCTGGAACGGTCGAGGGTGAGGAGGCTGAGGAGGATGAAACTGAGCTGTTTGGATCATTTCGTCAAGTAAATCTTGATCGTCTTCATCAATGTCAGAATCTTCCGGATCCTCATCCAGTAATTTCAAATGTCTTTTAAATTTTTCTAAATCCTGTAAAAATAAAAAAATAAAAAATAATAATAAATTCCAAGATAAAAATAATAATAATAATAATAATGACGATAAATCAAGTTTAAAGAGTGAATCTCACATGGAAGCCGAAACTTTTTCGGTACGAAAAACGGTCGTTATCGCGCATGATAATAATTTGAAAATAATGAGTTATGTAGTTTTTACAGTGAATAAAACTAACACGAATTTTAAAACACAATAATAATCCCTAACAATATTTTAATCTCGCGTTATTACATACTGCCTCGACTGCATTTTGATGTGAAAATGCCATATTCGTGGATAATTGACAAGAAGGTGAAAAAAAAAAAAACTTCTTTAAAAAAAAAGTTTAAAATAAAAATATGATTTTTTTCGCTCGGGAGAATTAAGATCCGACCATTCGAAATCGTCTTATTTCACCATTGTCTTTTCACATATGGCTTCATGAATTAATACCGTTAACACTTCGTGATGAATTAAAGTCATTTGTTTTCATTTGCTAACCAAAACTGAGAAAGGATGATTCGCCAGATGAAGAGTAAGAGTTGATAATAATGGGTCTTGTAAATGCGGTGCTACAAAATTCCAAAAATTTCTTCACACGGTTTTTGTACCGCTTCAAAAAAAAGTAAAGGAATTTTCTGTGACAGGAAAAATTTTTAAACATCATTTTTTACATTTTTGAAGCTATTTCCTTACTTTTTTTTTTAAAAAAACAAATTTTTAAGGTTCGAAGCCAGACGTAGGAGGTGAAATTTACTTTTTAAACAACTTAATTAATTTAAAAATCCTAAAAAAGCAGAAAAATCCGACCTCTTTGCAAAACAGGAAATACCTTGTTTTTTTGGGTTAAATATCTTCCAAGGAAAAAAAATCCAGATTTTAGGTGTCCAACGAACTCCTTTGACTTACTCTTGTATTTTCGGAACAAGTTTCAACTTATATTTGCTTCCAAGTAAATTACAAGTTTGAACTTGTTCCAACACGAACCCGAAAAACAAAATCAAAATCAAAATTTTTCGACCGCATGTGTTTCTGAAATTATTTTCCGGCCTCACATATTTTAAGCAAGTTGAAACTTGCACTAAATATTCCAGGACAAACCGAGATTGCGCATCGTTAGATATCTGTAATTTGTTTTCAAAATGTATCGATTACTAAACACAAAAGTCATTCCTTCCGCACTCAGAAAAAGGAACTATTTTGATTTTTGAACAAGTTCTGTCTTGCAAGGAAAACCGGAATGTTTCGTTGCAAAGCAAAAATTCTTTGCGACAGCGGACATGTTGTTTCTGGACAGGGTATATTTATTGTTTCCGCATGATTTTTATTTTTACGAAAATGTTTGTCACGAGGTATTTTTGCCTTTGCGAAAAATATTCATGCTTTTATATTGAATATTCCGGCAAACTCATGTCATTTACCCAAGGAAAAGTGTGTTATAAATTTTAGTTATAAAAAACTTAAAACTTCGTTATAAAATTTTATAACCCGCCAAAAAAGACATCTATTTATAATTCGTTATAAAATTTTATAACAAAAATTATTTTCAGTTTCTTTCTAAGTTTTTTTTCTTTTTTTCTAACGCTCCCCCAATTTTTTCTATTTCTGTTTTTCTTTATTTTTGAGCCTTTGTCAAATTAAAAATACAAGAAATAAACCGAAAACTCGGAAAAATCTGGAAAATATTATAAGTCAAAATAATTGGCAACTTAAGAACCATATTGCCGCTTTTAAAAATGAGCTTAAAATTGGTATACGTCGTTGCCCGTTGTAAAGGAGCAATATGAAAAAGAATGTTTATGTTTACCTTTCGAAGAAGCATTTGCATATTGCTCCTTTACAACGCGCAACGACGTATAGTTGATTAAGGCGGCTGTTAAGTCGACCACAAGCTCGGGTTCTATCCCGAAAATTGAAATTTTTTCCTCCCTTTTTTTCTTCATGAAAAAAATTTAAAAAAGAGCCTATAAAGTCCCCATATGCTAAATATAGTGCAATTCAAGCATAAAATTAATATATTACTCAGTTAAAAATTTAAATTATAAAAATTTATAAATAGTTATAAAATTTTATAATCGGCCAAAACGTTACAGAGTTATAAAACTTTATAAAGCACTTTTCTTTGGAAAATAAATAAAATAAAATAACCTTAATTTTTGAACCTGTGAGAGTGAATTCAAATACTTGGCGTTCTTTAGAATCGTGCCGAAGTAAAAATAATAATTTTCTAAGCGGTTTTTGCGGACATATATGACTTTTAAAAAAAAAAATATTCTTCGTGATATTGGACACATTCCCTAAATTCAAAATACATTTGATAAACCTTACGGAAAACACTGTTTTTCCTTAATTAACCACAGTTTCGATTTCGTTATCTAAAATCGACTCTTTCCTCAAAGAGCTACCTCCAGGCGAGTCTGGTCTTGTAACTGATTTGTTTGACATAGGTTTCATTTATAAAACGGACATTAATTGATATAAAAGCGACGATATCGATATACAGCCTCGCGCCTCATCTGTTTATATTAATCCACGATTGCATAATATTCCTAAATCGTTAGAGGTAAAGATGTTGCGGCAAAATTATATAGAAAATTTGTATAAATCATATATAAATTATGTATAAAAAATGTATAGAATATATATATAATATACACGGTGGAACAACTTTTGTGGTGTGATTTTATTAAGGTAAACATAGGAAACACCGCCATAAAAATTGTTCCGCCGTGTATATATATTTTATATAAAATTTTGTTCTAACATTTACCTCTACCCCTCAATCACCTCCAGCTTTTCCCATGGCAACCGAGAAAAACCTGCTTCTTTTCGCCTCCCGGAATATCTCACCTGATGATTTTCATCCAATCCAACCAATCGCAATGCTTCTTCCAAAGACACACTCGCGAAATCCTCAGCCACATCATTTTCCGATAATTTCGGTAAAAGAGCGTCCGAATCCTCCTCGGAAAGCTCCCTCTCTAAAACTTCGGGGCGATCCTCGGCCTGAGCGAGTAAATCCCCGGGATCGCTTTCCTCTTTCTCCGGCTCCGATTCCTCGTGTTGATCTAAAGCTGATGTTATCTCGTCCTTGAGCCCCAGATCCTTGGCAATTTCATCTTTGATGTTAAGGTTATCGACGAGATCATCCTTGAGAATATATTCACCTGAAAAGTAAAAAAAAAATGAAACTAAATAAAAAAACGGGTCACACATAAAGCAAAAAAAAATAAAGAAGGAATGACTTATGGAAAAAACGGGCAAAGGGGGGGTTACGGATCACATTTCCTGATTCCAATAATAAATATTGGAGTCATCATGACGAAGTATTTAAACTTTCATCAAAAGTTAAATAGGCGAGTCTTAGTTCTAATAAACTTCTTACTACAATGAGTACTTTTAGTTTAAACCACTTTTCGGTGAAGCTTATGATCGTGGGATTAGACTTTCTTAAAATTGCTTCGGGCAATTAATAAATAACTCTTCTCCTTCCTTTTCTTTTTTTTTTACGATTACTACGGTAACCAATTAGAATCGTGGGATTACGAATTCTTTTAAAAATTCCTTCCACGTACTTTGCTCTTCTTCAAAAGCACGTCTGCGCTATCTGTCGACTAAACCGAGTATTAAGACTGACTTTTTTTTTTTATTTTTGCCTCCGAGCAAAAAAACCGTATCTGGCTAAAGATTTATATTTTCACGATTCTATCTATGGTCATGATGGCTTTGCCAATTTTAAATTACTCAACTAAAATAGTTGGAATTGTCATTGCTAACTTTCTCGTCGATTTTTTTTTTTTTCCGTTTGGTTTTTCCAATTAAGAATAATGCGCATGATTACATCAACTTTGAAAATTAATTTGACGGTATTGACAATGGTCGAATCGGATTTTCCACCGTGGACGAAGGATTGCAGGAAGTATTTAAAAATAATTTTGATTCGAAAATAATTTGGATTTTTTTTTTCCCGTTGTTTACAATGGCGATACGAGCAGGGAAAAACCTGGTACGGCCAAGCCAGAAATTCGAGGACGAAGTGCGCAATAAATCAAAATAAAAAATCCAAACTTAAACATTAAAAAAAAAAAATTTCATTGAGTTTTCTCGCAAAAACCGATAAAAAAAATAAATAGACAATTTTGCCGAAAAAATTCAAACATTTTATCGCAGTTTATGCAGGCAGATAAACACCTGTCTGAATAAACAGCTACTATGCAAAACTGTGCAAGACTATGCAAGATTCGACAGAGAATTTTTATGTTGTTTTGAATTACATTTGCTCGATGAACGTCAGTTCCGTGAATCTCGTGTCCTGTGATAGCATGTATTTTATGTATAATCGTTAAATTTTTTTGATTGTCTGTATAAACCTGTCCATTTATTATTATTTTTTTTTTTATATTCATAATGCAAATCGACGGCAACGATCGAATTCGGTGAGTAGCTTGGTTTGAAAATCAACTTTTTTGGAGTTTCAGAACTCTTATGTAGGCAAAGGTTTTTTTTTATAGGTAGAGTATCAACCTTGAATTTTTTAGGTTTTTTTTGAACGGCATCTTCAGGTGCGGCATTGCCCTTGAAATTCCCAAAAAGTCCATATAAGGCAAGGGCCAAAAATGAAATTTTTTAGGCATAAACGATCATCTATTCCCATTGGTAGTTTTGCGTAAATAACGAATTTGAAGCCGAAAACTAGTTTTGGTGAACAGTTTTTGAGTCACAGACCGGATTTAAAAATTCTGAAAACCTTGTTGTGGTTTTCTGCCTGACGTTCAAAAACCGTGAACCGAAACTAATTTTCGACTTCAAATCCGTAATGTACGCTAAATATCCGATAGGAGTAGATGGTCTTTTACGTCAAGAAAAAATTTTCAATTTTGGTCTTTATATGGGCTTTTCGGAAATTTCAAGGGCAATGCGACTCCTCAAGATACCGTTCGAAAAATCCGAAAAAAATTTAGGATTATACTTCACCTATAAGCTGTTGCCGATATAGGAGTTTCGAAATTCCAAAAAAGTTGATTTTCGAACCACCCTAGCGGTGAGTGTTTGGAACGCACTAAATGTTGCATTTTTCATGGAACAAAACATTTCAAAAAACATCGTCGAAAATCGCTTAGTGACTGGATCATGATAGAAGACTGCTTGTTAAGCACTTCAAGGTAATGATTCCAAACAGGGACTTAAATGTTACAAAATAGTTACTCGTAAGATAACTGTTCATATACTCTTTTGATTAGATTAACGGACATGTTGATCTAATCAAAAAAGTCACACTGCACTACGGTTGTCCTTATTTTGCAAACTTTGGATTTTCGCTGAGCTCACCCCCTAAACAATTTTTTTCCTTTCGATGAAAAAAGATCGCCAAATTTTTGTCAGATTTCTCAGGAGTCAGTTACCCTCGTTGCAAAGGTTCTAAAAATTAACATGAATACAGTCATTGCACTGAATTTTTTATCAGTTTAGTTATTTAGGATCAAAAAGGATTGAGGTACGGAAATTATGACATCATTTTCATATTCAGCATAAAAATTCTTATATGAAACGACTATTTTGGCTATTTATGGGATTTTGAAAATTTTTAGGCTCTGCGTCACAGCTAAACAGCATCCAAAAAATTTTCAAAAACTCAAACGATGTTTTTTAATACAGAGTAAAAAAAAAAACCAAAGTGAGCTCGCCGAAAATCTAAACTTGGTAAAATAAGGATTACCCTAATCCTACACCAAAGTCAAACGACACCCTGATAAGACTTTCATTTCTACCATTATTTGACATTTGAGGAGCGCCGAATATTTCACGATCATGAATCACATTTCAATCAGAAATGCTTTAACTCATGGTACCACAACATTGTAAAAGGGCCTTAGAAAAGCGAGATCAGAAGCAACCGTAAATGTAACAGAAAGAAAAATAAGGAATAGTAAGGTAGGATGGACCGAAAATTTAAAAATTTCAAAATGCATGAATTGCTAAAAGTTGCGTTTTGATTTTTATAGAATTAAGAAAGCTTTCTAGCAAAAATGTTTTTCTTCACTTTTATTGCCTGTCCTGAAACGGTCCTGAAATTTTTGAAAAGCCCATAAGAAGGACAAAAAACGACAATTTTTTTTCTGTAAAAAAAAAAATTAGCGTTTTCTACGGGGAAATTTTGCGTACAACACAAATCTGAAGTCTGTTTTTCAGATGGAAGCCAAAATACAGCTAAAACAAGCGGTAAAGCTACAAAACAGGATAGTCTTTTGTTTGATACTTATTTTTGGGCTTCCGGCTCAAAAATCGGACCAGACCAGGAAAAAAATTGTAATTTTTTGGCCCTCTTATGGGCTTTCTTGCTAGAGAACGTTTTTGATTCTAAAAACAAAACGCAACTTATTGAGCCCCAGACATTTTGAAATTACAAACGTATTGTTATGACTAATTTTTTTTTTTCACAGATTAGAATCAACGATTGCAAGAAAAAGTGAGTTATAAATTCGACTATGTATAAAAACTTATAACAAGATGATAATCTTATATAATCTTATTACAAGTTTTTATAACGTATTGGCCGGACTTATAACTCACTTTTTCTAGGGGATGGTACATTTGACTATAAATCGATACATTTAAAAAGAGAAACGATGAGGCCGTATTGCCGGACATAGATCCTTATTACCAAGATCAAATACATCAAAAGAATGCAACTTTTGCTTCTGGAACCACTAAGATTACCAAATACGATGTTTTACGATCCAAAGTTTTCATTGCTTGTTTCAGTTGGAAAATTTGTTTTCTAACAATCTCATCTAAGCTTACATTTTTAAAAAAATGTCACTGACACTATAAAGGCAACATTCAGAAAAATAAATCGAGAATTTTCCAATAAAATTTAGACAGGTTCACACCTGCTTAATAAAACACCTGGAGAAAAAGACATCTCTGGTAGGGGAGCAAGAGTAGTCTCATTGCTTATTTTTCTGAGTGATGGTATGAGCAAAATCATTTTGAGTATTATAACAGTATACTTGTGAAAAAGTATTATAACTGTGCCTCAAAAATCATTGTGAGTGAAATTCGAAATTATTTTAGTTAAAGTTGTGCCAATAAATTCTACAGTGTCATAATGTAATGACTACAATTATTTTAGGGTAGTACCAAGAATTTTGATATTTTGCTAAAAATAATATACGGACGATTTTCAAAGTATAGTGTGTTGCAAAAAACAAATTATTTTCACTGATGATTCAGACATGATTCTAAAGTACATTTATATTTTTTTCCAGACATATTAGTCGCTGAAGGATGTTCCAAAAAATAGCAAAAGAAGTCACAGACAAGAATAAACTTACAAAAATAACAGGAAAGCGGTTATTAGGGAATTCGGATCCAAATAACCCGTATGAAATCAATCAAGAAATCGTTATCGAAGTTAAGATGCCAGGGCAGCAGCACTAGCAACACTAGCAGCACTAGCTACAGAGAGCAGCAAACCAAACATGACATAGCTATTCGATTTTTTTAAGTAACTTGTAACTTGTAAACTTTATCATAGGTAGTATATATTTTTTTTTAACAAAAAATTTATCTAAGAAGGAAATTCAGATCTTTAGTTTGCATTATTTTTAATGGGAAGTCGGTGATGAGGTCCTTTTTCCTTCTTCAAGCTCAAGAAGTCTATAAAATAAAACGATACTCTCATATAGAAGCAATATAACAGGAAATGCCAGAAAGGTCTTCGAATATTATTAAAAACATCCGGTTAACCCAACCACTGAAAACCCAACCCAACCCACAAAGAGTTGGTGAATTTAGCAATTTCGGCGTTAAGACAAATTAAATTCTGGTACCCACAATCCTCAGTGGCAATAACCACAATTTTTGCTGCCAGTTCTAAAAGTGATCACCATTTGGATCGGGATAACAAAAAAAAAGTCCATATCGTATACGTTTTTCTTTTGACACTTCCAAACGATAACATACGATCGTCTTTCAAAGACACACCAGTTTAAGTCCTCCTATCGTTTTCCTAAACCGATTAACTCCCCATCAAACGCCATCGGACGGTAATAATAACAACGAAAAAAAAAATGTACAAAAGCCGAAATGTCAGCCGCCATTGTCAGCTCAAGAATTTTAAAAAGGTAATATTTGAAACTTGTGGGGGAAAAAAGAGCGCTCGTAGATACACATCAGGAACCTGACTTTTTTTAAAATAATAAAAAAAAAAACGCCAATCAATTTCACGTCCTTCATACACTCTATAAGATATCAGTAACGGCGGAGCATTTTCTAAAGAAGAGCTCAACATTAACAACATTCACAACTTAACACATTTTACGAAAATACTCTTTTAAAAGGTTTTTTTTTTTTTTTTTTTTTTTTTTTTTTTTTATAACTTCATATTTTACAATAGATTGGCTCTGCTTCTTTTTTTTCCCTCCTTTATTTTTTAAGGTTAATCCGTAATCATTTTTCTTTTACTCTTTTGCCGCGTCGTGATTTTATCATCAAGTGAAAAAAAAATAAAAAATAATAATAATAATAATAATGGCTCGTATGCCGTAACCTCTTAAATATAAAAACTTTTTTTTTTTTAGTGTGCTACATACACTTTAAAAAAAAGATGTTGCAAACATAAATATGTAAACTATTCCAGAAAACGGTTTAATGATTCCGTCACGAAATTAACCTTCGCCTTAAGTACTAATCGTGTGGACATTAACCAGAAAACATTTAATTGCTACGGATAAAAAGCTTCAAAGGTTTATTTTTTTAAAAATATCTCACACTTTCCATACTCCGGTTTCCACAGATTTAAAAAAAAATTGACAACTAAGCTTCCGCTAACACAGAGAGGAAAAAATGCGTGTGAAATAAATAGAAAATTACGTAAAAACCACGATGTCACAGAGCTATTGTGTCAATTCACTATTTTTTTTTTTTTTTTTTTTTAGAAATCGACGAAACTAATAATAATTAATAAAGATCCATTTTGCATATTTATTTTTCGAACGGCTTCAAAAAGTATGTTAACACCTCTTTATTACATAAATGAGTAACATATGGTTATGTTAAAACAAAGGGAACCTATGTTTCATATTGGCCAAGCCTTTGGGCTATGACACATTCTCATTCGACTAATTAAAGCCACATAAATTCATTATCACCTTTCTTTTATTAATTCGCTTCCGAATCTGATTTTGA
This sequence comes from Liposcelis bostrychophila, assembly GCA_037577465.1. Lineage (NCBI taxonomy): Eukaryota > Metazoa > Arthropoda > Insecta > Psocodea > Liposcelididae > Liposcelis > Liposcelis bostrychophila. The sequence continues at coordinate 15,341,079 of CM075209.1, read as the reverse complement.
AAAACAAAAAAGAAAAAAAAAAAAAAAAAATTTCGCCCTATAACCTTACCTAGAAATGAAAATATGGGACGGTAATTATTCATAACGAATCCGTGTTAATTTATGTTGTGTTGCCGGTAATATAAAAGATAATATAAAAATAAAAGAGAAAATACTAAAAGTAAAACGAAAAATAAGTTTGATTTATAATCCGAACGGAAACTTTTATTTTTGGTGCATGAGCATGGATAAGAAATACGGAGGAATCGTTGAATATTTCGCTACGAATTTCAAGCGAAAAATGGTTGAGTTTAAAGGAAAGGCACGTCGAAAACTTAAAAATCGACATGCACTGTGAAATTAAAACAAGGCAATGGGTTTTATAGAAGAGTAAAAATCAGCAGATTCTGGTAGCGTTGGGTAGGTTACTGGGCATAGATTGTAAATTGCAGGAATGCAAAACCGAAGGGATTTTAGGGCTATACCGCACTGGGGTGGTTCTTATTTTGCGAAGTTTGGATTTTCGGAGGTGCCACCCCCTAAATTTTTTTTATTTGTTTGAGATAAGTTTCCCTAAATTTTTTTCAGATTTTTTACTGCCTCATCGTGCTTTTGGTTCGGAAAAATTCTACAAGAACCAAAAAATTGATCATTTGTTTTCGTAAAAAAAGCCCTCGTTTCCTATCGGAAATTTAGCGTAGTTTTTGAATCTGAAAATAGTTTTTTTGTATCTGGTCCGGTTTATGAAAAAGAAGTCAAAAAGTAATGAAAACTGTGGACTTGGTGCGCTTTGTCACTTTCCTCGATTTTTTCGTCTAATTTTGGCCCCTAGCTCAAAAACAGGACCAGATGCAAAAAAACAATTTTCAGATTCGAAATCAATGTAAAATTTCCTATAGGAAACAAGAGTTTATTTTTTTTTTTTAAATTATCAATTTTTTGGTTCTTACGGGATCATATCATAAGCATAATAATTTTTATGATTTCTATTTCAGGTAGTCAGAGAGTGGATAGCGAAGATAGAATGGACGATCACACTCATCCACGTCGGCGAGTTGAGCCGCATTAATCCGAAATTCAGCCCCATCAATACGTTTCTGCGAATACATTGCGACAACATTATTCAAAATGCGGTTTCCTATTCGGAATGGGTGGGTATGTAAAATGAACTTTTTTTTAAAAAAATATAAACTTAAAAGGGAAAACTTAAAGTTAACTTGACTTTTTTTTTTGTTCCAGTTTGTCTGCCTTTCGGGATTTTTTCGAACTAAAAGCACGATGAGGCACGCTTTTCCGTCGAGTAAAAAATTTCAAAAAATTTAAGGAAACTTATTTTATACAAATAAGTAAAGTTGGGGGGTGGCACCTGTGAAAATTCAAACTTTGCAAAATAAGAACCATCCCGCACATAAAAAAAAATTCTCCAGAATTTTATGAAATTTCAACTACAAACCCGCTTTTGGGTCATAGCATGATTAAAACTAGGAGTATACATTTTTAAGATGGATCGAAAAACATGAATTTTTAAATTTGAAAATGCCACAGCGCGGAAAAGTTGCATTTTAGCCTCCATATTAACTGTAATTTTTTTCAGGTTTTTTGGAGGCCGATTTCTGCTGCCTCTAGAGGCCTAAAAGTTCTGCTGTCTCTTAAGGGCCGAAAAAATTAGAGCCGTATTTTGGTGCGAAAGAGTTCACTTTCTAGTTTCTATCGGAAATTTTCCGTTAATTTCAAAAATAAAGTCAGTTTTAAAGTAATTGGAGCCGTTTTTGAAATATGAGCCGAAAGTGGTATAGGGAGTTTAATAACAGGCATTTTTTGCTCATAAATAAAAAATAACTTCAATTTCTGGAAAACCGTCTTCGTTTTTGAAATTCCCGGAAAATTTCTGATAAGAAATGAACTTTTTCGCGCCAATTTTTTCCGCCCTTATGAGACTTTGAAAAACATTAGGCCTCTAAATCTCTGAAAATCGGCCTCCAAAAGATCTGAAAAAAATTAGGGTTAATATGGAGGTTAAGATGCAACTTTTCCGCGCTGTGTCATTTTCAAATTCAAAACTTCGTTTTTTTCGACCTGCATTAATAAACATATGGGAAAATACGAATAAACAAGGAGACTAATAGTTTGTTTATGCAAAATTTGTTTTCATGAAGGAGCAAAAAAATACTTTGTTCACATTATCAGAGGCTACACAGGAACCCAAGATTAAAGGGAGCGACATCTAAATCCAGTCGAACCGTCCTTCGCAGAGCTAAACACCAAAAGCACCAGAAAGAACCCCGCACAGAATAATAGGAATTTGGGCACCGGATGAAGTTTACATTTAAAAACAAACAAATGAAATTTCATCCGGTGCCCAAATTCCCCTCATTTAGTGCGGGGTTCTTTAGGGAAATTGGGAGACTTTTAATTAGAAGTGTGGGAAAGAAGAAAAAATTCGTTACAATAGTAAAAAAAAACCTGATAAACAAAATAAAATAATTTGTTATCTGTCTAGGGGTGGCCATTTTTTTTTTACAAAAAATCGAAAAACCTATTAATCGATTACTATTTATCGATTTTTTTAAATCAATTAATCGCAAAAAATTGAAAAAAAAATTGATTTTTAATTAATTTTTTATTTGATTTTTTGGTCGGTTTCTATTAATTTTTATCAATTTCGATTTGATTAATTGATTTTTTTTATTTCCATAAAAGAAACGAAAAAATCGGTTTTTTACCCTCCGATTAATCGAATCGAATCGCCGAACCCCATATCTGCCCCCACGAATTAACCTCCTCCAAAGGGCATTTCAAGTCCCTTACAATCGCAAGCACATTTTGTCACGGGGATCCAAATCAACGGCAAAAAATAAACTCAGCAAACTCAATTTCCTACAACTTTTTGAATGGAAGTAACTCGGCTTTACAATATTCCCTCTGCATTTATCTTAAGTGATATCAGTTTTACCAACATAACATTTCCAACGAAACTTTTTGAAAAAAAGCGACTTAATCATTTACAACAAAATAGAGCCGCAATATCAGGACGAGATGTCTTGTCAAGTGATACGACAAATATATACCTGTCTAAATTAGAAAATATTAAATTCAACACACCATTAATCATATTTAGCATCTTCAAAGGTATAAGTCAACTCGATCCGTTGGCCTTTACCGTCTAGAGGTCATGCAGGATAAAAACATTCAGAAAAATAAGAAAAAAAAAAAAAAAACATTTTTCAAATTTTCAGCTCACACCCCTTGGGGCCCTCATAACAATGGAATGGCGTGGCCGTACACGGACTTAGAGGGAAAGAAAAAAAAAATCTTGCCGAAAATAAAATAAAGAATGAAAATTAGGATTCCGGGCAATGATCCGGATTCAGTAGATCTTAAACTTACAACGAAAGGGTTGGTTGTTTGATTATTATTGTTTGAAAATAACTATTTTTTCTCTTTTTTCCTTCTTGGCTTATGACCTATAACCGAAGGCTATTATGAAGTAATACTGGTATTTAAGATTCATTTTGCTTTGGACATTGTAATAGATACGACAATAATCTCTTGATTATTAGTAGAGTTGGCGAAGAAGATGAAATGTCAATTGAAATGAAAAGAGTTTTTGTTAAGATTATGATGAGATATAAAGTTTGTTGTCGTTACGACTTAGATTTTTATCAAGATGGCATAACTTTAGGCGTTTTAAAAGATGGAAAAAAATTAAATGGAAGAGTCCGTCCGCTACACAATAAACCAATTTTATACCGGTCAACCGTTCTTTCGAGTCGTTAATTTTGATGATTGATTTGATTGGAAACTCAATCGCTAATGATTCCTTACTTTCTTGTTTTACGTTTTATTAAATGGGTTGTTTACATTTCTTTTTGAGAGAGGAGAGAGCAAGGGACTTAAACCGTAGGCAGCCAGATTAGTTGCATGGGGCAGCAAAAGATGAAGGTCTTCAAGAGTACGCATCGTCGGGGCAGCAGACAAATCGTATATTTCGATCTGAGAGAAAACGAATCTCGAGAATCAAAATGTTAGCGCATATTCACGGATAAAACGCTATTAGTAATTATTACTAGTAGTAATTATCTTATAAGTAATTATACACGGCGGAACAATTTTTATGGCGGTGTTTCCTATGTTTACCTTAATAAAATCACACATCAAAAACTGTTCCACCGTGTACATCTACTTGAAGCTGAGGGTAAATTTTATATATATAATTATTAGTAATGTTTACCTTACTTAAAGCCATTTCTAGCATACTTAGAGTAAAAATTACTAATAATGTATATAAAATTTACCCTCAGCTTCAGGTGATGTATAATTACTAATAAGATAATTACTATTAGTAATAATTACTAATAGCATTTTATCCATGTTTAGTTTTAAATTCTGATTTTAAATCTATGTCAACCGTGTTTGTTGTTGTTATTTTTTTTTAAATACACAAAATTTTTTACTGTGTCCAAGGATTTACATAAATTTACGGGAATATGTGATTTCAATCTTGCGAAATCAATCACATATGAAGACTTAACGGGAACAATGGCGTAAGTCCTGGTTTTGTTTATATTGTTTTTACATAAGGTAAACATCAGAGATCAGTGCCAACATTACAAGATGGACTTACGCCACAATTCCAGTCTTAAGTCTTCATATATTTCTTTCGGTAGTGGTACATTATGGAGTAAAAAACACTTCTGCTTTCTAAATATAAAATTTCTGAATTCTATGCATAAAATTCAAAGGTATTGCTAGAATAAAAAATCTAATCTTTTTTAATTTTGTCATAAAACATATGCCTTTTTAATTAATTAGAATTAGGATCCATTTTTTAAGGCTTGAATTTCATATAAAATCCTTCTAAAACCTTGCTAAAAGCTGGCCACCGTTACAATATAAGATTCTCCTCACTCCTCACAGAACAGGATTAAATCAGGAGCCGTTACAGGAGTAGCCTCAATTTTATACGAAAAGCCAAAAACAAACAGAAAAAGAAAAAATTTGTCACATAAGTTTTGAGAAAAATTAAGAGTGCGTCAATTGTACATGGAAAAAAAAAAGTTCTGTTCCTGTTACTCAATGTAAAGTTATGACATTTAGTTGATGATACCGAAAATTTATTAATTATTACTACGCGTTCGTAACGATTAAAAAACGCTTAGTAATAATTACCTAATTTTTAGTATTATGAACTTAAATGTTTAGACGTCACAAGGCCCGACTGAACATTCAGTAACAGGAACCGAACTTGATATTTCGGATTATTAAGTGAAAACATCAGTGGAAGAAGGAGACCGTTCAAGAAACAAAAGAAAAACGCCATGAATTTAAATAGAAAGCAAATTTCGTTCTTTCTACACGGCCCCCTTCTTCCACTGTTGTCTTCAACTGCAAAGGTTAGTGAAACTATTAAAGAATTGCTCCATTAATGGGATAGAATTATTTGAAAAAATGTTCAGATGTTTTATAAATAAAAACAAATTATTTATTAATAATCAAATCCGCAATCCTTTGTTAATAAACCCAGGGATATAGGCTCAAATAAAATATTTACAAAGTTCCGTGAACCGGAGTTCAACTGGCGTATCTCCACCATAAATATGATTGGAGATAAGTCTGTTTCTATTGTTTCTAAACATCACGGGAGTGCAAGTTTATTCGATCAAGTTGACGTAAACTTGCAGTTCCATGATTTTGAAAAACAGTCAAAACCCGTAGTCTCCAATCATATTTATGATGAGGATAGGTCAGTTGAATGTAGAAATTAATCGTTGAAAGGTAGTCAATACTTAATTACTTAATAAGGGAGTTAATCTCTGCAAGGAGTGACAATAAGATGTATCAAGCATCAATTATTTTTAATAATTTACCGCTTAAACTTAAACTGATGAAGTCGAAATCAGCATTTAAAAAACAGTTAAAAGAACTGCTATTAGACTATCCCTTTTACAAAATTAAAGAATACACGGATTTTAAGTTTAAGTAATAATATTCATTTGGTCGCTGCATTTTTTTTTTCCTCTTTCTTGGTCGAGGCTAACAGTAGCATATCTTGAGTAATTTTTGAATTATTTTATTTGTTTATTTTATTGTATTTCCATCGTATTTTTTTGTTTTTTATTTTTTTATTTTTATTTTTTTAAATTAACTGACAATGTCTTATGTTTAAATGTAAACAATGGAATGCCAAACTCAATTTATCAATATATCAATAGTAGTGCATCTTTTTCTAAAAAACAAAAGGTCGTAAATTTAGGACAAAGGGGGCGCAATTAAATGTTGGGCGAACAAGTTTGTGTTTGAAAAAAGTGCTGAACATGTTTGGCGAACATGTTGGACAAACATTTTCATCGAACATTTTCCTCGACATGTTGGGGAAGCTCTATATAAGCAGTGACGGTTTTTTAAGCATGTTATGTGAAAATGTTTCTCCAACTTGCCACTTTAGTTGACGGCCTAGCGGTTATAGGCACATACGTGAAGCACCATTTTTTCAAAACAGACGAATACCGAGACAAAATCGTGGCTATAATTAAATCATTCATTTAAAAGCACCATCAAATTAAAAATTCAAATATTAACGGGAAAAAAAGCAATTTAATGGACGCAAATTAAAGTCTCAATTTTTCATAAAATTCAGTAAAAATTCTGAGGTAAACATTCTTGTTCATTTTTCTAGTTCAATTTTTTAAAACCTTATTCGTTAGAGTTTCGATGGATATTCCGCTTTCGAAGTACCATTTTTTTTAACATCTTCTAGGAAGCAAATAATTTTTAAAGCTTTATTTTTACAATCGTTTTGTATTTCAAGAATAACAAGTTAAAAATTTGTTATTCTTGAAATACAAGTTATAAATTATTTTTTAGAAAAACCTTTGTTTTTGCTAGAATTGATGTTAACGCTAGAGACCCTAAATTAAAAGAGACTGGCAAAAAACATTTGGCGCGAAAAAGCGGTGCTCACTGATTATGCCTTTCCGGCACCTATCAATTTCCTAATAGAGAGCAAAACAAAAATATTTTCCATTTTTTACTTTGCTGCAATTTCCAGCGGCACTTTTGCTAATATTCCGAAAATTCCAACGTATCATTGCGCACTGATTTTTCGCGCCTACTTTCTTTGCCGGTCTCTTTTGATTTAGGGGCTCTAGTTAACTCTTTCGCATCTGAGATCTTCACAAAGAAAAATAGCATAGGATTAGACGCAGTAGAAATATATTATGACGTTCTGAAAGTGACTTCCATTATGCTTGAAATTGTTATTATTTTTAATATTAAACGGTCTTTTTTATTTACTTTCCAGATATCTTTTAGTTTGAAAATTCAGCCTGATAGTCTAACGCGACCTGATGCTTGTCTGCTGGTGCTGTTTTGCAAGTAAATGAAACGTCCCGATTTTTAGATCAAGACTGCGTCGCAAGAGGATGTTACGGTTTAAGGAATTTAAAGAGTGCAAAGTTTGCAGAGAACCGGCCCTTAGGAACCTGTTTATCACTTTTCAATGTTCGAAATTTAGTTAACAGTATTTTTTCAACAAACTACATGAAAATTTTGCCAAGGAAAAAACCGAAAATACCGAGAATACCGAGGACCTGTAGGGTAGGTGGATCGAAAGACACGAATTTTTGAATTTGAAAATGCCACAGAGCAGAAAAGTTGCATTTTAGCCTCCTTATTAACCCTAATTTTTTTCAGATTTTTTGAAGGCCGATTTCTGCTGCCCCCAGAGGCCTAAATGTTTTCAAAGTCTCATAAGGGCCGAAAAAATTGGTGCGAACGGGTTCATTTCCCATCAGAAATTTTCCGGAAATTTCAAAAATAAAGACGGTTTTTACAGAAATTGACAGGACTTCACAAGAATTATAGGACAGTAGACACCCTAAAAATTACTCCCAAAATTCTTTTAAAAAAATGCCAACGATTTCCACTCCGAGATCACAAAAAATTCTTGACCGTAGATCTGATCCTGATAAATATACAAAAGATGAGTTACGGATTCTCTAGTAAAATTTCAAAAAAAAAAAAAAAAAAAAAAAAAAAAAAAAAAAAAAAAAAGTTGAAACTTCATGGCTTTTTGGCTACCAAGAAATGATGAATTTCCATGACGAGTATCTTAAGAAATTTACCGACACTCATCAACTTAACAACAAAAAAAGAACCAACTTTATTTATTCTTTGAAAGCCGATGTTCAAACAAAAAAAAAGCGGGATCTTTATATTTACCAGACAAGAAATCCTTAAAAAAATTATTTGTTTAATCGCACTATTAAAAAAGAATTATGAAATTATTTCAAACAAAATAATTATTGTCCGAAAAAAAAAAAACAATCAACCGCCGACGGGAACTTGATACATTCTTAACCTATCTTAAATTTTCTGATTTTGTTACCTGTTTAATATCGAATACAAAGAAATCCTTAAAATCCAATAAAAGAAAATCCAAAAATATCCAAATTATGCAACACAAATTCCTTTTTTTTTTCACCACTTCAAAAAAAACGACTACGAATACCTTTGCGTTCCGTTCACTTCGGAAAAAAAAAAACTTCACACATCAAAAATATGTAGGGAAAAAAATCTTCAGATTCTTAGAACTGACATTTAAATTATGATTTAAAAGAAAAAAAAAGTTAGAAAAACTTTTGACTGTATTTATTAAAAGGTTTTTTCAAGAGCACTTCACTTTGAGTAACTTTTTAACACTCAGAAAAATGAGAGAAAAAAAAATGTCATAACAATACGTGGAAAAAGATTTCACAGGCACTTCCAATGCTTTAATGTAAACAAAAATAATTCCAATAAGATATTTATGTTAATTTTCTTGTTACAAGGCACATAATCAGACCTGCCGGTTAATTTATGTCCTACGAGTTTTGGAGAAATAAGTTTATTATTTTTTTTAAATAAAGTAAAAAGAGTACCGCACAATCGAATGAAAAAAATAAAAATAAAAAAAAAAGCAAACGTCAAAAAATCATATTTCTTTTTTTTTTTTTACGAAAAAAACATCAAAATTTCGGTATGAATATTATTAATGATGTCGGCGAAAAATCCATTTAACAAACGGATCCTTTTGTGAGTGAAAATAAAAGAAATAAATTTTTTTTATCCTCAAGCATGATTGGTCCACCGTTACTCAAAACAACCCAACAAGCGACTATATGATTTTTATTCACCACACAGCGAATCAGGATTATGACTAAACTAAAATAAAAAAAAAGAAAAAAAAAAAAAAAAAAGAAATATGGCGTCTAAGATGAAGCTTGGATATAAAGCGGTAAGGGGGATTCAGTCTCACCTCCTAGCTACGATCAGTCTTGCATGGCTTACCCCCTCCAACATCACTGTCGGGAGCCACATTGTGCTCTTAACAGTTGCTCTGCCGGCTAATACAATCTACTATCAACGATATTAATGTTTGTAACTTTTTTTTTTCTTTTTTTTTTTCCAGATCATTTTCATTCCTTGGAATGCTCGATAATATCGCGATCGGTTGAAGAGTAATTTAATTAAAAGTGGCCAGACAATTGATATTGAAATTTTTCGAATTTTCCTCTGGAAAAAAAAATGCCCTTTTGAAATCTGGAAAAATTATGAATTTTTTTTTTTTTTTTTTTTTTGAAAATTCCCCTGTTCCAGAAATGACTTTAAATGGATCTAAAATGCTTATTTCTGAGGATTTGACTCGTGGTTTTTCTACATTATTTATTTTGAACCCATTACAGATATACAGAAATACACACCTCACGTTCCCGAACATTTTTCCTACAACATTTTTCCTAAAAACAATTTTCTTAAAAAAAATATTCCTAATTTTTTTTTTCTAAAAAAGTTTTCCAAATGCTATTTTTTCTATAAGAACATTTTTCCTAAAAACTGTTTTCCTAAACAAAATATTCCTCGTTGGTTCGATTCCAGCTTCCAATCAATTTTTTCTCTACTTAGTTTTCAAAAATTTAGTTATCCTACCTGAGGAATAGAAGGTGGATTATCTTAAAAGCTAAAATATTCCTCATTTTTTTTTTTTCTAAAAAAGTTTTCCTAATCCTATTTTGCCTAAAAGAACATTTTTACTAAAAACTGTTTTCTTAAAAACAATATTCCTAATTTTTTTTTTTTTTTAGAATATTTTCCTAATGCCAGTTTTTCTATAAGAACAATTTTCCTAAAGACTGTTTTCTTAAAAAAAATATTCCTAATTTTTTTGTCTAAAAAAATTTTCCTAATTTTTTTCCATCTTTTTAATCTTTTCTAGAAAGGTTTGCTGATCTTTTTTCTAGAATATTTTCCTAATGCCAGTTTTTCTAAAAACATTTTTCCTAAAAACAATTTTCTTAAAAAAAATATTCCAAATTTTCTTTTTCAAAACAAGTTTTCCTAATGCTATTTTTTCTATAAGAACATTTTTCCTAAAAACTGTTTTCCTAAACAAAATATTCCTAATTTTTTTTTCTAAAAAAGTTTTCCTAATACTATTTTGCCTATAAGAACATTTTTCCTAAAAACTGTTTTCTTAAAAAAAATTTTCCTAATTTTTTTCCCTCTTTTTAACCTTTTCTCTCGCCTTTTGTACAAGGGTTTTCCTAATTTTTTTTAATTAGGTAACCCAATAAAGTAGGAAAACCTTTATAGAAAAAAAAAATTAGGAAAAAATTTTCCCAATTTTTTTTTCCTCTTTTCAACCTTTTCTAGAAGGGTTTTCTTAAGGGCAGTCTCCACTTGATGACGTTCACGGCATTCGCGTTGTCCGTCATCGCGGTTAACGTAATCGCACCGGAAGTACTTTGCAGGTTTTGCTCCCGTAAACGTTTGTGGCATAAAAAGAGTACCGTATATTTCATTAAGTATACAAATTTGACTTACCCAGAATTTGTTTTGGAACAGATTTATTGTCTTCTCCATGCCCGAATTAAAATTTTTCTTTTTCAATCCGTAAAAACATCTTTCAAAGCCGCCATTTTTAATGTTTGTAAATAGAAAAAAGCAGAAGATGATCAATTTTTTTTCCAGAATATTTTCCTAATGCCGATTTTTTTATCAGAAAATTTTTTTTAAAAACGATTTTCTTAAAATAAATATTCCTAATTTTTTTTCTAAAAAGATTTTCTTAATTTGTTTTTCTATAAAGGTTATTTTCCTAGTTTTATTTTCTAAAAATATTTTCCTAACGCTATTTTTTTTATAAGAACATTTTTCCTAAAAACTGTTTTCTTAAACAAAATATTCCTTTTTTTTTTTCTCAAAAAAATATTCCTAATTTTTTTTCCTAAAAAAATATTCCTCATTTTTTTTCTAGAAAATTTTCATAATGCCAATTTTTCTATAAGAACATTTTTTCTAAAAACAATTTTCTTAAAAAAAATATTCCTAATTTTTTTTTAAAAAAAATTTTCCTAATTTGTTTTTCTAAAAAGGTTTTCCTAGTTTTATTTTCTAAAAATATTTTCCTAATGCTATTTTTCCAATAAGAACATTTTTCCTAAAAACAATTTTTTTTAAAAGAAATATTCCTAATTTTTTTTTCTAAAAAAGTTTTCCTAATTTTTTTCTCCAAAAATATTTTCCGAATATTGTTTTCCTAAAAGAACATTTCTCCTATTCCTAAAATTTCTAATTTTTTTTTCCAAAAAAGTTCATTTTCGAGCCATCCTATTATGCATCATTTGTGCATAATTATATTGGAGGATAAAAAATAAATTTTCTGGTAAAAAAAACTTTAAGTTGCTTATACATAATTTATGCTTTTTTTTATGTATGTCCAATATTTGGAATATTAATTTTGGAGAATTTTATACATAATTTTTAAATAATTTATGCATCTCTTTTTCGTACGGGCAGTTTCTGCATGGCAAAACTATATCTTCACACCTTTTTATTTAGACTTTTAAGGCGCAGATGTTTAGATAGCAAAGCCTATGCAGTCACGATAGGCCTGGATTATCTAGCCAGGACTATCTAGGACTTATCTAAAATTGGACTATCTAGAGTCGATGATATTTATTGGACGTCCATATGATTTACCTACGTCCGCACTGATCCAAAAAGCGTCCTTTGGACGCTCTACGATTTACCTACTCATTTACCTCACTGTGCGTTCGTCAAAATATATGTAAAAAAATAATTTTTTTTTAGGTTAACACCTGAAAACCTGTAAAAATAATTCCAGATGCACCCGTCAACCGAACTCCACATTTAAAAAAAAACATTTCCTATTATTTTTATGGTTGCATTAAATTAAATTTCAATTTCCGCTAGATCGAAAAATGTTGAGAAAAATATTACATCGAATTTATTGGTTCTTTGTTCTTTTTCGTTTTGATAATCCCCCTTCGCTGCAGGGTTTTTTTTTTTTTTTTTTTTTTTACCCCCGTACTAATGGTTTCTTCCTGTTTAATTCAGGGTTTCAGTATTTTCAACTCAACTTGATCGATCCCCAGTAGGGTGAAACAAATGCAGTTTCGCTGTATCGTTTTTCTGCCTCTCTCTCGAATGAAGAGAAAAAAAAAAAAAAGGAAAAAATTTATTTTTTGTTTAACTCTCCTCTTCTTTCTTCCTCTCTCCCTTTAACCAATCCAATTCATACGATTTCCTGCTCAAAATGGCTGCCGCGTTTTCAAAATTAAAATCATACAACCGTTTAATCATTACTACCCTGTACAAACACAACAATATAGTAATCATTCTCTTGTCACGGAATGAATTGATAACGTGCAATAAAACGAAATTTCGATTAAGAAAAAAAAAAAAAAAAAAAAAACATATAACATTATAAAAGAGAACCTAGATATTCTCGTGTGAAAAGGGATATGAAGATGCGTGAATTGTTGAAAAATATAACTGACATCACGAAATATCGAATCGACAATGGTAAATGCCAGTTCTAGGCGTCGATTAACGCTCATTTTCGATATAGTACTGTCAGATCGGGTTTGGACGAACAAATGACGTTCAATTATCGCCTCTTTCTCTCTGACAACACTCGCTGATATGTTTGTTAATTATTGTTCTGAATTTTGAGGATTTGATTGCTAACACGACACCTTGGATGATGAGTCCGAAATACTTAATTGAGTAACGTTAAATGCGAAACGTTTTTTTTTTTTTTTTTTCTCATTCATGCGGGGATATATTCCGGGCAAATTGAGACGAAATATTTGCAAATCAAAAACAATGATCCAGATGAGAAGAAAGAACGCCTGATGGCAACAAAAATCGTTAGTAACGTATAACTGGAGGCTTGTGCTGCTTCTCCATTATGGTCCTAAATTAATTTTACAAAATTATTTTTATAAAATTACCGGAAATTATGTGCTTTTTCTTTCTTTTTTCATAACATATTTATTTTTTACACATTTCTTATTCTTTTTTAAGTCATGCTCATGTTCGATTAGTAAAATAAAAGCATTATTCCCAATAATTTTATAAAATTAATTTTGTAAAATTAATTTTGAGCCATAATGGAGAAGCAGCATTGGAAATCACGAATATCATGTATGAGAAAATTAAGCGGGCATTCCCGAACGAATTAATTTTTTTTCTTTTTTTTTAATGTTAAATGTTTTTCTTATTGTGCCGTACGTCCAGGCGTAGGCGATCATTGCTGCTTCTCCATTATGGCTCAAAATTAATTTTCTAGAATTAATTTTCAAAATTTCCGGAAGTACTGTGCTTGAGTTATTCTACGAATTTTCGGCCATGGATTAAAAATACAAAAAATGCAATGTAATAAAAATGGCCGACTCCATTTTTAAACCTAGGGTTAGAAATCCATAGAGTAACAAAAGCACAGTACTTCCGGAAATTTTGAAAATTAATTCTAGAAAATTAATTTTGAGCCATAATGGAGAAGCTGCACATAAGTGAGAGTCTTATATTCCCACTGCCAAAGAACTACATGGTTATCTTTTGCAGTAAGTAAACAGCTATTGTTTTTTATAATGTAACATGTTTAATTTATTTTTTTATTTTCAGTGATTTTTATCATTGGTGGACATTTTTAATGATAAAAAAGTTAGTACAAGTTATTAAAGATGAAATTCAATATGTAAAGGACTGGATTGCAATACAGGTCAAAGTGGGTTATTTAAAGGACATTTTAGATTATTAAGGCCGAATTACACACAGCTAGTGTACTAGCTCGTCTCCTATATTTAACTTAAGTACAAGCTACTCGCTAGCTAGCAGGAGCGAGTAGCTTGTACTTAAGTTAAATATAGGAGACGAGCTAGTACACTAGCTGTGTGTAATTCGGCCTTTATGTTGAAGATGACAGAGTCTCTTCAAGGAAAATAAGAACTGTTTTCCGCTCTACCTCCAGAAATTTAAAAAAATTAAAGGAGGAATGGGCAAAGGATTCAAAAGCAGTATTATCTGTGCCAAGAGAAGAAGTCATCCCTTACGTGGCAATGGAGGCAAATTCTTTAGCAGTATTAATTAAGGGGTATGAGCCTTTACTAGCATGGTACGTATTGTAAAAAGGATTTCCAATTTCGACTGCTCCGAAGAAAAAGTCCCTATTTTTTTTAGCAGTACAAAAACTCCCTATCTTTTTTTGGACAGTTGAAAAACTCCCTACCTTTTTTTTGACGACTTATAAACGACCTATTTAAATGGTCATTGTTATATACGATAGATCGTTTTTGCACTAACAAAAAAAAGATAGGGAGTTTTTCAACTGTCCGAAAAAAGATAGGGAGTTCTTGTATTTATTTATATTTTTAAATTTATATTTTATATTTCATTAAAAAGTGGGCTATTCTGACAGCTAGATAGCCAGTTATAAGAATAGCCAATGTTACAATTATTCCAAAAGTATTGCAGCATATTACAACATATTTTTTTAAAAATAAAATAAAATAAAATAAAATAAAATAAAATAAAATAAAACAAAATAAAATAAAAAATAAAATTAAGAAGTGGGTAAAAATAAAGTAAAATAAAAATAATGAAAATAATGAAATTAATAAAATTTTTAAAGCTATTGAAGTACTAAACACAGTTGAGAAAAAATGAGTGAACCGTTTTCTTGAAGACGGCTAAGGACATGTGAAACAGGTCCAAACTCATTATTTCGCTGTACTGGTTGTACAGTCGAGAAAGTTTAGCCGAGGTGGAAAAATTAGCGAGAGGTACTGCTAAAAAAAAAATAGGGACTTTTTCTTCGGAGCAGTCGATTTATTAATTACAAATTTTAAGATCAAGTTTCTGTAAAGGTTTTTTATTTTTTTTTTTCAGGGGTAGTAGATCAAAGGAACTACTTGATACCTTTATAGATTTAGAGGTAATGATCGAAAAGTTTATGGAACTAGGATATGCCTCCGAAGTTGACAGATCCGGCGGAGTCCCCAGCTGGGAAAAACACTGAAAACAAATCATAGGCGGCATCTTCAATCCATTGGACATCCTGTGGATTGTCCATCAGATATCCACAGGATATCCAAATACATGGGATATCCATAGGACGTCCAAAGGACGCTTTTTGGATCAGTAGATACCTATGTCCGCACAATAAGATCCAATGGATGTCCAGTCCTTATCGTATCCTTATAATGTTCTGAAGACGTCCTCGGGGCTGGGTAGACTTTGCTATCTGGGTTAGGGTGGTCCGTATTAGGACTTTTTTCTCGTATTTTTCTAAGTAATAAGGGATTTTTAGGTCCTTTGAGGCACGTGTCTGACTGCGCTGAAACATGGCACAGTTATAATCTCTGGTAGTACTACCGAATCCCTATATCTTAGATACATCAGAGAAAAGAGTCCTAATAAAGATCACCCTTCTTCTTCTTCTTCTTCTTAGTCCTATACTCGATTACGAGCGTGGTGATCTCTGTGCGTGCGGTCACAGGCATATGGGAACTACTGTTTAACGCCGGTTCCGAACGGCTACATTTGAGAGATTTACAAGGCAATTACCACTCGGTGGTTTGCCATTGCCTACCGAGGGGTGGTGACCATTGATTTTCTGACTAGCGCACTAGTTTTGACCTGAGAAAAATTTCTAGCTGTGAACTGGGATAGCAGCACGACACGTCTCATCTCATGACTGAGTGTCGAGTGCGCTATGAACTAGACTACGGGTCCCCACAGCCTAGCCTATAATAAATATCTGCACTATAACCTTAAAAGTCTAAACATGGAGATATGTTGATTTGGGAATGAGCTGGGATCTTCATTGCAACGGCTTTTACCCCATTCTGACAGCCCTCTGAAGTCGATTTCTTAAGTTGTAGCGCAAAAAAGTCAAATTATGGAGATATCTTGTTTCGGGGATCAGTTAGGATTTTGGTTCCACCAGTTTTCGAACCTCCACACTATCCTTAATGATTTCCCGCGATCAGTTTTTGTCACCACTTTTGTCGAAAAAAAACTTCGTTGAGGCTAACTGCAAAAGAAAATCTACCCGTTACACTAACTGTGGCGAAAAGTAAACGATAACCATTTTCGTGGTCCCCGACGTCTGCATACAAGCCAAGTCAATTGAGAAAGAGAATTTCCCAGTACTCTTAAAGTTTAAAATATTCGAAGAAACCAACAAAAGACCTGCATAACGCTTTATAATTAAGGATAAGCATACGGAGCAACATCATTTTGGGCCAGAGACTGGTCGCTGAACTCAATGTCCTTAACACGCACAATTGTACTTACAAATCTATGTCATTCGCTCAATTATTTAATATACCGTTATCGGATTCGGAGTTCCGAAATTTCGCATGAGATTCTTTCATTACGTCAAAAAATTAAAAAAAAAAAAAAAATTAATCTTTCGAACAAAATTCATAAAATTTCCATTTCATTATGCATTTTCAACATTTGGTCAGCACGGTGGTACGAAGTATATGCGAGTGATGTTTATTTCCCGCACAACTTTCTAACTTCGCCCCCGCGGGATATTAACTTAATTACAAAACAAACTGAATGAAGAGAGATAGAAAGAAAAAAAAATTGCACATATCCATTCATAACATATATACGTATACCTTTTGTTATACATATAAAAAAAAAAAATTAGACCCAAGTCATGCTTGGAGTGCACTACAGTTTTCGAATCTAAGCATGACGTCTACATTTTGGGACAGAAATAGCAAGGTCAAAACATGTTCTCGATTAATATTAACTCATCATTTCGGTACTACAATTGTAATTAAGCTACTAGAGCTGTAGTGGCTCTGTCACGAACTCAATATCTGCCTCGACTTTTTCTTTTTTCCCATTGACTTTTTAATCTTGGTAAACGATCCCCTTCTTCTTATTAATTTAATTACAATCGTCAATACGGCAGGACGGTCGCCGTGGACCAACTCCCGAACTCCTAACCGTATGGAATAACAATTTCGGATTACGCAACGGGATTTTATAGGGTCGGGAAAACAGCAGAGTCATCCCGATAAGGGATGTATCATGCGATTTATTTCCTTCGGTTTTTTTTTCCAGAGCTCTTACGCCAAAAATTTTCTTAACATAAAAAAAAGGAAAACAAAACATCCAACGTCCAATTTTTGTTAGTTTTATTAATGGCCGTGATTGTGTAAAACCGTAAAATGAAATTTTTATGGATTGAGAAGAATAGTTAGTTACTCATGGCGTGGATATTTCGTCAAACGTGATAGAATTTCGTGAAGAAAATAACAAAAAAAAGAAGGAAACCTTTTTTTTTTTTAATGGTTCGAAGAAGGCGTCATGGAGAAAAAAAAGATGATGGAATTGATATGAATGATTTCCGTTTGATGATGTTTAAGTCGAATCTTCCAACTTAAAACCGTATCATATTATTTGGTTGCAGTTCGTCAAGTATTAAAAATTTTTTACACTTTTTTATCGCCCCCTTCCCAACACAAATTGGATGGAAAATAAGAAAATTTTTTGACTAGTAATCATCTCTTGTGAAATGATCGATTAATTACGATTGTATTCAGTTGATTGATTTCAAGTCATCCTACGAGACAAGTTCGAAATCCGGGTTCCATTTAATTGTTTTTTTAAATTTTTTTTCTCCTCTTTTTTTTTTTTTTTTTTTTTTTTTTTTTTGCATATCAAATCTTTGCAGTCGCAAAATCGCTGAGAAAGAAAAAAAAAGCTAAAGTATTTAAAATAAACGGCGAATATTTGGTGACGCATTCTTTTTTCTGACTTGGTGACACGAAAAATTTTTCGGTAAAAAGAAAACCAGAAAGCGGTAAATAACTTTTTTTTTTTAATGAATATTTAAGATGCGGTATGAAAAAAAGAAATGATTCGATGTTTACTTGAATTACAATGAGCATCCCAAGAGTTCCCGCACTTTAACATAAAAAAAAAAATTTGTTGACTTTTCTTTTTTAGAAATTACGGTTATGTTGTAGAAAAAAAAAAAAAATTCCGAATCTATGAGTCATTGCTTTTTAGTTTCTCCTCACGGATTTTTTCGCGATGGGATTTTTTTCCGTGGCTTTAAAATGGCTAGAGTCTTTTGAGATCCAAAGTTACAAGGAACAGACCCATTTAGGGGGTGCCGAAATAATCGGCAAGCATTCAGTCGTATTTTAAAAACCAGCAAAGGCTAAGTTTATTTAAACTAAATTAAGTTTTAGAAAACTCATTTAAACTTAATTAAGCGCAAATAAACTTAGCCTTTGCTGGTTTTTAAAATACGACTCATTGAAGTGCATTGCGCAGCTTTTTACAAACCTCCACTTCATTACTATGCTAATCAAGCTCATATTAATCATTTTGGGACCACATCAACTAGACGTAATACAAATTCCTCAACAAACGTGCCAACAGCAAAAGTTCATAGGTAAAGTATAACCCGGATTTTTTTCAGATTTTCCTAAACGGCATCTTGAAGTGTCGCATAGGCTTTAGAATTTCTAAAAAGTCCATGTGTGTACGTGCATATGAAAACCTCCCACTTGCACAATCCGGATAGTTTTTGATTCGAAAAACTTATTTGTTTACAAAAGGTTTAAAAAACAAAACGTACTATCCGGATTGTATAAATGGGAGGTTTTCATATGCACGTACACATACAGTATAAGAGCTAAAAAAAAAAAAAAAATATTTTTGGGGATAAAAGACTATTGATTCCTACCGGAAATTTTGCGTAGATTACAAATGAAGTCGAAAATTAGTTTCCGTGTGCCGGTTTTTGAGCCACAGGCAAAAAACCGTAATAAGGTTTTGCAGAGCTTTTAAATCCGTCCCTTGCTTAGCTCAAAAATCATGTCCGATTTAGGAGTTTTGAAATTCCAAAAAAGTTGATTTTCGAACCACCCCATTGCACATCTCTTCTATTGGTTGCTTGCCTTGATACTGACTTGCTTTAACTTATGACGCAATGGCAAAAGCTAAAATGGCAGATAGATCCCTGGTCAATTAAGTGTGTTTTAAAATACAGAAAGGCTCATGATCTTTGTCTTGTCATAACTAAAGTTCCGAGACAGGACTAAATTTCAAATCTTGGCTGACTGTACAGATGAAGATAAGCAATGGTACAAGAGCTGCATGAAAGGCAGGATGATGTTGACCCCTGATGATGAGATGAGCAATGTCTGGCTGATTGATCACTTTGATGCTCCAGAAGGGATTAATGAATGGTACTGGACTGCAGTCGATGTGACACACATTAAAGCTGACAAATCCAATCATGAAGATATCGTACACCTTCAGAATGTCCCTCAATACCAACATGCTGATGTGCTATATAACCTCAAGCGTGCCTCACTTCTTCTTCTTTTAATTGCCGAAGATTGACTACCATTTTGACGATTTTTACTTTATCGACCGTTGCTCGAAAAAGACCTAAGAGATCGACACCAAACCACGAAGCCACGAAGTTTTCCTACCACCCTGACCGCGCTTACCCTCGATCTTTCCCTCCATCACAAGTTGAAGGAGGCGGGCGGTATTTTTCATTTCACATTACGTGGCATCGAGCTTCCGAGGCTTTATATACAGCACTTCCATTTCCTTCTTCATACGAGCCAAGACCTCAGTGTTTCTCACCCTGTCAGTCCACGAAATTTTAAGCATTCGACGGTATACCCTCATCTCAAAAGCTTCCCACTTCTTTTCCAACGTCATAGTTAACGTGCCCCACTATTGCCTGATAAAAAATGGGTCCGGTGAACCGGAACATGGCTTTATCGATCTTATGTAATGGGAAAACAAATAATTACATTTGGTTTAAGTTATTTGAATTGATTTACCAAAAAAATGTGGTTCGATTTTGTAAGATTGAAAACCCGCGGAACTTTACTGATTTCTAAAGTTCAAATTTTTGAATGTTTACACCCCTGTTTCTATTGTTAACTTGTTTATTTTTCTGTCTTCTGATTTTATTTCGATTATAAACATCGTTTTTTTTTATGTCTAAATGTACTCTGTTAATAGATTTTCGATCAGAGGTCCATCAAAGCCGCAGTACGGGCATAAGGAATTTGAATTTAGGAAAAATTATTTCAGATTCGGAATCCTCTACCCCGAAAATATTCTCAAAAATAAGGTTAGATTTTTGATCAGAGGTCCACCAAAGCCGCAGTACGGGCATAAGGAATTCGAATTTCGGAAAAATTATTTCAGATTCGGAATCCTCAACCCCGAAAATATTCTCAAAAATACGGTTAGTTTTTCGTTAGCTCCCACGAGGAACCCGCCAATAAGCATCCAAATCGCTTTGTTGACGTACTCGATGACGTCATATCGTGACGTTTCAAAAGTTGGAGATATCGGTTTTTAGGCCTATACCCATACTTTTAGCCCTGCTCACCGTTTCTGAACCACTCAACAGAATTTAACCAAATTTCAATGGTAGCGTATTTCGATGAATATCTACTACAGTACAAAAATTTGCCTCAATCTGTAGCTGCGTTTGCAATTTACACTAAAAACGACCTAAAAATATGAACATTTATAATCGTCATTTCCGAACGGCTTGAGCGATTTTGCTCAAAATTCTTCAGTCACGTCCCACTAGACCCTTGAACACTCCGGCCAAATTTCGTTTCGATCCGTTGCGTATTTTTTTCTTAAATCGGGAAACATACATATACTTTTCTGTCACACACACACATACATACATACATACATACGCACACACACACGGACATCATGGTGTTTGATATATTTTTGGATTCCTTGCTTCACGGGGAGTCAGAAAATATATAAAACTTGATAGGTGAAATTTTTTAGGAAAACAATGCTTTTCGCCCCTGGGTCGATAAAGCAAAAAAAGACCCAGAAGAACTGTTTGATCAACTTGTAAGTGACGAAGATAAGTGGGATAGGTTAGTTGTCACTGCGAAGTCGGAAAATACTAAACCCGAAGGAAAAGTGCGGGAGACTTGGTCAGCATACCTGGATGTCCATGATTTGCTTCTTGTATTGCATCAATTGATAAAAAGCGGACAGCATTTGCCATGAGATGATATAACCTCCGGCCGACATTCTGAGCACCGAACTGGAGACAATTAGTCGTCCTAAATCTCCAGATTCTTTTGCAAGCTTTTACCTCAAAGAAAGCTTAGGTGGCCTCAACATCGATAAGAAAACACACACACGAATCTAAGAGAATCTCATCCACCTTTCCAGATGCTCACGCATTAGTCATGCCCTAAAATGCATTCTAATTATAAATACTAACATCTCTCTACACCAGCTTTTCTTGGACTTTGAACGTCCTTAAACTTCCTGAAATTTTAATAAATCATCATTCTCTTGCACTTGATTCTTTAAAGAAACACTAATAAAAATATTGAGTTAATCACATTACTTAACCTAATTCCTCCTTTATCTTCTCTTTTTTTTTGGCGAAAAAAAAAAAACAAGAAGCAAATTAAGACATTAAATCGATCAAAGACAACTTTTTTTTTAATAGGTCACTGATATCGTTTCTCGGACTTGAATCGAAATTTGTCGACTCACGGTGACCATACTAACTTCCGGACAATCGACTAAATAAAACGTGGATGACCTGGCGTTTCATTCTGGAGCGATTTCCGGACACGGGTGACTACATACCATTCGATTTGGTTTTAAAGATTTAGAAATCGTAAATATTTAAATCACCTCTTGTTTTAGTTTTTGCAGTCGAATCAAACTTTTTTTTTTTATTTAAGTTGCGGTGACATAAGATCCAGAGATATTTATAAGAAATCGATTAAAACGTTACGACAATTTACATCGCACCGCATGGCACGTTAAGTTTTTATTTTTCCTAAGCAAAGAATACACACACAAAAAAAAAAGAGGAATGTAATGATTAGTGTTTTGACAAAGTATTAAGGCGATGAAGCGAGCACAAGTTAAGAAACTGTCATCGAGGAAGTCAAATTAACGATACTTGAGACGTGAGATGTGAAAAGAAAAAGAAAAAAAATACGAGATGACATTTAAGAAACTAAAGAGGGTATTTTCATTTTGTCACCACTTAAACTGATAATAATAACAGGTTGACATCGAGTACTGCAAGGCAGCAATCTAGGAATCGGTGGTCGCAATATTTGCCCTTTTTTTCGTCTAGACTCGTCATCAACAACTGTTTTTCTTTTATTTCGAACACGAATCTTTCACTTCAAGATTTTAATCGGTCATGGGAACATGGCTCCCCGGTTGTTATTACAACAATTTCGGGTTTTGGGTCAATTTGACTTTTTCTTTGGGATCTTGATGGAACGTTGATTGCTCGGAATTGAGCGAAAAAATTTATCTAAAAAATCGGCCACCTAAGTCGAGTCTTTTTATCTTCAAAATCTGAGGGAAGGAAGTAATCTTCGGGTGGTGTTGAGAGCCTATAATAAGGTCAAATATTAAAAGAAATATGCAGAATGAGGTGTTACAACCTGCGAAAGGGAAGATTTAGGTTTGTATTGAATGAGGACCGCAATTGCAAAAACTTGTCCGCTCTCAGCTCTGCATGTCTTTACCGGTAACAAATGAAAACCAAGAAGTATGAAAAATGGTCCCTTTTTATACATTGGCTAAGGACGAAGAAGAAACTGTCGAAACTGTTAAAGAAGAAACTCTTCTTTAAACCCGTAAACATCTTAAACTGCAGACCTTTCAACACCTAAAAGTGTTACAAAAGTGCAGACACTTTCGAATCGCTTACAGGGACAGCACAGCTGCAGAAATTTCCGTTCACGTCTTCACCTAGGGTCTTCACCTTACAATTATTAGTACGCCTTCTTTTAGGGATCGGATGCTTAAAAAGGTTCCTTGACATTTTTTTCATGAGCTGATTCAACTAAGAGTATAATTCGTTATAAAATTCAAAGCCTAAGAAAAAGTTGATTTATAAGTCCAGCCAATACGTTATAAAAACTTATAACAACATTATATGTTTTACTATCTTGTTATAAGTTTTTATAACGTAATGGCCGTACTTATAACTCACTTTTTCTATGGAAAGCCTAAGAAGTTATGAAGTTCTTTTCGTTAAAACCATGTCCACAAAAATTATTTCCATACAACTATTTCGTTTAGTTTGCATACTACCAAGCTTCAACTTGTTTACATGCAAAGTTTCAACTTGTTTGAGTGCTGGCTAGCCAAAAAAATTATATACACTTATAATTTTTCCGCCGACGAAAATGGCAGAAATAAGTCCAAAGGAATTCTGTACTCGGCAGGTCAACTGAGCTGAACAAAAATGAGAAAGAAGACAGTATGGGCACTCAAGCTGCAAACTCTCCCGGAGGAGGAGGAGGAGGAGCCGGCGCAGTTTTTGCCGGCAGCAGTGGGGGGGGGGGGTCAAGTTCATCAGCGTCCGATCGGCCTGAAAACGATGCTTCTACTTCACCAGACATCGTAGTGCCAGCTGTTCGGGCGGCACGTGCCCGAGGAACATCATCGGAAGACAGCGCTGTTGACCTCCCTCCCGATCTACAGTAAAAATCCCAATCGTGCACGGAGATATACTCTTTTGAACCGCTGCCTAAACCGCTTTTGAGCTGCAACGGTTCAAAAGAGTGTACTACCCAGGTCAACTGAGCTATTTCCATCACAATCGTGCTTGGAGAGTGTATCTCCAAGCACGATTGTGATGGAAATAGCTCAGTTGACCTGGGTAGTACAGAATTGGCGGAACAGACTCCGGATGAAGTGTTTTCGATTTCCTCTATATCGGGTGTCCGTTTTTAGGACGTCGAAAAAGTAAACAAACCGCATTGTTGAGGTTATCAAAACAAAGGAAGGTTTGTTACTTTTTCCACATACTAAAAACGGATACCCGACATTTTCATAGGCTTTTGAATATGGCCTCCATTTTCAAAAGCTACTCTTCCGAGGTGTGGCCATCATAGTTTTCCTTCGCAAGTATGTGTCAACCATCCGAACAATCATGGCTACATTGTGGAACGTGTTCAGCTTTTAAAAAAAACTGAAATATTTTCACATTATTTGGTGTGCTGTAAAAAAAAAGATTTCAACTGTAAAGCAAGGGCAACACTAAAAACAGTAACGCAGTGGGATGTCACGACCGGCAAATTAGTACTTACAAGAGAGCATAATCATCCGCCGGAAGAGAACTATCAAGTTCTCTTCAAGGCGCGAGAAGATTTGAAAAATAGGGTAAGAATGAAAAAGATTTTAGGAAAGGGATCGTACATATATTACGATATTATATTTAAGTTTGGGATATCACTGGAAGTTCTAGTAGGGTGCGTCAAAATAAATCGGTCACTTCAGATTTTCGCTCCGAGGTCAAATTTTGGTTATTTACTATGCAGAGGACCCCCTTAACTTTTATTAGATTTTTAAAAAAATTTTTAGAGGTCGCTAAAGTCGTTTAAAGCTTTTTTTAAGGGAAAAAACGGAATAAAAAAAATTTTATGTGAATATTGAAAAATTCGCCACTTACGGAATAAGGGGATTAAAAATTTGGTTTTATAGGGTGATGTTACCTATATATAGGGGTATCAGGAAAAAAATAAGTCAGGCCGAAAATATCATCCATGCGGAGTGTAGAGGGGAATTTAGCTTAAAAAAATGTAAAAATTCAGGCAGCCTTAGACCCAAAAATTTGGGTGACCGGATAGTGATTAAAATTCGGTTAAAATATGTAGAATTAAGGTCACGTATGATATTTTTCTCGCATTCTAGTTTTTGCCAAAAACGGCATAAAAGTGATTTTTAATTTTTTTTCGCATTAACGCGCCATATATCGCTTTCGAAAAATATTTTAAATTACTTAGAAATGCCCAAAAATTATCTTCTGACTTCCATTGAATGTATAACATTCAACATTTATCATTTTTGCCGATTTGCCATTTTTTTTTTTCGGAAGTTAATTTTTTGCATAAAATCAGATTCATAATCACTATCCGGTCACCCAAATTTTTGGGCCTAAGGCTGCCTGAATTTTTACATTTTTTAAGCTAAATTCCCCTCCACACTCCGCATGGATGATATTTTCGGCCTCACTTATTTTTTTCCTGATACCCCTATAAAGTACCATTGCAGTTCCTTGAACCCCGCCTTATGGCCGGTGGCAAAACCTGTCTTTGGACAGAATGACCAACAACAACAACCCATATATATAGGTAACATCACCCTTAAGGGGATTAAAACCAAATTTTTAATCCCCTTATTCCGTAAGTGGCGAATTTTTCAATATTCACATAAAATTTTTTTTATTCCGCTTTTTCCCTTAAAAAAAGCTTTAAACGACTTTAGCGACCTCTAAAAATTTTTTTTAAAATCTAATAAAAATTAAGGGGGTCCTCTGCATAGTAAATAACCAAAATTTGACCTCGGAGCGAAAATCTGAAGTGACCGATTTATTTTGACGCACCCTACTAGAACTTCCAGTGATATCCCAAACTTAAAAAAAAAGGAAGGAAAAAATTTGATTATTACAAGAAAATTACCCTTTTCCGGGTTTTCGGGGGGGGGGGGCGATTACGAAATTTGATTTTCCCGGTAGGTTTTGGTACGAAATGAGGACATTCCATACAGGCAATGAAAATTCGGGAAAATCGCCTTTTTTAAAATCATGTCCCCAGTTCCACCCCTTAAAAGCTCTGATATAAGACAAACCGGGGGGGTACAAAATTTTTTTTTTACGGTAGGTTTTGGTACGAAATAAGCTGGTGTTAGTGCTTCCATTCGATACGCGGTAGGGAAAAATGGGTGGAACTGCTTGTCCCTGGGCCCACCACCGATGATTTGGAAAAGCTCGAAAAGCTCGACGGTACAAAAAATTTTCTTTGCGGTAGGTTTTGGTACGTAATGGGTACAAAAAACCCACAGCATTAGATTTTTCGAAAGCTCACTGGGTGGAGCCAGCGACATCGAGCCAACTGTAAGTCAACAGAAAGTCTGAAAGTCTGATAAGTCTGACAACTGTAAGTCGACAGAAAAAATGAGCGCGAAATTTTGGAGGCATATGACCATGCGCAGCGCATTGACTTTTTCTTCTGTCTGTTATGTTTTCAATTGTTTTCTGAAAAAACATTTCAATCAACTGTCTTTTGCAAAACTAATGCGCAAGATAATATGCCCCCGAAATTTCCCGCCCATTTTTTCTGTCGGGTCTCTTCGAATTAAGGGTCTCTAGATTATATAAAATACACCTATAACGATCTTTAAATATTCCAGATCATACTTTTTTGCCTTATGAACCTCCAAATCTGAATTTACTACTGTGATCTGCGCAGTGGAACTCACGACATCGATCCATAAGAAATGGACAAATAACTATAAAAATTTTGCATTTTTCTAACAAGCTGTACATTGCTTTGATCAAACTCAAGGCAGCCAAGAATATTTACAGGTTCAAACACGACTATCTTTCAAAAATCCCAATGGCAATTGCCATTAATGGACACCGCTAAGTAGCCAGCCGCCCAAATCTCGAAATCTTTTCTTTCTTTTTTCCAACTACTGAAAAATTAATCAAAATTGTAAAAGTAAATACTAAATACGCGTAATTGGTAGGGCGTGACCAACAACGATCATATCGTAACAGGTGTATTTCGACCTCGTTACTGTATTTACTTTTTATTATTTTATTATTTTGTCACACACAGGCTTGTTTAGATTTTATCTCGACCCCCTGATCGGATCAGAAAAAAAAAAAAAAAAATATTGTGCGAAAGCGATTAAAATCGTAACATTTTTTTTTTTTTTTTTGTATTTTTTGTTCGCTATCCGGAAGGAAGCATAAAATATCGACTTTTTTGCTGTCCCTAAACACTTAAATAACGAATATAATTAAAGTAATTATATTATTAAGGGAAAAAAAAATTATTATAGTTATTAGCAAAGGCGCTAGCGCGGAAAGTTGCTGCGGTCGCGCTGTCACTACCATCCGTTTCGTGTTTAGTATTTTAAAACCGTACAAAATGAATGATGGTAAACATCCATTGTGGCTTTTTTTATTGCTAATTAAATTAATTATCAAAAAGAATAAAAAAAAAATGGATTTGTCGCGGACACATATCAGAATATTTTTCGAAAACAGAAAGGAGTAAGGTCGTTAACTTGATTTTTTTTTTTTTTTTTTTTTTTACTCACGGTCATCGAGATGGGTATCCCGTGAACGCAAGCATTGTTTTTTTTTTCTCCCAGCAAGATCTCGATTGCCAACTGATAGAATCAGGAATTATTTCAACAATGACAATACAGAAATTAACCTCTATCGATCCGGGTATTTTAAATTTTATTTTTAATTTTAATATATCTTGGTGAAAAATTTTCAACGAATTGGAGATTAAATCGGTATTGACGAGGGGCCACGATCATTACAGCCTCCGGGAAATTGAGAGGAGGTGCAAAAGGGTTGTGCCACAGAACCGTTGTTCGATTTTCGTGGTCTATTTCACGATACAAGTCCTTACGGAAAAAATGGTTTAAAAAGATCGAACGTGATGGTTCGAAAAACAGAAGAGCGGAAAGAAATGTTCGGCACTTTGTTCGCTACACGAAACCGGACGGTGAAGCTGCAGGTTTTTGCAGGTTTTTAAATTTTTTTTTTTTTTTTTTTTTTTTTTTTTTTCTTAATTTTTTTAAGGCAAAAATTGCGTTAAATGGGACGATACGATACCTACACCAAATGGTTCCATACTTTTAGGAAAAACTAATTATACTTGTTTAATATGACGGTAAGCTTAAATTACCATAAATATTTACAAAATTAGCAGTGACTGCTTACTTATTTATTTTTTGTTTAACATCGACGCCGCAGCAGCGGCACCGGCTTTGGAATTGGACCCCTGATTTTAAAAATCTTCTAGAATGGCTCTCGCTCTATGATTTTTTTTTTTTTTTTTTTTTTTTTTTTTTTTTTTTTTTTTTTTTTCCACTAAAATCGGAATCAGAGGCGGCATCGGATATGATCGATGCTTGGTGGTGTCGGCATCGGATGTCGGTGCCGGAATCGGAATCGGCAGTTAAATAAATAACAAGGAATGCGCTTCGGCATCGGCATCGATTGGAGATTCCAGCCGATCGCGGCCGGCACAAGCATCGGCATCGGCATCGGCACCGACTTTGGAATTGGACCCCAGATTTTAAAAATCGTCTAGAATGGCACTATGCTTCTTTTTTTTTTTCACTAAAATCGGAATCAGAGGCGGCATCGGATATGATCGATGCTTGCTGGCGTCGGCATCGGGTGTCAGTGCCGAGCCGGAATCGGAATCGGAATCGGAATCGGCAGTTAAATAAATGATATGGGATCCGCTTCGGCATCGGCATCGGCATCGACTCGAGATTTCAGCAGGCCGCGGCCGGCACAAGCAGCGGCACCGGCATTGGTATCGCCATCGGCACCGACTTCGGAATTGGACCCTAGATTTTAAAAATTGTCTAGAATGACTCAATGCTTTCTTTTTCCACTAAAATCAGAATCAGAGGCGGTATCGGATATAATCGTAGCTTAGTGGCGTCGGCTTCGGCATCGGCATCGGATGTCCGTGCCGGAATTGGAATCGGGAGTTAAATAAATAATATAGAATCAGGCATCAACCCGATATTATTTAAACGACCGCGGACGGCACAGGCAGCAACTCCGGCATCGGCATCGGCATCGGCATCTTCATCGCCACCGACATCTGTTACGGGGAAAAAAGTCAAAGTTTAGCTATCTAACAAACTCCTTCAACTTTTTCTTGTATTTTTGGTGCAAGTTTCAACTTGTTTCAAGCACAAGCAACCGAAAACCAAGTTTTTCGACCACAATTTTTTTTGACATTATTTTTCCATTTCAGACAAGTTGAAACTTGCACTAAAAATTCCAGGATATACCAGAGAAGTTCGTTAGATACCTAAAATTTGGATTTTTTTCATCGTAAATCGAGTATTAGAGAAAACAGCCATTCCTTCCGGCGTCCCTCAAGCCTTCTCTTAACACTCATAACATACTTCTTCTAAAAATAAGGAACAATTTGGCGTAGTTTTTTTTTTTTTTTTCCCGTGCGCAATTTTTTCTTCAAGTGAAACTAAAAAGTTCTTCGCCTGTTCGAGAAAGAGAGAGAGCAATACTGATTAAAACAATTTACTCCTACATATTAATAATTCGAATTGAAATGGCCATTTATTATGTTGTAAGTAGATAAACGGTCAACAAAACAAAAAAAAAAAAAAAAAAAAAAAAAAAAAAAGTGGCACGAGCCGAGAACTTGACATAACCTATTCGAACGGATGTTTTTAGTTTGCGCAAAAACTCCATGTAGCAATTTTTAAATCGTTTATCCATGACTACGCACACCTTAGGCTCAAACTTAATAGCCTCAAATGAGGTATTTATTTTCCGTTTAAAATATAAATCATCCTTTTTTTTTTTAAATCTTCTCTCTAGCCCGTCTTTCTCTTTTCTCTTTATGAAAAAAGCGTTAAGCATATGCATATAAGGGCAAAGCCTTGTTGTCAAATTATTTGGTTAAGAGCATGCCATTAAATAACCATCTGAGTTTGGTGGTGTCAGGTGGCTGATGGCGGAATTCTCCAAAAAATAATACGGCGTTTCAATTCGTTGAAGATAATTAATTTTAAAAAAAATGTTTTTAAAACAAGTGGGAAACAAACACCAGCAATCGGAATAAAAGCCGACCATGTTTTTCTTTATATTTTAAAATGGAGTCTTAATCGATATTTTTCAAATGTTTCGAAGGTCATCTTGTAAAATTATCTGAAAGGCGCAGAAGAAAAAAAAAAAGAGAAAAAAAATTTTATTATTAATTTGTCTCGTAATTACCGATCCTTGAAATCAAGGCAGAAAGTTCAACCCAAAAAATGTTTATTTTATTCCAATACATAATTTTCTCACCTCTTTTTTTTTTCTAAATTCAATAGCCTCGAACGTAATTCCGTAGAAAAACAAAAATTTCGTGGAATTCCGTTAAGAAATAAAAACCACAATTCTAATCGAAACGTATGTTCATAATGTGACCAATATCATCCATTTTTTTTTCTATAGTAATATCCAACAAGGAAGCCTTGAACCGGGAGAATTTCGGGTTCTCTATCATTACCGCAAACCTTCTCACAGCTTCCATCATCAGGGTACCTCACGATTTTTTTTTCTCTCTCTATCTCTCCTCGATTCAAACCATGTGTTGTCCTATGGATTTTATAATTTTTTTTTTCTTTCTCAAGCATTTTCGTTTTCTTTTTTTTTATATTTCTCCACCCTGACATGTTAATATCGCTAATTCGTGGGCAGTGAAATTTAACGAAATCCTTCCATCAAATTAGCCGCATTCATAGCAGTTTATGGTTGAACAAGAATTGCTAATGGGAGATTATTTTGCTTTCTATTCTCGGCAATTTTTGATTAAAAAAAAAAAAAAAAAAGTCAGAAAAAGAATTTTGTAACCAGCAGTACGGACAGACGGACTTCCTCGTAAAACATAAAAATTTTAACTTTTTTTTTTTACGAAAAAAAAAAAATAAATAAACTGTCGAGAAAAAAAAAAGTAAAATATATAATTATCATTATCGCTCCAGGTTTGAACCTCCTATCTAATGATGAGGTTGTGCAGGATTTTTAAGTTGAATGATATTCGTCGGAATATCGACGTATGCGGAATATTAATTGAGGCGAGGTCTATTTTCATGATGGCGCATTCACAATGGCCAAATTATTATTATTTTTTTTTCATTCTTTTTTTTTTTTTTTTTTTAACATTGAAATTAAATTGAAATTAACGTTTACAAAAGAATATTAATTTTCACCTTTAGACCCTACTTGTATTTAACAAGTTATAACTCTGTTTATTCCAACTTTTGCTGAACTATCTGCGAGGGGATCACGGTATCAAATTATCAAATTATTAATTCGAGAGGATCACCGAAACCGTTCGTGGGAGTGAGGGGTAGCGTGTATTGGAAGAAGTCTGTCATCCGAACAGAAGAAGAATGTCTGGTTCTAGTACTTCCAATAGAAAAGGAGTGTCTGGATCTAGTACTTCCAACAGCGGAGAAGAATCTAGATCTAGTACCTTAAACAGAGGAGTGTCTGGATCTAGTACTTCCACCAGAGGAGTGTCGGATCTAGGACTTCCAAAATCGGAGAAGTGTCTAGATCTAGTACATCCAAAAAGGAGAAGTGTCTGGATCTAGTACTTCCAACAGAAAAGGAGTGTCTGGATCCAGTACTTCCAACAGCGGAGGAGCAACTGTATTTTCATCAGAGGAGGAGTGTCTGGATCTAGTGCTTTCAACAGAGGAGAAGTGCCTAGATCTAGTACATCCAAAAAGAAGAAGTGTCTAGATTTGGTACTTTTAACAGAAGAGTGTCTGGATCTAGTACTTACAACAGCGGAGGAGCAACTGGATCTAGTACTTCCGACAGAGGAGTGTCTGGATCTAGTACATCCAAAAAGAAGGATTGTCTGGATCTAGTATTTCAGTGGAATGGACCAGCAGCTGAGCACTGTCGATCATAATAAAGCAGAAAAAACTGATGTCGAAGTAAGGAAAAGCTCCAACAGAGGAGAAGTGTCTAGATCTAGTACTGTACATCCAAAAAGGAGGATTGTCTCGATCTACTACTTCCAACATCGGAGAAGTGTCTAGATCTAGTACTTCCAACAGAGGAGTCTAGATCGAGTATATCCAAAAAAGAGGAGTGTCTAGATTTAGTACTTCCAACAGAGTAGGAGTGTCTGGATGTACTGCTTCCAACAGCGAAGAATTGTCTAGATCTAATCAGGGTGTTTAGACGTAGAGATTTTACTTTACGCGTAAAGTATTTTAAACAAAAAAAGACTGTAAAGACTTTTTACGAAAAAAAAAAGTAATTTTATATTATGTAGAACTATTTGCATGAAAAGGAAGATTTAATGAAAATTTGAATGGTTTTTGGTCTTGTCTGTACTCTGTGGCCTCAAAATCGAAGCAAATCAAAAGACGGTCACGCTTAAATTATTGACCTAAAGTGCCTTTAGCTGATGCATTTGTATTTCTTTTAATATCTCATCTTTAACTGCCCTTAAAAATGACATCTACGATGTCTTAGTTTTTAACTCTGTGGTCAGAGAATGTAATATTTACCTAATGTTACATAAGCTAAATATAAGTTTACAATGAATTCTTAGCGTAGAACTATTTGTAGGCAAAGAAAGTAATTTGAAGTTGGTAGTAAAGTAATTCAACGTTTCAGATCTGAACACCCTGGATCAAATACATCCAACAGAGGAGGAGAGTCTAGATCTAGCAGACCCAAAAAAAGAAGCGACTAGATCTAGTACATCCTAAAAAGAGAAGTGTGTGGATCTAATATTTCCAACAGTCGAGGAGCAACTGGATCTAGTATTTCCAACAACGGAAAAGTGTTTAGATCTAGTACTTCCAACAGCGGAGGTGCAACTGGGTCTAGTACTTCCAACAGAGGAGTGTCTGGATCTCGTACTTCTAACAGCGGAGAAGTACTAGATCCGCTGTTGGAAGTACTATATCCAGACACTCCTATGTTGGAAGTACTAGATACAGTTGCTCCTTCTTTGTTGCAAATACTAGATTCAGTTGCTCCTCGACTGTTGGAAATATTAGATCCAGACACTTCTCCTTTTTGGATGTATTGGATCTAGTACTTCCAACAGAGTAGGGGTGTCTGGATCAAATCAGAGGAGGAGTGTGTGGACAGAAGTGCGCTGCACTTTTTTGCGCCTCAATAAAAAGAATAATATGTAGCCTGTTTTCTTTTCTCAATAAATTTAAAAAAAATACTTCTACTACTTCTACTACTTCTTGTAACTCTGCTACAAGGACTAAAACTAAATTTTTCACGATTTAATTATTGGAACCAATGACCTATGACAATGTCAAAAAATATAAATATCTCGTTTTAGGTCATAAAAATTATTTTATGACCTAAAAGGAGATATTCATATTTTTTGACATAAATTTTTCACCTTTCAATTTCTTAGCACAAATTTTAAGTCCAATTTGGGACGCTAACGTGCACAGCAAAAAATATTTTGTGGCTTTAAAATTTGGGCTAAGAAATCTTTCGTTATTTTGACAAAAAAAGTTAAATGATTAACATACAAAATCATTTAACAAATTTACTTTTACAAGATACTTTTGAATCCCGTAAAAAAATTCATTTTTTTTTTTTTTTTTTTTTTTTTTTGACATTTAATTTTGATATTAAGACAGTTGTTGTAGAAACATATGAACATGTTGGAGAAAAATATGAAATTTTATAAAAATGTCAACATCAAGTTGACATTTATATAAAATTTCGGGTGCAATTTCACGATTCGACGAACATGTTGGTCAAACATTTTCACCGAACATTTTCCCCGACATGTTAGGGGAGCTCTGCATAAGCAGTGACGGGTTTTTAAGCATGTTATGTGAAAATATTTGTCCAAATGTTCGCGAACATGTTCGCCACTATTATCAAACACAAAAATTTTTACCCAACATGCTTAAAAAAGCGTCACTGCTTATGTGGAGCTTCCCCTGCATGTTGGGGGAAATGTTCGGGGAAAATGTTTGTCCAACATGTTCGCCGAACATGTTTGGCGTGAAATTGCGCCCTATATTTAAACTTAAAGTATCTATTTTCAGATTTTCTGACGCCGGACATGTATAAGCCGGAATATTACTCAAGAATATAATTGATAAAAGAAATTCTCCAGAATTCTCAGAGATTCAACATGCGAGTTATCCACTACAAAATCCAGAAAGGTTTTCCCAACTATTACCCAACAAACAAACAGGTGAATGAATTTTTTTTTTTTTTTTTTTTTTTTCTCCTGCCAAACCTCGTGACAGTCAAACAATCTGAAAGACATATATTTTTAGAGACGTTTTTATCCATTGACAAGAGGTTAAAATAAACAAAATACGTCAATTTTACAGGCAATCACGAATAATTTCGTGTGATTTAAGGTGACAACCAATGATAAAGGCACACCCATTCTTTTTTTTTTTTTTGAAAGTAAATTCTATTGTGTTTAATTTTGCAAGGATTGTTGTTTTAGACTGGACTTACCATGAAAATCACGAAAGAATTGATGGTTGAGTTCTGGCTATTTAAAACAATTTGTCGGATTTTTTTTTCTTAAAATTCTTTGAAACCAGGAATAGGTTATGCTATAATGTGGCTATTGTTTATCGTCGTGTGTATCGAGTAAATTCGTATGAAAAGGCCTTTCATTAAAAAGTAAACGAGATTTGAATTTATCAAGGAGATAATAATAATAAGAACGAATACATATTTCACCGTGAATAATCGGGGGAAAAAGGACATTTTAAGGTGTAGAAATATTTAAAAATAATTTTTATATAAGCTAAAAGGGGTTTATGCAAAAAAAAAAAAAGAAAAAAAAATGATTTTGTGACCGGTCACTTTATACTATCCACACTAGGGCGGGTCGAAAAACGCGAATTTTTGAATTTGAAAACGCCTGATATGAGAATCGATGCCTTTTTTTAATTTTATTAACTTTAATTTTTTTCAGATTTTCTAAACGACATTTTGAGGTGGCGCTTCGAATTTCCAAAAAGCCCATTTGAGGACCAAAAATAAAAAGTTTTTTTCCACGTAAAAGACCATCGATTCCTACCGGAAATTTTGCGTAGATTGCGAATTTGAAGTCAAAAATTATTTATGCGCACTGTTTTTGAACCACATGCCGGATTCCAAAATTTTGAAAATCTTGCTATGTCTGTGGCTCAAAAGCCGTGCACCAAAACTGATTTTTGATTTCAAATTCGTAATCTACGCAAAATTTCCGATAGGAAACGACGGTCTTTTATGCGAAAAAAAAATTTTTCATATTTGGTCCTCAAATTGGGCTTTTTGAAAATTTCAAGACCATTGCGTCATCTCAAAATG
Organism: Liposcelis bostrychophila; assembly: GCA_037577465.1. NCBI lineage: Eukaryota > Metazoa > Arthropoda > Insecta > Psocodea > Liposcelididae > Liposcelis > Liposcelis bostrychophila. The sequence goes on along the minus strand of CM075209.1, from coordinate 15,305,837 downwards.
TCTTTTAAAAAATCCGTAAAAAATTAGGGTTAATAGTATTACAAAAAGGCATCGATTCCCATATCAGGCGTTTTTAAATTCAAAAATTCGCAGGAAATCTATGTCCCGACTGGCTTAATAGAATATGGATTGAGCCCAGGAATGACGATTAAAAATTCATCCCGACCTGTGGACTGTGGACCTGTGGACATACATTGCTTTTCAGGCACGGACTGCCATTTAAGAGCGCGAGCTACTGTTCCAAGAAAGAGCCCCTTCTTAATAAAATATACGACATTTTTTGATAAAGAAATTTGAAAAAATTCTCTTATTTTTTTATTATTAAAAAAAAAAAATTAAAATATTTCATAATAAAATAACGTTAAGAAAAATTTCTGATTTTTCTTAACGATATTTTATAGCGTTAAGAAAAATCGAAAATTTTTCTCTCAAATCCAACAAGTCTATAATATTTCTAACTTTTCGGTTAAAGATTCAAAGTTTGCCAGTGTTTTGGAAATTTTTCTTAAATTCTCCACCTTCGTAGAGGAAAAGAATGATGTGAATGATTTTTTCTCAACACTATTTTATTATGTTACCACTTTTTTGTTTTCTCTAGCTGCAAAAAGATTTGTTGGTATTTTTAAAAAAATAGTACTATGATTTTAAATACAGTGTCCCTACTTCACAGGGTCCCTAATCCGTTTTTCCTAAAAAAATTAATTCCGAATCCAATTTTCCTAAAAATTTTGGTTCTTAAAATTTTTTTCCTCGCCATTTTTTTAATTTCCAATTTTCTTAAAATTTTTTGATTTCAAAAATAAAATTTCCTAAAATAAATATTTTTCTTTATTTTTAAAACCCTTAGAAATTCTGCAGTAAATTAGCACCCTTAGGAAATTTTAATTTAGAAAAATTAAAAATTTTTAGGAATATTGAAACACAGAAAAAAAATGGTTAAGAAAAAAATTTTAAGAACCAAAATATTTAGGAAAAATTGTTAGGAATTTATTTTTTTTTAGGAAAAACGGATAAATAAATAAAAACGGTAGGGAATCAACCGAAAAAAGGTTTTGTGTTGTAGATTTATTTTTCGTACGAATACATTACCTACGAATCTTATGTATATTTCTATTTCAGGCTCAAAATGCGTAGTGAGCGTAGCCTGTTGCAGCTTCTGCCCTTTCATAGCCGCCATTAGAGCGCAGAGGCATTGAAAAGTGGCGAGGAAAAGGTATCGCTATGTATTAGATGCACTAACATATTAAAAAACTGTAAGTCGATTTTCCATAATTCAGTTTTTCTAATTTTCTGGTTTATAAAACCAAGAACGTTGCCGATCATTTTTCCTAAAAGAATAAATTCCTAATTTATTTTTTCTAAAAATTTTGGTTCTTAATATTTTTTTTCTAACCACTTTTTTTTTCTAATTTTTAATTTTCGTAAAATTTTTTGATTCCAAAAATGAAATTTCCTAAAATGAATATTTTTCCTAATTTTTAAAATCCCTAAAATTTTTCATCAAAAAATTAGGAAAAATATTCATTTTTGGACCAACATATTATAGCGAATTTGCACCCATGAACCTTAAAAAACTAGTCCTTGGGTTTTCAATAATTAGGAAAATTAGCTAAAACATGCATATTAATTTTCATTGTTCTTCTTACATTTCCGACAACAATTGAAATCTTATGTAAAGCTTACGGCCCTCCGAATTGTAAGATGACATTACTTTTTTAAAAATATGAAAAAAATAAAATCGTCTTCCAGGAAAAAGTCTATTGACTCAATTCTCCTTAAATTCGCTAAAAATTCACTACGAAATGTTGGTACAACGTTCTATAGTCAAATTGCACCCTTAGGAAATTTTATTTTAGGAATCAAAAAAAAAATTTTAAGAAAATTGAAAATTAGAAAAAAAAATGGGTAGGAAAAAAATTTTAAGAACCAAAATTATTAGGAAAAATGAACGGGAACGTTCTTGGCTTTATAAAGCCAGAAAATTAGAAAAATTGAATTATGGGAAATTTAAATGCAATCAACTCCTAAATTTCTCATTAAGAAAAACATTGTTTTCTTATGGGAAATTCAGACGGGGAGTTGAAATCGCAGATGAATAATTTACTATTCAAATAACATCTTCCCTATTAATTTAATTTAACAGCAGGACCGTTTGTCGGTAATACGAGTCAAAATAAATACAAAATTTGATTGCGGAAATATTTTAATGCATATTATTAACTTTCAATTTTCCCCAACGCGGGACCGAAAAAAATATCGTAATAATGTTCAATTATCCACTTGAGATGCGAAACGAGTAACGGCATTAAAACTGTTTATTTGGAAAAGTGGGAGCGAACGGTGGCCTTTAACAAAAAAAGGCCATTCTAAAATCAGTGATTGAAGGGCTTGCGAAGTGTTGATAAAATTGAATATAATCATTTTAAAAAAAGTTAATCAATACGGATAACGTCGTCGACTGTATAATAGAAATTGAGGGCAATTTTTGCGGCGAAGTCTCATTACCATTTGGCATATTGTTTACCAAGGAGCCTTCGCCCTCGGCGACACAATTTTCATACAACGCGAAGCCTGTTCTTTCAATACTCGAAGAAAAAAAAAAAAAAAATACGGACTATTATGCTGCGTGCGTGTGATTTCTCCTTGTAAAAATGCAGGTAATTGAGGTCATGTAAATGACAGTATGAATCCTGCAATTTTCGTAGAAAATTCTCTTCCTTGCGAAAAAAAAAAAAGTAAATGGAATGGAAAAAAAAAATTAAATATTATTTAGGGGTTGCATTACATAACCGGGTGGAGCTTGTAGCTCGTAATCAGACATGACACACCCTTCGTGTCTCTAGATTCGAAAAGTCGCGTAATTACTCAGGGGAAAGGGGAGGAAAAAAATTCGGATTATTTATCCGAAATTAAAGGTTTGGGGGTTATCTTTATATTTAAAAAAAAATGCAGAGTCATTTATATCATGGATTAATTCATAAAGTACCTGCCCGGTATAAGTTGCATTTATGAAAAGACATCCTTAACTTTATTTAATTTTTTATTCTTTTTTTTTTTTTTTTGATTTGAGACCTTTTTTTTTTTTTTCAAAAAAAAGAATTGAATAACTTTTGAGATTTCGGTGTGGTACAAAAAGGAAAAAAAAATGACGGGAGAGGAGTTTTTTTTTTTTACACGGAATACCTTTTGAACAGCATTATGCATTGCTCCGCCTCTTATAATTATGTGTTTGCGTAATGTCATATTACATATATCTAAATGTCACTTCGAGAGAGAAACGTTCGGAAATTGGTGAGAATTTTTTTCGAAGAAAAAATAAAAAAAAAAAGGTCTGGACAAGTACTTGATGAGATTCTTGTTGTGCACTTCGTTTCTTTAGGTTTTCACCGGCACCATGCAGACGAACCTCAAATTTCGTTGGTTATCTGCACGTATTTGTTTTTACGGTTTACGGCGACATATGATAAAAAATAGGGCGGATCGGAAAACACGAATTTTGGAATATGAAACTGCCACAAGGCGGAAAATTTGCATTTTAGCCTCCATATTAACCCTAATTTTTTTCACATTTTTCGGAGGCCGATTTCTGCTGCTTCCAGAGGTCTAAAGTTTTTTGAAGTCTCATAAGGGCAAAAAAAATTTGTGCGAAAGAGTTCATTTTCTATGAGAAATTTTCCAAAAATTTCAAAAATAAAAACGGTTTTACAGAAATTGAAGCCATTTTTTATTCATCAACAAAAAACGGTTGTTAATAAACTCCCTATACCTCATTCGGCTCTTTGAAAAACTCTGGGGATAGCATTCGGCTCTAGGACTCTAGGGGTAGCAGAAATCCCGCGGGGCAGAAAAAATTTCTAAAAATTACACTGAAACTGCTAGAAGCTAGATGAAACCAAATGGTTTGAATCGGGTAAATTACCTTTCAGGGAATTAATTCATAATCTATTTGATTGATAAGATTAAACAACAACTAAAATTTCCTCAAGGTTGTACGGAAGTATTGATAACCAGTTTCTGGCTAAACGAATTCACGGAAGCATTCCTTTTTACCTGTTTCAACATGTCAAACAGCCTAGTTTGTAAAAAGGGATGGTTTTATGCTAAAATACTTCCCTGAAAAATTTCAATGCTTCTGCGAACAAACGAACGCTTTAAAAAATGTTCATTCTTTAGTAGCTTTTTTAAAAAAAATCCTGTAAGTATTTTTATTATTGAGAGAAATGAAAAATGAAACGAGAAAAGTTCCTGTGAAAAATAAGGAAATTGAAGTTGGAATGAAAATGTATAACCATAAAATATTTACTTCTGTTAAATCTCAAAAAAAAAAAAAAAAATAGAGCTACAGAAGTTTACAGGAATATAGACGCTGTACACACCGTTAAAAAAATATCATGTGAACAGAAGGCTTCAGATATTTATTTAAATATACCAAAATAAATTTCCCTGGCGATATAAATTAAAAATCTAGCTTCGTAGCGAACTTTATATTCATACTGGCATCTTTCTTTCAAAATTTCAGATTCTCAGGTTGTAAAGAAACTCCGGAAAATGTTTTCAAAAATAAATGTCGGAAATATATTTTCCAAAGCGTTTTCCGGAGTTTCTTTACAACCTGAGAATCTGAAATTTTGAAGGAAAGATGCCAGTATCACTATGAAGTTCGCTACGAAGCCAGATTTCTAATTTGTATCTCCAGAAAAAAGTTCTAAGCCATGGAAATTTATTTTGGTATATTTAAATAAATATCTGAAGCCTCCTCTGAAAACGTCAAACCAGACGCTTAAAAGGATCAAGTACTTAAAGGTTCAATTATCTATGTCTTTTTGTATTGTTTGTACCGGAACATTCTCTGTCTGTTCTGGAACAAACCATTTCATTATTAAACGCTGTCAGTTCAGTGATTATTAAACATTGCTTGTTCCTGAACAGATAATGAATTTAAAACTGTCAGTTCCCGAACAATCAACTTAAAATTGTCAGTTCCAGAACAGGCAATCAATAAAAAATGATCAATTCCGGAATAGATAATCAATAAAAAAATTAAGTAAAATTATTTATGGTATTTATTAACGTTTCCTGTCTTAGAATGCTTATTAATTAATGAATTTTAATCTTTTCAATTAATTGTGATGGCTTTGATTCGATCTATTTTATTGTCATTATTTGTCATTATTTTGTTCCAAACCTATGTTAGTATAAGTTCCTTCCAAAATTTTATTGTAATTGAATTTGGAATTTTAATTTCAGTTCGGTAAATAGGCTATTCTTTATTTAGACGGGGAGTATGTCCGGTGTAATGCGTATCGTTTGTTTATAGCCCTGAAGAAGAGTTTCAATATAGGATCCGAAACTTTGGCAGAAAAAAATTAATTAATTGATTTATTATTTTACTATAATTCCCAATAATTTCCGTTTAGAATAAAAAAATTGTCAGTTCCGGAACAGGCAATCAATAAAAAATGGTCAATTCCGGAACAGATAATCAACGAAAAAAATTGTCGGTTCAGTAACAGACAATTAATCAAAAATTGTCAGTTCCGGAACAGACAATGAATTTAAAATTGTCAGTTCTTGAACAGGCAATCAATAAAAAAATAGTCAGTCCCGGAATAGGTAATCAATAAAAAATGATCAATGCCGAAACAAACAATCAATAACAAAAATAGTCAGTTCGGGACAGACAATCAATAAAAAATTGCCAGTTTAGGAACAGACAATGAATTCAAAATTGTCAGTCCCAAAACAGGCAATCAATAAAAAACGGTCAATTCCGAAACAGATAATCAATAAAAAATTGTCAGTTTGAGAACAGACAATCAATAAAAAAAATTGACAGTTCCGGAATAGGCAATGAATTTAAAATTGTCAGTTCTTGAACAGAAAATCAATAAAAAAATGGTCAGTCCCGGAGCAGGCAATCAATAAAAAATGATCAATGCCGAAACAAACAATCAATAAAAAAAATTGTCAGTTCGGGACAGACAATCAATAAAAAAACTGTCAGTTTGGGAACAGACAATCAATAAAAAAAATTGACAGTTCCGGAGCAGTCAATGAATTTAAAATTGTCAGTTCTTGAACAGACAAAGAATTTAAAATTGTCTGTTCCGGAACAGGCAATTTACTTATCAAACGTTGTTTGTTTCGAAACAAACATTGTCTGTTCCCGAACTGACACGTTTTCGGTCATTCCTTGTTCCGGAACCAGCAATGCCATGCAAAGCAATGATTTTTATTACTGTCTGTTCCGGAACAGACAATAAAAAAAAAACAGATACTTGACCCTTCGAGTTTCCGTACGCCTCAGTTCAAACAGAAGTTTAACGTTGCACTAGAACCGATCAGTTCTAAATTACATACGCGTAATTTGGTACATATGTTGACAAGTTTTTTCAGAATTGATTCCTACGTAGGGGTAAATCGCTTATCAAAAAAGGATACTCCGGAACATACACATGGAACCTGGAATACAACCGGAAAACAAACTCAAGTGCGCACCGAAATACAAAAATGATTCACCTGTCGGTTTACGCTTAAATTCTATTATCAGTCATAAAAAAAATGGAAATCTTTAAACTCGATTTTTCACCATCCAGATTTACCGCCAGAGACTTCAAAAAAAAAACGTCACAAGTTCACCGTGGAAAATAAAATCCATCCAAAATTTTATCATTCATTGTTCGAAATTCGGTCTTGAAAGGATCAAGACGACAGGTTCCCCATACGGTATTTTTTCCGCTATACCACGGATTATAAAATTTCAAAGGACGTCAATAACAAAACAAAAAAAAGGACTTTTCTTTTTTTTTTTCTTTATCGTTTTTACATAACCCGCTCCCGATCGGGGGGATCTTTTATATAATTTTAACGGACTTGTTACGAAAACAAAAGAAACTTTGGCATTTTCCATCAACACCGTGAACTCGCGATTAATAGGCTGATATCTTCCGAGCCGCTCCTGTTTGACTTGTCTTTAAATCTGGTCTTTTATCATTGTCACGGCATGTGTAAAAGTTAAAAAAAAAAAAAAAAAAAAAAAAATTGAAGTAGAATGTTATGGCAGATACGAACAAAAGGAGTAACAATGGGTAAGTGCATTGTGCCGTGAATAGAGGTTTAGTCCAAGAACCACGGCTCATTATTGTGGTCTTGTTGATCGTTAACAACTGACCGATCCGCAGGCATCATTTTTTTTTTTTTTAATCAAAAAAGTTTTGGTTTCTTACTATCGATCATCGAAATCGGTTGCAGATCAAATCCGATTGACGTTTCAGTTCACAGTAAACATAAATAAATGTTATCTTCCCCTTGATATCCCATAGGACGACGGAGGGAACACACACACAAAAAAAAAAAAAAGAAGAGAAAATAAAAGTAACAGCAAGTCACGGAATATTCCCCAGAGATGCATACGTCTTGGAATTCGTTTTCCATGACAAAACATTGATCTCAAAAATCGGATCCGTGTCTTTTTCAATAAAAACCATATGCATATCTCTGAAATTGGTAAAAGTAAACAAATACAGAAAAAAAAAACGAGGAAGGGCAATCCCGGAGGGCGACATACACAACCATTGCATCATACTCCCGATAAACAATTTTTTTCTTCCCCTAAATCGGGGATTTCCCCGCCTTCTACGGAGAACGAAGGGTTTTGATTCAGTTAAATGTCCCCCTTTTCTTTCTCGTGCGTTATCGCAATTTAGGGGATCTCGAAAAACCCCGAAGGGTGGAAACTTCTCCATTTCGCCGCCATTCCGTCGACTTTTCATGGGCTTTTGTTTCGATTAAACGTCATCAGACCATCGAAAAAAAAATTGAAAGAAGAAAAAAAAAACCGTAGGACACAAGTGTGAAGTTGGAACCTCGCAAGTTATCGATCAATACTACACGATGTCAGACAGTGGAAATGCTTTGATAAAAGAAGGAAAGAAAAAAAAAAAAAAAAGATTAATGAAAGTTTTTGGGAAAGGAAGGTAGAAGCTGGAGCGCGGAGGTTTGTTTAAAGAATTCAGTTATGAGTAATGGTTTCAGGGCTGTCATGAGTGAAGGAGGGAATCGAACCGAAACCCCATTGCTTCCCTTATCAATTCAATACGACGATCGAACCTCTTTCAAACAACAATTCATTTCCTCCTCAAGAAGAAAAAAAAAAAAATAACGATATCATTATCCAGACTTTTATTCTTTCTTTTTCTTGACGCACCAGTACAAAAATTATATTTTTTTTCAGGGGTTATGAAATTGAAGTTAATAATAAAATGGGAAAAACCCATTTCGAGTAATGTCTTACTTAACGTCATTTTCGATTATTTTGAAAGCGGCAGCTGGGGGAAAAAAATTTGAAAATTTTATATCCGTGCGTCGGAGGTCTTTTGACGTATCTCCATCGCAAATATGATAGGACATATGCTCTGTCTCCATTGGACAATTAATTGGAGGGTATAATTAGTTGCGATTCCCTAACATTTTTGCTAATAAATAAACTGCTAGACAATTTTCAAAAAAATTAATTCCTAATCATTTTTCCTAAAAAATAAATTCCAAATCCATTTTTCCCAAAAATTTTTTGGTTCCTAAAATTATTTTCCTAAATGTTTTTTCTTTTAATTTTTAATTTTCTTAAAATTTCTTAAAATCCCTAAAATTAAATTTCCTCAAATCCCATTAGGGATTTAAAAAATTAGGAAAAAATATTCATTTTAGGAACAAAAAAATTTAGGAAAATTAAAAATTAGAAAAAAAATTTAAGGAACCAAAATTTTTAGGGAAAATGGATTAGGAATTTATATTTTTAGGAAACACGGATTAGGTTTAATAACCGGGAACGATTCCCTGACATTTTTCCTAATACATGATCTTTAAAAAAATGAATTCCTAATCTATTTTTCCTAAAAAAAAAAAAAAAATATTATTCATCGACCATTTTTTCTAAAAATTTTAAATCCTAAAATCTTCTTCCTAAATATTTTTTCTTCTAATTTTTAATTTTTCTTAAAATCCCTAAAATTAAATTTCCTACACTCCTGTCAAGATTTAAAAAATTAGGAAAAACATTTACTTTAGGAATTAAAAAATTTAGGAAAATTTAAAATTAGGAAAAAAATGGTTAGGAAAAAAAATTTTAAGAAGCAATATCTTTAGGAAAAATGGATTAGGAATTTATTTGTTAGGAAAAATGGTAGGAAGTTCTTAAAAGATTCCCTACAATTTTTTCTGGAGGAGAGGATGGTTTTCCACTTTTAGAAGCAAAGAGAAGAATTAGGATCGAAAATGACCCAAACTTCGTGACGTTAGAACCAAAGGGTGCTAAATCATGGATTAGAAAAAATTAATTCCTAATCCATTTTTCCTAAAAACGTTTTTCCTAACTATTTTTTTCCTAATTTTTAATTCTCCTAAACTTTTTGATTCCTAAAATAAACTTTCCTAAAATGAATATTTTTCCGAATTTTTTAAATCTCTAAAGGGATTTTAGGAAATTTAATTTGAGGGACTTTAAAAAATTTTATTTTAGAAATTAAAAAGTTAAGGAAAATTAAAAATTAAAAAAAAAAAAAAAAAAAAAAAAAAAGTTAGGAAAACAATTTTAGGAGCCAACATTTTTAGGAAAAATGGATTAGAAATTTATTTTTTAGGAAGAAAGAATTAGGAAAAAATGGTAGGGAATCTTTTGCAATTTCCTAACTTTTTTTCTGGAGGAGAGGATGGTTTGCCACTTGCAGAAGCAAAGAGAAGAATTTGGATCGAAAATGACCTAAACTTCGAGTTGTTAGAACCAAAGGGTGATAAATCATGGATTAGGAACCCTAATCCATTTTTCCTAAACAACAAATTCCTTATCCATTTTTCCTAAACATTTTTTCCTAGCTATTTTTTCCCTAATATTTAATTTTCCTAAAATTTTTTGATTCGAAAAATAAAATTTCCTAAAATGAATATTTTTTCATATTTTTTGAATCCCTAAACCCTTTTTTACTGTAAACATTTTTATTCTTATACTGGTTTATTTTTAAAAAGACAAGGATTTAAAAAAACACCGAAATTCGCAACTTTGCCTAGTAAATCATAACAAAGATTTTAGGGATTCAAAAAATTAGGAAAAATATTTATTTTAGGAAATTTTATTTCGGGAATCAAAAAACTTTAGGAAAATTAAAAGTTGGGAGAAAAATCGATTAGTAATTTATTTTTTTAGGAGAAACGGATTAGGAAAAATGGTTGGGAACGTTTTTTTACAGACATTCAACATTTTTTTTAAAAATCGTTCAGTTTTGAGTCAGGACTACATTCAAAAATTTCAGACTAAATTACCCTTCAAAAACATTACCAAAAAAATTGATTAGAACTAAAAATACTTCATCCTACAGCGTGCATCTTTCCTAGAACAGTCATTTCCTTTTTAAGAAACCCGAATTCATTTCCAAGAATCCTCTTACAATGCCAAAAAAAAAAAAAAAATTCATCACAGATTTTTTTTTCTTTTAATAAATTGCGCGACTCAATCACGCCGAAAAAGAATAAGAAGAAAAAAAAAAAGAAACAAAAAAAGAACTCACGCGACAAATTTTTACAATGGCGGCATAAGACATTATCCTCATGGGCGTTGAAATTTAAGTAAAAGAAAGCGTCTCAAGATCGCTTTAATGATGACGAGCAATTATCATGGTAAATTAAAATAAATTATGCCCATTGAAGTTAGGTATTGTCCACTTTCGGCCACCCACTGAGCCTGTTTCATATAATTTCAATATTGGAAATCCTCCTTTTTTTTTATCTCCTTTTTTTTTCTTTCCTGTGGGTTCTTTTCTGGAATGTTGAATTCAACGCTTTGTTTGCATATTTTTACGGTCATTTCCAAGTCATCGGTTTTTGCCTATTAAATGACAATTAAAAAAAAAAAAAAAAAAAATCTCGCGTCGGACTTTTCCAGATAATGACAAGTCATTATTTGATTTGGTGACAAATTAATTTGTCAAAAAAAAAAAAAAAAAAAAAAGCGAATTCGTGGGATTCGAAATTTTTTTCCCCTACGAAAATGACTATTAATTATTATGAAAAAAAAAGCCTTCTGCAGTTCAATAAAAGATCATCAGACGACTGACCAAAGGTCATTATTTACAATAAATGCTCAATCATGATTGATAGGAAATGGGTTACGCATTTGAAAAAATGTTTATAAAGCAAACACGTGAAGCGCGATCGTTTTTTTTAAAAAACAGTTTTTCTTTCCCTCTTTTTTTTTTTGGACGTAGGGCTACGTCTTAGGGCGCACCATCATAGTTTTGTCGTGTCCGGTTGACTTGGTGCTTTGGTCGCCGAATATAAAAAAAACGAATATCTCAAAAATTTTAGAAAAATGTTTCAATAAAACTTTAGATAAATTTTCCAATAAAATATTAGATAATTTTTCCAATAAAATTTTAGATAAATTTTCCAATAAAATTGTAGCTAAATTTTTCAATAAAATTTTAGCTAAATTTTTCAAATTTTACATAAATTCTTCAATAAAATTTTAGATAAATTCTTCAATAAAATTTTATCAAAAAATCCTTGATGATCCTTAAAAATTTTAAAAAAATTTCCATGAAATTTATAATAGAATTTTTTACAAAATATTGTAAATTTTTGATTAATTTTAAGAAAAAAGGGAAAATTTTTAGAAATTTTTAGATTTTTATGATTTTTGATATTTAATTGGAAAAGGGGGCAGCGTGGACTAAAATACGGGCTTGGAGGATTTAGGGGGATCATTAACATGTTTTGAAACGAAAATTCGGCCTCAACCCAAAATTCTAGATTAAGTCCTACGTAGGGATATGCCTCATATTCCCTGCGACTGTTGATTTAAAACATTTTTCCTCCAGAAAAAAAAAATTAAACAAAGAAAAGAAAAAAAAAATCCTAGAACATTTATGTGAATCCTTTTTTCAACAAAACGCTATCGCTTACGTAATTTATCTTATCAAATATTTCGACAGGGTTTTACAATTAGCGCATACAAAATAAGGTGATTTCATCACTGGCAAAGCTTTTTGACACAGGCTTTTCTTTCCCCGTACACATTATTCCTAATTAGTCCTTCCTTCGTGGTATGCATCCCCAAGGCAGATTAATCTTTTTCATTATTTTTTTTTCATTTTTTAATTAAAAGCCAGACATGAAGGCATAAAGAGATTAAAACGAACGCAAGGAAAATGGACTCCCATAATGTGATTAAAAAAAAAAAAAAAGATTGGTGGCCCCTGGTGATTGTAGGATGGAACTAACGCAACACGATAGGGTGCCCCCCTGTTATATTTCATTTATACGTCACGTTCACTTCACACTCGACATGAAAATAAAACGCTTAGAAAAAAAAAAAAAAAAACCAGGAGCTTTTGAAGGAAAAAATCCTACGCACAGAGAATCAATGCTCTGAAATATACTTCTCTTCAATTTTTAAAGTGCATCGAAAATAATAAGCCTTTTTTTAAATTTATCAGAAAATTTAGCCATTTAAATATTTATCAATTTATCTTAAGAGATTAAAAAGACCGCCAAATAAAGAGAAATATTAGTCTTAAACTGATCGCTATCATTGAATAAATTCGTATGTGATATTTTTACTTCATATGGCAACAACCTTAATTTTTTTTTTCATTTTTATTTTCCAACAAATTTAACAAATTTCACATTTTAATTTTTTTTCTTTTTTTTTCCGCAATAAATCCTCCGTACGAAAAAGTGACGCAAAAAGTACGTATAAAATTTTTTCAAAAAATAAACGAAAAAAATTTATATAAAAAATGTAGACCGTCCAAGAAATTCTACAAAATTTATGCATAATTTCTTTAAGCATGAAAATCTGAATATGCATAATTTATGCATATATAATTTGTAAATCATAAAGCAGGAAAGTTTGCAAACATTATTATGCTTTTTTTTCCATTTTATGCATACTTATTTATGCATAATTTAAGCATAACCGTAATGGAGGATGAAAAAAATTTGATTTGTAAAGAACTTGTCCGAAATTATATATAAAATATATATAATTTATATATAATTTATATATAATTTTGGACAAGTTCTTTACGTTAACCAAAAATTTTTTCCGGTAAAAAAAAGTAAAGATTATTATATGTAATTTATGCATTTTTTATGTATGTCTAGATAGCAAAGTCTATTCAGTCCCAAAGACGTCTTCAGGACGTCATGAGAATATTTATTGGACGTCCATTGGATTTACCCCCGTCCTCACTGATCCAAAAAGCGTCCTTTGGACATCCTATGGATATCCCATGGATTTGGATATCCTGTGGATATCTAATGGACAACCCACAACAACGGATTGAAAATGCTATCTGGGTATAGGAGGACTATAAAATTTTATACGAATTATAGGACAGTAGATACCCTGTCAGATGGTTCCTATCCACCATAAAAACCTCATATTAAACTCCACATTTTGGTCGAAGGATAAAAACAGCGTACTTGTAGTAAAAGAACAAATTTAAAAAAAGACTTACCAGTTTCTAAATCAATCGTGTAAGATAAACCAGACCATGGATCCAAGCCTTCGTCGCCATCATTTTCATCCTAATTGCACAACAAAGAATACATTACAAAAGAACATATTTATTCAAATCGAACTCAAAAATTAGTAAAATTAAGTTTTTTATTTACACGTACAAAAATCAATCCCCCTTCCTTGATCGAGAACTAAAAAAGCTCGAGAATGAAAATGATTGAGTTTAATTTTGGTTTAAGTTAAGGTTTTTTTTTTCAACGAGCAGTAAGACTCGGATTCTCTTTGTTAATTTTAACCACGTTTTTTTTTTGGGTTGAAAACCGGATTTTTTTTCTACCGTAAAACCGAAAAAACCGTGTTTTTAGTGACGAAAACCAAGTTTTTATGCTAAAACTGGATGGTTTTTGGTTCGAGTTTGGTTTCATGTTATTCTCATTACTGGTTACTGGTTACGGTTTCCGTTCGGGTATTTTGGCTTTAATGTTCTAAGGTTTCGATTCAGTTTGGGTTAAATAATTGCTGATTAAGAATGATTTGGGTTCTAGGTTTTGAAACAAAAAAAATTGAAAAACCAAATGGTTAAACCAATTTGGTTCGGTTTGGTTTTACTGATTCGGATGCTACAAGGCACAAAGTGCAGGCATCGAACCGTTCTAACCGTAAAGAATTAAGGGACTTTAGGCACCAAAATTGGGACTTTGTAGGGATCAAAATTGGGAGAATTAGGGACTTTTTAGGGACCAAAATGGGGAGAATTAGGGACCTTTTAGGAACCAAAATTGGGAGAAATAGGGATCTTCTAGGGACCGAAATTGGGAAAATGAAGGATCTTTTAGGGACAATAAACATTCAATTTTCGAACTTTTTATTTAGGTCCAGGCTTGATTTGACCCCCCTACGCCCAGTTTTGATCCACTTTGACCCTCACAAAAAAGGACGAAATTTCAAAGAAACCTTTGTTCGAAGGGCTTTAAGAATTATGTGCCCGAAGGCCGACCGAAAAATTTTAGATATTTTTTAGATAAAGATGGACTATTTCTTGAAATTTTAGCCTCCTTTTTTGATTTAATAAAATAATCCAGGCATAAAAATTAAAACGAAGAAAAACAGGAACTTTTAGGGACTTTTAGGGACTTTTTTCCAAATAGGGACTTTTAGGGATTAATCTTAAAAATAGAGACTTTTCCATAAAAAGGGACCTCGGTTCGATGCCTATGAAAGTGTCTTGTAGCATCGACATTTTTGTCTTTATTTTGTCCAGAAATGAAAATTCTAAATACTGAGCGACAAGAAAATTCCATTAAAAATTTTAAAAATTAAAAAAAAAAAAAACAATTTTTTTTCTTTTTTTTTTTTTTTTTTTTGGGGGGGGGGGCAGTTTTAGTTTTTGGCGGCCAGATGCTCTGTTGTAGCAACGTAAAATTTTTCTAAAAAAACCGAAATTTTGCTTAATTTTGTAATTTAAAATAGCTTTTAAAAAGCTTGGGGAGAATGGGGTAGTGAAGTTTCTAAATTTTCAATTTTTAACTTTCATCAGTGAGTGTTGTGCCTTGCCAACAATTTCAGGCCGTGACTTTCAGGATTGAAACCACAGGAATTTTGGCTTGAAAAAATTCTAATGGAAAAACTTTGCTTGGAACAATTCTAATCTCGTGGTGACTGCAATCCCGGAATCCCAGTGAGAAACCCGGAATTTCCTCAGAAATATTAACCAGATAGCAAAATCTATCCAGTCCCAAGTACGTCTTCAGGACGTCATGAGGATATTTATTGGACTTAACTTATGTCCGCAATGATCCAAAAAGCGTCCTTTGAACGTCCTATGGATATCCCACGGATTTGGATATTCTTTGGATATCTAATGGACAATCCATAGCATTTCCAATGGATTGAAAATGCTATCTGAATCTGGGTAGAAATAACAAAACGAAATTTTGATTTGACAGATAACTTTGAGCAACCCAGATGACTGAGATATTAGATAAGCCTGGCATATGTTTCACTGAAATCGTGAAAAGATAGTTTCACAAGAAAAAAAAAAAGTTTCAAAAACGAACGGAAAAATTTCAAATTGTTTGAGATCCCAGTAAAATCATGTGAGGAGCTATTTTTTCCCTTAATTTTGGCTAGCGGCAATTTTGGCTTTTTTTTTTTTTTTTTTTTTTTTTTTTTTGAAATGTTACAAATTCGTTGGAGCATCAGCGACTGAACCAGACATTGGTCTACGTTGAGACAACTTTGATATGCTTCTCCTTTTTTAAAAAAAACCGCCTTTTCGCAATTATTGCTCCATATACGAATTATAATTTTTTTTTTCTTTATTGCTTTCAAGAACCCTTGAATCAAGAAGAATAAAAAGCTTAAAAGAATTGAAAAGGTAATAATAATAAAACATTCCTTCACGGCTTTTCCCGGGACGGTATTATCAGAAAAGTATTAAGACAGATATAAATTAAGCGAACCAAAACATGGCCGGCAAACAATCTTTTTTTTTTTTTTTTTTTTTTTCAAAAATGTTGTTCGAACAGAAATATGAGTTCGTAGGACGGGGTTTTGACAGGTAGATTTACATAAGCTCACTATAGAGTGTGGGGTAATTAATGATACTGTGATGACAGGCACATTTACAAGGCAGTGAGGCGGTCCTTCTCATGTCTACGCTCGGCCTTATTATTACTCATAGCCCTTATTAAAACTTCTATTCAAAATTAAAAATAATATCAAAAGCCTGAATAACATTTTTCACGAACCGCATGAAACCCGAACAAGATTCATCCCGACGTTTCCGAGAAAAAAAAAAAAAAAAAAAGCAAAAAAATAAAAATAAATAAATAAGTAAATTTTTCTTTCAAAAAGTTTCTTTTGACGTTTTATAAGAAAAACGGAAACGTAAATGAGATGGAAGCTTAAAAAATTTTGAAAATTTTTTAAAACGCCCACGGGGAGGAAAATTCAAAGAAATTCGGAACCGTTCCCGGTTTGCGGGTTTTGCTTCGCTCAGCGAACGCATAACTTTATCAATTTAAAACTCCTATTCATATAACTGATAGCTCCGAGACGTCACTCCAAAATATAATATTTTACCCAAGCCGATAATTTTCAATAGATTTATTTTATTATTACAATTTTCATTTCAATGACAAAGAATGGTTTTTAAGCTCGTTGCATGCGGGATTGAGATCGTTCGTTTTGAGATCTTTATTTAATATAAAAATATTTCAGTCTCGATTCATATATTAAATGCCAAACATCTGCGCCAAAATGACGGTTACATAATTTTTTTTTTTTTCTTTCAAGGGGTTTGTATGTGTAAAGAAAATTATACTTTCATTAATTTTTTTTTTTTTTTATATCGTTATGAATATATGACTTACCTTGACATCGACTCCCAAATTTTCAGACGTCCCATTTTTTAAGTCTTCTAAAGCTTTGAGTTTCTCAATATCATCTTCATCAGGTACTTTTTTCTGGACTTCCTCCTTAGGAACATTAAAAGTGTTGAGCGAGAAACCGAGATCGACATCTTGCTTCCAAAGGACTTCTATCAAGTCGACATCCTGTGAAAGAAAAAGAAAAAACGGTCAATTAATTTCTATTGCTTAAAAGTTTTTGCACCCCACTATGGAATGTTGGTACAACAAGTTGGTACAAGATGTTTGTCCAACTTGTTGTGTCAACGTGTTTCACGAACGAACGAATCGACTATTGTAGAATTTACTCCCAGGGTGCAAATCCACTATGGAATGTTTGATTAACATTTTGGTACAAATTGGACTAACAGTTGTACCAACTTGTTAGTGAAGAATTCAATTTCGGCGTAGGAGTAAATTCTGCAATAGTTAAATTCGTTCGTTTTTCAGACATGTTGGTACAAGTTGGTACAACATGTTCCTATAACAAAAATCCTTTTGTCAGGGTGACCGGGTGCAAATTCATTATGGAATGTTGAACCAACATGTTGTACCAATTTGAATATAACTATTGCAAAATTTACTCCTCCGCCGAAATTCAATTCTTCACTAACATGTTGGTCCAACTTGTACTAAAATGTTGGTCAAACATTCCATAGTGGATTTGCACCCTGGGACTTGGTACAACAAGTTGGACCAACATGTTGTACCAACTTGTTGGAACAACTTGTTGGACCAACATTCCACACAAATTGTGGCGTAGGAGTAAATTCTGCAATAGTCGAATCGTTCGCTTGTCAAACTTGTTAATACAGCAAGTTCATCCAACATTCCACCAAGTTGGTATAACATGTTTGTCCAACTTGTTGTACCAGCATGTTGGTCCAACACTCCATAGTGAATTTGCACCCTTACATTTTTTTATATTTTGAGACCAACATGTTGTTACCAAAAATTGGACAAACATGTTCTACCAACATGATTGGCAAACGAGCGAATCGACTATTGCACAATTTACTCCTAGGGTGCAAATTCACTATGGAATGTTGGACCAACATGTTGGTACAAGTTGGACAAACATGTTGTACCAACATGTCTGACAAACGAGCGAATCGACTACTGTTGAAATTAGGATGCAAATTACTCCTACGCCGAAATTAGTGTGGAATGTTGATCCAACAAGTTGGTACAACATGTTTGTCCAACTTGTTGTATCAACATGTTGGTCCAACATTCCATAGTGAATTTGCACCCTAGGAGTAAAAGATAAGTCCGCTTGTCAAACATGTTGGTACAACAAGTTCGTCCAACATTCCAACAAGTTGGTATAACATGTTTGACAAACGATTGAATCGACTATTGCAGAATTTACCCCTAAATTTTATTTCTACGCCGAAATTAGTGTGGATTGTTGGTCAAAGAAGTTGGTAAAACATGTTTGTCCAACTTATGGTACCAACATGTTGGTACAACATTCCATAGTGAATTTGCACCCTTAAGCTAATATTTGGTTCAAATTTTTTATTTTGGTTCTAATTTTCTTGAAAATTTTCTCAAACATTATTTTATCCCAGTTTTTCGGGTTTATTTTTATTTCCAGTTCCTTTCTTTCTGAATTTCATTGAAATAGACTTTAAACCAAGCTAAGCGAGGCCGAAGGCCGAGCCAAAAATTTTACAAATTTTGAAAAAATACGGGACTATTTTTTCCGAATTTTAGCATAATTTTCTGATTTAATCAAATAATCCAAGCATAAGAAGAAAAATAGGGACTTTTTCAAAAAAAGGGACCTCGGTCCGATGCCTGACGATCCATTCCATCCACATCCAATCAATCTTCCATTACAATTTTTCTTTTCCGCACCTTTTAATCAGAAAAAAAACCTTGTGACCGCAATCGCAATAAAAAAGCAAAAACGCCTCCAAGATTATACAGATTTCCAATCAAACCCATTATATTTTTCTCAATGCGGTGACACATAAATGACCATTTTTATCGGTGACCACTTATTCATAACTATGAAGATAGCAATCTCCATACACGAATTGTATAAAAACAATACTGCCATTCCAACGTTTCTCAACGTCAAAATCCCTGAAATATCAGCAAGATTAGCTTTGCTAAGAAGATTCTATTTTTATCTCCTTAGCAAGAAAAAAAAAAAGCATAAGGCTATTAACTAATTAATTCATCCATCATATCCTCAAATGGCAATCCCGACGATTACAAATAAAATTCCTTAATATCACAAAATTAGAAGTAACAATCGACTGATGCAATCATCATTAAATAATAGTCAATTACCATTGTGTTAAAATAAAATATTCACAATTATTCCTATTCTTCCCTGTTAAAAAAATTTTTTTTAAATAATAAACCTTACCACGGGACTTCCTTATATATATTAAAAAATAAAAATAAATATTTTCAACAGAGACCATATTGTTATCTCGATGTCCTTAAAAAGTCATCACAGGACGTTTCGACTCTTCAATTTTTTTCGCGCACCGGGGAGGGAAAAAAAAAAAAGGAGAACCCAAGGACGGCGTTTAAACGACTTATTAAACTTACATTATGCGTAATGCAACGCTCCATGATATACTCAGAAACATGCGAAATTCAAGCAAAAAAAAAACGATATATTCACAATCTTTTTTCTTTCTTTTAAAGAAAAAAAAAAACTTTATAATTTGACGCGACGGATCTCTCGATAACCGAAACTGTAAAAATGCTTCAAATAAAATTGTGAACTTCAAATCAGTCACGTGGGCTAAACTGATAATGGTTGAGATAAAATTCAAGATAAACATGTCAACAACAGCTTCGTTTAGGAGATTCTATCATAGGGACCAATCTCGCTTTGGGTCAGATAATAGGTTTTTTTTTTTTTTTAACATTATGATTTTTTTATGGACAATGGCCAGTTTTTCTAAAAAAAAAAAAAAAAAAAATTAGGACTTACCCAAGAGAAATTTTTTTTTTTTACTTTTTCTTGGTTTTAAGGAAAAATAAAATAAACCTAACCAAACCACGAATCCGAAAAACCGCACACAACGAAAATATTCCAAAAATAATGGATTCCGAACCGAAACCACAAAACCGGTGACTAAGGTATGAACATCAACCGTGAAAGAAGAGAAAAAAAAAAAGTTTCGTATTCGAGAATGGCAAGGAATAATAAATGATTTTTAACCCTTTCCTGTACAAGAAGTACCGTTTTATTTTTTATTATTTCCTTTTTTTCTTAAAATAAGTACGAACAAAAAAAAAGGGAAAAGAAAACAGGACGGTAGGTTTTTGTGTAATTTTTGCCTTTTTAAGAATCCGCAGCTAATAATAACATATTGTGTTTAACAATGTGTTTATGACCAATTTATCTTCCTCAAAAATAAGATAAGAGGTGAATTGTAAGAAGAAAAAAAAAAGGGGAAAAAAATGAAAGTAGTGAATCCGCTGCTTTAAAATAAAAAGGAGTGAAAGGGAATGAGTCCTTTTGCACACCGCGACTTTCCCGATCAAAATCTTCGGGAACCAAATTAGTTTTTCTCGCAGGTAATAGACGGTCTAGATGTGAATTTTTAAGAAATCAAAGGAACATTTTACGAATCCTGCGAATTAAGTTTTTTTCTCCAAAACTAACTTAAAACACAGGCTAACAAAATTGAGAATAAGGACAACAGGGCTATTCCAGACAGGGGTCCGAAGCTTGAAAATTTTGGCTGATGCAGATGCTAGCATCGGCATCGGCATCCCCTGATTTTAAAATAGTCTAGAATGGCTCTATGATTTTTTTTTTTCACTAAAATAGGAATAAGAGGCAGGATCGGCTATAATCGATGCTTTGTGGCGTCGGTGCCGGAATCGGCATCGGGAGTTAAATAAATAATATGGAATCGGCATCGGCACCGGCATCGGATTCGGAGCCCCGATTCCAGACCAGCCCTTTAATAGACGACACCGTGCTTCAGACAGGGACTTGGCCAGAGACGGACTGGCGCCCCGAGCTACCGGGATTTTCCCGGTGCGCCTTTTTGAAAAGAAAAAAAAGGCGCCTTCACTGTTCACTAAACAAAATAATTTTAAAAAAATTTTTTGATTAAATATGCAAAATAGTAAAATTATTCCTCTGAGTGCAAATTTAATATGAAATGTTGGACCAACATGTTCGACAAACGAAGGGTGCAAATTCACTATGGAATGTTGGACCAACATGTTGTACCAACATTTTACACTAATTTTGGCGTAGGAGTAAATTCTGCAATAGTAGATTCCTTCGCTTGTCAAATATGTTGGAGCAACAAGTTCGTCCAACATTCCAACAAATTGGTATAACATGTTTGTACTAACTTAGCTTGTTGTACTAACAAGTTGGTCCAACATTTCGTAGTAAATTTGCACCCGAACGAATCGACTATTGCAGAATTTACTCTTAGGGTGTAAATTCACTATCGAATGTGGGGCCAACATGTTGTACGAACTTTTTAAACTAACATGCTGGTACGAAAAGTTGGAACAACATGTTGTGCCAACATTTTTGACAAACGAATAAATCGACTATTGCAGAATTTACTCCTAGGGTGCAAAGTCACTATGGAATGTTTGACCAACATGTTGGTACAATAAATTGGACAAACATGTTATACCAACTTGTCGTCCCAACATTCCACACTAATTTTGGCGTAGGAATGAATTGTGTAATAGTCGATTCGCCCACTTGTCAAAAATGTTGGTACAACAAGTTCGTCAACATTCCAACAAGTTGGTACAACATGTTTGTCCAACTTGTTGTACCAACATATTGATCCAACATTCCATAGTGAATTTGCACCCTATAAATCCTTTATTTTTTAAATTCAAGAATTTTTGTCATTTGAACCTCTGGTAATGAATGAAAAAAAAACAGTTTTTTAGTATCAAAATGGCTTAAATTTTTACATTTATGTTGAATTTTTCACAAATTCTTCTTCTCTCCTTTGGTCTAGCTCGATATTAATTAATTAAAAAACTTAATTCTTAGAAAACCCCCAAAACGATAAAAAAAATTAATTTCAGCTCAAAAGCCCATAGAGTTTTTAGAAAAATAAGATGGCCCCTTTCGCTTCTAGATTTTCGGGATGGTAAAAAAAACAAATTGAGTTCAACCAAAATAAGTTTTTATCCTTCTAGATGCCGCTTTTTTTATTTTGCCTTCATTGAATGATTTTTAGACCTAAAAAACCAAAAAAAGACCTAAATTTTGAATTCCTTTTTGGTGGACATCTTAAAAAAAAAATAATATGAAGGAAGGGCATAGCATGTGCCCCCTAAAAATGTTTTAGCTCGCGCCCTCAAAAGTTCCCATTCCGAGCCTGGATTTGGCCGCCGAGCTACCGGGAAAATCCCGGTGCGGAGTTTGAAAAAATATGTTTCTTCCCGATTTATCTAAAAAATTTCGTCTCGCATCTTACTTTTCAAAATTTAATAGTTTCACTGGCTACGTTCCTGATATCCCCCGATTCCAACCTTTAATTCCAATTCAGACTTTTTCCAATCGAATGGCAGATGTTCGGGAAATACTTTTCTATCGATACATGCAAGTATTAATTTTCGAGAGAAAAAAAAAAAATGGCAGGTATTCGGATGGTGTTTTTAATTAGGTGTACAAACCCACATTGGTTCTGCCTCGTGTAGGATTGGAAATTAATCAAAATAACGTGTTCTCAATATACCTGAGCCTATCATTTCCCAGCAGGCGATGATTAATGAATCGAACCTCGACCTCAGAAGTAATAGGTTCAGGTGCTTGCTTTTGATTGGTCCCCGATTTGCCGGCACTAATCTACATTCAGTTAAAAATATTCTTTTCCAAGCTTTGCAGGCCCGTACTCAGCGAAAAAAAAGGAAGAAATTAATGATTTTCGAAATACAAACATTCAACTCGATAATTTTTCAGAGGAAGGAAGGGGAAAGCTACAGACAGCTCCTCCATCGTCGAGATTTTTTCAAAACGTTTCCACTTTTTTTTTAAATGTCAGGTAGGCCGATTTCCTACCATTTTTCCTAATCCATTTTTTCTAAAAATTCTGGTTCCAAAATTTTTTTTCCTAACTATTTTATTTCCTACTTTTCAGTTTTCCTAAAATTTCTGGGTTCCTAAAATTTTATTTCCAAAAATTCTGATTCCTAAAATTTTTTTCTTAACCATTTTATTTTCTAATATTTAATTTTCCTAAAAGTTTTTGGTTCCTAAAATATTTTTCCTAAAAATTCTAGTTCCTAAAATTTTTTGGTTCCAAAAATTCTTTTCCTAAATATTCTGGTTTCCTAAAATTTTCTTCCTAACTATTTTATTTCCTAATTTTTAATTTTCCTAAAATTTTTTGGTTCATAAAATATTTTTCCTAATTTTTTGAATCCCTGAAATCTATATACCTTATCGTTGTATTTTTGTAGCGGTTTATTAAAAAAACAAGAATAAAAAAAAAAAAAAAAAAAAAAAAAAACGAAATTCGCAGCTTTGTCTAGTAAATTATTACAAAAATTTTATGCTGCTTCTCCATTATGGCTCAAAATTAATTTTCTAGAATTAATTTTCAAAGTTTCCGGAAGTACTGTGCGTTAGTTATTCTATGAATTTTCGACCATGGATTAAAAATACAAAAAATGCAATGTTCTAAAAATGGCTGACTCCATTTTTAAATCTAGGGTTAGAAATCCATAGAATAACAAAAGCACAGTACTTCCGGAAATTTTGAAAATTAATTGTAGAAAATTAATTTTGAGCCATAATGGAGAAGCGGCATATAACACATACATTTTATTTAGGATCGCGTGCGGTAACCGTAAGCCAACCCAAATACAACCATTGCGAAAATAAATTCAAAAATCTCATTGCTTTCAATTTATTTAAAAATCGAAGGAAGCTACGAAGAATTTTTTTTTGAAAACCACATCTACGTGATTTCTTAATTTTTCGATCATCAATCATCAAAGAAATTTACTTTTCCTAAAATCTACAAAAATCTACCGCCATTTTTTTTTTCTAGTTGCAAGAATAAAACACTGAAAAAATGGTTTGATCATTCTTTTTTCTCTATACACGAAACATTAAATTTAAAAAACAAAAAAAAAAAATCAAAATTAAAATTGATTGTCCAAAAATTTTTTAGGACACCACGCATTTTTTTCTTGAAATTAGAAATTAAATTTGATGCTGCTTCTCCATTATGGCTCAAAATTAATTTTGTAGAATTAATTTTCAAAATTTCCGGAAGTACTGTGCTTTAGTTATTCTATGAATTTTCGACCATGGATTAAGAATACAAAAAATGCAATGCAGTAAAAATGGCCGACTCCATTTTTAAATCTTGGGTTAGAAATCCATAGAATAACAAAAGCACAGTACTTCCGGAAATTTTGAAAATTAATTCTAGAAAATTAATTTTGGGCCATAATGGAGAAGCGGCATTAATGATTAAAAAATTAGGAAAAATATTAATTTTAGGAAATTTTATTTTAGAAATCAAAAATTTTTAGGAAAATGGATTAGGTATTTATATTTTTAGGAAAAACGGATTAGGAAAAATGGTCGGGAACAGGATTGGCTTGCATTAGTAGAAACGGATTAAAACTCCTCGAATTTCTCCTTTAACTCATTTTTCACCAAGTCTATAAAAAAAAAAAAAAGAAAATTATAAAAAAGCATTTTTAAAAAATTGCTGCCCCTTCAAAAATGTACTTATGCTATCCCGCGATCTTTTGATCAATGATTTCGGCTTTAATAATCACAACCATACTGGGCTACATATTATATTATTTCTCATTCCGCTAATAAATCCATTCCGAGCCACTGAGAGGTTGAGAACCTTACTGAACACATATTCGCCCTTACTGAGAGGGAAAGGCTTTAAAAAAATGAAAAAATCCAAAACATTTATATAAAAAAAAAAGCAACCGTCTCTCCAACCAACGCTCATTCTAGAAAGCGCCCTCAGCAAATTCAAAGTGTTGAATTAAAACGAAAACAAATCTGGTTTTCCTGTCACTTGTCGAAGAAACAGATGAGACGAAAAGCAATCAGTACGTGATGAGTACAAGATACTCATCGACAAGAATAGGAGAAATAAAATAAGAGAAGAAAAAAAAAAAAAAAAAAAAAAAAAAGAGCGCGCTTAAACAGAATTCATTTCAATTACAAGAAGAGACCGTGAGATCGAAAACAAGGGGATTATAAAATAGGCGGGGCATAAATACAAGATGGCGCTAATTCAAACCAAATAGGGTGCACTAGTCCAACTTCGAGTTAAAAAAACGAAGGCCGAATGGTTCACGTTATACCTGTTCCGCATGGATCGTTTTCATCATATAGGTATGATAAATAAATCTTCGTCTCATCGCCCGGTATGATAATACAAAAAAATCATATTCACTTATGCCAGTAGGGGAAAAAATAAATAAATAAAAATTTTGAATGATTTTAAAACATTTAGTTGAGAAAGTTTTCGAAAAAAATATCAAAACTGCAGTGTTTTCTCTGGTAGCTTTTTAAAGCAAAGCAATTAAAATGGAAATTAAAGGGGGTCGGGGTGGTGACTCGTTTCATCTAACGGCATCGTGATCAATGAAGTTAAGCAGCATTGAGAGCGGCCAGTTAGTGAATGGGTGACCATCGAATCTCCCTCCCCCTAAGGCAGGGTTCCCAGACGTACGACTATTTTACAGTGTCGTACGGTGTACGACCGAAGAAATGATTCGTACCCTGAAAAAAAATACGACCATTTGAATAAATGGTAAAAAAAAGAAAGAAATCGGTGAAAATTAACGTTTAAAAAATCTGAAATTTTTTTCCCTCGTTCGTTTCTGTACGACTATTTCACGGCCGTATAAACAGATCCAGAAACTTCCTATGCCAATCATGTCCAGCTTAACTACGCCAAAATTAGTTCTAAAATTGGCCACTGGCGGCGCTGCGATCTAGAGAGCAGCAACATGTCTAACGTTTACGTTGGGACTCCCACTGGGACTCTCGTTTCGAACAACAAGAGAAAGTAGCCGCCATCGTTGTTTACATTACCAACGACCAATCAAAAAGCGTCTCTCTAACAAGTAGCGCTCACGGTGGTAGAAAGAAGGAACTAATTTGTGCGCAGTTAAGCGGGACGTGGTCTCCAATGTATAAGGGATAGGAGTTTCCGGACCTGTCTATACGACCGTGCTCAACGACCAATCATATTTACGATGGAGATGCGCTAGTTGACCTCCAACGCACGAAATTTTTAGGATCGCTAAGAGATCTCAAGAGAACTGTAAAAATGAACCTCTTATTTTCCTCCAATGCCTTTTTACACTTTTTTTTTGGCGTTCAGGGCTTAGGAAGAAATTTTTCGAAAACTCCTTATTCAAGAGTTCGTTGTCCTACATTTTCCAAACTACAGGGTGGAACAAATTATAGCATTAGGAAAGTAAACAAAACGTAAAATTTTGAGTATGAAACTAATTGAAGATTTAATTATTTAATTATTTACTTTTCAAATGCTACAATTTGTTCCACCCTGTATAATCTCACGATTTTTTTTCAAATTTTTTGCTGACAGAGAAACAATTTTAGGTACAGAAAACTGAATGAAGAGAAATATCAAAAGACCGCTGCTCTGAGCCCAGGAAACAGTCCCAGTTTTCATTATATTACAGTGTTACAAAGAAATGGATCCAAAAAGCTAGTACCGTTTTATCTTTCACTCAAATATATATTACTAAAAAAAAGAAAAAGTAAACAGCATAGCATACTATAGAAATGTGGAGACCGTCATAGCCTGGTTGTATGATTTCCTACAGCTCCATCAAAAAATGAAATTCAAAAAAAATTATATGCGGTGAATTTAACTCCAAGTGGTACTTCGGAAAATTAACATTTTAAGGGTACGCAAGAGGAAGAGGCTCTGTGTGGAGCAAAATTTGTAACTCAAGAGTTCCTTTTGGTTCTATGTGGACTAAAACGACACCAGAAAGAATTATTTTGGTCCAGGCAGAGCCTAGCTTCCTCTTGTGTACCCTTAAGATATTACATGAAGGATATCGTTCCGCTTTTTAATAATCTTGGTAGGATTTCGGGAAAATCGGAACAAATAAAATTTTCCGAAGAATGAGTTCCTTAGCTACTATTTCGTCCTATATCTGTAAATTATGCTATGTAAATTAAAGAAGAAATCAAAATTGGCATTAGCGAACGGATTTTTATATAACAAAAACAATTGTTGACATATTCTTTGAATTTTCTTGGGAAAATTTTATTTGTTCCAATTTTCCAAAAATCCTATCAAGATCCTAAAAATATTAAGTGTTAATTAGCAAAACGCCGGAAAATTAAATGAAAGTTCACCAAATAAAGCTTCATGGACTGGAATAGAATCGATGTTCTTTCAATCTTAAATCTATGTCAAATGTTGTATTTCAAAATCCCGGGTTGAGCTTTGCATATTCGGGAGGAAAATCCAACGCGTGTACAAACGTAATCACGACAATGACTTCGATTCCTCTCAATGCCCAAGAGACGACTCATACTAAGGTTTGCAACGAGATTGGCAAATTGACCTGGCTGTGATGTCGCAACCATAGAAAATTTTAGACGTCTACCAAGTCGGTTGCTCCGAAGAACAAGTCCCCCTTTTTTTTTTGAACAGTACAAAAACTCTATCTTTTTTCGGACATTTGAAAAACTACCTGTCTTTTTTGGCAACGAAATATAAACGATTTATTTAGATCGTAATTGCTATATACGATAGATCGTTTTTGCATTGGCAGAAAAGAAGATACGGGAGTTTTTCAACTATCCGAAAAAAGATAAGAGAGTTTTTGTGCTGTTCAAAAAAAAAAAAAAAAAAAAAGGGACTTGTTCTCCGGAGCAGTCGAAGTGTCCGTTTTTAGGACGTCAAAAAAGTAAACAAACCACAACGTAAAAAATGAAGGTTTGTTCAATTTTTCTACATCCTAAAAACGGACACCGGATGTATCTATATGTGTTCACTGATACACTGAGATCCAATCTGTAGCATACATACAATATGATTTCTGCTGAACAGAAATAACAGATGGATTGGAAATGAAGTGACTGTTTAGTGGAAAAATCCAGCAGCCAAAAAGCAGTCATTTTGGGATTTTTCAAATTAGAAGTTCTGGCTCTCAGGTGCCGAAAGGAAAAAAAATACCGAACCAAATATGGATGAACTGAAAAACGAAGGAATAGCTAGCAAAATGAAAATTTGGTAGAAAATAGACATTCGCCGTAAGTCCATTTTCTACTGAGTAGTGTCCATTTTTCAGATGTCCAAAGAAACCCGCACAAAATAATAGGAATTTGGCTATCGGATATCTATCGGATAGCTATCCCATTTGTTTTTGTTATTCTTTTGTTTGTTTTTAAATGTAAATTTCATCCGATAGCCGAATTTCTATTATTTTGTGCGGGGTTCTTTAAAATTAAATTTTTCAGCGTAGTGAAAATTCTCAACTATAAAGCACGTTTTTTCCAGATATAATTTTTTTTTTCGTCAAAAAAAAAAAAAATGGAAAGTGAGCTCTAAACGTCCGAAATATTTTTCCTGTTGACAAAAAAATTTCCAATAAGAAGTGAGTCTTAATGTCCAAAATGTGTTGAAAATGAACAAATATTGTCGAAAAATTATTTCTGCAATTTTCAGGGCAGAAAATTTTCTTTACCAAATTCCTCGGGCTAAATGTCAAAGAAAACGGGGTGGGACTAAACGTCCGACAAGAAAAATATTACGGATGTGGAAAATGTGATTTTCTTTGGTAAAGAAAATTTTCTTTACCAAATTCCTCGGGCTAAATGTCAAAGAAAACGGGGTGGGACTAAACGTCCGACAAGAAAAATATTACGGATGTGGAAAATGTGGATTTTTTTTTTACGAAAATGGTCCTTAAAAAAAAATTTTTAATATTTTTTCTACAGAAAAAATATTTTGGAAATTAGCTGCAAAGCGCGAAGCAAAGCGAGCAAGGCCAGCTAGTTGAAAAATAAAATAAGCCTCCCATCTTTCCAAATTCTTTAATTTTAGAAAGGAGTATAAGAAATTAGTGCAATATAGATTCCTTTAAAAAATTAAAATCAAAGTTACAGTAATAAAAAAAAAACATCCTACTCTCGAAAACTCTACCCTTCAATAGTTTTCATTATTTTTTAACATCGACTGATTTTATACATGTGTTAGACTATATTACCATAAAATAAAATTTATTATAACATCTTACAAAGATGAGATCAATCTTCCAAAGAGTATCGGTTCGAAGAGCACAAGGAATTGAAAAATCTCCCCGAGTTCTCCAGAGGTGCATATGCCCTCGGGTGCATTTAAATCGAACCGTGTACCTGTCGGGAACTAATTATATAAGGCTGAACCTGACGTCCTTGATAATCCAAGATTCTATAAACATAATTCAAAAGCCATCTTCAAGTAATAAAAAAAAAGTACAATTCCAAAAAAAAAAAAAAAAAAAAAAAAAAAATCTATTACAATAATACCGTTTGCACTCAAAAAAAATTTTTTTTCTAATTTTTTTTATTCGGCTTAAAAAATTTAGTTTTTTTTTTTTTTTTTTTTTTGAATACTCTGATTGAAAATTCGATACTGTGAAATGAATCGTGATCTGTCTCGGTGGCGATCTCTTCGATCATGATGAATAATCATGCAAGGCGGTGGTCTTGTCCTATTACTGAATTATCTTATGTCACCGTATGGGTCATGCTCCAATCCCTCTCCGGTTACCTCTCATCATTAGTCATCTTGAACCGATCGCTTCGTTAACAGGTTATCTCGATCGAATTTCAATATCCCGAAATGCAATTTATCGGCGACGTGCACCCAATGGACAAATCTCATTTTCGAAATATTTCGCATTGCTTTTCAAAAAAAAAAAAGATCAAAGAAAAAAAAATGAATAAATAAATAAATAAAAAAAGAAAATCTAAAACTTAAAAAAGTTTTGAACAGCCCATACAAAATAAAGCTTATACCACCCGTCGTGCACCGAGCTCGAATCAAAGACTATCGCTCTATCTGTAGGAAAAATATTGAATCACGTTCCAACTTGTCAACCAACCAATAAATAACTCAATTGTTTCCCGCGAAAATCATGAATTTAAACAAAATTGTCATCATTTTGTCAAATTATTGGCGTTAGTCCGATTTTTTTTCTTTTTTTTTTCAAATGACTGATCGAAGTTCTTGGTCAGATTCAATAACCTCGTAAACGAAAATAAATAAATAATAAAGAAAAAAAAGCGATGACCCTATTAACCGATTAATTTATGAATTTTAAACATTTTTTCCCCTTCACTATATAATATTTTTAGAAAAGCCCACTAGAAATTGCCAAACGATACCACTCTTTCTTTTTTTTTGTTTTCTTTATTTTATTTTATTTTAGATCCTGGAATCGGGTCGTCCTATATTTTTTTTTATAAAACGTAAGAAAAAACGAACCAGTTTTTCTCACTTTGATAAAAGAATTGATTTTGGAAAAGTTCCCAAAAGTGCGACATTTTTAATATTTTGGAGATAGTATAATTTTTTTTAAAAATCTATTTGCTTGAAAGAAGTGTTTACACTTGATTTTATTTTATCAAATTCTAAAAATCCGCGAGGGATACCTGCTAGGGCGGTTCGAAAAACGCAAATTTTTGAATTTGAAAACGCCTGATATGGGAATTTTATAATATTATTATTACCATAATTTTTTTCAGATTTTTTAAACGACATTTTTTGAGGTGCCGCAATGCCCTTAAAAGACCATTTGAGACCAAAAATGAAAAATTTTTTTTCGCATAAAAGACCGTCGTTTCCTATCGGAAATTTTGCGCAGATTACGAATTTGAAGTCAAAAATTATATTTGATGCACGGTTTTCGAGCCACAGACAAAGAGCCATAGCAAGATTTTCAGAATTTTGGAATCCGGCGTGTGGTTAAAAAACCGTGCACCTAAACTAATTTTTGACTTCAAATTCGTAATTTACGCAAAATTTCCGACAGGAAACGACGGTTTCTTATGCGAAAAAAAAGTTTTCATTTTTGGTTCTTGAATGGGTTTTTAGAAAATTTCAAGGGCATTGCGGCACGTCAAAATGTTTAAAAAATCTGAAAAAGATTAGGGTTTACTATTAACTCAATTTTTTTCAGAATTTACTAATGTAAAGGGGGATTTTTGTTTATTTAGATTTTCCAATATGGAGAATAAAAGAGTTATTCTGTATGGAGACTCATTACTCAGGGGATTCACTCCACATGATTTTAACGAGAGCGCGGAATTGCACTTTATGCCGGGGCAGAGGGTCGTTGAGGAACTAGGACCACTCCTGGCACAGACTGCGGCTTTGCATCCGCAAAAACCGGTGTATTTCGTCCTTTTTTTCGGAACAAACAACGTCTTACGAAAGAACACCTAACAAAAATTGGCATTATAAAAAGGCATCGATTCCCATATCAGGCGTTTTTAAATTCAAAAATTCGCGTTTTTCGACCCGCCCTAGTGTGGATAGTATTAAATGACCAGTCACAAAATAACGTTTTTTTTTTGCATAAACCCCTTTTAGTTTATATAAAAATTATTTTAAATTTTAAATATTTCTATAATTCTGTATCTTCAATGAACACAGAGGACGTCTTAGACCGTTGCCATCTGCAATTGCCTGAAGAACACACAAATACACCTTAAATGTCTTTTTTCTTTCAATTACTCACGGTGAAATATGTGTACGTGCATATGAAAACCCCCACTTGTACAATCCGGATAGTTTGTTTTGATTCAAAACTTATTTGTTTACAAACAGTTTAAAAAACAAAACATAGGGTGAACCGACCAATAAATGAACAGTTAAGAAGAAATCGAACTTTAGATTTTATTTTAATAAAACGTATGGGTGCCTTTAAGCTAAAATTTTACTATAATGTCAAAAATGTATTAAAAAGCAATAAAAAGTCTTAAAAATGCGATAAAACAAGCTGAAAAAGGAGATATTTAAGAAAATAGCGAAAAAATCAGAAAAACCCAATAAATGAACACCACAACCAAATAATGAACAGCGAAAACCCATAAATGAACACTTGATTGGTCTTGATAAATTCGATTAGTTCTAGAAAAAATGGCTTCTTTGTTTATTTTTTGATGTTTTTAATTAAATCCTGCAAAATAAAAATGAAAACACGTTTAAAAACAATAATTTCGGTTTTTTTCAATAAAAATACTCGCGGTAGTGTTAGTGATTTATATGGAGTGCCGTGTTGTTCATTTACTGGTTTTTGCAAGTTTCGCCGGTCCCAATTATGAACATTAATATTAGAAGCTTTTTACATTTAAATTTTCAAATGGGAGGTGTTTTTTAGGAAGATATAACCTTCTTCTTTCTGAAAATAGTTCAAATATGCCAGAAAAACTAATTTTTGCTTTATAAAACCCTATTTTATAAAATGGGAAAAAGCGCCATCCTTAAACTTCTGTCAAGTTTTACAAGCCAGTTCGTTTCCTCAACTTTTAAACATTTTTATTTTAACAGAATTTTTGTGCTTTTTGTCATGATTTTGTATTGCAAAGAAAGCTGAAGAACAATAGTTTAGTTTTCAATTTCTTTTCCTTCAATTATAAAATTCGTTTAGCTATTATTCGAATAAGAAAACAGATTTGTTCATCTATTGGTCGTGTTCATTTATTGGTCGGTTCACCCTACTATCCGAATTGTACAAGTGGGAGGTTTTCATATGCACGTACACGTATGTATTCAAAATTTGTAGATTTAATTCGTTCCTGGATTCTAATTAATGGTAATATTTTCACTCGGGGATTAGGAACATTGAAGCAAAGGCAATTAAAACGACATGTTTCGTCTTTTTATTAGACTCATCAGGTGAAACTGATTTCCGAAATTAATAAATAAAGTATAAAATTATAATCGTTGAATTTTGACTAGAAAACATTTCCAATAAAAAAAAAATGTCATGGCGGAATCTCATTTATGGCTGTTTATTTTAATTTATTTAATTTTAGTATTATTATGTTAAGTAAATCTGTTTTTTATTGGAAATGTTTTCTAGTCAAAATTCAACGATTATAATTTTATACTTTATTTATTAATTTCGGAAATCAGTTTCACCTGATGAATCTAATAAAAAGACGAAACATGTCGTTTTAATTGTCTTTGCTTCAATGTTCCTAATCCCCGAGTGAAAATATTACCATTAAATATGTATTCGTTCGTATTATTATTATCTCCTTGATAAATTCAAATCTCGTTTACTTTTTAATGAAAGGCCTTTTCATACGAATTTACTCGATACACACGACGATAAACAATAGCCATATTATAGCATAACCTATTCCTGGTTTCAAAGAATGCGGTAATTTTTTTTTAACGAAAAAAAAATCCAGCAAATTGTTTTAAATAGCCAGAACTCGACCATCAATTCTTTCATGATTTTCATGGTAAGTCCAGTCTAAAACAACAATCCTTGCTAAATTAAACACAATAGACGTATCTCAATTATAAATATGATTGAAGATAGTCGGTTTTGACTCGTTTTTCAAAATCATGTCAAAAAAAAATTCCTTTTTAGGTCATTAAAACAATCCTTATATTTATACTTTGCAGCAAATGTACTGTAGTACATTTCGACTTACGTCATCTTCAGTGCTGACATCGTTACATCGTTACCACAGGACAGAATTTTCATGACACCAATTATTTTGTAAAGAAAAATTAACTTAGACAATTCAATTTCACTTATTGACGAAGAGGTTCTTCCTCTGATAAATTTTAAAACACAAAAATCAATTCTGCATTTAAAAGGTGAAGCCACGTCGAATCGTTACCACAGGACAGAATTTCTTAATTTAAATTGGACTAGATTCATTATGACGTAAATAAGCCGCTGCCCATGTAAGCGAAAATAGCGTATCTGATATTTTGGAATTGGCACGTCCCTTCTATTTTTAACTTATGTAAACAAACAGTCAATTCCAAAATATGAGATACGCTATTTTCGCTTACATGGGCAGCAGCGTATCACAAAAATTTCAAAATTAAAATAGTAATTAATTAAATAAAACAATAACAAATCATTTGTGCTCACATGATCAATCAAAACAGACCACCCCCAATCATATTTACAATGAAGATACGTCAACTGATCTTCGGTGCACGGAATTGTATACGTCCACAAGGAAACATCTCATCTGGGAGACTTAGAAAGGTGCGAAAATTAAATTCCTAAGGAAAAACTTAACTGAAGAAAAAAAAATAATAATAAAGAAAGAAAGTGCCTAATACCATTGTTCAGAAGGAAAGTTTCCTTGTGGAGGCACAAAATTTTAGATCGTTGCCTTCATTCGCATTTTTTGACCGTGAACTTGGGCCGATGTCTAGAGGAAAATTAAAAAAACGTGTCACGCATTATTTATCATCTGATTACTTTGTCGTGATTCTCCAGCCAGTAAAATATTGCGGCGATATTAAATGACGAGGAGAAAATATTAAATGGTAACCCATTTGGTACGAGTTTTATGTCGGTAACAATTCAAGACAACCTCAGAAATGAAGATAAGTCACCGCATTTACAACTCCCTGTTGGGAGGGAGAAAATCAAAGCTGGCCTTAAAAGGAACGTGAAGATTACCCGGATTTGCCTCCAGAATTTTTAATTATGGGAAAGATTTAAGAGGAAAAAAAAATGTAAAAAGAAAATAAATTTAAAAAAATTTGAAAGAGAAATTTTAAATTGTAGAAAAATTATTGTTAGGAGTTTAATTTTTAGGAAAAAAAAGCAAGGGTCTATATCCAATGCCGATGCCGGCGCCACCTCTAGGATTCCGATTTTAGTGAAAAAAAAAAAAATCATAGAGCCATTCTAGCAGGTTTTTAGCCTCCTTATCAGAGTCAACAATAGGACTGTTCACAACGAATTCAAAACCAAACTTGTGGATTTTAATAGATACTTAAGGAATCTAAAAAACATATTGATTGTGGAAAAATTTTACAAAATCAATTTTATAAATTTATTGGGAATAATGCTTTTATTTTACTAATCGAACATGAGGATAAGTTAAAAAAGAATAAGAAATCTGTAAAAAAATAAATATGTTATGAAAAAAGAAAGAAAAAGCGCATAATTTCCGGCAATTTTATAAAATTAATTTTGTAAAATTAATTTAGGACCATAATGGAGAAGCAGCACATGTCATTGATTGAATTTAATGAATAGTCCATATTTCCTAAAAATTAATGAATTTAAATTTTTTAAAATTTAATGAATATGGACTATTCATTAAATGAATTATGCCGCTTCTCCATTATGGCTCAAAATTAATTTTCTAGAATTAATTTTCAAAATTTCCGGAAGTACTGTGCTTTTGTTATTCTATGGATTTCTAACCCTAGATTAAAAAATGGAGTCGGCCATTTTTATTACATTGCATTTATTGTATTTTTAATTCATGGTCGAAAATTCATAGAATAACTAAAGCACAGTACTTCCGGAAATTTTGAAAATTAATTCTAGAAAATTAATTTTGAGCCATAATGGAGAAGCAGCATTAATTATTTTCTTTTTATATTATTTTTGTATTTTTTTTAATTTGATATTTTTTACAAATGTTTTAATTTATTTCCGAATACAATTCTAAAAATTTTTTTATTCAGAAGCCATTGGAAAATATGGACGCTAATAATCAGGAGAACGGCTTGATTCCCCCGAACGAAGGCCTGGACGGCGAAAAACGCGACGGCGGTTCTGCCGAAGCCAGGAATACAGGACAGGATTCCGAGGACAAAGGGGACGGCGGATCAACCGAAAGCAACAGAAGATCAACAGAAGATATCCAAAAAAAGCCTAAAAATGTTGGTTCCTAAAATGTTTTCCTAATAATTTTTTTCATAATTTTTCTTCAATTTTCCTAAAATTTTTTGATTCATAAAATAAAGTTTCCTAAAATGAATATTTTTCCTAATTTTTAAAATCCCTAAATGGATTTTAGGAAATTTAATTTTAGGGATTTTAAGAAAATTTATTTTAGGAATAAAAAAATTTTAGGAAAATTAAAAATTAAAAAAAAGAAAAAATAGTTAGAAAAAAATTTCAGGAGTCACCATTTTTAGAGAAAATGGATTAGGTTTTTTTTTTTTTTTTTTTTTTTTTTTACAGGAAAATGGTAGGGAATCCAAAAACTAAAAAAGGGGAAATAAGAACCGATTTTTTACAGGAAACTCGTTTACCTTGTCTTGAAAGTAAGCTTCTTTCAGGAGGTGCCCGTAACGAGCTTCTGTTGTATTCTTTTACTGAAGTTGATGGTTTTTCTCAGACCCAGTAAAGCCACCATAATCTCAACATAATTTAAACCCTAGCAATTACATCGTCCGTTGGAAATCAATTAATTAGGACTAAAAATAAAAAAATTAATAAATATATGAAATGAACCAAAGTTCTAAAGTTCTTTCATAGCAGCCTTTACACGAAAGCCTTATCAATGAAAATTAGGCAATATGTCTAACGCACAAAGTCGTACATCGGTATTTCAATTCCTTTTCTAATTTTCTTAATAAAAAAAAAAAAGAAAAGAAAAGAGGGATTCAGGTACCGAATAAACCAGGCACACTCCAAGGGCAAATATTTAATTTTTTCCGTGGGGTCTGGGGGGTGGGGGTGGGGAGAGATAGGATCAAAGTCAAAGAGAATTTATTCCCTAATATTTCCTAAAAAAATGAATTCCTAATCCGTTTTTCCTAGAAAGTTTAGTTCCTAAAATTTTTTCCTAACCATTTTTTTCCTGATTTTTAATTTTCCTAAAATTTTTGGATTCCTGAAATAAAATTTCCTAAAATGAATATTTTTCCTAAAACTTTCGAAAATGAAAATATTTTTTGAATCCCGAAGGGGATTTTAGGAAATTTTATTTTAGGAATCAAAAATTTTTAGGAAAATTAAAAATTAGGAAAAAAAATTGTTAGGAAAACAATTTTAGGAACCAAAATTCTTAGTAAAATAAATTAGTAATTCATTTTTTTTTTTTTTTTGGAGTAATGGATTAGGAATTTATATTCTTTTAGGAAAAATTGATTAGGAATTTATTTTTTTTAGGAAAAACTGATTAGGAATTTATATTATTTTTTAGGAAAAATGGTAGAGAGTCTTCTGTTCGATCAGCTAGTTCAGCATTTAAATTTTTGAAAAATTTGGCGCTCATTCCAGTCCGTAGCTCTCGCCCTAAAAAATTCCCAGTTCGTGTCTGTTCCCGTCATTTTATAAATCTTAAAAAATTCAGTGTTTATTGAAACTCCAAAAAGAAAACTTTAAGACGGCTAGACATGCAATATTCGAAAATCCGAAAAATAAGAAACATCCTAATCTTGGTCCAAACCTCTCTCTCCATCTCACTCTCACCCTCATTGCCATTCTCCGGATCAGCTGTTCACAGAATAATATTTTTTCAAGTCGAAGCCGTCATGCAGGTTCAATTTCGGGACTATCTGGATCAATTTTATATCGCAAAACCTTGACTTAGTTTTCATTTTCTTCCGGAAGATCGCCGTGAACCAAATTCCTAAGAAAAATTCGCGTTTCACATTCCGGTCTTTTTCTTGCATCAGACAGAAAATCATCGACCGGCAAAAAAAAAAAAAAAAACTCAATGGAACTTGAAGGACACTCGGAAAACGACAAAACTGACAAATATTGACGTCACTCCTTCATTTCATACTAATCATACCGATCAAAGGTCAATATCTTTTTAAAAAAATCCAGGTAACAATTTCGAATATAAAAAAAAAAAAAAAAGTCCAAATCGGTAAAATAAAACTGACAGCTATTTTTTTGGTTGTTCCTAATAATTTTCTGTTTTAAACTTCATCCGGTGCTTCTATTATAAATGTAAATAAACCAGGTGTAAGTTGTAAATTCACAAGACACGAGGCCGTACACTTGATCATATGGGAATTTACTTGAAATACAAGTTGTGAAAAAAAGTAAAAATAAGAGGAAAAATCAAAATCAAATTAAATTATTTAAATAAATAAAAATTGTGGTTTTTAATTTTAACCGAATTAAGAACTGTTTTGACTCGGAGTATAACAAACCGAAAGGCCTTGACCAGTAGCGTCGAAAAAGAATATATGGTGACGTCACAGGCATAATGAGTGTTATTAAATATTCAAACAGTAGCATCGCATAGGCAAAAAGACATCACTGTCCGACCGAATAAGTTTACAGTTGGCCCCACCATTTTAACATTTCTGAGGACGACTTTTTAATTTTTTTTTTTTTTTTTTTTTTTTAGAAGTTCAAAAAATTGTTAATGCATGCATTTATGCATGAAGCATATTCGTTTCTTTACATTTTTACGGTCGGACGAAAAAAAAAAAAAAAAAGTTGTTAATGAATATATGGGGTAATTAAAAGATGACATGTGAGGGAAATGTTATGCACGATACGTGACAAAAATGATATTTTTCGGCTGCAAATAATTTCAAAGGTATTTAAGGAACTGGAGATTTATATGAAAGCTTTCATTCTTTCTTCATTGTTTTAAAGTGGAAGAACTGTAACGGAGCGGTACCCTTCTCAAGCGTTTTCTTTAAAATAGTATATTACAACACAAGGGATGGAAAAGAAGAAATTGGCCGTCGAGGCCGATTTTGAAGCCCGAGCCGAAGACGGCCCCAAGAAAAAGTACGTTATAAAATTGTATAACTCTATAACGTTTTGATCATAAAATTTTACAAATATTTATAAATTTTTATAATTAAAATTTTTAATTAAGCAATACATTAATTTTATGCTTGAATTGCGTTATATTTAGCATATGGGGAATTTATAGGCTCTTTTTTAAACATTTTTTACGAGAAAAAAAAAATTACAATTTTTTAGAATAGAACCCGAGCCTTGTGGTCGACTTTATCCACTACACCACTTTTCAACTGACTTTTAAAAGCAACAATATGGTTTTTAAGTTGCCAATTATTTTGACTTATAATATTTTCCAGATTTTTCCGAATTTTCGGTTTATTACTTGTATTTATAATTTGACAAAGGCTCAAAAATAAAAGAAAAACAGAAATAGGAAAATTCGGAAAGCGTTAGAAGAAAATAAAAAAACTTAAAAAAAAATTGAAAATAATTTTTGTTATAAAATTTTATAACGAAGTTTAAGTTTTTAATAACTCAATTTTATAACACACTTTTTCTTTTAATCAAATTATAAATTTTTGGCGAAAATTTAAATCCTATGTTTAGCTTATGGGAGTACCATTACTTAATTAGAATATTAATTAATGGCATTAAAATTATATTTTTGATATTAATGTAAATAAATAAATTACAAACGATTGTGATATGGCCAAAATTAAAAATTGTGAGCTGACATGTTAATCATATGACGAATTTCTTCCTCCCATACTTAGCTTATGGAGTTAAAATAGAATCAAACTTTCAGAAGCGAAATATGACAAAAAAAATTTCATAAGCTGTAAATTTTGATATCAATGTACATTCAGAGACTTTTTATCTTGATTTTACTGCATTTTATACATCAGTTATTAGTTTTTAGCGATTTTTTTAAGATTTCATTAAAAATATTTTTTTCCCCATAAGCTAAACATAGCGGCCTGATATTCGGTTCAAGTTTTTTATTTTGGTTTTAAGTTTCTTCAAAATTTTCTCAAGTTTTATTTTATTTACCATTTTTCGAGTCAATTTTTTTTATTTCCAGCTACTTTCTTTCTGAATTACATTGTCATAGACTTTAAGAAAAAGTTTACAAATTTTGAGAAAAGATGGAATATTTTTTTGGAAATTTAGCATCATTTTCCGATTTAACAAAATAATCCAGGCATAAAAATTAAAGGGAAGAAAAAGAGGGACTTTTAGGGAGTAATTTTAAAAATGTGGACTTTTTCAAAAAAAAGGGTCTCGGTTCGATGCCTGTATATATCGACTGCCCCGAATAAAGTCCCTATTTTTTTTTTGAATAGTTAAAAAAAGGTTTTATTTTCCCGTAGTTAAAAGTGTGACACACGTTCAAATCACTTACAGGGACAGATCTCAATTTGTAACTTATCAAATGTAAGATTTAGGACAGATTAAGGATGAATTTTTCCGTATTCATAGAGCATCATGAAAAAAACCCAGAACCATTAATGAAACTCCCAACGAATAATTTCAAATCTTTCCTCATGCAGTATAAGTGAAAGGGTGCCTTTCACAGATTATTTTGGTAAACAAAGCTGAACGGTAAACTGATTTGTTTACAGAAACAAACGATGCGACAGGTATTATGAAATGACAATACTTAAGTTTTATTTTCTTCTCGCTCTCTTTCCTTCACCGTGGCTCCTCTTTCTATTCTCCTGGTCTAAATCGTGCTATGAACAGCTAAATATTTAGGGGAACTAAATCCTGGCCAGGATTCCCAACAATTTTTCCTAAAACAAAAATGAATTCTAATCCATTTTTCCTAAAAAAAAAAAAATGAATTCCTGATCCATTTTCCCCCTCAAAAAAATAAATAAATAAATAAATAAATTCCTAGTCCTTTTTTTTTTCTAAAAATTTTGGTTCCTGAAATTGTTTTCGTAACTATTTTTCTTCCTAATATTTAATTTTCCTAAAAATTGTTTGATTTCTAAAATAAAACTTCTTAAAATTCCTAAAATATAATTTCCTAAAATCCATAAAATTAAATTCCCTAAAATCCGCCCGCCTTTAAGCATTTAAAAAATTAGGAAAAATATTTATTTTAGGAAAAATAAAAATTGGGGGAAAAAAATTGTTCGGAAAAAGAATTAGAAACCAAAATTTTTAGAAAAAATTGATTAGGATTTTTTTTTTTTACTGTTTTACGTAAAATAAAGCTGGAAACAAGGAAACTGACTAAGTTACTAAAATTCCAAAAACGTCAGCTGCTAGATAAGAAATCTAAACAGCAAGTAATGCATGATTTTTCGTTCTTAGCCAACTTTCTCTCCTTTTTTACGAACAGATAAACTAACACCAAATTCATCCTAATGCATACTTCAATTTCAATCCTAACCTTTTTCGGCAAACGCCAAATCATTAATAAAATTTTTTTTTATTTTATTTTTTTTTATTTTATTTTTTTTTTTCGTTTTTTTGACAAAAAGAAAGTTATAAAAGTTCATGAATTACAAATTAAACGAACGACGTACAATCCGAAGGACATTATTACACGATTAAGTCTTTTACTTTAAAAATAAAAAAATCCGAAATCCACGAAAAGCCTAACGAGCAATTAAGGACTTGATGACCATGTTCGAATGTTTTCAAACAAGCTCATGTTTCACCACAGAATAATGATTTGACAATTTCAAATAAAAATAAAACAAGATAAATCCTTCGCTTGGCATCACTTAAAAAAAAAAAATACGTATCAATCCACCAAAAATTTCGGTAATTAAACCATCAAATAAAAATCGATAAAAGAAAAAAAAAAAAAAAATTGAGGGGGAAGAATCGAATCTAAAAATAACAATTCGAGTGTCAACTGTCGCCCACAAAATGATTGTGACATCTAATAGCCTAGATATGCCCAATGATAATGTCTCAATAAAATAAAATAAAATGCCGCTGTTAAAAAAAAAAAAAAAAAATTATAACAATAATTTTACCTTGGCAAAACGGTTGTTCTAAAATTAATTAAGTAAGCATTTGAAAAATGAATAATTAAGTAGAATTCATTGACGTATTGCTGTCGAACAATAAAGCGAAAGAATATACAATTTTAGAAAAATCTTTTGAAATCGGCATAAAAGCGCATGAAACAATCATGCAAAAATTATCATCATACTGTCGCGTCAGAGTGAAACTCGACCAAGACCATAAAAAGATTTTTTAAATAATTTTTTTAAACATTTAAAGCTTACCATTTAAATGTTTTTTTTACAGTGAAATCTTTATGGACTTGGTCCAGTTCTGCACTGACATACAAATATAGGTTTAGGGAATTTTTTTTACTCCAAAATAGTTAATACTCGACCAAGTCTAAAAAAATTAAAAGTTTTAACACTCAACTAAGTCATTGGTCATTGACCATTGGTCGAGTATTGAGTCGGTATTTGCTCGATCACTGACCAAGTATTTCGAGTATTTACCTCGTATTGAAATAATGAAACTTCGATGCTCACTAAGTAATATACTCATATTAGAGTGATGATCAGGGGCCGAAGTCATGCCAGCCTCGGCCGGCTAAAGTCTAAGGTGGTGTCAGTGCTAGAAAATTTATTTTAAACTTGGTATCAGCGCCGGTGCTTACGCCAAAATAGTTAATACTCGACTAAGTCCAAAAAATAAAAATAATAAATAATAAAAAGGTTCAATATTCTGCCAAGTCATTGGTAATTAGTCGAGTATTGACCAAGTCATCGGTCAAATATTGATCAAGTCATTGGTCGAGTATTGACCAAATCATTGGTCGAATACTGATCAAGTCATTGGTCGAGTAGTGACCAAGTCATTAATCGAGTATTGACCAAGCCATTGGCAATTATTCGAATATTGACCAAGTCATAGCAATTGGTCAAGTATTGACCAAGTCATTGGCAATTGGTCAAGTATTGATCAAGTCAATGGCAATTGGTTGAGTATTGACCAAGTAAAAGGACGGGTATTGACCAAGTCATTGGCCATTGGTCGAGTATTGACCAAATAAAAGGACGAGTATTGACCAAGTCATTGGACGAGTACTGACAAAGTGACTGGACGAGTATCGACCAAGTCATTAATCGAGTATTGACAAAGTCTTTGGGAATTGGTCTAGTATTGACCAAGTCATTGGACGAGTATTGGCCTAGTCATTGGACGAGTATTGACCAAGTCATTAATCGAGTATTGACCAAGTCATAGGCAATTGGTCGAGTATTGACCAAGTCGTTGGTAATCGGCCGAGTATTGACCAAGTCAAAGGACGAGTATTGATTAAGTCATTGGACGAGTATTGAGTAGGTCGTTGTTCGTAATTATGACCTGATGGCAATTCTGAATATAATTGGGAAAGGCCACGAGTTTTTATCATATTAAGCGGCCGATTGTATTAACAGGCACTACAATTAGCGTGGTTACTGCAACAGTTTTCTTTTTTCAAGTAAAAAAAAAAGTTGACAAAATTGAAGGTGGTTCTGGCACCAATGCTGGAATCGGAATCGGCTTCGGCACCAGCACCAGCTGTGAAGAATTTTGCTGTTCCGATGCCGGCGTCGGCTCCAACCACTTTTTACCGGCTTCAGCATTATACCCCCCCACCAAGGTTCCCATAGGCGGTATCTTACAAATACTTCCTGCGATATAATCACTCATCGTGTGCCAATGCCATGCACTTACCTCCTGAGTCAGTTCGGTATCCAAATTCTGCTCTAAATTATCTTCTTTCAACCCCAACCAGAGATCATCGTTCGCGAACAAATCCTCCGGAAGCGCCGCGGCTTCCGCGGCGTCATTCGCAGGAGCTGCGGCGACTTCAACAGGCGGCGTCGCGGCCACGGCCGCCTGCTCCAAATCGACTCCATTCGTCCCGTTCACGTTCAAGAGATACGCGGTT
The DNA here is from genome assembly GCA_037577465.1 of Liposcelis bostrychophila. Taxonomy (NCBI): domain Eukaryota; kingdom Metazoa; phylum Arthropoda; class Insecta; order Psocodea; family Liposcelididae; genus Liposcelis; species Liposcelis bostrychophila. Next base: position 15,262,333 of record CM075209.1, on the reverse strand, counting down.
ATATCACTTTGCGCGTTTATTCTATTGTACCGACCTAACGCGTTTAAGTCTTCGAAAATATCCCTCTCGTGATTTAAATATACGGAATCCACGCATTTCGGATGAATGTAAAATCTCCTATCGTATAACGGATCGAAACCGGACCCCCAGCTGGTGTCATTGTGAAGGTCGTTTATCCCGATACCTATGGGCTGTGTTAAATGCCCGAGGTAAGAGTTGGGGTCTACTCTTAACAAACTCACTATTATCGCGATTTGCAGCAACTCATCGCGGTACACTTTTTTCAGTCCCATCATTTTTTTAAAATTTTTTAAATCACTTAAAACACTAAAAAAGTTTTTATTTAAATATTTTTTTAAAGGAACTTCATTTTGGCATGTTTATAAAAATCACTATTAAGTCTAGCAGGAACTCTGCAAAATGATGGTTTGAAAACCAAGCGAATCTATACTTGCTCGGTTAACAAGGTTGACAGGTCATTCAATACCTAACTTGTTATGTTCTTCGTTATTATCACTTTTCTCTTCATTATGAATTTTTTTATTTATTCCTTTATTAAAAAAATAAAAAAATAAAGAATTATTGTTAAACAAATGAGTGATGTAGGTTATGAGCAAAAGACAAACAATAAAAAGTTTTCAGGGGGCAAACGATATACTGTATACACTTCGATTACTTAACTTTATTTTTTTTTAATATTTCAGTACAGAGTGTTCAAAAGTACAATGACCCAAAAAGGAGAAGAAGTTGGATTCAGCCATTTAAGAAAAAAAAAATTATAATCAGTGCTTTAAAACTTAAGCCATCGACTTGGCCATCAATCAAATGTAGATAAAGAGGTCGATGGGTAAAAGTTTTTTTACTGAGTCACATCCGTTTAAGTTGGAGAGGTTTTCAATTGTTGATCGACAATATTAGGACCACTTTACAATTGCTACAGAAAATTACGAATCGTAACAAGGACATCTTCCATTCTTTAACCTGGAGAATGTCGCATCGCAACACAATTGCGATACAGCCTGTTTTATGGATTAGGCAGGTCTCAACTCGTATTTATAAAAACTTTTGATACAGCGAAAAACCTAGAGATTGTTGATGTGCATTAGCGCGTACAACCAAAGAAAGACTATTATAAAAAAAACTGTTTTGATTCCCTACCACCTTTCCTAAAATAATAGATTCCTGATCTATTTTTCCTATAAAAAAAAATTCCTAATTTATTTTTCCTAAAAATAAATTCCTAAACCATTTTTCCTAAAAATAAATTCCTGATCCAATTTTCCTAAAAAAAATAAATTTCTAACCCATTTTTCAAAAAAAAAAAATTCCAAATCCATTTTTCCTAAAAATAAATAATAAATTCTTGATCCATTTTTCCTCAAAAAATTAATTCCTAACCCATTTTTCCTTTAAAAAAATAAACAAATTAATTCCTAATCCATTTTTCCTAAAAATAAATTCCTAAACCCTTTTTCCTGAAAATAAATTCCTGGTCCATTTTTCCTAAAAAAATAAATTCCTAAACCATTTTTACTAAAAAAAAAAAAAAATCCTAACCCATCTTTTTTAAAAACGAAATAAATTCCTAACCCATTTTTCCAAAAAAAAATCCAAATCCATTTTTCCTAAAAATAAATAATAAATTCTTGATCCATTTTTCCTAAAAAAATAAATTCCTAACCCATTTTTCCTAAAAAAAAAAATAAATAAATAAATAAATAAATAAATAAAATAAAAGTAAATTTCTAATCAATCTTTCATAAAAAAGAAATTAATTCCTAATTCATTTTTCCTAAAAATAAATCCAGATCCATCTTTCCTAAAAGAAAATAAATTCCTGATCCATTTTTCCTAAAATTAATTCCTAATCCGTTTTTTCATAAATTGTTGGTTCCTAATTTTTTTTTAATTTTTATTTTTTTAGCAAGTTAATTTTTTTAATTTTTAATTTTCCTAAAATTTTTTGATTCCTAAAATAAAATATTTTAAAATGCCTAAAACAAAATTTACTAAAATCCCTTTCGGGATTTAAAAAATTAGGAAAGAAATTTTAGGAACCATAATTTTTAGGAAAAACGGTGGGGAACGAACTATTTTAACCTCGGGCAGAAGGTTTGGTTTTTAACTCTTTATGGACCGAATTTTGAACTTATTTTTTTCCCGGGCATCTTAGGATCTTAATGTGATAAAAAAGCGACAAAAATTTTCTTCCATCACTTCCATTTAACACGGAGGGGCAAATGGGTTCACCGCCAAAAATTCAAATGTTGTCATGATTCCTCCGAAACATTTTGAAAAATTTCTACGTTTCTTGGAAAATAATATATCTACGACTTTAGTCAGCAAATTTTTTTTCTTAGACTCAAGATCTTCCTTTTCAAAAAAAACAACATCAACAAAGAAAATATTTTTAGAAGAATTTCTCAACATAATTTATTTTGTTTTCCTTTCGTTTTATCAAGAAACCCCGCAAAATTATTAATCTTCGGTTTTACTATATGAATCATAAAATAGTGCACAACTATCAAGAACTGATACGTAAATAAAATAACGCAAAAAAAAAAAAAAAAAAAAAAAACACATTTAGAAAAAAAAAAAAAAAACGTCAATTAGGGTTGGAAACAGTTTTGTGCCAAATGAGTCCGTTTACTTTTTTTCCTCGTGATGGCGTGTTTAAGAAAAAAAAATCGCCGGCTATACGGCGGATTGCGTAATTGAATGTATTGTCAAATAAAAATAAAAACGACCTTGGTGTAATCCCACAAGTTCCTTCACCTCGTTTTTTTTTTTTTTTTTTTTTTTTGGGAAAACTTAATGACAAAAGCTTTTGAAATAAATCTTCGGGAAAAAACGAACAGGCGATTACATCAAATCTTCAAGACAAAAAAAAAAATTTAAAATAAGAAGATACAAAAGGTCGGTCGATTACTTCCATATTAATCAAAATCATGTGGTGTGATGACGAATTTTAATTTTGTAACAAACAAATTTTTTTTTTTTACTTTATGAATCCTGATCGTCCTTAAAAAAAAAAAAAAAAAAAAAAAAAAAAAGGAGCAGTACCAAAATAAGGATCGACCTACAAGAAAACAACTTCGGTTCGTGACATTTGAAGGGCTCTTTTACCAAACTAAAAAAAAAAAAAAAAAAAAAAAATCTGATCATTCAAAAAAAAAAATTGGACTTTGATCAATAATGATCATTTATCAAAGAGGAAAATCGCATTTATGGAAAAAAAGATGAACTGCAAAAATTGTCAATTTTTTTTTCTGAGTGGATAATAATGGCACTAACCAAACTAATAATTTGACAGATCTCATTTGCTAATTTAAAAAGAAAAAAAAATTTCAAAACAATAGTCACAACGAACGAATACCAACAGACGGACACGAAAAACAAATATGTAAATATTAATCAAAAATGAACTACAGTATATGAAACACGCGAATCGACTAACCTAAACTTAATCGCAAAGATTACGTCAATCTTCGCGTCACCGATTTTTTTCCGAACGTTGATAACAGGATGAGTGAAAAAATTCAAAAAAAAAAAAAAAATACTGAAACTGACACCTCTGTAGACTTTTAGGTTTTAACGTGCAACGACATGCGGACAAAGCTTTTAAACTTAACTGACCTACGCTAAAAAATTTCGAAATGCTGCAAGATTCAAAACAAAGGGATTCCGTTGTCTTAGAAGAGACACAGTATTTTTGTGTTTCCTTTTTTTTTTTTTTTTTTTTTTTTTTTTTTTTTTTTTGAATCGTAAAAATATGTTTTACGATAGTGCAACGAGGTTGTATCTGTCATGTCAATATCCTCGATATCCTCGTATTAAGATGCAGCTCATAAACGATAACAATAACGTATATATGGTATATTGAGTCCATTTTTTTTTTTTTTTTTTTTTTGCAATAAAGATTGGAAAATATGAAATGACTCAAATCCGGAGAAAAGTAAATCCTCTTTGTCGCAAACAATATTTTATTTTTTTTCCTACTCTGTAATAAAGATAAAATATTTATGGACAATTTTCAAAATAAGCAGAAAGTGAAACGATGCTTGTTTATTCTTGTCGTTTGCTTCAATAGCAAAAAACTTGAGGTTTTTTTTTGCATTTTGTGCATTCTAAAGTTTTCTCAGAGCCTGAAAACAAGTTAAATCATGAATGTGTTGGAAGTCACGTAGAAGAGGGAAGGACCTCCTAGGCATGATCAGGCCAGAATTTTTCAACTAAAAAAGAGAATGGAACCTTCTAGAATTTTAGTTGCAACTAATCAAAACTTTGATCCAGGTCCTTGGACTAAGGCTTAAATTTGTTGGTTCTTAAAGACATTATTAAGATCGGCACTAAAGCTCTATAAAGCATTTAAGCAATTATAAACTCCAAAAATAAGCTATTGATACCTGAATCAAAAATTCACAAATAAACACATGTAAAAAAAACACAAGTCGAAAAGCAAAGACATTACTCCTGGACTAGCACAGGGCACATGACAGTTCATCCAATGGTTTTAAAGAGTTATGCATTAAACATAAATTTTAAAAGTTGCAAATATTTAATTCAGCAGTTGGTGTAAAAAAAAATTTAGAGGAAGTTTGAAGGTAGCAAAAGGGATTGACTGACTCATTTCGATAATAAAAAACCCTTATAATATATCATTCTGGGCACTAACAGAATAGCAAAAGTTTAAACTTTAAGAGCAATAAGTTACAGTAACGATTCAGGAAATATTGGCAAGTTAAAATTATTTAAGTGCATTTAATTTAATCAAAATCCAGTAATCACAAAAACTTAACTTGGATTTAACTCAGCTGAAACCTATTTTTTTTAAAAATCCTAACCCTAAGACCAACCAAATTCTAAAGCTAATTTTAACCCCGACATTGACCTTAGCTCCAAGTCTAACCTCAATCCAAAACAAAATTCCTAATGTATTTTTAAATAAAATCAATTTGGTTTACGCTGCTTTACTGCTCCCATAGCATGTAGGTACTACATCATGTTTGTCTACACTTATCACAACTACAAATTTGGCATCTACCAAAAATTTCAACCCTAAAGCAAAAAGCAGACGAAATTATAAACACACAGTAACACGCATCTCCTTTTCCTCGTACTAAATGAAAACACCTGTTTGATTTCCGAACAAAATTCGGGCTACCACAGATGACGTCATAAATCGTTTAATACCTAGGCATATGTATTTTCCACAAACTTATCTTATGTCCTAAAGTCATAAAATAAAATAGCACTGCAAGCTTTTTACATCAGTGGAACTTAGACGTAACAAATTAAGCGGATATCTTTCCGGAAACGTCCTTGAAATATTTTCCTTTTATATGTAAAGCACAATTACAGTGATATTTTCCCACTGAAAAAGTTGCTGACCTTTATAAAAACATTGTATCAATTTTCCCAAAACAATCACGTAAGGAACTAAAAATTCAACCTCCTAAAGGCCCCTTTGTCATTATTAAATAACTTCATTTATATTCTGTCGGTTTTTACACTTGTTGAAACTTGCACTACAAAATTATGAATGTATTACATGAGAGCTAAAATCTAGACTTTTTGCCCTCAGTCGGAACAAAACAAATCCTTGAGAAATCCCTTGGGATTCTACTCCTAAAGTCTTAATCAAAATTACTTATCTTAAATGACAAATGTTATTTTATTAGAATCGTTCTATAATTATCTTAAAAATGATTGTATAAAAAAGGTGGCGATATAAGCTCATTTTTCAAGCTGGCCAAAAAAACAGGATTTTAAATATTGTAAGGAGAATCATAAAAAGCTGTTGTAGTAGTTATTTTGTTTATTAGAGCCCTTGCGGTTAAACCAACTCCAGAACTTCCAGTTCAAAAACAGAACGAATAATCCTGGTTTTCATTGGCACGTGCTTTAAAAATGAATCCAATTTTTTTCTGAATACTTCCTTTAATAAAGTAATTTGGTTTATATGCCAGACTCAAAATAAGCAACCTAATCCAATGCAAGCTGCATAAATATCACAATGAACAACTTCACAATCGTAAACAAATTTTTTTTTTTCAGAATCCGAACTCCAATTTAAAACCTAAAAATTTTTTCTTCAAAAATCTTGGGATTCATTTCCAGGCAATCGCAAATCTTTCTAAAAATAGCCTAAAATGACTCAATTCCAGTTTCCTTTTTAAACGCAACCTGAACAGGTCATCTGGTAACAGTGACCAATGACCAATACATTCCATATGAGAAAAGTGTTAAAAACCCTGTTTCCTTAAATGGAGATACTTGACTTTTTGATCGTAAAAAAAACATTTAAAATAATAAAATAAAATAGCCAAAAAGCAATGTTATTTTTGGTAACATGCTTGAAAACCGAAAGCATTTTTGTAAGCCTTGACCCATTTTGAATTGATTTATTTATATGTGTGTTGACAAGTTCAATGTGACACACCATCTTAAAAAAGAATCAGCTGATGAAATTTTTTTTCTTAATTTTTAAAAAAAAAATTGATAATGCAATGACAAGCATAGTTCAAAGTCTTAAAAAAAGTAAGATATCTGTATTCTTTATAATATTCAATATTACTAATAAATCATGGTTCGAAAAAGCATTCAAAATAAATTTTCTGCAATACTAACGAACTACAGAAAATTTATTCCATTAATTACATCGAAACCTGTTTCTTGTCAAGAAGACCTGTCATTATTTTTGTTTTTTTTTGTTTTAAGCCTTACTAAAATTATTTATATTGATATTCTGACACAGGCTTATCAGTATTGGCTTTCCAACAAAATACCATGAAAGTATAGAACCTTCTGTCATTATTGTGAAACTAATCACGTTATCAATGAACACCTGTTTTTCCGAATTGCAACATTGTTGCTTCTGTCATAACCTCACATCCTCAAGCAAAAAAAAAAAAAAAGTTTAAAAAAATAATAATAAATTTTAACAAAATATCACCTCCATCGTCACAAAGGCAGGTTAAATATCCTAAACCGTACCGACTTTGCTCGATGAATTATTAAAACATAATGATAAATAACACTTCACAATTGTAAATACGATTTCACTATCCTACAACGATGATGCATTTGAAACCGGTGCGTACACGTTTAATTTTTTTATTTTTAAACTTGAATAAACGGTAAAACTCTTTGAAACATTACCACCGAAAATCACTTAAATTATATCGATCTTACTGTTAAAAATTCGCGAAATAACGAGCTGGAATTCACTAAAAACGCATAATAAACAATTCACCTGTTAAAATGAGTCAGCGATTCAACTTTGCAACTAGGCAATCTAGCACACGTGACCTCGCAGGAAGTAATGGCGGATAATTTCAAAAACAGGCGAAAATATGAATTAAACATCGAAATCGAATTCGTATCGTATTTTTGGCAAACGGTAGTGCTAAAATAATTAGATATTATTGCTCTATTTTTTATAATGAATTTTTTGAACTAAATAAAACATCGAATCAAACATTTTTTTTTTCGTTAGTAATCAAACCAGTTCCTTACACATGATTAAAAATTAACCTATCACACATGGCTTCAAAAATATTTAAATATTATCTTACCTTATATTTCCTTAATTTTGATTCGGAAGACGAACACGACAGCGTGTAATTGAAATCGCTGCAATAATTTTCCACGTCTATATCCATAGCAGATGTCACTCCTGAAAAATAATTTTTTTGAGAAAATCAAACTTAGCTCAATTTTTTTTTCCTCGTACGTTGTGATGATAACGTAATCCGTTTTCACTTCAACTATTTTCTCTTGGTATTATTTGGTACTTAACTATAATGATTCCAACCGATTCGAAGCGTAATTAAATTGACAAAGCCTATGACCAGAAATTAATATTTTCGTTGTTTATCGGACGAAATTAATATTAAAAAAAAAAAACTTCAAACAATTTAATAACTCGCATCACACTATATGGAAACTGACAAAAATATTGCTTTTCAAGGTCAAGTTTAATGATATCATCAATACACGCTTGCATGTTGAAAAGACTAATGTGATGTGATTTAATTATCATTCAGCTGGTTCAGGTACGTTGCTAATGTAACCGATTATTACCCCCGAAAAAAATAATTATAAACTTTGTTCTTTCGGTTTTGTTGTAAATACCTTTTCTGTTCGCATGCATGATCATGGCAACGAGATTACTATCCGTGAAAACGATTTTAAAGACAAAATCCAGACGAATAAAGGGCACCATTTTCCATGGAGTAAGGGTGATTGGAGGTACTCCATGGAGGCAGCGACACAGCAGCGATACTGCTGGGTGGCGGAAGTAGTTCATTTCTGAACACACTCGGAATCAACAGGTGCTAACAGGACTAGAAGGTGCCCAATTTTTTTATTTATTTTTTTTAAAATTTAACACGTCATTCAAGAGATGTTTTCCTATATCATTATTATTGATGACAGCTATTGAGCTTTGCTCTTTGTCCGGGAAAACGATTTTCAAGAAAATATAACTTATTGCATCATATCTTGCAAAATGGCGTGGGTTAAAAACTTTGGTACGTTAATGGAAGGTTTGAGCGGTAGTACACTTATAAATTTTGCTCATATCCTGTTTTTAATTTATCCCCCAAGCGAATAGGTCGGTTAGTATGAAGTTGAAAGTAGGAAATAATTCAATAATATACTAGCTCGGTAGGCTGCGACTTTTTAATTTCTATGTGCAAATTACATTACCGGTGTAAGTTCCAAAGTTTTTTTTCGCAGGGGGGGGGGGGGGGGGGGCGTAGGAGATAAAAAATCGGTTGCTTTGCAAGAACCGAAGTGGCTATTGGATTTTTCAGAAAATACTTCGGCAATGATGAGGTCTCTATGGAAGCTTTAAATACACTTTATTCAACAGGCCCAAACATTTTGGATGTTTTGAGATTTTAACTTTTCTGTTTTTAAATTTAAAAAATTATCAACAATTTCTCAGTGGCCACAGCCAACTCAAGAAATTTAAAGGGGCCAAAGCTTTGCTCAGGAACGTTACTTTTAAAATTCCCAAGCAAAATCTTAAACGGAGAAAATATATCGTACAGTTCTATGCATAAATTTTAGGCTAGCAAGATTTATACGAAAATATAAAGGTGCATCCTGGCATCCTGGCTTTGTTAGTGCCCTAAATGAACTTTAGGTGGCACCACTGCATTTAAGATCACGAGTTTTTATCATGAACACATTAAAAATTCCAGATCATAAGTTTTCGGCACCGATATTTCAATTTTTGTTTCTCACAAAAAAAAAAATTTTAACATCCTGGTGTTAACTTTACCTAGGTCCCATCCTCCTGGACCTTATCAAACCCACGCCATTTTGAAAAAGTAATTCCATAACAATTTGACATAATTATCCAGTTTCCAAAAAAAAAATTAATTTAACTAATTTCCCAAGACAATAATATTTTTAAATTTCTGCCGCAGCAACCAAACAAGTTGCTCATAGTGAAAGCCGGCATCAATTTTTTTCTCACTGAAAAATCTAACTTACTTGTTCTATTACTAGGCCTAGCCCTAGGGGTGGCTTTCATCCTCATTTTGATTGAATCAAATGTAAAAAAAAAAGAACAAACAAACAAACACAATCACATAAAAAAAACTACAAATTAAAAATGCATAAATTTGAAAAAAATAAATGAGCCCATGACACGACTATTATCTCCTAAAGGGACTCGAGCACCCGAGACACAAGACCGCGATCGAACTCAACCGAAAAAAAATCATACAAAATAAAGGAAATCGTTTAGGTGAAGAAGTCAATAGGTCTAATTATTGACCTCGTAATAATTTGAATTTTAAATCGGGGGAAAAAAAAGAAACAAATATTCGTTCATTCGAGCTTTGGATGTTACAGTTTCCAAAAAGATAACAAAAAAAAACGGCTAAATAAAAATTCTAATTTCGAATCTTATGCTAAATTAGAAACGGTAACTAAATCAAATTGATAACGGTCTTGTTTAAATCCGCATGCGATTAATTTAAAAATAAAAATCTAACTAATACGATATATAGTTTTTTTTTATTCACGAAATTTAATCATACAAAAATTATTTTTTCTTTAATAAAATGGACATAGAAGATTGACTAAAAATTCCGAAATCAGATGCGCATCAGAAACAAAAAAAAAAAAAAGTTGTAAATAGTAACACGCAGCTGATCCCTCTTACCAGCTAAAATTTAAATAAAGAAATTTTTGCGCACTGCTCTTCCGCAAAATGTGCTTCTTATTTTTAAAAATAATTGTGCAAGCATTTAATAACGTTCAATTTTTTTCTAACTAAAAGATTTTTTTTTTAAAATATATTTACATTGTTAGTATAATATACATTTCACTAACCGACAGTAGAGTATTATAATTTTTTTTAAATTATTAATTACCTAAACGGCACCAAATATTTCATTTTGTCCACAAGAGCAGCATGCATAATCCTTTTTTTTTTTTTTGATCCTTTCTAAATATTCTCATCTGTATCTACGACTACCCTACTTTATATCGAAAAATACCAAAATAGAGGAATATATTGCGTTACTTAAGTTTAAAAAATAATAATAATTAATTATTATTTTTAAAAAAATGATATTTGGACAGTAGATTAATTTTTTCTCTCTTTTAATATCGTTTAGAAGCCACTTTTATACAGTATAAGTAGGCCTTTCTTTTAAAAACATTTGTAAGAATACAGGCATTTTATCTTAATTGCTAATTACGTTAAAATCAATCCTATTTTCTTTTTTTTTTAAATATTTGGCTAAATTTGAATTATAACTTCAGAATCATGAAAAAATCATCTGAAGCTACATTTCAATTACTGAAAAGTTAGAAGTTATCTTTTTTTAAAAAATTTAATTTTCTTTGAACACGAGGCAAAAGAAACTATACTAAAACATTTAAAAAATTGAATTAATTCTTTCTGCAGCGAAAAAAAAAGAACGAATGTGCTACGCTACACTGTCGTTGTCTAGCGCAAACGTTTTTCGGCGTAAGGCCGGAAGGAAGGTAAACTGCATTAAGAAAAAACGAGAAAATTTTGAAAAATTTGAAATACCGTCTTCATAAGAGCTTTCAATGCCAACGTAAAATAATAAAAAAAAACTAATAAATAAATACAGGCCACTACTTACACGTTATTAGTTAAAAAAATTAATCAATAAATTATTACGGTAACAAAATTTAAAAATTAATTTTTTTTTGGGGGTTTCAAGTCACTTAAATTTGTTCCTAATTTTGGCACAGTTGTTTGGATCAACTAATCTACGACTGGAAATTTTTTTAAAGATTTTTGAACACTGGTTTTTTTTTCTTAATAAAAAGCTCTGAATTTTTTCGTTCGAGTAAAAAATTGGAAGACTAAAATATATGGTAAAGAATTATTTTTTTTTGTTTTAAATTTTTATCAACGAACAAATCACAGATCAATTTTAAAATAGAGAGATAGAAAGGTTCTAAAGGGAAATAAGAAGGTAAGAATAAGAAGATTTAAAGAAGCAAAGAGAAGACCTCAATTAGTCTAAACCTGAGAATATTTTTTTAAGAAAAAACGAAAAATCCAGAACTTTTTAAGGATTGCCCTAAAATAGCTTTTTGGGGAGATTTAATTAAAATTTTTAAAGAAATAAAAAATAATCGGAGATCTAGAGCAATCCTAATCCAAAATGGTAATGTTGGTCTTATGAAGTACACCGTTGAATGCAGATTTAATGATATGAATAGGCGTAATTCACGTGTTAAGGTAACTTTTTAACCAATCGTGAATCGCCACATCGTTCTCTCGTACCCAGTGTATGTTCAGTCGAATTGATTCCAAACTTTGTTCTAAGGCCCTTTTACCCGATCCTACGTTTAATTTGCTGAAGAAACTCTTGACCTGAAAAAAAAAGACAAAAATTGTACTCAAATCTGCAAAATTTCTTTAAAAACGAATTGGCTTACTTCTTGGTGATCGTATTCCGTTGCAAAGTGAGACGTAACCGCAGAAATCATGCTACCCATAGTGAAGGTACCGTTCCCAAACATCGACTGCATGTAATGCCAGTGAGCTTTCAAATGTCTCCAAGCCAGTAATTGCCCTTCGGAATTGGAAGCCACAACTGCTAAAGCTATTTTCAAGTCTTGAGGTTTGACTAGAGTTCTATCTAACGTTGCATTTAAGTACCTAAAAAAAAAAAATAAAAAAAAAAGAATTAAAATAATTAAATGCTTAAAAAAATTACTTTTCCACATATTTAAGATATATTTTTATGGCTTTGAACCATGTGACCAGACTAATTTGAACCAAAAACTTCAAATGACCGATTTCGCCAGGAAAATCGTTTATATAGAACAACTAACGACGCTATGGGATTCCCTACTTTTTCCTAATCCATTTTTCCTAAAAAAGAAAAAAATTCCTAATCTATTTTCCCTTAAAAAAAATTCCTAATTCTTTTTTCCTAAAAAAAAAATAAATAAATTCCTAAATCCAATTTTTCTAAAAATTTTGGCTCCTAAAATTGTTTCCTAACTATTTTTTTTCTAATTTTTAATTTTTCTAAAATTTTTTGATTCCTAAAATAAAATTTCCTAAAATCCCTACAAAGATTTAGAAAATTAGAAAAAATATTGATTTTAGGAAATTTTATTTTTTGAATCAAAATATTTTAGGAACAAAAATTTTAGGAAAAATGGATTAGAATTTATTTTTTCTATGAAAAACGGATTAGGAAAAATGGTCGGGAACGACGTTATGGTCCAAAATTCAGTTCACCTGACATAAACTAGTTACGAGGAAGCTTTTAAACGAGACCGTTTGGTCACGTGACAGAAGTAGCATCTAGATTTAAGGTCACGAAAAATTCATGCCCTCTTGATATAAGAAAAAACAAAAATTTAAATAAATATCAAACCTTCTAAGTATCCAAAGATCACTCGAAACACCCAAAGCTCGAAGCAACAATTTCCTTTCGCTCGGTATTCCCGTGCTCTTATATTTCGACCAACAGAAAAGCCATTCCTTCTCCCCTCCGTATTTAATCCCCGCAGCGTACACGACTTCCCTAAGATTCGGCGGGATCCTCGTCCCCTTGTCCATCCAGCTTTTAAATTTCGCCCGAGCTTCCTTGACCGTGTCCGGTACGTTGCACAAAATAGCAGAAGACAATATGTCGGATCTCATTAATTTTTTCAAATGCGGCCCGGTGTCGTCCCAACCGATATCTTTCGAAACGGGGGTTAAGATATGCCGCATGTAATCGAAGAAAAGCTTATAAGCCGAGGATTCCGCTAATCTTTTGCTCCAGGCTTGGAAATGCTCCAGCGCGGTGGCCCAGGGAACGTAGTCCCGCTCTTTGAGTAAGTACAAGGAAAGCTCCAACGGGATCGTTGCGTTTAAAACTCCGGCTCTGCATAAGGTGAAAGCATCGTCGATTAAACTGGCTCTGTCGGCCGGGCTGAAGACCGAATGATTTTTCCTTAAGGAATCGATAATATACATCCACATATCTTCCTCGTACGTCACTCTATAAAATCCAGATTGATTCACGTTTACTTTAATCCATTTCGTTTGTACTGGCACTTCGAATTGAACTGGAAAATAAAAAAAATAAAAAAATCAATTAAGATTTTATTTTCCTCTATTTTTAGGAAAAATGGGGGAGGGACTGCAAAATTCACCAAGTTCACTAGGTAATGCAAAATTCACTAGACAAATTGCGTTCCCGATTAATTTTTACTACAAAAATAAATTCCTAATCTATTTTTCCAAAAACTTTTAGTTCCTACAATTTTTTTTAAAGCCATTTTTTTCCAAATTTTCAATTTTTCTAAACTTTTTTGATTCCTAAAATAAAATTTCCTAAAATGAATATTTTTCCTAACTTTTTAAATTTCTATAGGATTTTAGGAAATTTTAAAATAAATTCCTAATCCATTTTTCCTAAAACTTTTGGCTCCTAAAATTTTTTTCCTAATTTTCAATTTTCCTAAACTTTTTGGATTCCTAAAATAAAATTTCCTAAAATGAATATTTTTCCTAATTTCTTAAATTCCTATAGGATTTTAGGAAATTTGAAATTAAATTCCTAACATATTTTTTCTAAAAATTTTGGTTCCTAAAATTTGTTTCCTAACCATTTTGTTTCTAATTTTCATTTTCCTAAACTTTTTTGATTCATAAATTAAAATTTCCTAAAATGAATATTTTTCCTAATTTTTTAAATTCCTAATCCATTTTTCCTTAAAAAAATTCCTAATCAATTTTTTCTAAAAAAGAAAAAATTCCTAATCCATATTTCCTAAAATATAAATTCCTAACCTATTTTTCCTAAACAAGAAAAAATTCCTAATCCATTTTTCCTAAAAAGAATTCCTAATCCATTTTTTTCTAAAAAAAATAAATTTCTAAATCCATTTTTCCTGAAAATTTTGGTTCCTAAAATTCTTTTCTGAACCATTTTGTTGTCTTACTTTTAATTTTCCTAAATTTTTTGATTCCTAAAATAAAATTTCCTAAAATGAATATTTTTCCTATTTCTTTAAATCTCTAAAGGTATTTCAGTAAATTTCATTTTCGGGATTTTTTTTATTTTAGGAATCAAAAAATTTTAGGAAAATTAAAAATTAGAAAAAAAAATAGTTAAGAAAACAATTCTAGAAACCAAAATTTTTAAGAAAAATGGATTAGGGATTTTTTTTTTCTTTTTACGGGAAATAAATTTGGAGTTTATTTTTTTAGGAAAAATGGTAGGAAATCCAAAAATGGCTAGTGAATACAGTTAGCTGTAGTAGTCACATCAATAAGACTGCAGTTGGGATTTCAGGCGCAAAATTACTCCCCCAGGTGCGCTGCATGTCCTAAAAGATAACCAATCAAAATTCACCATTCCAGGAAATCGATGGCTTTGATTGGCCATCGCTACGGACATGAATTTGGCAATGGAAATCCCCACTGAATGAAAACAATATGTTCATTCACTAGCAATCGTGGTAAGTCTTGCATACCCAGAGAACACTACTTCAAAAAAATATTTTTAAATATTTCGAAAATATTGCAATATTTTTTCAAATTAAAAATAAAAAATTATATCTGTAAATGGGAAGTCAACAGACGAATTTTCTTGAAACTTTACAATTCTTCCCCTTCTTCAAAAAAACCATATTTTGATTTTTTGAAAGTCGTCTGTTTACCTCTGACCAACATGCAATATTTCAAAATATTTATAAAGTACATTTTAATCACACGTGTTTCCTCATAGTCAGCCCTCTCTAATTTGTTTTTTCTTACCATCAGTCATATTCATCCACACGTACTGAATATCCGCAGTATCTACATCTGTGTAGTAGCTAAGAGGAACATACCACTTATAACCGAAAGGGGATACTAAATCGTTTTTAATTGTTCCGTTATTCATATTTTCAGTCAATAAAAATCTACTTTGGGCAGCGTAAATTGTATTCCCTTCCCTGGTGACTGTAATTAATGGGAAGCCCATCTGATTCGTCCATGTGTCCATAACGGCTTTCACCTCCAGCGACTGGTTATTATGCTTGCTAAACGCGTACCACAGATCTTCGGTATCCGCGTTCCCGAACATGTGAGTGTTCAGATAATCGTTCAAACCTGACCTCAACGTGTCTTCTTCCAGGAATTTTTCAAGCATGTAAAGGATAGCAGCTCCCTACAAAAAAAAAAAAAAAATTAATAAAATTAAAAAATTGAACCCGCTGCTTCGGTTAGTTTTGAATAAAGTACCTTGCTATAGGAGATAGTGTCAAATATAGCTTCTATTTCCATTGGATCGTGAACATCGACGGATATAGGGTGACTCGTCACCAAAGCGTCCAAATTTAAAGCTGGTTGAGTTTTATCTAATATAAATTGCTCCATCATTTTCCAACCAGGCATTACGTGATCGACTCCGGTGTATTCCAAGAAACTGGCGAAACCTTCATTTAGCCATAGATCGTTCCACCATTTCATAGTTACTAGATTTCCAAACCACTGGAACACACATTTCGAAAAATTTTAGTAAGGGCCAAACATTAATTAATTAATTAGTTAATTATCAAATTAAAAAAATGATAAGCTAATAAAATCACTTAAAAACTAATTTTAGAATCATATTTTGCTCTTTTTTTTCCCTCTCAATTTTTAGCGTCGAATTGTGTGCCTCGACAACCTGGAAGATCGGCACAGGGCTCCTACCCAAAACCGGCTCATCCCAGGTCCGTCAACCCAGGTTCTTGGACTCTGCCACTGAGCCAGAAGTTGCCAGATAGCAAAGTTTTCTTAAGTGCCAAGAAATTTGGAGCGTTTCACGGAAACGGTATTGCTTATTTTTCTCGCGCGAGAAAATTTTGAAAAAAATCATACTGGGATATGGGGGCATATCCCAACGTAGGACTACGTCTTTGGGGTACTTTTCCACTTTTCATTATTTTTTTTAAAATTTTAATATTATAAGCATGCCACGCATTTACCAACATTAACAATAATAAAAATTCTTGAGCAAGAACATGCTTAAAAAAATTTTCTTCCCAATAATGCGAGGAAAAAGATAACTAAAAAAAATATAAAATTCTAACGCAAAATTTAAGAATTTAACCAATGAAACAATTTAAAATTTTTCAGGCATTTTTTTTTTTTTTTTTTTTTTTTTTTGCTTGTTTTTGGTCAAAATTTGAATTTTTTGATAAAAATATAATTTTTTTTTCCTGGCACGAAAGAAACTTGAATTTTTTGATAAAAAAAATTCAAAAGTTGAAAAAAATTTTTTAAAATTTTAATAACAAAATACTGCTTCAGCTCATATTCTTGGCACAATGCGATCTCAGAAACAAAAAGGTGATATCTAAAAAAAATTTTCTATGTTTAACTTACGAAAAGTCAAAATGTGATATCACCTTTTGTTTCTAAGGTTGCGATATTTCATTTAAAATGTCTAAGTTCTTGTTTTTGTTCATGTAGTCTAATTTTAATATTTAAAAAAAAACGGCGAAAATTAAAAAAAAAGTTAAGTAAAATTTCAAAAAATTTTTAAGTCCTTGCTTTAAGGTACTAGCTCCATTACATAACCGACCGGTCAGCTGGGCGGTGAAAATTTTTTAACAATAAAAAAAGTTTAATTTTTTTAAATTTTTATTCAGTGTTTTACACATAGAAATGAGATCGGATCGCACCGAAACCGTGCCAAAACGTTTTGTTATTGAAAATGTATGAAAAAGGCTTTATGGCGCCTAAATTTGATAGCTTTTTTTAATGTTTTGCTTTTTTTAATGTTGTTAATAAAAAAATAAGACGCCATTTTTTGGTTGTTGTTGAAATAGTTCGCGGTTTCACCGCTACAGCGCTGTACTAGTCTCTCGGAAATAAACATTTCTTTTTTTTTCTTTTGCGAAAACAATTAAATATTATCAAATATAAAGACCATTAACTGTTGTTCGTGCATTTAGTAATATGGAAATTTATCTCTGAACAAAACCAAACGTTTTGGGTACGGTTTCGGTGCAGTTAGACCCCGTTTTCATGTATAAAATATTGGATTTAAAAAAAATTTTTTAACATATTTTTTTATCGTTAAAATGTGTACACCGCCAGGCTAACCGGCCGGTTATGTAAACGAACTAGAACCTTTAGCAACTTTTAAGTTTCTTGTAAAAGTTAAGTTTCTTAAAAATTTAATTTTTAAAGTCCTTGCTTTCGTTCATTTCGTCTAATTTTACTATTAAAAAAGGTCAAAAGTTTAAAAAAAATTGTCAAAATATTATTTAAAATTTAACTTTTTTAAACGTAAAATTTACAGGAAATGTTCCAAGTTCATGTCGCCTAATTTTAAAATAAAATTGCAACTATAAATTTCTTGTAAATTATACTTTAAAAAAAAAACAGAAAATTTTAAAAAAGTTAAATAAACTTTTTGGTGCGAACAGACAGACACCCGAACAGATTTCCCCAGGAACGAGCCCCAAGACTTAGTCCTACGTCAAAAAATCTGGCAACACAGCACTGAGGCAAGAGACCAGCTCATACTTGTTAAACATAAAATCAAACTTAAAAATATTTATGTACATTAAGACCTTCTGTTCGATACTTTTCTGGTCATTTTTTTTCCCCTTAACATTTGAAAAATACATGAGTTTCTCTCATTTCAGGCTTTATTTCGACCTAAGCCCCAACTAAATTTTACTAAAAGCTGGCAATTCCTTTCCCAAAATTTCCCGGAAATTCCTTGTTTTTGTGTAAAAATTATAACTGAGATCAAACTCCTATTGTAAAAATTTCCTAGGAAACTTCGAAAACTAATTTTATTTTTCCTCCGTAGTACCTGATGAGCTAATTCGTGAGCAACCACAATAGCAACCCACTGATGAGCGGTAGCTGACGTTTCATTCGGATCGTATAAAATCGAAGTTTCTCTGTATGTAATCAACCCCCAGTTTTCCATGGCACCTGCTGCAAAATCTGGTATGGCTATCAAATCTGTAAAAAAAAGGCCAGAGAATCGCAGTTAGTTAATTTAAAAGACAGTGTGGCATAGCTATTTTCGATTTATATTAAAAAAATTTTACCTTGTTTTGGCAATTGATAGGGAACACCGAAAAATTCCTCGTAATGGTCCATCATGGCAGTGGCGGTATTTAGTGCGAATTTAGCTTGTGATATGAGCTGAGCAGGTGCGTAGACAGATACAGATATCCCTTTTTTCGTCTGACTCGTTATATGTTCGTAGTCGCATACAATGAATGCCACGAGGTAGGTGCTCATTTCAACGGATTCCTCAAAATCGTCTCGAAGCTGTCAAAAAAATTAAATAAATAATATAAGATTTTTTAAGGAGAGAAAATCGCAAATAGGTCACTTACCAAGCCCGTCCCCATGTAAAATCCGGCGTCTTCGGTATTAATAACAGGCATGTTAAAAAGAGCTATGTGAAATCGATCTCTAACTATAGACATTTTAAATCTTGCTTTGTACTGAGGCTCGTCAAAACAAGGGAAAGCTGATCGTGCGTAAGTCGGTTCGAAATGAGTTGTAGCAAGATACCTGTAAAAAGAAAAAAGAATATAATTTATTATTGTTTCGAAATAGGGGGGGAGAATAAAAAAAATTCAGTTTCCGCATTTTAATTTACAATTCTAATTTCTTACCTGGTTACACCGTCCTTATTAACATAACTGCTCAGATAAAACCCTTCCAGTTCTCTCCCCAATTTACTTTGATATCTTATATTCAAACTATAATTCATCCCCACGGTGAAATATTCCTTCGTTTCGATGTATATCTGTTGTGCGTAAGTGTATTCTAAAAACCTATCTATTTCCAATTCTTCCCCTTTGTTATTTAAAACAACTTTCTCCACGATTGTTAGATTTTTGCTGTGGAGAACGATGAAATTCGTTTCCTTTTTGCAACTGAATTCTATCGTAACTTGACTTTTGACCCCGAGAGTCGTCAAATTCGGATGGATGTGAATTCGGTACCTCATGGGGATCAATGAATCCGGAAGGCGGACGTTGTTCCATGGGAATAGTTCGTTATTGGTTGCGATCGGTATTAAAGGCGCTGAATATCCGTCGTCGTCGTCTAGGTTATCTGGCCGCTTCCCAGCACAAGGGCAATCTGAAAAATCGTAAGAAAAAGAAAAATGAGTATTGAAAACTAATACATTTCTTTTCAGAAAGTTCTTAGCACGACCGTATAGACAGGTCCGGAAAGATACTGTCTCGTTGAATTACGTAAAAATTAGTTCTTCCTTTCTACCACCGTAAGCGCTGCTTGTACGCGAGACGCTTTTTCATTGGTCGTTGAGATTTGTAAACAATGGCGGTATAGACGTCTAAATACGGCCGTGGTTCTTCCACAGTTTTTGTTTAAATTTGCAAATAATTGTACTTACAACTTTGTGGTCCTGCATACGCAATAATAATTGCAATTGAGAAAAGTATTGCGAAAACCGTGCTGGCGATGATAAGGGCCCTTCTCTGCGAGCACACAGCAACTCCATTATGTTCGTATAGGCTTTGCTTATGGATTCCAGTAGCACTGTCACCTATTTTAAAATTAAAATAAAAATTAATAATAGCTCAATTTTACTTCTTGCCCTTTATTCTAAGCATAATTCTTTTTAAAAAATTAAGCGAATAGTAATCCATGCTGCAAAACTATTCAATTTCAAGGGGATGAAAAAAAAAAAAAAAAATTATAAGAAAGAAAAATCATGCTGCATTTAGAAAAATACCCTGAATTTTCTTTCCTTCGAGAAGAAAAACCGATAAAAGGAAAACCAGATTATATTATAGAACGATTGAGTTTTTCGATTTAATAAAAAAAAAAAAAAAAAAAAAAAAAAAAAAAAAAAACGAATTGGCAAAAACCAATTTTTTTTTATTTCTAAAAAATGGGGTTATTCCATTTTATCGTTATCAACTTACATTAATTTCCTTCTAAACAACTATTCATGCAGATGACTGATAAAATGTTTTACATAAAAATAAAAAAAGTTTTTTTTTTTTTCCAATAACTGATAAACATTTTGGTTTTTAAAATGCTGCTCATCGATTTACGCTTCACTTCAAATAAAATGCCTTTACTCTCTTTGTTTTTAATTACACGGTCACCCAGCGGGAAAGTTCGATAACCATAAATTAGTTCGAGAAGAAAATTAAGTTTTCTGGGCGCGAAATACATGGCGTGAGGGAAATATATACAGTCTTAAACCCTTTTTTTTTTTTTTTTTTTAAGACAGAATGAACGATTTATCACAAGAAAAGTTTTACGAATGCGTAAAAACGGAGGCGATAAAAAAACGTAAAAAGTCCATTAATATTTGAATAATGTACTGTATAAAAGAGCGTTTCTGATTTTTCTTTTCCCGACTTCAGCATGCAAGATCCGGAAAATGGTCGTTAGATTTTTCTCGGTTTTGATTGTGAGTCATTCCTGTCAAATGTAAATGATTAGTGCTCTGAACTCATGTAGTTCACGCAATGGTTGGCTTTTTTACTATTTTCCAACAGAATCCAGGTCCATTAGTCCTTTTTTTCTTGATTCTCAAAAAAAAAAAAAAAAAAAAAAAAAAAAAAATCAGTTTCAGATTTTTATTTTGCAGAACCGAAATTAAAATACCTTCCTAATTCTTAAGATGTCCCTATTTCATAATACCCTAAAATAATGATGTATATGATCGAGAACATTATTGCATTACTTGCAATTTTATCTACGTAGCCTTATACATGTAACAATTATTTGTTGTTTGCTCATCAAGACTGCATAACCATAAAGTGCTATGACTCAAACTTGCAAGGTTTTAGGAAATTACGCAAACCTGAACTAAATCCATAAAAAGAACATTTTCAAATTCTGAACTTTTTCTGCTTTTGATTTAGGTATACTTTTCTAATTTTTTAATAATCCTATTCAAAGTGAACATTTTACAAAAATGTCATGCCTATTAGCCCAATCTTTTAAAAAAATTTGCTTCGATTAATCTTAAACAGCTGAAACTAATTTTTTTACGACTTGGCAAAATAAATAATAAAAATTCTTAATCAAAAATTCAAAATGCATAAAGCATTATTAATAATTTAAAAAAAAAAAAAAAATGCATTCTCCTTAAAAATACTATCTTTAATAATAAAGAAAAAAAAAAAAAAGAATCTCATCCTACCTATACAGCCTTAAAATGTTTTTTAAAAAATAAATAAACATTCATCATCTAAATCTAAAAAAGTAACATTTAAACTAAATAATCATAAACACAGCAATCACAATGAATGATCATCAAACCTGTCAAAAAAGCAACATCATCAACATCTTGATCGCTCATGATAATGTCCCTTTTTCGAAAGACAACAGTGTCTACTTCTAATGTACTCGAGACGACAGATTTTTTAATTAATTGTGCTCTTTTGCCGTTAGCCAACGTTACTGGAATCTATTACAGTTTCTGAACGAGTGATTTGTTACCTGCTTCCTCCTTCTTGTCCGATATTTGATGAGCTTACCATTAACCTGAACCCACCGTATTAGTTCCCAAGAAAGCAATTAAAGCATTAAAAAAAATAAGCAAAAATTAAGCATTAAAAAAGATTTGTATAGATTCAAACTGTGCAAAATAAGGTGCTTTGTTCAATTTTTTTTTTTCAAATCCTTATCCAGAAAAAAGAACTCAAATTATGGCAAATAATTTCTTTCATCGTTAGTAAATATTATGTGCTTTTTGTTAACACCCTACAAAACGTTATTTTCTCTCGTATAAAATCCAATATATTTTTTGTGCCAATTTCAATATTGTGGTTAAGCGTGTGTATGTGATCATCAATACTCACCGGCAATCTTATTTAACGGGTTTTTTAATACAACTAATAGATTTCCTCATGAATCACTCAATTAATAAATACGTCGAAATTTAAATGGTTAATATTTCATATAAGAAATAAACTAAGGAAAACCTAAAATAAGAAAAAAAACTTAAAAATGCTTTTTACTACGGCATTAAAAAAATCCTATCCTTTTTTTTTTCAAAATAGTAGTGACAGGCAATGCTGCCAACTGAATGAAATCAAAAGTATTGACGCTCGCTCGATACAATAGCGCATGCGTACGATTTCCTTTTTAAAAAGCTTTCAGCATGCTTTTCGGTTATATTTCTTTTTTAATCTTATTTGAGTAACCATCGTGAAAACACCCACCAGTTACCTGAATAATATATTTGTTATATCAAGATCCACTTACGAAATTGAATTCAACGGTTTCTGAAAACTCGGTCGGCCATCTTTTTCGAGTTATAATGGAACGAAGGAAAAAAGGGTTTTAAAACTTTAACTTACCGTTTCATTCATATTGCCGTAAAAAGCATGAGAAAAAGGGGGGTGGAAAGGGTGACAGACCTTTGAAGTAAAAAAAAAACGAAGGAAAAAAGCGATCCATTCGTCATTTTTTTCCATATTTCATACGAGTCATATTTCTTTTGTAAAAGTTTTAAACGGTTTCCCTCTTTATTTCTGTCTTTCATTTTTTTTACTTAAAAAAAATAAAGAGGAACGGGTAATGTTAAAAGGGTATATCTACGTTGTCTATGAACAAACAACACAAAATTTTAATTCTAGAATTACCGGAGACAGGTCGCTGCTGGTTTTAAAAATCACATCATAAAATATAAACAGTGCCTCGAGCAGAACGGAGACAAGTTTATCCAAGCACCGTAATTTCTTATTTAAAGCCCGACTTTACAAAATGGAGTCTCATTTTGTAAGTTGAACATTGTTTCAGTGCCACGGCCGTATAAACAGGTCTGGAAACTCCTATCCCTTATACATGGGAGATCATGTCCCGCTTAACTACGCCAAACTTAGTTCATCTTTTCCACCACCGGAAGCGCTACTTGTTAGAGAGCCGCTTTTTGATTGGTCGTTGAGATTTGATGCCGGCCATGGGAGCACACAGTTTATATGGCCATGGTCCCAACTTATATGATTAGACATGTTCCGGCTCTTTAGATCGCAGCGCCGCCAGTAGCCAATTTTAGAACTAATTTTGGCGTAGTTAAGCGGGACATGATCGGCATAGGAAGTTTCCGGACCTGTTTATACGGCCGTGTTCAGTGCTAATATGCACGGTAAAACAGTTTTTGTGTGATTTTATTAAGGTAAACATAAGAAACACCGCATATTTGTTTTTTCTTCAAAAATTGTTCGAGCAAAAAATTCAACTAAATGTTGCCAACCCTTGAAACAATGTGATGTTTACAAAATGCGACGCCATTTTGTAAAGTCAATAAGAAGGTACATTGCTTGGATCAGTTTTACTCTGACGTACAGAATTTTTCTTAAGGGAGTAAGGGGTAATTAAGACTGTTCAGAGATGATGGATATTAATTGTCCAGATTTCACACGTCAGTACTAAAATTCTCCAAACTACTCTGGTTATAAGCTAAACGTACAAAACATACTTATTTATAATCACTTTGGCGTTGGTCCGAATTCGGCAAAAAATTAATAAAAATGAAACTAGCAATAACAACCAACTAACAACTAACGCCACTGCTTGCTTTTCCTAAAACGAAAATTCTACCAGACCCATCTAATAATGGATAAACATCACATTAATTATTTTATATAATCTCACCTGTTCGATCAACTCGTCCATTTTGAGCAAACTTATTTCCCATCGGTTCCAACGCCATGGCCTCTTCAACGACCTTAGGCATATTTCAAAATCGACATTTGAAAAATATATCTTAATTTTCACATTATGTCACTCTCATAATTTTCACTCTCACCACTTTTTTTTCTTCATATTCATTTTTCCCTTTATTTAAATCGTCCATTTTCTGAATTAATTTATATTTTGAAAAATTAAAAAAAAAAAAATCAAATCTAGCGTGCTTTCAATTTTCTTTTTTTTTTTTCAGCAAAAAAAAAAAAAGTTTTCACCTAGTTTTATATAATCGCAAGTTGTAAATGGAATTTTAAACTTTTCCAACAAGGCAGTAAAACTAATTTACCATTAAATATGTATTTTTGCTGCTGCTAATTTAACTATGCTTGAAATTTTATTACTTTTACAGAGTCATGCCGCCTCTACATTAAAAGCTCGTTTGGATAAAAAAAAAAATTTTAAATATTTAAAAAAATTTGAATAAAAATGGTCTTTTTTTATAAAAAAAAATAAAATAATAAAGTTTATAAAACCGCTTGTAAAAAAAGGTTAAAAGGAAAGGAAAGTGGTAATGGGGAAGGGCGGAGTGGCGGAGGATGAACATTACCTCGAAAAAAAATTCTGTTTTCTAATTACAAAGATCTTTTACGTCCGTTATTGAATTAATCATTTCTAATTAGAAGTTTCTTAGAAAGGAAAAAAAAATGCTAATTTTAATTACCTACCAGTTCGCAGTTCACCTAATCTTTCAAAAATGGTAATGTCTATGCCTATAGGTTCGCACATTTTCTTTCGAACGGATCAAACCGAACAGCAAGAATCTATTTGTTAAAATGACTTTTTAATCGAAACGTTTAATTCGATTGAAAAAAAAAGGATACTCTCTTTCTTTTTTATTAAGAAGCTAATTGAATGGGAGCTTGTAATTAAATCAAATTGGTTTAATTATTTTTTTTTTATATGTACCGTATACAGAACTACTGTACACTATTTTAAGGAACCATAGGGTCGTCCATAAACTACGGAAGCAAAAATTTGCTGGATTTTGACTCCTTTCCCCCTGGTAATAAGTATTAACCTTTTAGGGTCCGAAATCTGGAATATTCTTGGAAAAATCGAAAAATGTTCTTCTAAATTTTCATTTTTGAATAATTTTGAGCAAAAAAATTATCGTCCGATCGCATAGATACTAGACCTATGCGTTTAATATGTTATATTGTGCGCCTACCGATTTCGATATGCATAATTTTTTAAAAATTTACAAAATTTATGCATAATTTTTTTAAGCCAAAAAATCTGGATATGCATAATTCTTACAAAATTTATGCATAATTTTTTTAAGCAAAAAAATCTAGATATGCATAATTCTTACAAAATTTACGCATAATCTTTTTAAGCATAAAAATCTAGATATGCATAATTTTTTTAAGCATAAAAATCTAGAATGCATAATTTTTTTAAGCATAAAAATCTGGATATGCATAATTTTTTAAGCATAAAAATTTGGATATGCATAATTTTTTTAAGCAGAAAAATCTGGATATGCATAATTTTTTTAAGCATAAAAATCTGGATATGCATAATTTTTTAAGCATAAAAATTTGGATATGCATAATTTTTTTAAGCAGAAAAATCTGGATATGCATAATTTTTTTAAGCATAAAAATCCGGATACGCATAATTCTTACAAAATTTACAAAATTTATGCATTATTTATGCATACTCATTTATGCATAGCTATTATTAGAGGATGAAAAAAACATTTTTCCGTTAAAAAAAGTTAAGTTTTTTATACGTGATTTATGCATTATGCATGTATGTCTAATCCTTTGTATAATGTATATCTGATTTTTGCATAATTTATGCATCTCTTTTTCGTAGGGGTATAGAAGAAATTCAACATTACAATAAGATTTTCGGACACCCCCCGCAAGAAAAAGAATGCATAAATTACATACAAAATTTGACATACATAAATAATGCATAAATTATGCATAAAGAACTTACTTTTTATTACCGGAAAATTTTTTTTTTCATCCTCCAATATTTAACTATGCATAAATAAGTATATCTGCTATACAATAACTATATGCATAAATTATGCACATCCAAATTTTTATGCTTAAAAAAATTATGCATGCCCAATTTCTGTATAAATGATATACAAATAATACATTTTTTATATAAATTTTTTGCATTTATTTTGCAAATATTTTACACACTTCTTGCATCACTTTTTCGTACGGGCCACTCCCCCCCCCCCCCTTTCCTCAAAACCTGCTTACGTAATTTACAAACGACCCCACGGGCTAAATCAGATATAAAGTTTTTTTCTGTTTGAAGACAACAAGGTGTAACGGTCGAAATACGGAAATTGAAAAGCTTCGGAAGGAAATCCTCGAAGACAGGAGGATTTTCTGAAAAAGTTCGTATAAACAAATCAGTAAGTTTTTTATGATTCTTTCAAGTCTATCAAACCAGAGGGTTTATTTAACTGAATATATATGTATGGTATAAGCTGGATTTAGTTAAAGGAAAAAGAAAAGCGGCAAACCGAGGAAAAACGAAAAAAAAATTTTATGAATAAAAAATGAAAGGAAAAAAAACAGATTTTAAACGAGAAATTGGAAGAGTAAATATTTAGAAATAAGAGAAGGAAAACAAAATGAGAAATAAACCAAACAGGTTAGTCGAACTCAAAAACCAGGAAAAATAACGAAATTCATCCCGAAAACAGAAGAAAAGCCAAAGTAAAGGTTTTAGTTCGTTTACACCATCGACCGTTTGAAAATGATATCAATTTTTAAAAAAATTTTTCCTAAAATCAAATAAAAATTTAAAAAAAGACTTGCTCTTTTAAAATTTTTGCACGAAGTAAAAAAAAAAAAAATCCGAAATCCTCATATTTAATATTCAAAGTAATAAATTAATGTCATATTGGGTAGGCCAAGTTCTAAATCGGTTCGCTGACGACGAGCCAAAAATCATTTATTTGTATTTTTTTTAAAGAAAGCGACGATTTTGTGTTTTGTTAGCGTCTTTTTGCATTTTGTTTTTTATTTCCGCCTTTCGATATATTTTTTTAAATCGAATTTTTACTTATAAGTAATCCAAAAACAATCAAAAAAAGGTTTGTTTGACAATGTTTTCCTCTTTCCGCGCGATTTTTTAATAAAACGGATTAGAAAATATCTTTTCTTGAATGGATCTTTCTCCGTTTGCGGAATCCCCAAAAGGATTTTCTTTAAAATATGAAAAGGGACAACCTTTAGGTTCCAAATCCTTGGAGAGATTTGAAACCATATTTCGATCGTGTAAATTCCCAAACGAAGATGGTAAGAGGAGAAAATACAGTGTGTTTTATTGCGGTTATATTTATGTACCAAAACAGAAAAAAAAAAATTATCTATATATACAAATGTCTAAAGCCGAACCTAAATCACGCAAAACGACAAGTGAATACTATTTCTGATGGATTCCCTACCATTTTTCCTAAAAAAAAATTCCTAATCCATTTTTCCTAAAAAAAAATTCCTAATCCATTTTTCCTAAAAAGAAATCAATCCCTAATTCATTTTTCCTAAAAATTTTGGTTCCTAAAATTGTTTTCCTAACTATTTTTTTTTTTTTTTTTTTTTTTTTCATTTTTAATTTTTCTAAAACTTTTTGATTCCTAAAATTCCTTGGGATTTCAAAAATTACCTAAGAAAAATATTAATTTCAGGAAATTTTATTTTAGGAATCAAAAAATTTAAAGAAAATTGAAAATTAGGAAAAAAATTTTAGGAACTAATAATTATTAGGAAAAAAATTTTAGGAACCAAAATTTATTAGGAAAAAAATTTTAGGAACCAAAATTTTTGGGAAAAAAATTTTAGGAAAAAAATTTTAGGAGCTAAAATTTTAGGAAAAAATGATTAGGAGTTTATTTTTTTAGGAAAGACGGATTAGGAAAAATGTTCGGAAAGTTCTGATGTCTAAAATTCCGAAAAAATCAAGGGAAAAAATTTAGCTTTTGGGAATGCCCCGGTTTTCCGAAAAACCGGTAAAACCGCTAATTTTTATAAGATTTTGTCCGTCCGAGCATTTCAACCCACTTTTTGGCGAGATAAAATATTAAGTGACCTATGATTCTCATGTCTAAAATCGGATAGAAGATCCGAAAAATAAACTGCCATCGTTATCTTGTATCCGCCATCTTGAATGTTAAAAATGACCTCAGAATTGAAATCAGCGGCCTCAATAACCCCCCGAACGAGCGTTTAAGTGAAAAAAAATCGGTTTTCTGGAAAAGTGTCAGCCATATTGGATCCGCCATCTTGAATGTTGAAAATGACCTCAGAATCGAAATCAGCGGCCTCAATAACCCCCCCGAACACCCGTTTAAGTAAAAAAAAAGAATTGATTTTTTGGAAAAAAGTCAGCCATATTGGATCCGCCTTCTTGTATCCGCCATCTTGAATGTTAAAAATGACCTCAGAATCGAAATCAGCGGCCTCGATAACCCTCACTAAATATTTTATCTCGCTCAAAAGTGGGTTGAAATGCCCGGATGGACAAAATCTTATAAAAATGAGCGATTTTTCCGGTTTTTCGGAAAACCGGGGCATTCCCGAAAGCTAAATCTTGAATTTTTAAAAACCGACTTCAGAATCGAAATTAGCGACCAAAAACCCCGAGTAGGAACCGTTTAGCGACCATCTAAAGGAATTTTGAAAATTCACTCCGTTAGTCGGACACTCGACACCTCTCAATATTTTTCGGGGGTTCCGTAAATTGCAAAAAACGTTTCTCACGGGAAATTCTTGTTTAGGGTCATGTACTCTCTCATTTTCGGCCACAGCCAAATTTTTTTTACCAAATGGTCACCTTTTTTTTGGCACCAATAATTTTCTGGCTTACATTTTAGAAATAACGACATCATTGAGGAAAAATTTCGTCGGGTACATGATCCGAGTGGGAATGGAGCCCACGTCTTCCACATGGGTACACCGGGAGCGACCGCCCGGCAAGCGGAAGACGTGGGTTCGACTCCCACTCGGTTCACGTACCAGACGAAATTTTTTCTCAATGATGTCGTTATTTCCATAAATTAAAAAAATTAAAAATCGATATTTCGGCTCTTGTGTATTATAAAAAGGCGATATATTTTTAATCGTAAATTCACAATTTATTTTTTTTAATCTGCATTTTAAAAAACCAAACCTTCAAGAGCTAACTTTTTCCATCCCTCCGACTGGCTACGGGCCTGTTTTTTTAAAGACCGAAGAAAATATATAAATGCAAGAAAACGATGTGTAATACATCTTCTTTTACCGGGATATCCGTTTATGATTAAATAGGGCGGGGACGCTAAAACTTTATCACGCGATTTCTCTATTCTTTTTCGCTTAAAAATTAAAAATTCATTTCAAAATATCTCCTTCTAAGAAAAGGCTTATCATGTGAATACCTAAAGGAATCGCTGTTTTGTTTAATACTAGGTACAAGTTTCAACTTGTAGTAGTGCAAGTTTCAACAAGTAAACACCAACTCGGAAAACGAAACCAAATTTTTTTGAGATTTCTTTCTCGCCGCGGCCGCACACACATTTCCGACAAGTTGAAACTTGCACTGAAAATTCCAGGCCTCATCGAAGGAGTTCGTCAGATACCAAAAATTTGGATTTTATCCCCGTAAACCAAATTTTAGACAAAACCGTCATTCCTTCCGGTATTCACTTAAAAAAACACTTCCTCTTTAAATAAATTTTGAAATCAAATCCGAAGAAATTTTTATTTTTCGGTCCGTCGCCAAATTTAGGGGCACGGAGTGCCCCCGCCAAGTTTACGGGCACCACTGTGCAACTTTTACAGAAACCATTTTTCCTGTAAAAGTCAATGTAAAAGTAAGGAGATCAAATCAAAAACAAACTTGGTCTTTTTTTTATCACTACTTTAAAAGGTCAAAACTTTCTAATGAACTAATAATTTGTAAACTTGGCCACTTTTTTTACGGAATGCTTTTTCAGGGGATTAATTTTATACGGCAAACTTAGCATTGACCTGTTGAATGGGGGTGTCGCATTTTTACAACCGACCGAAAGGGGGAAAAAAAAAGCATCCATTACAAAATCGAACCCTCTTTTTTCCCGTGAAAAAAATAAAATTTAGTGCAATTCATAAAAAACTGTTTGCTTACATAAGAGGAAAAATTATAATCAAATAAAACAAAAAAGAGGCAAAAAGCCGAGGGGAATAAGAAAAAGAGTTTATTTTATTTACAACGCTACTTTTCCTTCTCCCGCTTTTCTTTCAAACAATAAATAAATCTTTCATGAGATTCGGGTATATAAAAACCGGGAGGCATTTCAGATATTTTTTATTTATTTATTTTTGTTTTAAAATCTAAGACGAGGAAGAGAAGGAAAAATATTTTTACACTTAAAGTTCCACAACAAAAGGGTAAAAAAATCAACGTATGTGTGGCTGAGGGAAGCTCACGTCAAAAAATGAAAACGGGAAAAAGGAAGCTCGAAAAAAAAAGGACATAAAATCGATGTGACGAAGCAGGAAATTCCTTTTCCCTCGGTGTATAATACGGTAAACAACCGAAAGAAAAAGAAAAAAAACAAGAGGGAAATCATAGGAAAAAAAAGCCGCCTTAAAAAAGTTATCAGTGACCGTAGACTATAAAAGTCATCGCTCGTTTTACATTTTTACACCGAAACGTCTCGCGCTCGGTTTCAAGTGGTTTTCCCTTTTCCTTTAAAAATGGGTTTTTTATTAGGCTTGTATTTTTAATGGAAAAGCGACAGGGGAGGTGTGGGGTAAGAAGAAGGGGGGAGGCGGGAGTTTCTTTTTTTCGATAATGAATTTTCTTTTTTCCAACTTCTTCAGCGATTGACATAATTTAAAACAAAACCAGAAAAATCGGAATCAGATTTTTTTTTCATCTAACTTCCCGGGGAACGGAGGAATGTTAAGAAACAAAATTTTTCGGCTTTTCCGATTCTGATTTCTATTCCCGCAACCTCCCCAACTTAAGTAATATGATTTCTTTGACCCCCTTTTCTCACAGAGACTTTTTAATGTTACATAAAAAAATGATTAAAAATTAAAGCTTGAGCTTAATTGTCGTAACTTGACCTAAAATTAGCATAACTCATTAATGATATGATGTCCATGAATCTGGCAGTCCAACAGGAAGCCTTAGACCTGTTCAAAGCTAGCAAATCTTTCCGAAAAAAAAACCAGTTGGGTTCGGGTTTTTTTGTCGTAGAAGTGAAAAACCGGTCCAAGTTCGGGTTCTATTCTGGTTCGGTTTGGTTCGGTTTTATTACTAAACCGGGTTCAATTTCGGTTTCTATTCAGGTTGGGTTCTGTTTTATTAATAAACTGGGTTTAAGTTCGGATTCTATTCCGGTTCGATCCAATTTTTTTGATAAAATGGGTTCGGGTTCGTTTAAGATTCGGTTCGGTTTTATTACTAGACCGGTTTCAATTCAGTTTCTATTCAGGTTCGGTCTGTTTTATTAAAAAACCGGGTTCAGGCTCGGGTTCTATTCTGGTTCGGTTCAATTTTTTTGATAAACTGGGTTCGGGTTCGGTTAAGGTTTGGTTCGGTTTTATTACTAAGCCGGGTTCAACTTCGGTTTCCACTTATTTCGGTTCTGTTTTATCAATAAATTGTGTTTAAGTTCAGGTTCAATTCCGGTTCGGTTCGGTGTTTTTGATAAACTTGGTTCGGGTTCGGTCAAGGTTTGGTTCGGTTGGTTTTGTGACTAAACCGAGTTCGATTTCGGTTTCTATTCAGGATCGGTTCTGTTTTGTTAATAAACTGGGTTCAAGTTCGGGTTCTATTCCGGTTCGGTTCAATTTTTTGGATAAACTGGGTTCGGGTTCGGTTCATATTTGATTCGGTTTTATTACTAAACCGGCTTCAACTTCGATTTCTACCCATTTCGGTTCTGATTTATCAATAAACTATGTTTAAGTTCGGGTTCTCATTTGTGCTTTCGTTTTAAAACTGTGCTTTCGTTCATGTTGTCTAATTTCAACTTCAAATTTCTTGTAAATGTTTTTAGGAAATTTCTTGCTAATTTTTTTAGGAAATTTCTTGTAAATTTTGGTGAAAGTTGAATTAAATTTTTGGTTCGAACAGACCGACACCTGGACACACCCGCAGACAGACAGATGTCCCCAGGACCGAGCCCCAAGACTTAGTCCTACGTCAAAAAATTAAATGAATTCAATGAAAAGAAAAAGAATCGTAGACGGCAATGCGAATCGAATTTATCGTAATAAGAAGTAAAAAAATAGACGGATGAATAGATTGATTAAAGAGAGAACAGATGCAAGCATCTTATCAAAAATTTGGCCATCGATCAAGATGTAACTCGCGGAAACACATCTTTGCCTTTTTGACGATTCGTTCATCGATTTATTTATTTATTTGAAATTTAAATTAATCAAATGCCTTTATTTTCTAAAACACTTTATTGTTTCACAAAAAAAATAAGAAAAAAAAAAAAAAATAAGAGTAATGTTTTTGGAGAGAAAAAAAAATCGAATCTTTTTTAAGAAAATAAATGAGATCTCTGGTTTTTTTTTTTTTTTTTTTTTTTTTTTTTCAAAACAGTCAGCTGTTTCCGGTATTTTTCCTACGCATGTTCTATATAAAAATGTTATTCATAGTACAGGCTTTTATATCAGTAGAAAAAGGAAAACTTTATTTATATATCAAAAAAGGAAATAATAGGGAACAAGAAAATTCATTGAACCGGAAAATAAAATAATAAAAAAAATAAAAAAAAAAAAGAGAGATCAGACACCCCATCGAATGAATTCAACTAAAATACAAAAAACGATATAACTCGTCAAATCAATAAAAACTGTGCGATTTAAAAAAAAATATTCTTAAAATAAACTGCTTAATTTTTTATTCCTTTTGTAAGCAAAGTTTTCCGATGTATTTAAAAAATTCCGCAGGATTTTAATTTGGGCTATTTGTTAAAAAAAAAAAATGGTTCGGATGCAACTGGTAAAATCACATCATAGCTTTGCTGAGAACTTAATTGTTGCTGAAATTGGATGGAGGTGTTCATTTTCTGGCAAACCGAATTGAACCCGTGTTTTTTTCCAATGAGAAACCCAGTCGAACCGAACCGGTTAAGAAACTTTTTGCTTAACAACCTAATTCAGATGTGAACCCAATAAAAATTTATACTGAACAGAATTCAATCGGACAAAAAGGCCGAACCGATACCGATGCCGAAACCGAAACCGAACCGTATGTAAAAAAATAGGAACGGAACCGAACTGAACCTAGATTTTCTAAAAAACAAGGGAAAAAAACGGTTTTTGTAATTAATTTTTTTTTTTTTGTTTTTTTGAAAGAACCCGTTTTTTTTAATAAAAGAGTTGAAATCGAGCCAAATTCAGGGAAAAAAACCAAAAGCAAACCTGAACCGAAACTGAACCCGAACCCAGTTTATATTAAAAAAATTAACAGAACCTGAATATAACCTGGTTTATTTTAGGCCAAATCAGAACCAAGTTTATTAAAAAACCAAACGGAACCTGGATAGAAACCGAATTGAACGATGTTTAATAATAAAATTGAACCGAACTTGGACCGAACCGGAATAGAACCCGAACTTGAACCCTGGTTACTAATAAAACAGAACCGAACCTGAATAGAAACCGAAATTGAACCCGGTTTAGTCCCAAACCGAACCGAACATGAACCGAACCCGAAGCCAGTTTATCAAAAAAATTAGACAACCAAGGACTTAGAAAATTTCTTGTTAATTTTTAAGGAACTTAACTTTTACAAGAAATTTGAAGTTGCTAAAGCAAGGACTTGAAAATTTCTTGAAATTTTATTTAACTTTTTTTAAAATTTTCGCCGTTTATTAAAAAAAAAAAAAAAAAATTTTAATATTAAAATTAGACTTCATAAACAAAATCAAGTACTTAAAAATTTCAAATAAAATTTTCACTACATTTTTTAATTTTGTCCTTTTTCCTTCAGCCAAGAATATGAGCTAAAGCAATGTTTTAACATTAAAATTTTAACTGATTATTTTTAAAACTTTTGACCTTTTTTATTAAAAATTTTAAATTTTTTGTCGTGCCAGGAAAAAAAATTATATTTTTATCAAAAAATTCGAATTTTTTGACCGAAAACGAGCAAAAAAAATTCTTAAAATTCCTTAAAATCTTTAAATCGTTTAATTGTTTAAATTTAGCAATATTAGGACAGTACCCCCAAAGACGTAGTCCTACGTAGGGATATAGGGCAGTCTCCACTTGATAACGTTCACTGTATTCGCGTTATCCGCCTTCTCGATGAACGTATTAGAACCGGAAGTTTTGTGGATCTTTTACCACGATTTTTTTGATCATCTTCTGCTTTTTTTTACTTACAAACATTAAAAATGGCCGTTTGAAAGATGTTTTTACGGATTTAAAAAAGAAAAATCTTAATTCGGGCATGGGGAAGATTATAAATCTCTTCCAAAACAAATTCTGGGTTAGACAGTTTTGTATACTTAATGAAATATACGGTACTCTTTTTATGCCACAAACGTTTACGGGAGCAAAACCTGCAAAGTACTTCCGGTGCGAATACGTTAATGCGTTAACGCGAATACGTTAACGAATACGTTAACGCGAATGGGTGAACGTTATCAAGTGGAGACTGCCCTTATGCCCCCATATCCCAGTCAGATTTTATTTGTAGTTACAATTTAAAAAATGTCTAAAAAATAAATTTTTTCTTATAGATAAAATTAATATTTGATGATAAGTTTGCGATTTTCTGCTGCAATATTTGATTTTTTTTTTTGATAATTTTTCTTTGCTTGACAAACATTTTCTTTTTAATAAAAAAGGAAATTAAGAGTTCTTGTTCTTTAAGCTTATTTGTCCTACATTTTTCCTTTATGTCTTTAAAAAACCGGTCCTATATTTTTTTCAAAAAATGCCTATTTTTTGCTAAGGAGGGGCTATGATGCCCGCCCGCCCCCTATCGTGCTGACATAATATTTGAACTGTCCCATACTTTTAAATCTTAGTAGTAACAAACTTTGTCCGACTTTTTCTTTTATTTTGGCCCATATTTGCCTTTAAAACGAAATGCAAAAAATACAAAAAAAATATGGGCCCAGGCCAAATTTGAGGTACTTTTACATCGTAATAGATGCATCGATGTACATAGACTGTCTTCAAAGCAAAACCAAAAAAAAATCCTGTTATTTCGGAATCTTTTTTTTTCTGCCAACTTCCTGTCAGGAATAATATTATAAATGCATGCTAAAACATGCACCTAGACTAGTTTGAACCCCAGTTTAAAATCAAAAAAAAAATATGCAAACTGAATTAACATTAAAATCCTACGCCTCAAAAATAATTTTCATTTAGGCCAAATATTACGGGTATTTAGTCTGCTATGATTATTTATTTAGTATATCATAAAATTAAGGCCTAATTAAGGCTCATTAATTAGCAAAATATTTTTTTAAAACTCGTTTTAGAACACCGCAGACCCGATAGCAGCTTCCGAAATTATTTTTAAAAATGTCAAAATTTTGTAGACCATCAAAAATAAAATCTCGATTTTTTAATTTATTTAAAACAAAAATTAGCCATATTAAAAATTTTCGCGCTTAAAACCACAGGTGTGTAGCATCCAATTAAATTCTGATAACTTCATCCGTAATCAATCAATCATTCACAATTTACAAGCATCATTTAACTTTACACCACTTTCTGCTAATAAACCGCGTGTAAGCATAATTACTACCTTGTTACAAATTTCTAAACACAAGTAAATTTAAACTAAATAACTTCTCCCTTTTACAAAAAAAAAGGACCTTCCCAGTTTAAGAAAAAACTCTTTTACAAGCGATCCTCCCGAAACACGCTTTCTAATCTCTCCCCCCTCATCTCGTAAACAAATAGACGTAATTAACCTGTCCACGTGCTGGTATTTTGCAAATAATAATAATAAAGAAGCAAGTAAATTACCATAAGAAAACACGCCTTTTATCACATTATTAATTTTTTTTAATTAAAAAAAAAAAAAAAAAGACCGTACTAATTGACGCAACCGACTAATTTTCAATCATCTGCACCGTTTATCCGAAGATGGATCCATCTCCGGCAAGCACGACTTCGATTACAGAAAATTTTTATTTTTTTATTTTTCCCCTTTTTCCTTTCGTGACGGCGTTAGACCGTAGGAGAGAAAATACGAAACTGCACAAAAGGCACCTGTTCAACACGAACGTCGACTGAAAACTACAGAGACAACGAGACATCGAAGCTTAATGACGTTACACTTTACGAGTAGATTGTGAAATATTGAACTTGTACACACAGCGTCCCGTAATCCATGACAACGGATGTTGGTAAATTCGCTCACATTTTCAAGTTCAACCACAACCGTCAACATTTTTTTTTTTTTTGATAACCCCCCCCCCCCCCCCCTCTCCCTCTCTCCCATTTCGCGAATAATTTTTCCGTCGTTATCGAAAAAAAAATTAACGTATTTTCTTTTCTCGCGATTTTATTGATTAAATTCGATAATGGGAATAAAAAGGTTATTTTTAGTCATTTTCCAAAAAAAAAGGGTGGGAGGCAAAATTCAAATTAAATTTTCTTTTTTAAATATAAAATTATGCAGCATATGACTGATTAATTTATTTATTTATCAACGATAAGGAAAGTTTCGTTTATGATTATGAGACTTCGTGATTTCATACCATTTAATTTGCATTTCAAAATACCGACCTCTCCCGACTAAAAGCTTTAAAAAAAGAAAGAAAAGCGACTTTTTAGAATAAATATTAACAAGTAGTAGAATATAAAACTTCGTCAAAAAAGTTAAAACTCTGTGGGATATGAGTTTCGCTCATTTCCCACTTTTACCTTTCAAAACACAACCGACCTTGTAGGCCTGCAAACTAGTATCAAATATGCCCTCGATTCGGATCGGCATAGGATGTTTTGATATTTTATCAAAACATCCTATTTCGATCTCCTATATAATAGCGAGGACATATTCGAGTCTTTGCCAGTATTTTCGGTCATGCTGGTCCGGTAGGGTCGAAGCCTTTTCCGATTGTTTTCAAAACCCCCGACTTTTCTTTATTCCCGCTCGGCTATCCTACAACTCTTTAGTGCATGTTACAGTAGCAACCCATAAAAAAAATGTTTTTTTTTACTCAGTTTTTAAAACATAAGCGGAAATTGCATGTCAACTTATGATTCTACATTGTTAGGTATTTTACGCAGGGGTCCGAAGCCGGTGCCGATGCCGATGCCGGCCGCAGCCCGTTAAAACGTTAGGTCGATGCCGATGCCGATGCCGATGCTTTTCATTTATTTAATTCTCGATTCCGATTCCGATTCCGGCACTCACTACCCGATGCCGATTCCGATTCCATAAAGCATCGACTATATCCGATGCCAAATCCGATTCAAATTTTAGTTGAAAAAAAATGCGATATTCCCAAAAATACTCGAATATTCGATAATTCGTTTATGAATTCATTTTGTGAAAATTTATTTTTTTAAATTTTTTGATTTTATTTTTAAATTTCAATTTTTCAAAAATATAATTAAATTGTTTTGTTAAAACTCGACTTTTCAATTCCGATGCCGGTGCCGGTGCCGATGCTGGCACCGACGCCGGAGCCGGAGCCGGTGCCGATGCCGATGCCAGCACCAGCAATTTTGCGATGCTGATTCCGATGCCGATTTCAATTTTTAAAAAAATTCGATGCCGAGCATCGGCATCGGCCAACTTTAACGAGCTTCGGACCCCTGATTTTACGTTTAACTTATGAGAAAGGGAATCCTAAGATGAAATACAAATTTCAATGATGTGGAATATCGAAATTCGGTTGTATGGCCCCTCCCAATGAGAAAAAAAAATATTAATATTTATAAAATATTTTTCAATAATTTAAAAATATTATGCAAATATTTTTTGAAACAAGAAACAATAAAAGTATACTGTATAAAAAAATTTTGACAAAGATTTTAAAAATATTATTAGTGCTTTTTGTTACAAAAAATATTTGCAAAATATCCTTAAAATATTGAAAAAAATATTTTTAAAATGTTGAAAAACATTTTTAAAACGTTGAAAAACATTTCTAAAACTTTGAAAAACATTTTTTAAAACGCTGAAAAACATTTTTAAAACGTTGAAAAATATTCTTAAAATGTTAAAAAACACTTTTAAAAGGTTAAAAAAACACTTTTAAAAGGTTGAAAAACATTTTTAAAAGGTTGAAAAACATTTCTAAAACGTTGAAAAACATTTTTTAAAACGTTGAAAAACATTTCTAAAACGTTGAAAAACATTTCTAAAACGTTGAAAAACATTTTTAAAACGTTAAAAAACATTTTTTAAAACGTTGAAAAACATTTTTAAAATATTGAAAAATATTTAAAAAATATTGAAAAACATTTTTAAAAAAAATTTATAAATATTAGGTATATCTTTTTCATTGAGTTTTTCTGTATGTTCCAAAAAAGCTTAAATTTTATAAAAGACCTCCTTTATAAAAGACCATCACTATAAAAGACCACCTCTATAAAGTTTGCAACAAACTCCACACTCAGAAAAAATAAAATAATGCCTTGGACAAGCTTTGTCTTGCAACAAAACAGAAATGTTTTATAGCCAGACTAAAATTCTTCACGACAACGTACAGGTTGTTTCTTGACAAGATTTTTGAAGTGAAACTTGTTATGGGGGGCCTCAAAATGAGTGACTGAGGTGTCACAGTTTAGGCTACATGTAGAAAAAGAGGGACTTGTTTTTGAATAGAAAAAAGTGAAACTTTTTACAAATTTTTTCTATCAAATTTTACTTTTTCTTTGTAATATTTGAATTTTTTGCTTTTAAAATTTTGTTGTGTTACAGTTTTGGTGATGGGGGACCTCAAAATGAGTGACTGACACGTCACAGTTTAGGCTAAAAAGTGAAACTTTTTACAATTAAAAATTTGCAGGAAAAATTTTCGATTATTTATTTGTGAATTATCATAAAATATTCAACCTTTTCCAAAGGTCAAAAATACATAAAATTTTTAACTTTTTCAAATAGCCAAAAATTTTTCTTAATTTTCACCGAAAATTTCAAAGTTTTTCAATTTTTTTTCCGTTGCGTACAACGGGACAAACTGGACTTCCATAAAAGACCACCTCTATAAAAGACCATCTCTATAAAAGACCGCCTCTATGTAAAACCACCTCTATAAAAGACCACCTCTATAAAAGACCACCTCTACGTAAGACTACCTCTATAAAAGACCGCCTCTATGTAAAACTACCTCTATAAAAACCACCTCTACGTAAGACCATTTTTATAAAAGACCACCTTTACCCCCTCTACATAATACCACCTCTATAAAAGACCAATCTTTATAAAAAACCACCTCTATAAAAGACCACCTCCATAAAAGATCACCTGTATAAAATAAAATCCTCTATAAAAGACCACCTCTATATAAGACCACCTCTATATAAGACCACCTCTATAAAAGATCACCTCTATATAATTCCATCAGATACTCATGAAAAATGAGAAAAAGCACCGAATTGTTGCGTATTAAAAACCTATGTCAACTTACGATTTTAAAATCAATAGAATTCCCATGATAAACTTATGGGAAACCGAATTATAAGATGACATGGGATTTTCAAAATCCAAACTCTTTTTTATTTTTTCCCAATCAACCTACAAAATATAATCCTCTTATTATAGTGGTTTTTCGTTCAAGCAAAATAAGTATAAATAAATAAAACTTCAACCGCTACTACAGCTTTCCAACAAAATAGAAATTATTTTCAATTTTACGATACGTAACCCGGAAAAAAAAAACCGCCGCACGTTTTTTTATAGATTTAATCTTGTCTAAATTTATGTTTACGCGCTACAAGACGAGGAATCTTTCTAATTTATTTTATATTCCGAATCCAAAACTTTCTTCTTATTTTTTTTATAACATCTAGATAAATTTTATTTTTATGCCATTCCCGCTTCTTACGTACATTTTTTTTTATCGATTACAAGGATCAACTCTTGTGAAATTAGGTCGCTCTTATAACGCGTGACGGATCAAAACCTTAAATCTTTCTTCGCCAATATTTTTTTTTCCCTCTCCCCCGAGACACCATAAGCCTACATTAATTTTTCCCGGAAAAAAAAAAAAAACAAGTAAAAGAAAACGAAATCGAGCTGTTTTCGTTTCCTAGGTAACAAAAGGGTTTGGCTCAAAATTGATGTAAATAAAATAAGAACATGTGTTGGATGAAACATTTTAAGCAATAAAAGCTTGAATTATAAAAACAACAAGAAAGCGCAACGGGTTTTATTTTTCAAAAAAAAAAAAATTTTAGAATTCACATAAACGATGTTATAAGCCTAACCGTTTTATGTTCGTTGATTTTTTTATGTATTTAACCGGAATTAACAATCGAAAAACGCATCACCATTTTTTTTTTTTTGGCAAATTACCACCGACAACGCTATAATTTTTATTTCATCCGGTTGTTTTTTAAAACGGAAAAATTACCTTCCCCTCGACATAGACGCCCTGAATTCGTTACGGTATTTAAACTGCTGTTGCGAAGGGAGCGCGAAAATGTCAAGCCATGTTAATTTTTAGTAAAAGAAAATTTTCCAAAATGTTAAATACACGCGGTCTTTATTTTTTTCAATGGAAAAATAAGCTTATTATAATACGTTACAGGATGTTAAAAAAAAAAAAAAGGAGAGAAGGAACCTTTTCCCTTTTAATAGACCTGTTTCCTTATTCCCATGGGTTTGTTCATACGTGAAATGTGAAGGGCGAGCTTTTTCGGAAAACTTACGTTTGACCGTTTGTATTAAATATTGACGATTTTTTTTTCGTAGAGGGCCTTAGGAAATTTATTCTTTTACAAGAAATTTTTCTTTTTCCCTGCCATTGTTGAAATTTTCATCAGACACGCCTTATCAGTATTCATATAAACCCATGTTGCACTGACTTTATTTATTATTTTTTTTAAATTATTTAAAAACAAATAATAATAAAAAATTGTTGCCATTGCCCAATTCCGTGCATCGCCGGAGGTGAGCTAACGTACCGCCCATCGCAAATATGATCATAGAGTAAAGAAGACTACGTAGAGAAGGAACTCCCATGGTAAAGTTTGGTTTGGGATCACATCATGTTTAGCTTATGAAGGATCGACGTCATCCGTAAGCTAAACACGATGTGATCCCAAATCAAATCGTTCATAAGAGTTACACTCCCCTGAACATGATTGGAGATAATCGGTTTCGACATTTCGTGAATGTGTCACGTGATCACAAGTTTACGCCAACATGAGCGTGTGAACTTGTAGTCACATGATTTTCGCAAAACAGTCGAAACACCCTATCACCAATTATATTTACGATGGAGACGCGTTAGTTCAGCTCCGACGCACGGAATTATTGCCTTGCCTTTTTGCAAAAGTGGCCAGGTGAGCAAAATCTATAAGAAAAGAGAGCAAAACAATAATATTCTTTCTTTTTTCCTTTCTTACGAAAGAAATGCCTGTTTTTTCTAATACCGTACTGGATTTACGATGAAAAAAATACAAATTTTAGGTGTCCAACGAACTCCTTAGACTTATTCTTGTATTTTGGTGCAAGTTTCAACTTGTTCCAAGTAAATAAAAATTCGGGAAAAAAAATCAAAATTTTTGACCTCAAACTTTTTTTGACATTATTTTTCAAGTCACTTCAGACAAGTTGAAACTTGCAGTAAAAAGTGCAAGTTTCACTCATTTTTGATACAAGTTTCAACTTGTTCCAAGTACGTAAATACAAATTCGGAAAACAAAGTCAAAATTTTTTGACCCCAAAAATTTTAAAAAAATTATTTTCCGGCCACTTCCGACAAGTTTCAACTTGCAATAAAAAGTTCAAGTTTCTTTCATTTTCGGTACAAGTTTCAACTTGTTCCAAATAAATACAAATTCGGAAAACGAAGTCCAAATTTTTCGACCCCAAAATTTTTTTGTTATTATTTTCCGGCCACTTCAGACAAGTTTCAACTTGCAATATAAAATGCAAGTTTCACTCATTTTCGGTAAAAGTTTCAACTTGTTCCAAATAAATACAAATTCGGAAAACAAAGTCAAAAGTTTTCTACCCCAAAATGTTTTTGTTATTATTTTCCGACCACTTCAGACAAGTTTCAACTTGCAATAAAAAGTGCAAGTTTCACTCATTTTTGATACAAGTTTCAACTTGTTTTAAGTAAATACAAACGGAAAACTAAGTTCAAATTTTTCGACCCCAAATTTTTTTTAAAATTATTTTCCGACCACTTCAGACAAGTTGAAACTTGCACTAAATAGTGCAGGGTGAAAAAATTTTCTGGTGCAAAAATCTGAAAAGCGGAATATGGGTCGAAAATTATGGCATCACAGATTTTTCCGGGAAAAACATTTTCTAAACCCCGTATCTTCTTTTTTGTTTTTCTTTTTTTTTGTTTGTTTTTAAAGCCTCGTTTTTTTAAAAATATATATAAATATTAATATTTGGACTTAAAACAACCCCTGAGCGATTAAAATAAAAACATGCAAAAAAACGACCTAAAGAAAACCAACATGAATAAAAAATTTTTTAAAAAAATTAATTTAGGAATAACAAAAATTTATAAACGCCAAAAACTAAAAATAAATTAAAGCACAAACGGCAAATGAGTGCATTTTTAGGTAAAGGTGAAGCAGAAAAAAAAAAATGTGCTCTGAAAAAATGCAAGTGAAGGTTAATGTGCGTCCATAAGGAAATTTGTAAAAGAAAATTTAACTAATTTTGAAAATAAACTAATTTTGTCAGTTTTATATTTATCAATTTGGAAACAGAAATTGTCTTATCGGGAAGATAAAAAGGACAAACGATTTCTTTGAAATTGAATTTAGACAGAATTGTGCACGTTAAAATAAATCCGAAAAATAAAATTAAAAAAAAAAACCGATGCCTCAATAGGAACTCTTCTCAAAAATTTAGTTCGATCACAATTTTCTAAAAACCCGGTTTATTATTATTTTGTAATTAAAATAGTTTCATTTTTTTCGGTTTTAACTAAACTTATATCACAATTATTCCAACCCGAAACCTTCTGCATTTGATATGGCGATTATAAGTTTTTGCTGAAGTATTCCCCTTGACTCGTATTGAGGTAAAACAAGTTGATTGAAGCAAGTATGAGCTTCCGGTAAATTATCGGGACGATTTGTTATTCGTGTTATTTTAAAAGTCATTTCTCCCATCCCACCGACGGGAACCCTGTCGCTTCCCGTCGTGAACAATAAAAATTTTTTCTTTAATTCGTCAGATAAAGATTGTAGGACATCCCAAAATTCTCTAGAAAATCAATGAAAAATCATTTTTTTCGGGGGAGAAGAAAAAAAAAAAAAAAAAAACTTACATAATGACAGGATCATCTGCTTTGTATCCGTCGTACTCGGTGACTTTTCGCAATTCGTTTAAATCCAAATTAGGTGAGCCGCAAACTAGCATTTCAACCTCTTCTGGCCTCAGCATCTGAAAACGTACATGTAACTTAACGTCACGGCATATCATAAATCATACAGGGAGGTGAAATGAGGGTCAGAGTTTCGCAGCATGACTTTTCCTTTCTCCTCCCCTATTCGAACTCATCAAAAATTTAAAAAGAGAAGTTTTCGGAGAGTAATAAAAATTTGCCTTGACAGGAAATGTTTCATTATAAATCAATCGTTTTTAGGTAATGAAAATTACGGATCTTGTAAGGCTCAGAAAGAAAAAAAAATTTTGAAAATCAAGATTTCTAACGCAAATTGTTGCACCCGGAGCGCTGCATACCCTTAGCCCCACACATTGGACGGCTAAAATACATTTAGCGCCTCAGATGTGAAAATTTTGAATTTTGAATTTCAAATTCTAAATTACAAATTCCGCCCATAATAATCCAATAAATATCAAAAGCATAACTTAAAGGGAGTGATCTGATAAGTAACGTTTTTTCAACTAAATTTAATTACTTACTATTAAAGCATTTGAAGCGCAAACGCTATGGAATCCTAAATAAAACGCGCGAAACTGTTCGTAAATGGCAGCGTTTAATATCCAATTGAGATAAAGATCGACGTATTCCTGTCTGTTTTCGTTGGTCACCGCTATATTTTCTCCGTTTTCTTTTAATTTATAAGTTTTCACTTCACCATATTCTTCTAACGACACTTGGAAGTTCATGCACATGTCTTCTTCGACGTTCCCTTCGTAAGCTAATAATTCCCTTAATCCTTTGGCCACATCCTTTAAGAAACAAAATCGTTATTATATAAGATCCCGTAAAAATTCATAAAAATTCATAAAAATCTAAAAACCGACGACCGATAAAATGAATGAATGTAAATAACGAATAAGAGCGATGTGTAAATGAATGATGATATATCGAAGATAATGTAAATGAATCGGAAAATGAATGAATGTGAATGAATGTAATGAATGAATGTGAATGGATGAATGAATGAAAGTGAAAGGATGAATGTGGATGGATGAATGAATGAATGTGAATATGTGAATGGATGGATGAAAGAATGAATGTGAAAGAATGAATAGGAATAAATGAATGGATGCGAATGAATAGATGTGAAT
Organism: Liposcelis bostrychophila; assembly: GCA_037577465.1. Taxonomy (NCBI): domain Eukaryota; kingdom Metazoa; phylum Arthropoda; class Insecta; order Psocodea; family Liposcelididae; genus Liposcelis; species Liposcelis bostrychophila. The sequence goes on along the minus strand of CM075209.1, from coordinate 15,217,506 downwards.
TAATTAATGTGAATGCATGAATAAATGTGAATGAATGTGAATTAATTAATGTGAATGCATGAATAAATGTAATTGAATGAATGATTGTGAACGAATGAATGAATAAATGTGAACGAACGAATGAATGAATGTGAACGAACGAACGAATGAATGTAAACGAACGAACGAATTAATGTGAACTAATGAACGAATGAATGTGAACGAATGAACGTGAACGAATGAAGGAGGATGAATGTGAATGTTAAATATGAATGAATGAATGTGAATGAATAAGTGAGTAGAAATGAACGAGTATGAATGAATGAATAAAAACGAATAAAAATGAATGAGTATGAATGAATGAATGCAAATGAATGAGCATGAATAAATGAATGTGCATGAATGAATGAATGAATGCGGATGTATGAGTATGAATGAATGTAAATTAATGCGAATGAATATAGGAATGCCATGAATGAACGCAAATGAATGTGAATGATTTGTGAATGAATGAAGAATGAATGAATGAATGAATGTGTCTAATTTATGGAAGGCAACCAAAAACAAAAAATTATATCAAAAGAATAAATGACTTACGGGCATAATTTCAGCTAAATCGTCAATTGTAGGTTGCCTAACGACTCCTACACCAGACGTATCTACGAAAGGCACGACAGGAGGTGAAAGTAATTTCCGATAGCATATGGAAGGAAAATGAAGATCTAATATGATGGAATTATACACAGCCAGTCCCATAAGGACACCTGAAAAATAAAAAAAATTAAAATGAATTATTCGGAAAAAATAAACCAAGTTTTATTTTTAAAAAAACATTCAGGGGATATGAGGCATATCCCTACGGCCTACGTAGGACTACGCCTAGAATTTTTTGGTTCATTGTTAACGATCCCCCTAAATCCTCCAAGCCCGGATATCAGTCCACGTGGCCCCCTTTTTTCAATAAAATTTTATCAAAAATCATCAAAATGTAAAAAATTTTCTAAAAATTTTTCCATTTTTCTTTTAATCATTGCAAAAACACAATCCACAAAACTTTCGACCCCCTTTGCCTCTTTGTAAGCGAAATATTTTCTCTTCTGAAAAAGTCATGGACATATCAAATTTTACGAATCCTCCCCTTTCATATTCTCAAGTCCGTAATACTTTAAAAGGCTTTTCATACACAAATTGCAAAAAAAAAAAAAAAAAATAATAATAATAAATAAATAAATAAAAATAAAATTTAAATTAAAAAAAAAAAATTTAAATTGTAAAATCAAATATTTTTTTAAAAAATTGGAATTCGTTTTAAAATTTTCAGCTCAAACAGCGCAGCGTCCAAAAACAGAACAGATTCGCATCCCTTCGGTGCCGTAATGTTCGTCAAACAAACAAAATTTTTTATCCACCGAAAGAAACTTCAATCACGAATTTTCATTGTGATAAATCCCCTAACCTTCATTCCATAAATTTTATCAATATCCTCATCAATCTTACCGATAAGATTATATTCCCTGAGGTTCCCTTCTTGCTCGGTACTAAACCAATAACACCTGGAATGAGGGTGATAAACAAACATCCCGTAATCGGGATGGAAGATCCTTCGGATCAGCAAAAGGAACCATTCCTTCGTTAATCCTCCCATATCCAACCCGGGCTCTCCGACGAACGACACTTTCAATTTTTTCTTCAAATCTTTCTGCTTCACGGATATTTCGTTTAACGAATCACTGACCAAGTGAGATCTCCTAACGTGGATGTTGAGGAAAAAAATATCGATTTGAGGTGCTTGATGACGTGCCACTTTGGCCACAAGGGATTTCCTCGCTGTTAATATCATTTGCTGCTCCGAATCTTTCGTTAATATGATCCTTTTAGCTACGATACTCAAAATAAATGGGTATTGACAGTAGGCGAATTGTCCCGGACGCTGAGGGCTTTGCCAATTAAAATAATCTTGCATCAAATCGATGTGATCCAACGCAGAATTATAAAATTCTGTGTAATGTAGAAGGGGCGGGTTGCAGGAATTATTGGCAGCATCTGCAAATTAGAAAAAAAAAATTAAAATGAATTAAAAACGTACAATTGATTTCGTGCAAAGTTTTTAATTATGACAAAAAACTTGAACTTACTAATTAGGGCTAAAGCTTTCGTGCCCGTCGGTATCCACCATCGACATTTCCCAAGAGGCGGTAAACTTTTATCAGCGGGCGGGAAATGCCGGATTGTTATAAATTGTAAAATGTGTCTAAGAATCATTCGAAGTTTGCCAACTTCTAATCTGGAATTTTAACAAATTTTAATGCATTATTAACATTGAAAAAAAAAAAAAAAATTCAATACGCCATCTACGTAATGATTTTTTATGGATTACTTCGATTAATTACATTAAGCAAGTTTAAAGTTATACCTTTTGGGATATTATTTTTTAATTAATTAATAATAATAAAAGATGCGTATTCGTTTCAGGTTTTCAAATTCCAAACTTTACGTAGTTAAAATTAAATAAGCTTACTTTTAATAAAATTTCAATTTTTTAAATGGTGTCTGATAAAAAATAATCATATTTCCATTTTTAATATGCTAAGTTTAAGCAGATATGCCCTTTATTCCATTAAGGCACCTTACATCGGGAACCAAATTGAAAATTAAAATTTTGCTCTGATGGTGACCAAAGAAGTAGATATCAGTAAAAATTATATTGGGATATGGCAGCATATCCCTACGTAGGACTACGTCTATGGGGTACTGTTTTAATATTACTAAATTTAAACAATAAAACAATTAAAAAATTTTTATTTTTATGATAAAAAAATTTAAAAAGATAATGTTAATAATATTAAAAAAAAATATGTTTTTGAAAAAGGACAGTGTGTCAAAAGAAATTTGGTGCAGCTGTCTCAAAAGAAATTTTTGTGGAATGTTTATTTTCCCGCTAAATGAGGCTTTTTTACAAAAGACCATCATTTTTATTCAATTTCATCGAAGATTTCGAATTTTTTTTTCTTTTGATTTTTTTTATCAAAAATTTTAGAAGAAAAAGCGCAAAAATTTTTGTCTCGGTGTTATTTCGCCCATAACTTTTGATCTTTTTTTATCATTTTAAATAATATAATTTAATACCATAAGATAAATAATCACATAATTTTCGAATTGAGGGGCACAGAGTGCCCCCCAGCCAAGTTAAAAAAAAAACAAAATACAAACACCCGAACCTAACACGGTACCGACAAAACCTCACGCCTCACCGGGGCACTCGACCTGTGCCTACTTTACCGTACGCATAATACGGCCGATTTCAGACCCCCGTATCTCCGAAAATAAAAAAGCTAATTTTTTTCTGATTTCACCATCTTGTTACCGCTTGCCTTTTGACTCTATGTTCCAATTTGCAACTTTCTAGCTTTAGCCGTTTTCGAAATATTAGGGCCTAAAGTTACGGTTTTTGAGCGTCAGATATATATTATATATATAGAGAGCATAACTTGTTAGGGCACTTCTAATCGACGGAGAAACTTGAAACTCAGCATGGTGATAGATCTTAATTAGTAATGAACAGGAAAAAACCAAAAACCCGAAAAATATTAATGGGGGGCCGAGAAAAGCCGATTTTCTTATTCGCCTGCAGTATCGAGATTAGATAACCCTCAACGTACAACGAAAATAAATGTTCCTAGTGAGGACGACGAACTTTATAAAGAACCTTCTGCTTCATTCCTTTATATTGTCGCAGGTGTTTTTATACCTGATGCACATTTTTTTTGAAAGGGGACTTTTTTTTTTGAAAGGGCATTTTTTTTTATTTGATTATTATTATTAATACTATTTTTTTTTTTTTTTTTTTTTTTTTAATTTTTAAATTTTTAATTTTTAAATTTTTCCAACAAACCTAAAACTGCTTTAAGGCGGAAGTGTAATTCTCTCGGTTAGACTTTATCGGGCTTTATATTATTTTTTTTATTTTTCGCCGACTTTATCTTGAGCTTTTTAATATGTGGAAATAAAACATCATGCGGCTGTCACCAACTAAGTCTAAAATTTTTAGGGGTATAACTTTGAAAAAAAAAAAAAAAAAAAAAAAAAAAAAAAAAAAGTTAAGGCTATTTTATTTTGAGGCATTAAAATGACTTAATTTAATACCGTAATTTGGATATATATTGAACGAACGTTTTCTCTGATATCGAACAAATTTTCTCTGATTTGTTTTAAAAATATTTAAAAAAATGATAGGGGTATTTGTTTACCTAATGACCGAGAATATATTCCACTATGAGCGGATTTTGCCGAGCCTTTTATCTCGTCCGGTATAACATGCTTCGATTATATTGAACGGCATTTGTTTTCGTGGATTTTAGAGAAAAAATACTGATTTTTTTATTCCTATTTTCGCTTTTATTTTTCATTTATGATTGATCGGGAGTGCAAAACCCATTGAATTTACTCTAAATTACCGGCAGGAATGCCGTAACCTAACTGAAGAGCAACAAAAAGGCCAAAAACGTAAATCATCCTAAACCTAAACCATTGATTTTAAAATTGATAAGCAGAAGTACAATTTAAAAAAATGTTTTTTGAAAGTTTTTATAAATTAAAAATGGCAATGATCACCTAAAGGCTTCACAACGCTACTTCTATGGTCAAACGACTGACACTAGGAACAAATATCTGTTAAATAAAAACGTGCAGTTTCATTCAATATAACCCTCATAGTTTCAATGTATACCCAAATTACGATAGAAAACACAAATTGAATTCAGTCATTTCAATTTTAAACAGACCCGATATTGCAAATTTCATGTTTTTTTCTGGTTCTTATTTTTTGCAAGCAGAAAAAAAATTTTAGTGTGAGAGATCATTGCTAGCAAATAATTATAATTTTAACTTAAAAGGTAAAAAATTTTGGACAAAGTTGTAAAAATGGTTAAAATTTTACAAAAACTCGTGATATCTCCAAAAAAACAATTCCTTGTAAAAAGGTTCAGCCAAGTTAATCTTACAAAAAACCGAAATGCTTCTGCCCTTAAAAGTTCTGATATCAAAAAGGGCAGCCAAGTTTTTTAAGGACAGCTTTCATTTAAAATGCCGTTTTTCTACAAAATACATTAAAACTTGGCCGCTTTTTTGCGCTCCCCCCCCCCCCCTTGCCGTTACAAAAATATCATTACGATGCTTATTATTTAACAAAGTTAAAAAACCTGCCAATTTTTATTTACTATTTCCAATTTACTCTAAGTAATAAAATTATTGAGAAAAAAACCGTCAACATAATACTGTTCGTACCTATATGAGTCACATTATGTTTTAAATTTAACAATAATAAATTTAAATGTGCGATAGTAAAAGTCGATACTACACTAAGCTGAAAAGTAAAAGTAAATTTAACTTTTTAATATTGTAAAAGGAATAATAAATTACTGTAATTCATATTTCGACTTACAAAAGTTAGATTTATAATGGATTTCTCTGGGTGTGCACATCACATTTTTCATTATTAGGCTCTCATTTCCAACTTCCAAAATGTTAAAAAAAAAAAAATCAAAGTTTAAGCAAGTAAAATAACAAGCATGAAATTAACAGCAGCATGGAGACCCACAACAGCTCTGTTCATTTCTTTAAAGAATTCACGCAAATTTCAAACAATTCGTCAGTTATTACGATTATTAATATTAAAAAAAAAAAAGCGGCCAAGTTTTAATGTATTTTGTAGAAAAACGGCATTTTAAATGAAAGCTGTCCTTAAAAAACTTGGCTGCCCTTTTTGATATCAGAACTTTTAAGGGCAGAAGCATTTCGGTTTTTTGTAAGATTAACTTGGCTGAACCTTTTTACAAGGAATTGTTTTTTTGGAGATTAATTTGACGAAAATTAACGAAAACTTTCTAAAAATGTACGCAAATTTTAAAAAAATAATGAAAAATTAAAAAGATTTAAAAATTTTAAAAATTTTCGTGAAGTTTTCTTTAATTTATCATTAATTTTTTGAATGATCCGTCAATTTTCCGTTAATTTTTTTAGCTAACGAAAAATAATGAAAAATTTAAAAGATTAAATTGGATTTTTTTTATATCAAAAGATAATCCATAATTTCCTTTAATTACAAAAATTAACGGATAATTTAGAAAAATTAATGATGAATTAAAGAAAAATTCACGAAAATTAACAAAAACTTTCTAAAAATTTTGTCTCGGTGTTATTTCGCCCATAACTTTTGATCTTTTTTTATCATTTTAAATAATATAATTTAATACCATAAGATAAATGATAACATAATTTCCGAATTAATTTGACGAAAATTAACGAAAACTTTCTAAAAATGTACGAAAATTTTAAAAAATTAACGAAAAATAATGAAAAATTTAGAAGATTTAAAAATTTTAAAAAAATTTAAAAATTTTCGTGAAGTTTTTTGTTAATTTAAGTAATTTTTGTTAATTTTCCGTCAATTTTTTTACTCCTAAAAAAAATTCACGAAAATTAACAAAAACTTTCTAAAAATAAACGAAAAATAATGAAAAATTTTAAATGATCCGTTAAATTTCCGTCAATTTTTTTAACTAACAAAAATTCGAAATATTAACGAAATAAAAGTGCTCTTTTAGGTGCGAACCAACAAACGAACAGAAATCTCCAGGTTACGGGGTATGACGTCCTATGATTCAGGAAATTCCTTTAGGCTTTTAACGGCAAGACAAGATAAAAAGTTTCAAAAACAAATTTTTAACTGTTGCTTATTTTATCCTCGGATTAATAAACTGGAGACAAGATACTACATCCCGATCAAAAATTACATATATGACGTAGGACTACGTCATAGGGTTCGGTCCGTGGGGAACTCTGTCTGTCCGGGTGGTGTCGGTCTATGCTTGCACCAAAAATTAATATTTAATTATTTTAATATTAAAATTTTAACTTTGAAAATTTTAAATAATATTTGGACTATTTTTTTTTAACTATTGGCCCTTTTGAACAGTAAAATTAGACGACAAGAACGAAAGCAAGGACTTAAAAAATTTCTTGTAAATTTTCAAGACACTTGAAGTTGCCATAAAGCAACAATTAATCAAAATTTAGCAACTTAGCAACAGATAATAACAACTTTAAGTTTCTTGAAAATATACAACAAGAATTTTTTAAGTCCTTGCTTTCGATTATGTCGCCTACCTAATTTTACTATTAACAAAGGCTAAATGTTAAAAAAAGTCAAAATATTACTTAAAATTTTCAAAGTTAAAATTTTAATAAGATTATTAAAATAATTAAATATTAATTTTTAACTTAAACTTACAACCGACACCACCCGGACAGACAGATTTCCCCAGGACAGAACCCTATGACGTAGTCCTACGTCAGAAATTTTACTTTGCTTTATAGTTCTACATTTCAAAAATTTCTTAAAATTTTATTTAACTTTTTTTTCAATTTTCGCCTTTTTTTAAAAATATCTTTTTTTTAAATATTAAAAGTGGACTATACGAACAAAAACAAGAACTCAGAAATTTTAAATAAAATGTTCACATTTTTTAATTTTGTCCTTTTTCCTTTAGCCAAAAATATGAGCTAAAGCAATGTTTTAATATTAAAATTTTAACTTTGAAGACTTTAATTGAAATTTTGACTAAATTTTTTCAACTTTTGACCTTTTTTATCAAAAATTTAAGCTTAAAATTTACAAGAAATTTAAAGTTAAAATTTTATTTTTAAAATTTGAAGACACGAACGTAAGCATGGACTTAGAAAATTTCTTGTAATTTTACTTTTAAAAAAGTTAAATTTTAAATAATATTTTGACTAATTTTTTTTTCTTTAAACTTTTGGCCTTTTTTTAATAGTAAAATTAGACGACATGAACGAAAGCAAGGACTTAGAACACTTCTTGTAAGTTTTCAAGAAACTTAAAGTTGCCAAAGAAAGGGCTTAAAAATTTCTTGAAATTTTGTTTAACTTTTTTTTTTAATGGGAATTTCCGACGCAAAATTATTCCGCTAGAGGCGCTGGATGTCTTTAACGGTTTTTAATTTTATTGGATGTCAACAATTAAAACAAAAGAAAGTTATCCAATCAATCTACGAACCGTTAAAGACATCCAGAGCCTCTAGCGGAATAATTTTGCGTCGGAAATCCCCATTTTCGCAGTTTTTTTTAAAAATTAAAATTAGACTACATAAACAAAATCAAGAACTCAGAAATTTTAAATAAAATGTTCACTACATTTTTTAATTTTTTCCTTGTTTCTTTAGCCAAGAATACGAGCTACAACAATGTTTTAATATTAAAATTTTAACTTTAAAGACTTTATTTAAAATTTTGACTAATTTTTTTCAACTTTTGAACTTTTTTATCAAACATTTTAAGTTTTTTTTCGTGCCAGGAAAAAAAATTATATTTTTAGCAATATTAGGACAGTACCCCAAAGTCCCTTAAAATTAGACGTAATATTAGGACAGTACCCCAAAGTCCCTTATGTCCCCATATTCCAGTCTGATTTTATTGCTCTTTTTTACAAAAAAAAAAAAAAAAAAAAAAAAAAAATTTTTAATCAATTAAAAACATGAAAAAAAAAATGTTAAAAATCATGAAAATTCCATTGTAAAAGCTTTTCGGAATTCGGGAAATTCGTCATAAATTGGTCTTTGAGTGCATAGTCGTGTCTCCAATTGGGGCAATTTAAATGTTACGTCAGCATAAAATTAAAATATTTGACTCCTCCCCCCCCCCCCCCTTGTCAGCAAAATTCAGAATTTCTCAGGTACCCTCTCCTTTCCCCCCCGCCCCAACTTGCTGACGTAATATTTAAATGATCCCCCTATCCCTCTAAAGGTCATGATTAAAGAGATTAAACAAACGCAAGAATATTTTCCCCTTATTCCAGACATTCTTTTAGGCCCGTAATTGCCATACGAGCTGGAAAAGTTTTATCTTATCTTGGCATTAATCCGCAAGTAGAGGCAAGAAAAAAATTAGTTTTAATCTTTGAAATTGAAGTTTTCCACGTACGTTTTAAACCAGCAGACAAGCAGCTGATGATCCGCAGTTGGCAAATCTACAATTTGACGAAGTAAGTGCGCGAAAATCGTATAGGACGATTGAGACGAAAAAACCGGATTTTGAATCAATACAAAATAAGCTCGAACATCGTCCTTTGAATATAATCTGCAATCGAATCAAAAATTTATAAATTCATCATTTTTCCTCCGAATTTTCTTCCCAGACAATTAAACTCACATTCTATTTTCTTCTAAAAGTGCATTGATCATCGATTTCAAAACGGTTTTATGAATAAAGGAAGGCATTCCTCTTAGCGTATCGTGAACGGCATAGACGAAATCCATTTTCAAATCGGAGTCTTCAAAGTTCCCCCCGTTTTGATCTCTGTCTATTTTAAACAAGGCGCATATCTCAGCGAAGGAGTCAAAACACCTCATGTAAAATCTCTGAATGGACATATAATTTTCCGACTGATGAGACCGCCTAACATCTTGCCTAAAAAAAAAAGTGAAGAAAAATAAAAGATTAATGAGCGATTATTTCCGGTGATAAAATTTTCCGACTGAAGGATTTTCCATCCTTCAAATTCTTTCCGGAATAGTTATTTACAATTTAAAAATCTCGAAATCGTGTATGAATATTTAAAGTCGTTTGTCATAAATTTAATGCCCATATCTGATGTAGTTACGAATGAGAAAGGGTGGGGGAAGATAATTAGACTCATTTTCAATTGAGCTTTTACTGCTGAATACTTTTTTTTTCAGGTAGCTATGGCAACGATATCAAAACATAAAACCATAAAAATGGATTAATCGATAAATTGAACGAGTCGAGTGATATGACAGTACGCGGGGGAAGATACATCAAATAAATAAATATAATAAAAATTAATGATTACATTTTAATAAAAGACGGGGGAGGGGGGAAGGAAAAAAACTTACAGAAAATCCTCTCTTGTTTTATTTCTTATAGGGTAATTCGGTGAAGGTTTCGCTTCTTCTGGTTCGGAAATGACAAATGTTTCGATGCTTAAAGAGGACTTGACTCTTGTCGATTCCATGTCCGGCGTGGCTTCCCCAGACGAATTTACGTTTAATGACTTTGAATCGTCCTTGAAAATGAAAAATTTATGATTACTCCACGTGGGAAATAAATCAGAGTGTTTTATTTCCGTATTTTTCCCGATTCGAAAGATTAACAGGCGACAAATAATCAGAAGCATTAAGTACAAATAAAAAATTCACATTTGTCCCTTCATTTCGATAAAAATGATTGTTATGCGTGATCGTTATCGCACCCGTAAAATTATTCACCTGAGAAATGGGAGGTAAAGACGATTCGGATCCTGGTCTAAATATTAGATTTCCGAAATTTCCAATATTAATTCCGCCTAATTGCCGGACCATAAAATGACCGAATCGTTCGTATCTCGTGTGATGCTCTGGAGATGGATTACTCTGAAAACGAAAAAAAAAAATTAGGATTGGCATAAAAATTTCCGGGGAAAAAAAAAAATTTACTTACGATGATCGGAAGTCGAAAGCTTGGGACGACAGGATCACTGCCCGAGCGCTGACTTCGAACTCGACCAGCTCCTACCCTAACCTGGGCCGAATGAGGCTCGCAATCGGTTATATTGGCATTTGAATAAGGCTGTCCGCAAAATGGACAAGTTTCTTTCAGTCTTGGAGCCGGGGACTGATGATGATGAATTGTCACCTAAAACATGTAAAAAAAAAAAAGCCGTTAGCCCATTACATTCAGTAATAATTTTGTGTCAAAGTCTCGGTCTAATTTGTATATAAAAATAAAACGGGGGGTTGAAAAAATTGCTAAAAAAATTAAGCACTTAAATTTTTGGCCTCCTTCCCCTTTAGAAATATTATCATTAAGATTCCTTTGAGGCTTTTCCTCGTCAGGCATAGTAAATATATTTCCTTTTACACTTTTTCTACGTCAGTTTTAGAAAGGCAAATTAAAAAAATTAAATTTGACATTTTTTTTATCCAGTTGAATTAGACTTTTGAGTCATTCCCACAGACATCGAACCCATTTCGCCCAGAAAAATTAGTGACTTAAGGGACCAAAAATGGTTTGTCACTTTTAGTGACCTGAAGGGAAAAAATTTAGTGACTTGAAATAAATATATCCAAAATTTTTTTAACGTATTAGACGTGAGTAATTACATTCCTTATTATTTTTATCAATTTTTCCTAAAAATGTTGGTTCCTAAAATTTTTAGCCTAACCATTTTCTTTCTAATTTTCAATTTTCATAAAATTTTTTAATCCTCAAATAAAATTTCCTAAAATGAATATTTGTCCTCATTTTTTAAATCCCTAAAGGGGTTTTAGGAAATTTTATTTCAGGGATTTTAAGAAATTTTATTTCAGGAATCGAAAAATTTTAGAAAAATTAAAAATTAGAAAAAAAAAATAGTTAGGAAAACAATTTTAGGAACTAAAATTAAAAAAAAAAAAAAATGGATTAAATTTTTTTTTTTTAGGAAAAATGGTAGGGAATCTTCACAACTTTACATAAAATTATTTATCTTTAAAGATGGCCATCTTTAAAGATGGCGTTTTAGTGAAAACATTTTTCCTTGAGCAACTTCGAATGTTGAATAGAAATTTTTTAATGCAGGAAATTTTTTTTAAATGCACCAATTTATCAAAAAAAGTGACTTTTAGCGACTTTTCTTTAAAAAAGTGACTTGTTCGATGCCTGCTCCCACCTTTAAAGCGAATTTCCCTTTTCGTTATTGTGTTAAATTGCATAACATGACACAACCGGCTGAAGTATGGGACATCAGACGCGCATTGACCTTTTTTTTTTTGAATAATTGATATTAAGAAATCTTACGTGCGTAATATTTTCCGGGGTTCCTCCCCTTTCTTTTTCCAGCTGTTAGCACTCCCCTCCTAGTTTTTTATTTACATCGAAATTTAACGAAGGAAAGGCGGGGAGGGGAGAGGGGGGGCAATGGTCAAAATCATGACAGTAAGAACGTCCCCTCATCCAAAATACTTACCTTGCAGGCTTTGCATGTTGTAGTGCAGCTACCACGCTCAACATCTTGTATCCTTCCACTTTCGATTGAATGATTTGATGCAGATGATGGTATTGGTGCTTGCCTCTGTAACATAAAAGAAATTAAGAAATTTTTTCATTTTGAATAAATATAGTGCGATTTGAGTATTTATTTGGTACTATATCGAACAGTGAACCTACATGAACCATATTTAAACGTTTAGCATTTAGAAACCGATTCAAAAAAAAAAATCATAAGAGCATTATATTTCACCGAGGCAGCATTTTTATTCAGCCCAATTCATAATTTAAATAATCAGCTAAGCTAGTGACCTGCGAGAAAATGTTCGGTCAGTAATTCTGTAGATTATTATTATTATTATTTGGTCAAGAATAATAGGGAAGTTAAGTGTTATAGCAAGTGAGGCATATTCTGGTTAAAATGAGTTCTTTACTTCATAAAAATAGTATTTTAATGAAAATCAAGAAGGGTCAATGAAACAAAGTCGGAGAAAAAAATTCCAAAAATTCCGAAAAAAATCTGACATTTTGAAAAAATTAAAAAAGCGGCAAATAAAATTGTGACGTCATTGTACTATATTTTGAATTTTAAAAGTTGGTATTCCTGCTCGCGAGTCTTTCTTTTTTTGTTGGAAAAATTACAAATCAAAACATAAACCATTAAATATATAGTTACACATAGAAGGCTGATTCTATTGTTCTCATGCAATCCTCAAAATATGGTTCATTTTGAAGTCGTTAGATGGCATGAGCATCGAGAGAATCTATCAAAAACGACTAGTTTAAAATGACAAACAAGTCAGGTAAAATTGGGACTTGACTATCATTGAAACCCTTATGGTCACGTCCAAATGCAAAGTATTCCGCATATTTTGTTTTCAGACGCAGTCAAAAGATGGGGGTAGTTTTTAAGGCTCAATTTCATAACTGAATATGTGCATTTTATTTATCCCGACTATTTAACTTATGGTTTCAAGCAAGTATTTAACGGGTATTTTTTTTTTACCTGGCAAAGGGTCTGCTCGGAAATTTTTTAAGTTTTTTTTATTTTGAAAAATTGAATTTGAGGTAAATACAAATGTTTCCGAGGTTTTGTGTTCTACTCACAAAATTCGGGCCCTTAGCCAGAACGAAGAGCCAGGGGGGGCAGTTGGCCTTGTTAAGGGGGGCAATAGGCCTTAATTCCCTATACCTGTCATACTTATTCAATTTACTCTAGGGGGGGGGGGGGCGCCCCCCCTTGGCTACGGGTCGGACAAAATTAAATCCCAATATTTTGTAGAAATTTTTGAAGATTTTCTGTTAGACAAGATTAAGGGACCATTCAAATATGAAGTCATCATTTTTTTGAAAATTTTAGGCCTCTTCCTCCCCTTCATCATCAAAAAATATGCCTTTCTCATGGGTATTGAACATTGGCGTCATCATTTCATACACTTCTACCCCTCTAAAATCAAAATATTCGAATTTCCGAAAAATCATTTAAAGAATCAGCCCACATTGAAAATAATATTGCTTAATTTTTTTACTATTTTTTTGCTTAGAGTAAAACTACATTTATGCATATTCTTTCTGATGTGCAATAAATTAAAAATTTTTTCCGCATCCAAGCAGCTGACTGTCCAGACCTTTCCGTATTTTGTATGAATAGCATCTGAGTTTAACGAACTTTCTTTTTTTTTTTTGGAATAGTAAACTCCAACGTTAATGTTTGAACCTTTTTTTTTTTTTTTTTTTTTTTTTTAAGAAAGTGATGTAAAAATATACATTTTAGGTCAGTGGTACTTTTGAGGCGGGGTGATATAGGGACGCGCTTCAGCACTTTTCTTAGAAAAACTTAAGCTTAGAAAAAACAATGCCCAAAATTCTGGGGTAAAATAGTGGCACTTTTTTTTTAGTCAAAAGCACCGCTGTTTTAGGCCATCGTTTGGGGAGTTGTAAAATGCTTTAAATGGGGGGAGAGGGGAAAGGACCATTGTATTGAAATAATTAACTGATACTAGAAATAAATTTTTCAGGGCTAGACCCGAAAAGTATACTTTCCAGATCATGTAACAAAACAAATTTCGTTATTCTCGCCCTGAAAACTACATCGCCCTGAAATCTACTATTCTCTAAAATTTGTTGGAACCTTGTCATTAAGTTTTACCGCCCCCCCCCCCCCCCCAAACAAAGGAATTTCATGAATGTACAAAAAACATACTATGTTGATCCAAGTGTTTTCTGTATATTTTCCTCAAAACGTTTTCCTTTAATTAACTTGATCAAAAAAAATATTTACAGATTATTATATCAATTTAAAGCTTTCCCCAATCTACTCGGCAGCTTTTTATTTTTTTTATTTTTGATAAAAAAATTATTTCTCAAAAATACATAACGGCCCTGTAAATATTTTTTAATTTTAGTTGTAAAAAACTTACTTCAAGAATTTAGCTAGGGATACTTAATGGTCTGGCTGGACCTATGGGGCCAAGGTCCTAAGGGTCAGTGGTGCTTGACCAAAAAAAAAAATTAGTGATCAGTGCCTGGGCGCTTCAGTATTTAATTGAAGTGTAGGCATTTTTCCTAAGCTTAAGAATTTCTGAATAAGAAAAAGTACCCTTCTGTTGAAAAAAAAAAAAAAAAAAAAAAGAGCTGGCGGGTTCCTGCAAATTCTATCCCACCGCAAAAGCACCATTGCCAAGGGTTATAAGTAAGTCTAACTGAACTACCAGGTCAAAAGTCAAAAAATGGTCAAAAAAAGTCAGAAAAAGTCAGGTCAAAAAATCCTTTTTTCAAAGTGTTTCTACTCCATGTCTTGACTGAACAAGGGATAGGAAAGGAAAATACTATATATTTTAATTTATTTAAACCGATCCAAGCCTTACCCACCCGACGAAATCGAGAAGATACAGTATTGACGAATTTAAAATTTTTTGAAAAAATAAGAAATCATTTGAAGCGGAATGAAATATCCTGGGGCAAGGATGGTACTTTATCTTGAAAACCTGAAATTCAACAGAATACAATAGGTCTAAGGTCTATTCACCCTTTTATGAGTTGTCAATCATTCCTCCTCTGGTTACTTTGAAGAAATTATGTTATGGAATTAAACCTAGTACACTAACACCATCTATTGCCTGGGTCTAAAAATACTCCACCCACAACTAACGCCATCTCTTGCCTGCGTCTAACTTTATAAATCGATACTAGCGACATACAACGGCCGGGTCTTTTTTTAGGATCGCATTTGAACAATAGAATCAGCCTTCTATGTGTAACTATATATTTAATGCATAAACAAAAAAAATATTCAAAAATGGGCCCATTCACGATCAGTGCTACCAAACTTCATTTTTTTTTTTAGAGTACAATTACGTCACAATTTTTTTCCCCGCGTTTCAAACGACTTTTTTTTACATCAAAATTTAACAATTTTTTACTATTATTTTCGGCATTTTTTTAAAGTTTTACATATACCTCGGTTATTAACTCATATTTAGGGACCAAAATATAAAATTTAAAAAAAATGCTTAACTTCCCTATTATTTATTTCAATTATTTTTTTCTGACCATAAAAAGTTACTTAGTTTTTTCTGTCCCTCCTTCCCCAATTACTATTTTTACTGACCATAGACTATTTCAGTCAGTTTTTTTTGTTAAAAAAAATTATTCGCTGACCAAGACCATCATTAAAATAAAAACAAAAAAATATGCCGGCAATGCTAATACTTATTATCCAAAACGTACCGTTAAAATCTACAGACTTTTTACAATTTACAATATTAAACTGTTTGGTCTGCATAAAAAAAAAAAACAATTAATTACTCCAAATGCAATTTTTTCAAATCACAAATGTAAAAATAATTTAAAAAGTTTTTTTATATGATTATAAATAACATACATATTATTTTAATTTTATTTTACTCCACGACACAAAATTGAAAAGTTAAAAAAAAAATTTTTTTTTACCCTACAATAATAAAACAAATTATAAATTGACTTAATTTTGCCGTACTACATACTTTCCGTTTGTTACATTCCCATCATTACACTTAATCGATCCGACTTCATTAAAATAAATTGTTTTTCTTCAAAATCTTCTATTCGAATTTTTTTTTTTTTTTTTACTTTTCGATAAGAAAAAAAAAATGTTAAAAAACCTGACAACCCCTTTATTCATTTTTCCCCCTATGAATATTTAAACCATTATCCAAGGCGACTGCTTCTGTTGATGCTATGACATTTATAACTCATCGTGGAAAAAAAAAAAAAAGCTCGCCGCGTCATTAAAATGCCAGGGCAATTAAAAATGTTTTGATTACCTTTAACGAGCAAAATGCCTTACCAAATTGTTTTGGAGCTCCAAGTTAGTAGACGATTTTAAATCTTCGGAATCCGTTTGATATTTGACCGTTTTCTTAATTCGATTCCATAACCATGATACCGGCATTTCAGGACAAAACCACCATATCGTTAAAAAAATTCATTTTTTTTTGTTTGTTAATAAAATTGTTTTTCTAATTTTTTTTTAATCAAGAAAACATGTCAACGTAATTATTTTCCCTTAGCGGATTAAAAAAGGAGATAAAACTTTTACGTATTAATAACGCGGACAGTGCAACGTTAGAGTTGTCCGTAAATACTGGTATTTCTCACGGAAGCTTTAATGATATATAGACATGCGTTCGCGATTGCATTTTTTATCGCGCATATTATTAATTTTCGATGACGACAAGAGCATCACTGTTTACCTAAATTCACTTTCAGCTTATTTTCCAGTTTTCACTGGAACGACGAACAAAGACCTATTGTAAAATTACAATAAAAACCTTTTAAGTTTAATAATATTGGTAACTCATTCCTTAGTAAATTTTGTAAAAATACATACCAGGACTAAAAATCTAGGGCGAGAACATCTAAACGACTGCCACTGCCACGTGTAAATATCTAAAGTTCCATTTCCTTTTGTCATTATAATTTGTGTTGTTTCCCTCCATTACAAAATTAAATTTTCCTCTATCCCACTCACACATCTAAAAATAAATTTGTGCTATACTTTAATTTAAGTAATACGTTAAATGAACCACTGAATCCTGACCTATATAAGAAGAAATAATAAAGATGAGAATAATTTATGAAGAAATTTCCTCCCACTTTACAGGTAAAAATCTTGAATAAGGCGGAACTGATTTAGAGCAAATGTCTTGATTATGGAGCCAATGGATCCCACAAAAAGGCCAAAAGATGAATATTTTTTTGTTATGGGTCAAAAAAGTGCCAATATTTCGCAATTTTTGGTGCTTAAATACTCCAAACAATTGAATTTAAAACAATTTTATATAGTTTGTAAAATATCGGTAATCATTTAGGTCACTGAACTGGCACAATTTTGCAATAGATATAGAATCTTTTTTCATTTGAAAATTGGGTTTACATTAAAATAAATAAAATTTCAATATTTAGACGCATTTTAAGCTTTAGCTCCCTCCCTTCCCTCAAGAAAATAATCCTCAATCTGCTGCTATCATTTAATTTCATGGAAACATTTTTCAGTAACAGCTTTAGTTTTCAGGCATAATTAGTAAAAACTAAACGGCGCACCTTTAAGTTACAAAACGGTTTCATCAGGAAACCTTAATGGCATACAACTTCATAAGAATGCATCCCTCATAATAAAATTTTTAATTTCTTAGTACCGTGTTTTTCTTTCCTTTTAAAATAATCTTAAAAAATTCTCACCTTGTATGGTCAGGATTTAGTTTATGACTTACTACTAATCAAAATAAAATGTATAAATGAAATTACCTTTGTTGAACATTATCTCTTGCCATATTTTTTAAAGTAATCTTCATTGAAAGCAATCTAAAAATCAACAAAGAATGGTAATGAAAGAAAAAAAAAACGCAGTTTTTTACTGCTTACTTACGTATAATATATAAGCAGATTCATCATTTACCGTGCTAGGCAGTGAGGATCACGATAAATCCAAAATTGATACAGTAAAATCAACACGTGTCTTCACCTGCGCGCATCTGAATCCTCCATTCATTTTTATTCCGCAATATACTAGTGTCATTTAATTACTAGCTTATTTGACATTCAACCTCATTTTTCGTGGTTGTCATTGACAAGAAAATAATAACCCGATCACGTTTCATTAAAAATTAATTTCGTTTATCAACTGACCTCATAAAATAAATATACTCTATCTTCATTCTTCAACGATATTCATTTGTTTTAAATCCCTGAACGCACCTTTGGTTTCTGAATGGCTGACTCGTGACGTGGCGCATGCGCAGTATTGCATTCGTCGTGTTGTCTGCACTGCATTTACTTGCGGCTGTTGTGTTGTATACGTGTTTTAAAATTGGAAATCTTTTTTTGATGTGGTCAAAATGAGGGACTGGATTTTCATTCTAAGTGTGTTAATTTTAGTTATAATTAAAAGTAGTTCAGGTTTATACTTTCACATAGGAGAAACAGAACGAAAATGCTTCATAGAAGAAATACCAGATGAAACCACTGTCATAGGTATGTGATTTATCAATATTCCCAGACTTTAAATAAGCTTACAATCTTAAATAAACATTCTCTTTTTCGCAGTTAATTATAAGGTGGAATTATACGATCCTAGAAGCGGAGGTTTCATGCCTTCTAGTCCTGGAATCGGAATGCATGTTGAGGTTAGGGATCCTGAAGATAAGACGATACTATCAAGAGTTTACAGCTCTGAGGGAAGAATTTCATTTACTTCCCATACTCCAGGAGAACATATAATATGCATGTACTCCAACAGCACAAAATGGTTTAGTGGAACACAACTGGTAGGTACTGAATTAAATGCTACGGTGAACATGACATTAATTTTTATACTTTTTTTTTCAGAGAGTCCATCTTGATATTCAAGTTGGAGAACATGCAATTGATTACAGTCATGTCGCCCAAAAAGAAAAATTATCAGAACTTCAACTTAGAGTGAGGCAACTATTAGATCAGGTTGATCAGATCACAAAGGAACAAAATTATCAAAGGGTAGGTTTTTTTTGTTAGGTAACGTATAAGATGGAAAGCTTATTTCATTTTCATATTGGTTTCAGTATCGAGAAGAACGATTTAGGCAAACTAGTGAAAGTACTAATTCAAGAGTATTGTGGTGGTCCCTAACACAAACAGTCATTTTATTAGCCATGGGTGCTTGGCAAATGAAACATTTGAAGAGTTTCTTCGAGGCTAAAAAATTGGTTTAACTTAAATTATTTTTTTTTTCTTTAAACTTTTGCTTTCTTGTTTGTAAAATTTTCATAGATGCTTAATATAATGTTTTTTTGGTAATGATTTTCATAATTAATGTTTAAAGGGTTTTTTTTTAGCAACTTCATCCATGGCTGAATGGCCACAGGCCTAGTTCAGGCTTTCCTTAATTCTTTCGACTAATATTTTAGAAGGAAAAAAAAAAATTAAGTAGTTTTTTTATACATTTTTTATTTATTGTAAAAATGAATTACAATATTTAATTCAAAAATTATACATAAATTACAAAATCAAATTACCAATTTTATATGCTTTCAACATCAGGCAAAACAAAACTCCAAAGTAAGCTATAAAAACATTTTTTTAGTGTTGTATAATACTTAATAGTACACTTACATATAACATATATGTAAATATTTACTATGTATTATTAGTGCCAATTAAAAATTATCTCGTTTTGAAAATTTGTAGCAAGTTTTACTACCAAAAAATTCAATTAATTGGCACATTTCAATGGCAGATATGATAAATTATATCTATCAGTCTGAATTTTCCCAATCTAATTATTATAACTAATTGTATAATAAAAGGCATATATTTTATAAAATAAAAATAATTATAAAAAAAACCTTTTCCCATTAATAAAATGGAAATGTACGTTGAAATAAATACTGTACACATTAAAAGCAGATCCTTTAAGCGCATTTAAAAAAAAATGTCATGGGCTAAATCTCCATCGTTAAAAAAAAATTTATTAGTTACTACACGCTGGTTTCTTTCTTTGTTTTTTCGGAATCAGGAGAATGTTCCATAAGCGTTTCGTCATCATCCTCATCATCGTAATCGAGAGGGGAATTGGAAAAATCTTTGTATTCGTTAACTGAGACTTTGACGAGACCGTACTGGGGGTCTACCACGGTCACGTACTGAGGTGTGGATTTTTGAATGCAAGAATTTTCGGCTTTCTCCTCCACGGATTCCGTATTTAAGCGTAGGTTATCGATTTTTTCGTTGAAAGAATCGCATGAGCTTTTGTTTTTCGAGCAACAATCAGGCGGGCATGAATCGTTACAACAATTCGTTTGAGATGAGCAATCATCATTATTTGTACTATCACAATAATTCATTTCGGAATTTAAATCGGAGCAGCTGTTCTCCCCCAAGCTGCATTGCAATTCGACGGTCCTGTAATCCGGACCGGTCGGAGTTGCGTCGTTACAAACTTCGTTCGAATAATCGTCGTCCGTGTCGTTTTCCTTCGGCAACAATTCCTGGGAAACTTCTTTCACGCTGTTTTCGGATAGGTTAACCGCCGTGGAATTGACTTCTTCGGAAACCGACATTTCGTCGACTCTGCTTAAACCGCAACCGTAGTTACTTCGGTCGTTAATTTTTGAACTGGACGCCCCCGCTTCTTCTTCCGCTCCGATGACCAGACGATCTATCGGTAACTTACTTCCGGATTCCTCGTCGCTGTCCGATAAAATGTTAGGATTTTTAGGGGATTGAGATTTTTTATGCTTGCTGGTGCTTGCTCCAACGTGAATATTCGTGTTGTTGACTTTGGAGCCGTAACCGAAAAAAGCCGGGCCGATTTTATCGCTCGTGTTTTCCATATCGGAAGATAAGAAAACCGCGCTTTCGGCGCTTGGCCTCCACGTTCTCCTCGCTTGGGAGACTTCCCCGTCGCTCGTCCCCCCTCCGTCCCCCCTTCTTCTCAGCCCCAAATCGTTCCGTTTGTTCCGCCTTTGCTTTTTGAAAAATTTTCTCGCGACGATGCTTTGACGAGGATTATAAAAGGCCTCCACGCAATCCGGCCCAGAAATTTCGTGATAAGTCGGCATGCTGTTGTTCGACCGGTACAACTGCCGGTGCATCGCGACTAAATTAACGTTGTTCGTAGTTTTGCTGTGGATGACGACGGAATCCTCCCTCGCGTCGCAATTATTTAATTTTTTAACGGCCTTAACCCTGTTGCTGTGATGGCTGTTCGATTTGTTGGTTAGGCCGGACGAATTGATGCTGGAGGACGACAAAGCCGAAACCGTGTGACGCGTTCCCGTCCCGTTGCTGACCACAACGGCCGAAGTCGGAATTTGCACGTTTCCGTGACTGTCGGAAACGCTTCGGCTCCTGCAACACTGGAAACCGTTACCCTGAATTATTTTCCTCAGAACCGTCCACTGAGAACGGACGTCACTCCTGGCGACGCAATAAAAATATAATATAAAAGCCCCCAAGCAAAACGCGAATAAACAATACAAAATACTAAAAATATCCTCTTGGTAGGAAAAATAATCCCTGAATGCGTCTAAAACGGATAAAGCGGCGGTTATCCATAAAAAGCAGTATAAAACGAGTACGATAACGTGGGCTTTCAACTGTATGATGGGCGAATGCTCCGGATCTTCCACGTCGTCCGAATCTGTCGTCACCATGCTTTGAATGCTTCTCCTATCCATGCAACCGTTTGCCACGGGAACTTCCAACAACTCCAAATCCACGTTTTCGGTACCTTGGGTACCTTCGGATAACTGCCCGTTCATGTCGTTGTTTCTAATGGCACAAAGAGTTAGGAAATAAAAAAGGGACAAAACGGCGAGGAGAATTCCGGCCGGGACGAAAATAGCGCTCAACGCGGGGCCGGATCCCAGGAAGCAAAAATGTTGGCCTGCATATTCCCGCAAATTAACAGCGCCTGATATGCCGCATACGATCAAACCGATACCCCAACCGACGAGATAAAGACCGAGGATTGGCTTTTGTATCGGGACTCCGGGCGGAAGATCGTCTTCTGGTGCAGTGTCGAGATGATCGGATTTCGAAAGTCGTTTGTACATGTTGTTGGCGGTTACGGACATCCAAAGGAGAGTGGATAACGAAAGGTAGTGGAGAATTAGGCCGACGCTTTGGCAGATTCTCATGTCTTCCGTCTGATAAATTCCGCAACTGAAAAAAAAAATTCAATGAAATTTATTAGTTTATCTGATAAATTAAAAAAAAAAAAAAAAAAAATTAACAGAGATATTTTAGACAATAGAATTAGCCTTTCTACCGTTAAAAGTTTTCCAGGAAAGTGAAATAAAGGAATTTTCGGGTACCTGAGGTCTGAATATTCTTCTAGAGGGGAAACTTTTTACTGAAGGACCAAAACTAAAGGACCAAAACTAAAGGACTCAAAAAATCAGGCTACGTCCTATGCCATTTTTGGCAAAAGAAGAAGGGGGGATCTGGAAAATAATTAATTAGAGGCATAAACAGGAGAGCAGTCGCCGAAAAGATTAGAAAGGTGGGCGCAACATTAATTACAGATAAATCTGCAAATAACATCTGGACAATAGAAAAAATTAAAATCTTAAAATTTTCTTATTTCAGAAATGGCATAAAAAAAATTCTGAACATTTTTCAAACTCTTCAAAATTTATCAGTCCGTCCACCCTTTTGAAAATATTTAAAAATATTGAAAGATATTGAGAGACAGAGCTTAAAATGATAAGAAAAATACTTAAAAGAAAAATATTTTAAAATTATTATTTTAAGCCACAAAAAAAAAAAAAAAAAAAAAAAAATTAATCAGGCTATGAAGACATAGCCGTAAAATTTTGGTAGGACTACATCTTGGGATACATTGTGAAAGATGTCTAACGAAACCACGGTCTAAAGAAAACGTGAGAATATTATTTATAGTGTTACTTAATTAAATAATTACTAATGAAATAATTACTAATTTAATTTGATACAAATTGTATACAAATTGTATACAATTGACTACTATTAAAATTTAACTTTCAAAACTTTAATTAAAATTTAAAGTTTTTTTCGTGCCAGGGAAAAAAACTTTAAATATTAATTAAAGTCATGGCAGGAAAAAAATTAGTCAAAATTTTAATTAAAGTCTTTAAAGTTAAATTTTAATATTTAAACATTGCTTTAGCTCATATTCTTGGCTAAAGAAAAGAGAAAATGTTAATTAAATATTAACTTAACATTTCTTGTATTTTTTTTTAGAAAATTCCTTGTAATTTTTTTTAGAAAATTCTCGTAATTTTTTTAGAAAATTCCTTGTAATTGAAGTGAAACTTCTTATGGCTCACTACAAGGAAAAAAGCGAAAAAATGTTGCAACATGAAACACTTTTAGACTAAGACTAAAGTTCTAAGAGAAAAAAGTGTCACGATCTTGGGGGGCGAAACCGAGGTGTTGCATGACACAACAGTCCATTTGCCCTAAGAAGTTTCACTTCCCTTCTTCAGCGAGCTTTCGTAGAGAGGCTCACTCAATTTTTTATTTGTTTTAGAAAATTCCTTGTAATTTTTTAATGACGGTGCCCAACATCCCACAAACAATTTGTTCCATACTGACCCCCAAGACGTAGTCCTACGTCAAAAAAAAATTATTTCTTAGTTTACCTGAACATGAAGCAAAGCAGAGAAATTGATAACCACGTGTTAACAACCGAATGCTTAGCTCTTCTGGACATTTGAATAAAACTATGAGATATAAGATATGTGACCATGGATACAACTAAACAAACTATTAGAATAAATGACCCTGTATAAACAGCTGGATGGCACAATCGTGATTTGGCTCCGATATATCTAAAAAAAAGTAATAATAATAATAACAACAACAATAGCAGTAATTAATATTTGTGAAAACACTAAAAAAAAAATCTCTTAATAATTTAAAACTATTCATACCGTCCAGAATATTCCTTAATATAGCGAGTATCTTGTAAAAGACCGAAATATCCAAGTCGATCACACTGGAAGACAACTAATCCTTGCATAAAATGTGCTAGCTGACAACCGTCTTCATTCCACCATCCGTTTCCGTCATCTAATGACTGATCCCACCAAACCGGCTTCGGGGATGCTGAATAAGTGATAGTAGGTACTCTCAGCATGATGAACACGGGTTCTGTTAAATTAGTAACTTCGACCCCCACTAAATCATAAAAAATTAAATTAGTTAAAAAAAAAAAATATTGTAAAAGTATTTTGTATTCTTACCAAGACTCGAGCCAACGACACACGAAGTTACATCCTCGTCCCCGTTTCTGACATCCGGGAAAAAATTATTATTTTCGTACATGCTCACAATAAGCTGCCGAATACTGGAAGTGGATTTCCCTTGCATTTCTAACTGATAAAATAACGAAGGCGGAATTTGAATCGAAGCTTCGATGATTTTTTCGCTGGTGTCTAATAACGTCGTTTTGTTGCTCGTTGAACAATGAAAAATTCTCCCGGGGGTTTTATCCTTTCGTGAATTCGCATACCAAATACATCGAATACCGGAAAACGCCCCGGTGATTCCAAACTCCTCCACTGCTAGTACGGTTTTATGCGACTGAATCGTCGGAGTGTCTCTCGAAATTTTTTCGACGGATTTAATAATGCTGGTGCACGCTAAACTTTCTTTTTGAGCTGCTGTCAGTAAAGACTTAGGCGACTGCATAATGGATGCTATTATATCGATTAAAATAGATCCTAATTCTTTGTCGTCCTTTACGAATGATAAATAATTTTCGATCGTTTTCGAAATGAAAACGACGTCCATTACGTCCGTTATAATTTTCCCGTCTGCGGTGAAATTCTTTAATTTTTTGGCGCTGTCCAACACGCTGGTTTTCGGTATGGATAAATTTAATCGGGAGAATTGTTCCAAAATTTTTGTGGTTTCGCTGATGTAGGGGCATTGGGTCGTATTTAAATTTTCCCAAAAACCAGATTCGTTGCAGGAGTAGCTTGCTCTTGGTTCTACTGTGTTCAAACTTATTGTTGACTGTTCTCCTTCGCATGGTAAGTCCACGGTAAAGCCCACGACTGTTTTAGGCCAAAAATAAACACCTTTGTTATTTCTCGTAATGCTCTCTGAACAGTATTTACTGTCATCAGATAAAACTATTACGGTAATGGCAGTGGAATGATTTCCTTTTTCCGAAAGGAGATGACAGTACCAATCACCACTATGACCTCTTTGAATTTCGTCGATTCTTAATTGGCTCTCCACGAAACCGTGATCGGCAAACAAGCGATTTTCAATTTTGATTTTATCAAAATATGAAGCTGGATCTTTATTTTTCCAAGTCCAAGTCACTCGAGCATCTCTACTTTCTCCATCCAAAGCTCCAGCAGTTAGACTCCTGCATCTAAGGCATAAAGAATCACCCTCAAACACAATCTGATCATGCATCGGCTTTAATTCCAACCCATTTTCGGATGTGTAAATACTGGAATGATCATTGCAATGTAGTTTGAGTTTTTTTAGCAGTTGTCCTTTCAACAGCGGAGGTGACTCGCATTTCAACGGTTGAATAAGCTTTACAGAACTGTTTTTTGACCATTCTACAAGCCACATTAAATCACAATCACACATGAGTGGATTATCAGAAATATCCCTGAAAAATTGAAAAACAATTATTAATCAATTACTTCTAAAAAAAAAAAAAAAAAAAAAAAACTTACAGCTGTTTTAAAGACTTCAAAGAATCAAAGCCTCCTTCATAAATATGGACTAATAAATTATGACTAAGTTTCAGTCTTTCCAGCCATTGCAATGGTTCAAATATCTCGCTCTGTATTTCAGTTATTCTATTATATGATAAATCCAGTCTTCTAAGATTCCAAAGATTCTTAAAGGCTTTCAAATCAATTTTTTCTATGTAATTTCTACTCAGATCTAATTTTTGTAAAGCGGATAATTTTAAGAAAGAATTTTCCAAATGAGTGATGCCATTCGAAGAGAGATCTAGTTGTGTAATGTAAAGTTCTAATAAAGTCAGATTCAAATCTTGAAGAGGAAATCTAGAAGAGTCGCTACCGCCGCATTTTAATTTTGTGTTCTCTGACAGCGACTTGCTGCCCCTACCTCGGGCAAAATCGCAAGTGCACATCTCCGGGCATTGTAACTGATAATCGTTTGTTATAACAGAAACTATATGTAATATGAATATTAAAAAACAGGTATTAAATTTGTATTCTTTTTTCATTATTTTTAACGATGTACCGAGGATTATTTTTCTTAAAAACGAAAAGTTACCAAATGCGATATACTATCGGTTTGGTAAAAGCGTGTACTCATTTCTTAATATCAACTTAAAGCTTTTAGATAATTTACACTCTAATACATTAACACTTGTAAAAACACAAAATATCATTTTTTAAGAGAGTTTTATCTAATGATTTTGAAAATAATATATATAGTTTGTTTGTCAACACTCTTCTTAATATGTACGCCATATTGTAAAAAAAATTGCCCCTTTAAAAACTGCTTTTTGCCCCTCCTATGAAATGGCGGCTAATTTAAAATGAAAATATTGTTCTTCTGTATTTCGTCACTTTTACAAAGGGGAAATGTTCTTGGAATTGACAGTGAATCTTAGCGAATTTTTTTTAATATTTATCTTAAAAACCTGGAAAGGGTTGTTTTTGTAATCAAAAAATGAAGAAAAAAATCAGAATCAAATCAAGAAAATGTTGGTACTTCTACATTCCGCGCATGCGCCGTATGATGTGCGAATGGAGTTTAAAGGAGTTATTTGCAGTGTTGCCAGATACACGGTAATTACCGTGTTGTTACGGTCATTTAGAGTCTTGCACGGTACACGACACCCCTAAAAAAGCCAAAACACGACTATTTTGGGCTCTTTAGCTATAATGGGGCTTATGGGAGACACGATTTTTTTTAGGAAAATTCGTTGAAACACGACGGTTTTTTCGGCCAAAACACGGTAGTCCATTTTTAAAAGTCTGGCAACACTGGTTATTTGGTTTATTAGAAGTTTATTTTTTTCAATTACAATCGAATGGCTATTTTTTTGAATAAGTTACGAGTGTTGAATTCCGCTCTTAGGGTTGTACCGAAATTTACACAAGCACGAAGTTTACGTTACGCTTATTTTCATTCGTCGCTATTAATAAAAAACTCGGATTTCCTGTCAAGAAAATTAATTTCATCATACGGACTTAAGAGAGATTTTCCGAGGCAGTCGTCCAGTGGCAGCGCGAAATTATACATACAATTTACTTGCAAAAAGTGTAACACCAGAAATTCTAAATTTATTACAAAACTTGCTTATGAGAAAGGTGTGGTAATCATTGAATGCGAAGGTTGTGAAAATAATCACTTGATTGCAGACAATTTAAATTGGTTTAGCGATTTAAACGGGAAGCGTAATATAGAAGAAATATTAGCAGAAAAGGGTGAAACTGTAAGAAGGTACATTCAAGGAGGTATTTGCGAAGTGACACACGAGGAAACGGTACTTTTATTGGACGAAAAAAAGTGAGCCGGCTCACGGCCACGGGAGAGCCCCCCCCCCAGAAGTCAGGAGACATTTATTGGAACAGTTGGCAGAACTGCAAGTCTTTTCTCTATGGAATTTTGCGTGACGCCTTAGATCGATCGTCGTTGTCGGTTTCCAGTAATTAATTATGCCTTTCTTCCGGAAAACATATAGTGTAGATTTTTAATTTAAAGACAATGATGGGATTTCCAAATTACGGAACGATGAATGGAGGAAATAGACTGGTGAGTTTTGGAAAGAGTTTTCGTTCGAACGACATCAAGTCGTAAGCCTCACGATGTCAATCACGATTTCGTTTTTGATTCGTGGGCTGTGAAGTTTTTTCTTATAGGTTTGAAATTATTAAAAAGTAATTTAAGAGCTTAGTAATACAAACTTTTATATGCATTACGGGTAATTTTTGCATTCATAAAAATGTATACATACATGTTCGCGGCATTCAGACAATCAACAGCCTGAAATCAAAATGGCGGCCATGTTGAAAACTGTAGCAGGACAGCTGTCCTCAAACTTTTACCTTACAATCCATCCTAAATTATATGGTCATAGAGGAATTTACATTCAATGGGTATTGTTTAGTAATTATACTTTTTTTTTTTTCAGCCCACAGCACCACAACCTCCATTACCTCCAATGCCACCACCTCCTTTAGAAACAAATTCGGAACCTGCTGCAAAGAAACCAAAGATGGAAGGAGGTAAGGAACATTTTAATGCCAGAAAAACATTTGGTTTATATTGTATTTGCAGATGTTGGTGGTTTCTCTGTAGTGTATATGGATTTTTTTATTACAATGTTTTATTCCTTTCATCTTCATTAAGGTTATTTGATAATGTAGTAAAACAGAGGTATTCCATGTAGTTTTATAATAAAATAAGATTCCATCTGCCAGTTTATTCCCACAAACACTCATTTTCATTTTTCACGAGGCCTGCTACTATTTCTTGAGTTATCTCACAGACAGCAGATGGAAAACAAAGAGGCTGGGGAGAAAAAACTTTAAATCCCTTAAAATCTTGATTAGAATTAAATGCATAAAAAGAAGAAAATATTATCAAAAACTAATCAAGAAATTTCTGTCTTTGAGTTATTGCAGAAATCAATGAAGAGTCGAGCCACCTGAGTACCATTAACATCAAATATGTGGAATCCTAACCAAAGTTATAACAATAGAAAAGAAGGTCAGCCATGAAGTATGCCAGTCAACAACATATTTAATTAACACCCAAGAAAATTTGTCTTTATAAATGAGCTTTTATCAGCTTGGTAGTTTTTTATAAACCAACTTTTTTTTTTTTAACTCTTTATTATTATTATTATTATTATTATTATTTTCTTATTTTTTTATGTAACTAAAAAAAACATCATGATGAAACTATATTAAAATTTTCTTTTCTCTTCTGCTTATTGTTCGCAGATGGTAAGATTCGCTGTTGTAAAGTTTTTTGGTGCTCCAGAAAAGAAGCAGCCTCTACATTTGGATTTATTTTTTAAACACTGTTTTTCAGGAGTCCAATTTTATTTTAATCACATAAAATCTTTAACTACATGGCAAAAAAAATTAAAAGGTGGAAAAAAAAAACTTTTTTTTTTTTTTGAGTATTTTTAATTGGTTTTTTTGTTTCTCTCTTTTTTGTGTTTTTATGGGTAGGGTTGTCATGTTGAGATGATATCAGACAACCGTCATGCGGACTTCGTGATTGAGGGGACCTCCTTCACTTACCACCATCTGACATTACCCTTTTGGTAAAGGTCGCTTTGTATAAGTTTTCCGTTAACAGCTCAGTTTTTTTTATTGGTAATTATTTTGCCTTTTTTTAAAATGAAAATGATGGAATGTTCGAATGCACTGAGAAATACGTTAAAAAACTGGGCTTTAATTTTTTGTTTCTTGACAACAAGCTCTTGTTATATACTCTTTTTTTTTTTTATTATTTTTGGTTTTTCCTACAAATTATTACTTAAATAAATCTTTAAAAGGTTGAAAAAAATACAATCACCATAAAGGTAGTCCTATAACGTATTAATGATTCCTACTAAAAAAAATTGATTCATTTGGGTCCTACAATTTACAAAAAAAAATAAAATAAAACACTTACCTCACCTGTTTTTTTTTTCGTTTTAAATTGTTTTGATATTATAATAAAGGTGTGAGGTAAGTTTTTTTTTCCCTTCTGGATATAATAAGGCCTATGAGTCAATCATGATTGATATTTTTCAATTAAAATAATTGTTTTTGAAATCCTGAAAAAATTTATCAATCATGGGGACGAATTGGCTGACATACATTTCAGCTTCTAATTCTTTCTTTTGTATTGTTGTAGGAGATGGTCCAACTATGGAATTCCTACCTGCTCCAATTTACGACTTAAACCAGACTGGAGCTTTAGTCCCAGGTATTGAAATTGTTATTTATTTAATTCTTTTTTATTTAAATTAGCTTGGTTGACGCAATTTCAAGTGTATTTTTGTACTTTGTTTAGAATTAAAAATGTATGAAATTCTTTTTAGGTCCTGGCGCAAAATCAACGTTAGTCAGTGTATTAGGAGGCGGATTACCAAAATTAACATCGGATCAAGAAGAAGCGGTTAAAAAAGCTAAAAAATATGCCATGGAACAAAGTATTAAAATGGTTTTAATGAAACAAACCTTAGCACATCAACAGCAGGTAAGGATTATTAAAAACTTATAAGTTTGAAAATCATTATCTCAGAAATCGTCAATAACAGTGCGTCATCAAGAGAATGGAGATAAATGTTTTTGTTTTCAAACATCTGTGGTAAACAAAGGGAACTGCAAAATAGGAACTGCATCATTTTGTATTTTTTTCTGATGACGTATTTCTTACTGGTGACCTCTGAAACACTAAAATATTTTTGGAAAAGTTACAAAATAATTCTGCTGATAGCATATCAAGTGCCGCATTATTTCGTGAAATATTTATTTGACAGATTCTGTTAAAAAATGTTGCCATCTGTTACCAGAATTATTTTGTAGCTCAAGTTTTCTTATTTTTTTTTTTTTTTTTTTTTTTTTTTTTTTTTTTTGTATTTAGAAAAAAAAATACTTGCATCAAAATTAATAAAGGAAAATTTTCTCCTTGTTGATAAAATTCTATAAAAATCAAATATTTTAAACTGAAAAGATTTATCAGTAGAAGCTCAGTTATTTTATCTTAACTTTTCAAAAGTTAATAAAGCTCCTTATTTTCTTCTTTATAAAATCACAAACCTAACAATAATAAAGATAAAATTTATAGTAACCATTTAGTAATAAAATTTAACCTCATGTAATTTTACCTGTGATTTTACTCGGTGAAGTGAGGATTTAGAAAGATTTTTCATGATGCAGGTATTTTTACGTGCAATTTTTTTTCTCCTTAAAAGCTCTGATGATGAATAAAACTATCCTTGCTCGCATATTTTTGTTTTTAACAAAAAAATGACGACAAACCGGGCGCCCCGATTTGAACCTGAGGTTCGTCGGGGCCTGAAGAGCTTAAATCCGAATTACATTTAAAAACTTGTTCTTAACGTTTTTCCTAATCCTTTTCTACAGAAAACTAAGCAACACCTTCGTCAACAATGGATCCTTTTAATGTCCAGGTTAGCCAATCCATTCCTCAATTTAAGTAGATTTTTTTTTTAATCTTTAGAACCTTCCCCCAACCCATCCTTGATAAACTGTAAGTAAATTTCAAGAGTGTCAAGCAGAAACCTTCCCTAAAAGTTGTAATTTTAAGCATTTGTCGATAACATACTGATGGACTGGACTTTTGCGTAATTCTTTTCCAGCAAATGGCAAGTCAGAGGAACCAAGTACAAAGGCAACAAGCTCTTGCATTGATGTGCAGGTATGTAAAATTTAAAAAGAAATTAAAAAAAAAATTTATGCGTTAGCTATTGGTTGGGATAGATTCTAAAGATTGTTTTAAAAATTAAGAGGAATGGGAAGGGAATGCGAAATCTTTGTCAGTAAATTTGTAAATTTTTTTCTAACAAGGTAAGTTTTTTGAACGGTTTTGAAGAATGATTAAAATTGCGTTCTAATTGAGGATTGCTCCAAACGATTTCTGTTTGATGCTGCTTTTCAATGATTAATTCTTGCTGATAAGATCTGACTTCACAACCGATTATTATTTTGTTTTCTTTTTGCTCAGTTGGAAGTTTTTGCTTCCTTAGTTTTGATTTATATATTTTTTAAAACATTTTTTTAAATTTTAAAAACATTTTTAAAAAATTTTAAAACATTTTAATAAATTTTTAGAACATTTTTAAAAATTAAAAAAATTTTTTTTAAAATTAATTTTTATTTTTAATTTTAATTTTTAATTTTTTATTATTCTTTTTTTTGCAAGCTAGGCTATGGCCTATTTTAATTAATCACATTTTTTTTGTTTGTTTTTAGGGTTTATGTCGGTAGCATTAGTTTTGAACTGAAAGAAGACACCATTCGTCAAGCATTTCTTCCTTTCGGCCCTATAAAGTCAATCAATATGTCATGGGATCCCATTACTCAAAAACACAAAGGCTTCGCATTCGTCGAATATGACATACCAGAAGCAGCACAGTTAGCTTTGGAGCAAATGAACGGAGTGATGATCGGCGGGCGGAACATCAAGGTAGAAGTTCCCTTATCCTGCATGTTCAAAATTTTTTTTTTTAATCTGTCATCGAAGTTTTTTTTTTCATTTTTGCAGTCCGTTTTTTTTTCGAAAGCGAAAAAAATTCCTACTGCAAAAATGTTATCCCCTTCGCGTTTTTTTTTTTATTTCATTTTTTTTTTTCTTCTGTTTTAAAATATTTTCGTTAAATAAAAGTTTCTCCTTCTTCGTGTCATTCCAGGGTTGTTTCTCGACGACAATCAAAATTTCACTGAAGAACAACAATAGTGTTCTATATAATATTTTTATAGGCGCGTTTCTTTTTACCACTTGAGCTTTTTTTGTATTAAAAAGTAAATATTGAATCAAAATGCGGGGAAAAAAATGACGGAACCGGTGAAAAAGGTTTTGACTAAAAATTCGTTTGAATTTTTTATTTTTAAATTAAAAAATTAGCACCCTATTGTTGATCTTATAGTAAGAAATTTAGGTGGTGTCAAGTCAAGTGGATGTCAAAAGGTAAAATTTTGTTGAGGCTGTTTCGTAGGCCCGAGCCTATGATTGAATTTAAATTACTCTGAATATCATGGCTTTTTTATCATTTTTATTTTTTCAAATTTTGGTGTGAGCAGTCGGAATTTATGTATTGAAAGCTTGAAAAGATGATTTCGTTTTTTTTTTTTCGGGGGGTTCCAACTGCTTATGCCAAGTACCTTTTGTTGACATCTCGGTATTCCCCGAAAATGTATAAAACTTTTCTCCCGTTAAGTCTCGTACTATACAGAATCCACAATCGCCAAGGTTTGGGGGAAAACAAAAAAAACCAGTTTGCTCATCCTTCAACGATCCGGTCCCGTGTCCGTGGTCAACTGGGTGTCGGTATGTATTAGTAAATAAAAAAAAAAATAAAGTCAATCCGATGAAGGTGACGATGAGCTTAATCACACGCAATTGCTGTTGAAAAAAAAAAAAAAAAAAAAAAAAATCATTTCACGTGAAAAATGCACTGTAAAATCATTTTTATTTTACTTTTTTTATTTCGTTTTTATTTTCTTTTATTCATATTTTTTTTGAAATTGCGTTGAATGAGTCTCATCCGAAAACCGGGGTATCATTTTTCCAATCGATCTAAGCATCATGTAATCAGGTATTGTTTCGCCAAAAGGGTGTGAAAGTTATGTTAATTACAAATTAATTGTCCTGTTGACTATAAACAGGTGGGACGGCCCAGCAACATGCCACAAGCTCAAGCTGTAATTGATGAAATAACTGAAGAAGCTAAACATTATAATAGGATATACGTCGCTTCGATACATTCAGATCTCACGGAACAGGACATTCAAAGGTAAAACATTAATATTTTGTATTTAAAGAAAATTTGAAAATGTAATGAGGATCTGCACTTTGCTTTTTAAGAAAATTTTTTAATTTTAAGCTTCTGAAGCGTATGAATTTTTAAAATTTTACAAAAATTTAATTTTCTTAAAAATTAAAATTAATTTAATTAATTAATTAAATTTTTTTTAAATTAAATTTTGTAAAAATTTAATTTAATTTTTACAAAATTTAATTTTTTTTAAATTTAATTTTTACAAAATTTAATTTTTTTTTAAATTTAATTTTTTCAAAATTTAATTTTTTTTAAATTTAATTTTTTCAAAATTTAATTTTTTTTAAATTTAATTTTTTCAAAATTTAATTTTTTTTATTTAAGAATTTAATTTTTACAAAATTTAAAGCCCGTTAAGTTGCAGGTTCTTTGTAATCTCTGTTTTATTTTGGAAAACAAAGCGATTAAGTCACCAATTATTTTTTTACAAATAGAGTAGAGATATTTGCATTTTTTTAAAAAATTAATTTGTATTAAAATTGATTGATTTAATTTTCAATTTTTTTATTTCAGCGTCTTCGAAGCTTTCGGCACTATTAAATATTGTAAATTAGCGCAAGGCCCAGCTCCAAACAAGCACAAAGGTTACGGGTTTATCGAATACGAAACGTTACAGTCTGCCTTGGAAGCAATAGCCTCAATGAATTTATTCGACCTAGGAGGACAATATCTTCGAGTGGGCCGCGCGATAACTCCTCCGAATGCTTTAGCTGTAAGCACTTAAACACAGAAAAATCAAGACAAGGACTTTTTTTTTAAAAATAATCCTTTAATTCAAAATTTTAGGGTCCGTCAACTCCTGGAGGCGGAGCGATGCCAACAGCAGCAGCGGTAGCAGCTGCAGCTGCGACAGCAAAAATCCAAGCGATGGATGCCGTAGCCAGCAACGCTGTGACGTTAGGACTTGCCAAATTCGGTGCTCCGGTTATTCCGCCAATTCCGCAAGTGATACCTCAGACGGTGCCAGTGGCGGCGATCACCACGATACCCGGTATACCGACGGTGCCGACAGCAGTTGTGATGCCTCAGGTTCAACCGTTCGCTCAACCGGGAGCCATCATCCCTCCGCCAGGAGTGGCAGTGCCTCAACGAATTATCGGTGCTCCCATAATTCCTCCCCCTGTCGTCGTGACACCGACCGTCGTCGGACAGCCTATCGTCAATAACGTAAATAGTCCTCAGGATGTTCTTAGGCGTGCTCACGAGCAGGCGCAGCAAAAGCAACAGGAAGAACTCCAAAAGAAGTTACTAGACGAAACGGAGCCGCAGACGCTGTCTCAGCAGGAGAACATGTCGATAAAAGGACAGAGTGCAAGACATTTAGTTATGCAAAAATTAATGAGAAAAGTGGAAAGTCGAGTTATCGTATTAGGAAATATGGTTGAGCCTCAGGAAGTTGACGAATCTTTGCAAGAAGAAATTAAAGATGAATGTAGCAAGTACGGAGTCGTTGAAAGGGTTATTATTTATAATGAAAAACAATCGGATGATGACGATTCGGATATTATCGTTAAAATATTTGTAGAATTCGCTAGGACAAATGGTAAGTTAGGTTTGGGAGATTTCCGGTAACGTATAGCGTTTAGTTTTAGGGTACACTCAGGTAACTGACAAAAAAAATTCAAAATTGAAAAAATTTAGATATAAATTTTTGAAATTATTGTCTGTTAAAAGGAATTTTAATCAAGGAGGATCTCGAAGTTGCAACGCTCTAACTCCTTAAGATGCGCCAAGTTTAATTTTAAAACGTTCAGCTCGCTCATACGGATACAAGTGAGACTACGAGTTGTAAAACTTCGTCCTGTCGATGGTCAAAGCGAGTTTGATGATTCCTAAAATTTTTTTTTTTAGACATTGTTTTAAATATTTTTAAATAGTACAAGCGGAAAAAAAAAAAGACTGCGCTGATTTTGCAGCATTCAGTTGTTTTAAATGAAGATAGTTGGAACGAACTTTATGACATTAAAAATCAAAGACGGCTGTTATTTAAATATTTTCGATAATTGAAGAGCAGACAACTGCTATTCGCTTGCACTATGTTTTAAAAGATGGTTACATGCAAAATGTTGAACCAAAACCAATTTTTTTTTTTTTTAGATTTATGTGTTCAAACACGCTTTTGTTTCCGTTTTTCTAAAATATCTTGTTGTTTGTTTCATTTCAGAGGCTGAAGGCGCTCGAGACGGATTGAATGGAAGGTATTTCGGAGGACGGCTAGTAAGGTGTTCGTTATACGATCAAACATTATTTGATCACGGTGACTTCTCAGGTTGAACAGCAAGCTTTTTTTTTTTTATGATTTAGCCATCAGATTTTTTTTTTTTTCGTTCATAGAAAATCAATTTTTTTTAATAAGAAAGTTAATCATTCAATAACTTTTTAATTTTTTTTTTCTTTTTTTTTGTTTTGCTCCTGTTGAAAGAAATGAAGTGATAAAAATTGTTTTTAATTTTTTGAACGTCATTGGTTGCATCCTATTTAAATAAAAATTTTTATACAAAATTATACATGTTTTACATTAATTTATTTTACTCCTGTATGCACGAAATTCATGACCCAGAGCACAGTGAGCAATTCTATAAGTTCAGATGAGCAAAAACGATTTGGTGGTTTGTAAGAAGATTAATAAAGACAGCGGAATGTGCAACCTAAAACCCATAGATGTGAAATGAACTTAAATTATATAATTATCTATTTATATCAAAGATACATCTTTTCTTAACTGCTAATCAACACTAATATTTTGTTTTTCTATGCAACTCTTGGCCACCCAAATCTTCATATTCATCTCCATACCTAGGAAATGATTTTACTGTCTCTTTTTCTTCAACTGTGGAAAGTTGTTTATTTCCTAATTTTTTAAGTCTTTCTTCTTCTAATTTTCTAACATTTTCCTGCACCTGAAGCATCGCTTGAATATTTCTATGAATTTCCTCTTCTGTTGGAGGTTCTTTTCTTCTGTATCGTAACCAAGCCATCCATTCTGGTGGTATTTCTAGTTCAAAATCATCTTTTGATTCAGTAATATAATATCTTGAAGGTCTTGTTCTTTCTGAATTTTTTTGTATTGGTGTTTCATAATATTTAGTGCCAAGGTGATCTTTTCCGACCAAATCACCATACACCTGCCTAGGTTGCATTGCTCTTATGAAATGTTTATAAATCATTCCGAGCACACTCCTGGGAGCCGGCGGTCGAGACATCTAAAACAAAAAAATACTCTAGCTAATTTAAATGACCTTTGATTTCAAAGTGTAAGAAATATA
Source organism: Liposcelis bostrychophila (assembly GCA_037577465.1). Taxonomy (NCBI): domain Eukaryota; kingdom Metazoa; phylum Arthropoda; class Insecta; order Psocodea; family Liposcelididae; genus Liposcelis; species Liposcelis bostrychophila. The sequence goes on along the minus strand of CM075209.1, from coordinate 15,180,684 downwards.
TTTGTCATTGTTTTAAGTCAATTTAAAGAAAGATGATCATCTTAAAATAAATCATTGAAACAAAAAATAAAATAACAGGAAATTAATATCATACCTTTAATAACAAATATAAGCAGACGGAACAGCAAAAATTTGCTTCAGATGGCGCTATTAACTGCAGTAAAATGGCGGTAAATAGCCGTTTAAGAAATCTTTAAATTATTTAGCCATTTGAAAGCTTTAAAAACAAAATAAATCTTTTTGTTTTTCTTCGTGCCTTTTTTGCAGCTATTTTTTTTATCATTCAAAATACACTTTAAAAGCCCAGAATGAGATATATACAGTATATTAATGTAGAACAAGCGGAAAATTAAAATAGCGTACTAGTTATTTAAAAAGCTGCTAGAGGTCGTTGCGAACGCATTTGCGAATCCAATGCCTTCTAAATTACGAATCTCTGCTGATGTCACGTTCAGGCGTGGTGTTAAAATGGCTGTTTTGTACCGTGGGATATCAATACAAGTTTTATAATATTTGTGATTATTTTATAACCCGCGCTTTCCTTTACATTACTTTATCCAATGTAGCATGGAACATTTGATTACGATTGTAAGTAACTAAAATCTTTTAAAACCGACATTTCGTGATAGAAAAAGATGAAAACAATTAACTGGTTCATTAAGCCTATATCTCATTTAAACGGATTGCCTTTCACTAACTTAGTTAAAAATCATTCGTGAAACATATCCTTAAATGAAACGGAAGATGGTTTATTGCGGTTTTTAATAAAATATCATCATGAACAATTTTAAAAAAGTCTAAATCCAACTGACACCGAATGTCAATACAAATGACCTTGAAATCTTATTTCGCAAATAATGAGGATACACAGACCTAGTATGACCATATGAAATGAAGCCTAACAAGTGAAGATGATAGACAGGTGATTAAATATGATCTGCTTCCTTAGTAACTTTGTAAAGGAAAGCATTTTAATTAATTAGATTTTCTTGAAAAGCCTGATTAAGTTTGTGTGTGTCATTTAATGCATTATCCAAAGCAGGATAGTGAAATTTTCACCTTTGAATATTTTGTCACTTCCACTTGCCCTGGAGCCAATATACTTGTGTGCATCTTTTAATTTGAAACTATTCAGGTCACTTGCCTTATAAAAGATTTTAGTAAGTGAAAAATTTGAAAAATTTGTTATTTAAAAAATTTATTCAATCCTGGTGATAAAAAAAAATGTTTCAATCAGTGTGTATATTAGTCTGGTGGTTTTATGATTTCTTAATCCCTTGTTTATTGTGTTCATTCTTATCAAATCTAATCTTAATATTGATAATAAAAAATTATCTTGATCTAGTTATTTTTCTACCTAATTTGGTCAATTGATGAATAACATTAAAATTTTTTTATTGCAGGTGAAAATGTTAAAAGCAGGCAAGATGTAAGGGAAAATTTTAAAATGAAATAAATTAGCATCTGTGAATTGAAGTTTTTGATAAAATTATTTATTAATTCTTGTTGACATGCATCTTTTGTAAAAAAAAATTATTTATTCAAAACAAAAATGTCTTTTTTAAGTAATTTGAAAAAAGTGCTTCATTTCGGAGCTAACGATGCCAAAAAGAAAAAGGCATTTAATAATATCCAAATGGATTGTGATCCCAAAGATTATTGGGACATGATCGGTGAACTAGGAGATGGAGCATTTGGCAAAGTTTACAAGGTAAGTTTAAAAAAAAAAAAATTACTTTTGAATCTTAAAAAAAATGTATGGCTGACTCCTTTCCTTTTTTTTTTTTTTTAAGGCCCAACATAAAACAAGCAATTTAATGGCTGCAGCGAAAATGTGTGCCTTAGAAGGAGAGGATGATTTATCAGATTTCATTGTCGAAATTGATATTCTGTCTGAGTGCAAGCATTCTAATGTAGTTGGTTTATATGAATCCTATTTCTTTGAAGGAAGATTATGGGTAAGATTTTAATTAAAATTATCTTAAAATAAAATTCACAATTTTATAATTAATTTTCATTTTTTAGATTCTGATAGAATATTGTGATGGTGGTGCTGTTGATTCAATAATGGTAGAATTAGAAAAGGCTTTAACGGAACCACAAATAGCATATATTTCTCATCAAATGTGCCAAGGATTGCATTATTTACACCAGAATAAAGTTATTCATCGAGATTTGAAAGCGGGGAATGTTTTATTAACAATGGAGGGAGGTGTGAAAATTGCAGATTTTGGAGTATCTTCTAAAAATAAGTATACACTTCAAAAGCATGATACATTTATCGGAACGCCGTACTGGATGGCGCCTGAAGTTGTATTATGCGAAACGTTTAGGGACAATCCTTATGATTTTAAGGTAACGTTAATTAATTAATTAAATAATTTTGCTTTCTTTAACGATTAACCTTTTTTATTTGTAGGTTGATATATGGTCCTTCGGTATTACGTTAATCGAATTTGCTCAAATGGAACCCCCTAATCACGAAATGTCGCCTATGAGAGTATTATTAAAAATCCAAAAATCTGATCCACCGAAATTGGATCAGCCATCTCATTGGACCAAAGAGTTTAATGAATTCATAGCCAAGTGCCTCATTAAAGACCCTAGTCAGAGACCCACAGCAGAAGACTTATTAAAGGTATTGAATATCGTTTTAAATATTGTGACTAACTGGTAATTTTTTCATAGATTAACAATTGAATTTTCAAATTCAGCTACCTTTTATCAACCGCAAACTTGATTCAAAATGTGTAAGGGATCTGTTACTTGAATACAAGGCAGAAGTAGTCGAAGAGGAAGTCGTGGATGATGAACTTGATGTGAGTCATGATTTTGCCTTTTACATCATTACTTTTTTTAATTTTTTTTATAATTAAGTCATTCAGTACAGTCGATTTTCTGCACGTTGCATGAATTTTTGAACTTTTTTTTTTTTCTGTAAAAATATGATCCTCCTTCTTGACAGCTGTGTAAATATTTCATGCTATCAGGATCATAAAAATAAAAAGCAGAAAAAGCGTAAAATATACCAACGCATTGGTGAGTTAATTCTTATTAGATGTTTGATTATTTTGTTGAATTTCACTGTTTTTCTCGCCGACATTTTAAAAGAATTTTTTTTAATTGCATGATCTTGCTGAAATATTAAAAAAATGAATGTTCATTTTTTTAAAAAATGATTTGGTTTTAACATATTTTTTATATTTTTAGGAGCACCGCACTTCCCAAATGCCGTTGGACCTGGAAGCTGGAGATGATGCTGTCTCTCTCAAGAGTAATAACGAAATCAAAGGTAAATATCATTATTTTCCTTAAATAAAAAAATTCTTAATTTAATTGTTTCTTTTATTTTTTAGTGCCTGAAGTTGCTCCTGAGGAAGACAATAAAGACGAAGGACTGAAGAGAGAAGCGGATAAGGAAGAAGACTTAGATCGTAAACGACTAAAAAAAGAAGACTCGAAAGCCAAAGAAGCTGACAAGAAACCTGTAAGTTACAAAATAAAAATTATTTTAAATCGTAGAAATACTAATTGTTATTTTTTTTTTTTTTTTAGGCGAAGAAGACCGAAGGAAATGAAAGAGGGCACGGAAAGGGGAAAGCTCCTCCCCCGCCTCCTTTAGTTTCCAGTAAGACTGACCAACCTACCTCAAAAAAAGAAGGTTTAGTTAACGGACGTCAAGCCAGCTCTGAAAACCTATCAGATGTCGAAATTAAGAAATCCGTACCTCTTCCTATCCGTCCGAAATTAAATCAATCAAAATCTCTTGACGAAATTTCGGATAGTAAATTAATTACGAGCACCCCTCCGAACACTCCAGTCGATCCTAATATTTTTAATTCGGAGAAACCCATACTACCCATCGTTAACGCCAATATTAAAGATAAGAAAATATCACCCAGCGGAACTCCAGTGCCTAGCGAAGATGAACAATCGGATGAAGCTACTCCCCGCAATTCTGGGACTGATATTATCGTTTGTTCTGGTAAATTAATTTTCACTTTTATTCGGTTTCTTATTTTTCGAATGTCATTTTTACTCAAAAAAATAATTATTTTTAGGGTCAGATCGATCCACAGTCACTATCACAACTGACGCAAGGGACGAAGGATCAAATATTTTAAATAATAGCGTCTCTCAAGTCACAGTCGTAACCATGCATCCACCTGTACTTCATCCACCCATCGATTATCCTCCTCGTGCATCGGGAGAAGTCGTAATCGTCGCTAACGAAACTAATAAAACTCAGATCAACGAATCGTCTTCTGATTACGAATTCCTCGATTCCTTGGAAGTCAGTTCCGGGGATGTTAATTTCATAAAAGGGCAGAAACTTGACGAAAGCGAAGTCATTATTGTTAATTCTAGTTGTGTGAATGATCGAGATCGAAGAGGTAACGGTTTTTTTAAAAAATTGGTTTAGTAAATTTTTTTCTGAAAACGACTCCTTTATTTTTTTAGATTTCGATGATCGAGGAGGTTCATATTTTGAAGAAACGGAAGAAATGACTTTTGAAGACGACGAAGATGACACAGATCGGCCTAATGCCAAAGATATGAGCCACGTTAGCGTTATTACTGTCGGGGATGATCCGAGTCCTCGCGTTCAAAATTCCAGGCGGACAGTTGAGAAAAGACATTCGAATTTAAATAATATCCCTGGTAAGCTTTCCTAAACGTTTTTAAATTAAAAAAGAAAGAGAAAAATCAGACTGTATATGGGGGCATATCCCTAAGTAGGATTTTAAGGTACTGCTTTAATACTGCTGAATTTAAACAATGAAAGATTTAAAAAATTTTAAGGCATTTTTTTTGCTCGTTTTTGGACAAAAATTCGAATTTTTTGATAAAAAATATAATTTTTTTTCCTGCCACGAAAAAAACTTAAAATTTTTGATAAAAAATGCCGAAAATTGAAAAAAATTAGTTAAAATTTTAATTAAAGTCTTCAAAGTTAAAATTTTAATTTTAAAACATTGGTTTAGATCATATTCTTGGCTAAAGGAAAAAGGAAAAAATTGAACATTTTATTTAAAATTTCGGAGTTCTTGTTTTTGTTCATGAATTCTAACCTTATTGAAAAAAAAGATATTTAAAAACGGCGAAGATTTAAAAAAAAGTTAAATAAAATTTCCAAAAATTTTTTCGTGCTTGCTTTCGTTCATGTCGTCTAATTTCACTATTTAAAAAATTTCTTGTTCAATTTTTGGGAAATTTCTTGTTCAATTTTTCAGAAAATTTCTTGTTACAGTTTTTCAGAAAATTTCTTGTTACAGTTTTTCAGAAAATTTCTTGCGAATTTTTTAGGAAATTTCTTGCGAATTTTTCAGGAAATTTCTTGTAAATTTTTTTAGGAAATTTCTTGTAAATTTTACTTTAAAAAACAGAGGAAATTTAAAAAAAGTTAAATAAAATTTACAACATATTTTCTAAGTCCACGTTTTCGTTCATGTCGTCTAATTTAAAAATAAAATTTTAACTATAAATTTCTTGTAAGTTTTACTTTAAAAAAAGTAGAGTAAATTTAAAAATAAGTTAAATAAAATTTTTGGTGCGAACAGATCGACCCGGACAGACAGATCGCCCCAGGACCGAGCCCCAAGACGTAATCCTACGTCAAAAAATTAAGATTTTGAGCCCGACTATGTCACGCACCCACTCAGTGCTTGTTTATTTATTTATTTATTTAAATTCTTTTTCAGACGACGAAGGAGAAGATAACCGAGGAACTTCCATAGTTGTTGACGGAGCCGCAAAACCGAAAGAAGAGCCGGAACCAATTAGAGAAAAGAAATCTCCTCCTAAAGTACCACCAAGCAAACAAAACGGCGACGTTTTCCAACCTAACGACGCTCCAGTTGTCGCTAGTAAAAATATTGCAGTTAAGAAACCAGTAAGTATAAATATTAATTTCTATCGATTTTTTTTTTTTTTTAATTGCGAACGAACTATAATGTTTCCCCCTTATTTCCAGGAAAAGCACGAAAAACTAGTAAATAAAAAATCGGGTCCGTTGCAAGATAAAAGACAATCGCCGGACGGATCATCCTCAGCGTCTAGATCAGTTTCCAGTAGCGGATCTCCATCGGGGCGGAGCAGCTCGAGTCAACAAACTTACACTACGACGTCCCCGAAATCGGTTGACAGATCGGACGCCGAAAGCGTTTCAACGACGACGAGTCAAGACAGCCGGGAGAGCAATAAAGAAAATCGACCCGACAGGGAATCGAGGCCGAGCGGGGATGCGGACGAAGAGATCGTCCTCAGGAGGAAAGGAGACTATGCGAGGGATCACAATCGACCCGCCAGAACGAAAGAAGACATTCAGATGATGGCTTTGAAGAAGAAAACTCGTAAGAGGACTCGTAAATTCGAGATCGACGGGGTCGTGGTGACGACGACCACAAGCAAGGTCATTTACGGAGACGACGAAAACGACGCGACCTACGACGATCATTTGTTCAGGAAACAGGAATTGAGGGAACTGAAAATGCTGCAAAAACAAGAGCAGAAACAATATCAAGATTTATCGATTAAAGCGCAATTTGCTAAGGAGCAACAGGATAAGAGGTTCGAACAGGAAAGGCTTCAGTTGACGAGGACGTATGAGTCCGATTTGGAGACGTTGGCCAGGACACAGAGGCAGCAGATCGAAAAAGCGGAGCAGCAACAGGAGTCGGATCTTCGTTTGGCATCGAAGAAGATCAGAGCGGAGCAAGAACGGGAATTGAAGCAATTCAGAGACGGACTGAAGCAAGAACTGAGGCTTTTGAAACAAGAGGTCGATCTTATGCCGAAAGACAAGAGGAAAAACGCTTTTAAGACCAGAAAAGAAAATTTGGAAGCAGAACACGAACAAAGGGTGAGGAAAAGAATTTTTTTTTGAAGTGAAACTTTTTATCGCGGAGAGGGGTGAATTGGCCGCGTAACGCGTTGCGCGGATAAAAAATTTTTAAAGGTTTAAATTTTTTTTACGCAAATAATTTTTAAGCATTGTTTGGCCGCGTAACGCGGCTTAAATTATTTTTTAAAATTTAAAAAATTTTTTAATTTAAAAAAATTACGAATTAAAAAACGCAAGAATTACGAAAACTACATTTAAGAAACACGAGTTACGCGTTACGAGGCTAAAACATTTTTAAAACAAAGGAGCTAAAGAATGTTCAAAAGATTAACAAAAAATTTTTAAAAGGTTTAAATTATTTAAAATTTAAAAAAAATAATTTAAGCCGCGTTACGAGTGACGCGTTACGCGGCCGAACAATGTTTAAAAATTATCTGCGTAACAAATAAATTTAAAAAAATTTAAACTTTTAAGAATTTTTTAGCTTTAAAAATTTTTTTTAATTTTAAAAAATAATTTAAGCCGCGTTACGAGTTTTTTTTATTTTTAAAAAGTTTAAAATTTATTTTATTTATTTTATTTTTTTTTTTCGTAGGAGAAACATTTCTTAGAGAAGCTAAACGAAAATCACGAGTCATTGCTCCGAAGGTTAAGCGAATCGCACAGGGAAAGGATAGCTTTAATGGAACGACAATTCCTTCAGCAAAAGCAAAGGCTCCTGAGAGCGAGGGAATCCGCTTTGTGGGATCTGGAAGAGAGGCAGATACACGAAAAGCAGCAACTCGCGAAAAGGCAGTTGAAAGATATATTCTTCCTGCAAAGGCATCAGATGCTCATCCGTCACGAAAAGGAATTGGAGCAAATCAAAAGGATGAATCAAAGGAAGGAGGAAGATTTGTTAAAAAGGCAGGCGATTGAAAAGCGACAACTGCCTAAGAGGATTCGCTCCGAGATGAAAGCCAGGGAAATGATGTTCAGGGAGTCTATCAGGATTAGCATGAGTTCTATGCCTGATTCCAATCCGGAAGCGGAGAGAAATCAGTTAAAGAAGGTATTTGAATGTTCATTTTTTTGACGTGGGGCTACTAAAATTTTATCAAAAATCCTTGATGACCTTTAAAAATTTTTAAAAATTTTCAATGAAATTTATGGTAAACAATTTTTAGGCTAAACAATTTTTAAAGGTTTCAATTTTTTAAAGTTTATTTGTTACGCAGATAATTTTTGAACATTGTTTGGCGGCGTAACGCGTCACTCGTAACGCGGCTTTATGCTATGTCTCCACGAAAGTAATTAATTAGACTATAATTAATTATACTATAATTAATGATGGAATAATTATTGTTCGAATTCGAAGTACTGTATTTTTTTCGTGATTCAAACACGCGGGCTCAATCTTTTGTCTTCAATTTGGTTATTTGAAAATTTTGTGGTAAGAGAAAATAAAAATTTTTTCCCCCATTTTGGAAAATTAATATTTATTTTTATTTTCTCGAACAATAATTATTTCATCATTAATTATAGTATAATTAATTATAGTCTAATTAATTACTTTCGTGGAGACATAGCATTAATTATATTTCAAAATTTAAAAAATTTTTAAATTTTAAAAAATTACGAATTAAAAAACGCCAGAATTACGAAAATTACGTTTAAGAAACGCGAGTTACGCGTTACGAGGCTAAAACATTTTTGAAGTGAAACTTCTTATGGGGGGGGTCCTGCGTAAGCGTAAGTGTCCGCGTAACTTTAATTTTATGAAAGTTAAAAAGTAAATAACGAATATTAACTAAAATTAACGGAAATTATCGAGAATTAACGGAAATTAACAAAAATTTAAATTTTTTAATTTTTGGTATGGGGGGGGTCCTGCGTAAGCGTAAGTGTCCGCGTAACTTTAATTTTATGAAAGTTAAAAAGTAAATAACGAATATTAACTAAAATTAACGGAAATTATCGAGAATTAACGGAAATTAACAAAAATTTAAATTTTTTAATTGTTGGTAAATTAACGGAAATGATCCTGCGTAAGCGTAAGTGTCCGCGTAACTTTAATTTTATGAAAGTTAAAAAGTAAATAACGAATATTAACTAAAATTAACGGAAATTATCGAGAATTAACGGAAATTAACAAAAATTTAAATTTTTTAATTTTTGGTAAATTAACGGAAATGATCGAGAATTAACGGAAATTAACCAAAAATTTAAATTTTTTAATTTTTGGCCACGTAAGCGTAGGTGTTCGTGTAACTCTGGTGTGTTTTGATTATTTTAATTAACTTAATTTAACTTAGAAGTTAACTTAATTTTGTTAAAAATTAAGTTATTATTGAAAATTTTCGAGTAATTTTCGAAAATTAATTTTATTTAATTAATAAATTTACATAAAATTAATATTAATTAATTAATTTTCTTAATTAACACCGAAATAACACCGAGACAAAATTGCCGCTCGAGCGAAGCGAGAGCGGCAATTGTCGAGGTGTTGGGGCCAGGTCAGATCTTCGAAAAACAAATCCCAAAAATAATTTTTCAGAGATTTAAAAAAGAAAAAAAAATTGTCAAAATTTTAATTAAAATTTTCGAAGTTAAAACTTTATATATTTTATAATTTTAAAATTTTACATTATTTTTCGTTAATTTTGAAAAAATGAACGAAAAGGTCAAAAGTTAGGTCAAAAGTTATGGGCTTTTGCCGAGGGTGAGCTCGTAAAACAATAAAATTTTCGACCGAAATTTTACAAAAGTGACAAATTTTGCTCGAAAATTTCACCGTTAGGGCATAAAAGCTACAAATTTAAGTCGAAAAGTTCCCACTAGTGACAAGTTTTGCAAAACTAACACATCTGTGAAATTACATGTCGCAAAGAAGGGACTTTAAATGTTTTTGAGAGAAAAAAGTGAAACTTTTTACTATTAATGTCCAAAAATGAAATATTGAAGGAACGCAAATATTTTTGGTAAATATTTCGAATTTTTCGTTAATCTTTTAAATTTTTCATTTTTTTTTTTTTCGTTAATTTTTTAAAATTTTCGTAAATTTTTAGAAAGTTTTCGTTAATTTTCGTGAATTTTTCTTTAATTCATCATTAGTTTTTCTAAATTATCCGTTAAATTTTTTAAATAACGGAAATTATGGATTATTTTTTTGATAAAAAAAGATCAAAAGTCATGGACGAAATAACACCGAGACAAAATTGCCGCTCGAGCGAAGCGAGAGCGGCAATTAGTCGAGGTGTTGGGGCCAGGTCAAATCCCCAAAATTGCCGAGTTGTTGACTATTTTTGAAGTGAAACGTCTTTAGTCACAAATTTTATTGAAAATCGATTTTTGAATCATATTTTTCGATCATTTTAAATATTAAAATTGTAGGTAACTTCGAAAATTTAAAATTTTAATATTCATAATATTTTGAATAATCATAATTTTAACTTTGAAAATTTTAACGTTAATTTTAACGTTAATTTTTTTAAAATTAACGAAAAGATCGAAAGTTATGGACGAAATAACACCGAGACAAAATTGTCGAGGTGTTGGGGTCAGGTCAGATCTCCGAAAAACGAATCCCCGATTTTATTTCCCCGAAATAATTTGTGTACGTGCATATGAAAACCTCCCACTTATACAATTCGGATAGTTTGTTTTGAAAAGATAGTTTATTTAGATAGTTTGTTTAGAGAAGATAGTTTGTTAAAAAACAAAACACACTATGCGGATTGTATATAAGTGGGAGGTTTTCATATGCACGTACACATTTGTCAAAATTTTAATTAAAGACTTCAAAGTTAAAATTTCAAATAGTCAAATTACTATTTATATTAAAATTTTAACTTCGAAAATTTGAGACAAGCGAGAGCTGTCGGACTATATTTAAGTGAAACTTCTTTAGTCACAATTTTATTGAAAATCGATTTTTGAATAATATTTTTCGATCATTTTAAATGTTAAAGTTTTAACTTCGAAAATTTTAAATAATATTTTGACTATTCAAAATTTTAACTTTGAAGATTTTTTCATTATTTTTCGTTAATTTTAAAAAAATTGAAAAAATGGTTGAAAAAAGGGTGATTTTCAAAAACGAATTTTGAAAAGATCAAAAGTTAGATTAAAAGTTATGGGCGAAATAACACCGAGACAAAATTGCCGCTCGAGCGAAGCGAGAGCGGCAATTGTCGAGGTGTTGGGGCCAGGTCAGATCTCCGAAAATCAAATATTAATCCGCATTTCAAATATTAATTTAATTTTTAAATAATTAAAATAATTCTTTTTTGATTCATTATTATTTTTTATTCCTTGCTTTAGGAATTGTGAAAGTTTAACTATTTCAATTTTCCATTTTTTTAATGGCAATTTTTCTCGATGCCAATGTTCTTAATAGCAATTTTTAATGAAGTATCCACGAAAAATCTTCCGGCCGTGCGGTCACACAGCCAACTCGGCGTTTTTAAAACGAATGTTGGTTTTAGGTTGAAAATAAAATGGTTGAAAAAAGGGTGATTTTCAAAAACGAATTTTGAAAATGGTTGAAAAGGGTTATTTTAAAAAAAAATTGAAAAAGGGCAATTGGGCGATTTTGGGCAATTTTAACTCTGGTGTGTTTTTTATTAAAATTTAAGTAAGTAAAAAACAATGAAAAAAAATTGAAATTAATTATTTCAAGTTAAAATCGGTTGAAAAAATAGTAAAACGCAACGCCATAAGAAGTTTCACTTCAAGTTCTTTAGGCTTTACCGACGTAGAGCCTTTTTCATTTTTTTGAACAAAGGAGCTAAAAAATGTTTGAAAGACAAAGGAGCTAAAAAATGTTTTAAAAAATTTTAAAACATTTAAATTTTTTAAAATTTAAAAAAAAAATTTAAGCCGCGTTACGCGGCAGAACGATGTTTAAAAATTATGTGCGTAACAAATTTTAAAAGATTAACCTTTAAAAATTTTTTAGCCTTTAAAAAGGAATTAAAGCCCCATTATAAGCTTAAAAATTTTTAAAGTTTTAAATTTTTTTAAATTTATTTGTTACGCACATAATTTTTCAACATTGTTCGGCGGCGTAACTTGTCACTCATAACGACGCTTTAATTATTTTTTAAAATTAAAAATTTTTTTTAGTTTTAAAAATTACGAATTAAAAAACGCGAGAATTACGAATATTCCGTTTAAAAAACGCGAGTTACGCGTTACGAGGCTAAAACCTTTTTTATACAAAGGAGGTAATAAATTGTTTTTTAAAAGGTTTAAATTTTTTAAAATTTAAAAAAAAATTTAAGCCTTGTTACGCGTGACGCGTTACGCGTCACTCGAGGTTTAAAAATTATCAACGTAAGAAATAAATTTAAAAAAAATTTAAAACTTTAAAAAATGTTTAGCCATTAAAAAATAATTTAAGCCGCGTTACGAGTTAAAAATTTTTTAAAGCTTAAAATTTCTTTTTTAAACATTGTTCGGCCGCTTAACGAGTCAGCCGTACCGGACTTAAATTACTTTTTAAAATTTAAAAAAATTTTTAAATTGAAAATTTTTAACGGCTAAAAAATTTTTTAAGGTTGAAATTTTTTAAAATTAATTTGTTACGCAGATAATATTTAAACGTTGTTCGTCGGCTTAACGCGTCACTTGTAACGTGGCCTAAATTATTTTTTAAAATTTTTAAATTTTCAAAATTTAAAATTTTTGAAGGTTGAATTCTTTTAAAAATAATTTTTTGCGCAGATAATTTTTAAACATTGTTTAAAAATTATCCAAGAAGTTTCACTTCATCACGATGCGACTCTGACTCGCACATCTTTTTTTCCAATTTATAATTTTTTTTTTTTTTTTTTTTTTAATGTTTTTCCTTTAGTTTCAAGAAAACGAAAAAAAGAGATATCGAGCTGAACAACAAAGATTTGATCTCAAACATCAGAGACAGTTGGAGGAACTCAGAGCCACCTCTGAGTCTACAATAAAAGAATTAGAACAGCTCCAGAACGAAAAAAGGAAAATGCTGATGGAGCATGAAACAACGAAACTTAAAGAGCAGGACGAAGAAAATAACAAGGAATTGAAGGAATGGAAGTCCCAATTAAAACCCAGAAAACAAGTAAGCGATTAAAAATTTTTAAAGCACGAGAAGTTTGAATTCAAATGGTAATGTTTTTTTATAACGGTTTGAGCATGTTTTTTTTTGTTTTTAATTTCGAATGATATTGCAAAGACATATATTATATTTTGTTTTATAAATTAAAATTATTTAATTTCCCCCGTGCTGCAGCAATTGGAGCGTGACTTCGAGGAAGAGGCGCAAGATTTGAACGCAAAATACGGGCCGGAGAAACCGAGGCCGCATCCGATGTCATCCGTTTCTTTGTCTGGACATTCTGGATCGAAATACTTTTCCGATTCGAATCCGAGATTATTCGGAACTTTCCCCCATTTAAGGTCCGAATCCCAGTCTGCCCCGTCTTCCCCTCTCGATTCTCCTATTATTATCCCCCGTGTTACTCTCTCTAAATCCGCAAATAGGGATTCTGCTTCGATTCGTTCAAGTTCTGAAAATGTTTCCAACCCTCGATCATCCCGAAATTGGAATGAAAAATATTAAAAGTATTTTAAGCTTTTTGTGTTTAATAATAATTATGCTTTTTTCCAGTGGGATTTAAAAAAAAAAAACAATATCAAAATGGATTTTACTTTTTTTTTATGTCATTGCAATGTTGTTGTATTTTTTTTTTCTTCTTTTTTGTTGCATGCATTTCAAAGGTGTTAGGGAAGCTTTAAAAGGTCACTGTATTTGTCGATATTGTTATTATTAGTTGCAACGAGCACTGTCAGCCCAGTTTTTTCTACCCAGTGCTCAGCAACTGACACTCCTGACATTCTGGTGCTAAATTAGCCACTGACACTAGCAGTCGAACAACTGACTGACTTCTTGCACCATTGGCACAACAATATTGCTAATAGAGAAGTCACTTGTTTTGACTTCATAATTGTGCTAGGGAGATATGACAATAAGCGTAATTTTGACTCAGTAAAAAGAAATTGTTAACCCTTGAAAAGAGAAAAACAAAAATTTTAATTTGATCTGCCTAAAAATGGTTGTGTTTATTTCTGAAACATATTGAATGGCATCGATGGATTCGACATTTTAATACGCGTAGGAACAAGCCTTTTTTTAATATATAATTCACGACTTTAAAATATGATCTTCCTTTTCTAAACCGGCCGACACTTGTGGGTCTTTCATATTCACGACGAAATAAAATTGCTATACCGTAACATAACCTCAATAGAAAATGTAAACAAACATGGCGTCGCTTCAAATTCGATGTCTCGCTTCGAGTTCGATATCTCGCTTCGATACAGGCAGAAAATGGCGTCACACCAATAAAAAATTGTTTAAGGAGTAATGACGTGACAAAAATTATTCCGTATTTTGTTTTTTTCTAATTTGATGAAAAATTTTTACGTTTAAATACTAGTTTTTAGTTAAGGATTTACTACACATTAGTTTCCAGCGAAAATCTCAAAACATGTGACTTGTCTATTGCGCATCTGGCGGTACTGACACGAAGACACTAATAGTTGTAGCACTGACATGACACTTGGATACTGCTAGTGGCATATTAGACGCTGTTAGTTAAAAAAACTAGCACTTATCGATAAGTCGCGACACCTTTTAACCTTCCCAACTAACTAATTTTTTCTTCTTATTTAGTAACAAAATTTCACTGCTTTGAGCCCTGCTTATCCGTGGGAAATACTTTTCAGATGTTCTAGTTCATGAAAGTTCCTAAAGCGGATGCTAGTGTTTTATGTAATAAGTATTTCTGTGTCTCAGAGCCAAAAGCTCAAACTGCCACGTGGTGTTTCCGATGGGGAAAAAAATAAGTTGCTTTTTTAAAATTTGAAGCTTTGCTCTAAGGCACAGATTTTGTAAGACTCTAGCGCCATTTTGGCATAATCTCTGAACTGCTCTTCCTTTGCAAAAATCGCAGGTGTAAAAATTTTTCCGAATCTACTTTTGACATCGAAATCAGGTGTCAGGGACTCCGTAGCCGACTCCGAAGAGAAAAGTTTCATAACTGCATTCCTTAAGCGGTTAGGGGGCAATACCAATTCTGGAGGATTTACCAAATGCAATTTTTTCTGCTTTCTGAATGTTCAACTACACTTTTTTTCTTTTTCTTTCGCATGTTCATCCTTGCATCTCACCTAAAACCAATTTTTCTTTAATTCCTTTTTTTTATTTTTCATAATTTGGTTATGGACATCAGGTGCGTATTTAAGCTTCTTGGTAATGGTTTTTTTAACCACTTTGATTATTTTGATGTGAGTTCATCAGAAAAAGATTTCAAAAAATTTTAATTTCAAAAAGAGTTTTAAAAATGATTCTGTTTTTAAAAATAAACTTTCATCGCTGTAAATATTTTCTCTTTTTTTTTTTTTTTACCCGAAGACATATTATTTACATATTTATGTAAAATATGAAGATGTGTCTGAACTCAGCGTATTACAATTACATCATTAGTAAAAGATTTTTGAAGATCCCCTTCCTGAATTTGCTTCTGCTATTTTCGCTAAAATCTGCTAATTTATTCATTTTATTTTTTTCTTTTTCCAGAAACTTGAAGAACAATTCGTTCAGCAACTAGAAGAGCAAGAACAGCTGTTTGGACCAGTGCTTCCGGTTCAATTGGACCTTCCCGATTTACCACACGATCACCGTCCTGTTGGATCGACTAGGAGTAGTTTGTCATCCGTATCCGAAGGATGACATGAATCATTAAACTAAAATTTAAAAAAAATAAAAATAAAAATAAATAAATAAAAACTCCAATTAGATTGTAATTTTAGAAATATTTATTTTTTATTTAAAAAAAGAAAAAAAAAAGTGATCTGGATTATTTAAGATTAGGACTGAATTAATTAAGTTCTGTACTTCCAATATGCTTCCGACTGGGAAATTAACGAATCCTGTAAAACTAGTTGCTCAAATTTTGAACATTGATAGTTTCTGAACAATTTTTAAAATTTGCCTCAGGCTTTTTAATCATGTATAGATTTTTTTTTTTTTTTTTTGTCTAGTTTCAAGGAAAAGTTAAAGCTTGCGTGTAAATTAATTCCAGCAATAAAAGAAAATCGTTGTTTTTGATTAAACCTTTATTGTGGATATTTTTTTCTCGTAGAAAGTTAATGCAGATGTGCTTTTAAATAGATTAATTTTTTTTTTTTGGCATGTCTTCAAAATGCATTTAAATCGGGTGAATTTTTTTTTTTTTCCGTTTTTAACTTCTAAAGCAAGCCGTAGTCACTTTTCTCCGATAAACGTGTGTAAGTGCTTTTTTTTGTATTATATTGTTTTTATTAATGTTGTTAATTGACTTGTGTATTTAAAAAAAAAAACGAAAATTAACTAATAACAATTAAGTGTTATTTTGCTTAATATTTAAAAAAATCAAGAAACAGCCTCAAGATTTATACTGAATAGATTATAAGACTGGTTACATATGTAGAATCACAGAAACAACTATCATTCTAGTATCATAATCTCGATGGAAATTGTTTTTTCAACTGAAAAAAAAAAATCAGATGCCTTACCAGGAATTGTTAATTTATATATATTTTTTTTAAATCGGCAATTCCAAAAAAAACTTTGGCAAATTGAAATTTATAAGCTTTAGATAATGTAAGTTTAGGCTGCCCGAATTTTTTTTGTCTATAGTACCGCAGGCATAGGTCGTTTGATTTTACTTGATCGTAAACACTTGCAAGAGTGTACGCTTGTATATATATACATAATTTTTTTTTTCCTTGCAGAACATGTATATTGTTCCTATTGTTAATGTACAGTTTGTCTTTAAAATTATCTAAGTACATATTTGAAAATAAAAATTATAAATGGTGATGAATTTGTTTATTTATTTTATTGAAATCTCCTTTCATCTTGAGTAAAAATAAAAAGGCGACGTCAAAAATGAGGAAAAATGATTCGCAGACTGTTTTAGATCCCAAAGTTTCCAAATTTCCTGAGTTTTTTTTTTGTTTGTTTCGTCCCTAGGTTAACAATATACTATTTCGAAGACTGTTGCTTAAGAACTGATATAAAAGGCCGGAGAGTTTATATTTATAATGATGCACCAAAAAAACTTAATTAAATTTTATATATTAAAATTAATATTTTTTTTCTTTTTTTTTTTAGTCTACAGAACACTTAAGTATACAGTACAGAAAAAAAAAGATATTTGGTCAGAATATTTAAAACAGAAAATTAAAAATAGTACTTGCATTCTGATCGAATAAGCCGAGATCAGTCCCAAGAATTTTTTTTTTCTTTTTTAAAAATAAATTACGATATTTTACAACAAAAATTTTTCTCTTTCTTTTGTACGTCAAACGTCTTAAAAAAAAAAAAAAGATTAAATAAAACGAACTGCATGATTTTATGTGATATATATACTGATATAAGAAAAAAAAAAATTAACCGTGAGTGGTGTCATCTTCCACGAAATCGTAAGCTTCTTCCCTCGATACGCAATCGACGTGGCTTACTTTATTTCGGAATTTGACACCGTAAAATTTATGGGCGTGCTCCAATAACTCCGGCCTAAAAGTTGTCGTGATAAACTGAGCGGTTTTGGATAATTCGTGAATCATGTCCGCCACGGCTTTTCTGTGTTGGGCGTCGAGAGCCTGATCGATTTCATCAAAAAGATAAAAAGGTGCGGGGTCGCATTTTTGAATGGCAAAAATAAGGGCAAGAGCAACGAGAGACTTTTGACCGCCTGATAACTGATTCATTTCTCTCATTTCCCCAGTTTTGGTCGACGTGAAAGACACCTTTATGCCGACACCGGTGTATTCATCAGCGGAGGTAACGTCAAGCTGTTAAATAAAAAAAAAAATTTTAATTAAAATATTCGAATTATTTTAACATTTTTTGTTATTTTCTTTTTCTTACAGAGGATTCGTTCGAACTTCCTTGCGCCGTTCTATTGGAGTGAATCACAAGTTCTCCACTTCCTTGTGGAACTAACTTCTTAAAAACTTCCGAGAAATATTTAGCTACTTGCTTGAACGTGAATTGAATGGCTTCTGTTTTACGGGTTTCCAGGTGATTAAGCAACTCTTGAATTTTTTCTTCCCTAAAAAAAAAAAATTAAAAAAATTAAATAGCAAATTGCACTTAATTTTGATTTTAAAAAAAAATGAATACCAACCCCCTGTCGAGTTCCGCTTTACGTTCATAAAGCTTTTCTTTTTGCTCGGAAAAACTAATGAACTGATCCAGAGCTTTTTTGTTAACGTGGCTGTACTTTTTCAAATTGTTATTTGCTTTCTCCAATTCTTTAAAGAGCTAAAAAAAAAAATTAAAAAAATTAAATAGCAAATTGCATTTAATTTTGATTTTAAAAAAAAATGAATACCAACCCCCTGTCGAGTTCCGCTTTACGTTCATAAAGCTTTTCTTTTTGCTCGGAAAAACTAATGAACTGATCCAGAGCTTTTTTGTTAACGTGGCTGTACTTTTTCAAATTGTTATTTGCTTTCTCCAATTCTTTAAAGAGCTAAAAAAAAAAAAATTAAAATAATTAATAATTAGAAAAAAAAAAAAAAAAATTACAAGTCCTGCAGATTAGGGCCAAAACGCGGAATTTGGATTCGAACCGAAATTACTATTTATTTTTTTTCGTAAAAAACGATCACGTGGCAACTTTCAAATTCTACGTTTGGCTCTAAGGTACAGATAATAAAAAAAAAATATTTACAGATTTCTGATTTTGCTGCTGATATTTCTGAATTAAGTCAACCGAGGGTACGGATCCCATTTCCGTGATTTTGTTCTGAGCTTCTTCTATTTTCGTTTTCAACGCATTTTCCTTGCTTCCAATTTTTTCCAAACCCTTAGAATCTTCATCCAACTTATCTTGGGCGATTTTTTCTTTATTTTTCCACTCCTCCAACGCCGATTGCTCTTTCTTTTGCTGAAATTTTAATTAACAACCGAAATTAAACCTTTTTCAATCTCACGACAAAAACAAAAAAAAAAAAATTAAAAAATTTACCTTGTCGGTGGCTTCTTTGACTTTCTTCTCCATCGATTTAAACTCTCTGTTAACTTCCGTTATCCTGGCCTCGACGTTGGACAATTCCGACGTGCAATTGTCCAGCTGCCTTTTTCGATCTTCCACGGAAATTTCTTGTAAAGCTTGAATTAACTCGTCGTGACGCCGAATCAAATTATTCGTGAGGAGATTATCCAATTTGTTTTTTTCCGCTTCGAGCCGCATTCTCATCGTGAAAGCCTCTTTATTCTCCTGCGTCAATCGTCGGATGTCGTCGTTCAACTGATCGACCACCCTTTGATCTTCGACGGAAAGCTGCTCCATTAATTCTTGATGAAGCTCGTTTTCCAATCCCTCCTTCGTCGTCTTGATAGCTTCCAAACTAGCACTACACTGAGCGAGGGATCTTTCCTTCGGATTTTTATACCTTTCGATGCCTTGGAGCTCTTCCTTCATCAATCGTATTTGGCTTTTGCATTGATCGTAGTTATCCCTTTAAGAAAAAATTGATTAATTTGTTAAAATAAAAAAAAATCAATAAAAAAAATTACAAAAAAAAAAAAAATCAATAAAAAAAATTACAAAAAAAAAAAAATCAATAAAAAAAATTACTTACAAAAAATATCAATAAAAAAAATTACTTACAAAAAAAAATCAATAAAAAATTACAAAAAGAAAAATCAATAAAAAAAATTCACAAAAAAAAAAAATCATACTTTTGCTTTGCGTTTTTATTTTCCGTCTTCTGCAGTTCAACCACAACTTGACTGATCTCCTGTTCAAGTTCTTTCATTTCTTTTTTAAGATCCTCCAGCTCGGTTTCGATTTTTTTCATTTCATTTTTATGTTCAGTTCGTTTCTTTTGGGTTTCTAATCTCGACCGAGAACTGTTAAAATAACCTCCTGTCAAAGATCCTTTCGAGGAGACTTGATCACCGTCTAACGTGACGCAATCGAGACCCGTGCTACGTGCTAAATTCGTCGCGGATTCCAAATTACGACAAATTAACGTTTTACCGAATAAATACTTCATAGCTTTTTCGTATCTCGTTTCGAATGATAATTTCGAAACCATCGGAATGGCGTCCTAAAACCAAAGAAACGTAATAAGTTTTTATCTGGATCATTTTATCACAAAAAAAAAAAAAAAAAAAAAAAAAAAAAAATCCAAATTATCTTACATCTGTTTTCGGGTAATTCTGCTCCCGAACGATCAATCGATTAAGAGGCATAAAAGTGACTTCTCCAGGTAGTTTCTGCTTATTCATTTCTTTCAATATTTCAGTCCCTACTCTGTCGGATTCGACGATATGATGGAATAAACGCGCCCCGGCTGTTACCTCAACCGCGGTGTAAATATTTTCGGCGCAAGTGAAATTTTCAATTACCGGGTTATAATATTTATTAGCTATTTCTTCCCAATGACCACCTCTTTGTCTGAAAGTTTCTAAAACTTTGCATACGCTGTCACGGCCATTCAGCGTCGGCTAGAAAAAAAAAAATTATAATAATTTGGTTTACGAATTTAAATTTAATCAAAAATTAAAATTTACCTTTCCGGCTAAAGAACGTAAGGCTTGATCAGCTTTGGCTAAATCTTCTTTTGCCGAAGTTAATTGTTGATTTAACTGTGTCTCCTTTCGCCACAATTCCCTAAAATAATAAAAATAATAAATTAACTAATAAAAATTTTTTTAAAAATAATTTAACACGAACCCTCTTTTAACTTGTAGCTGATCTTTTTTCTTTTTAATTTCGTAAAATTCTTTATTGTGTCTATCAATTTCTTGTCTTAAAATTTCCATATCTTTCGTTCTCGCTTCGATTTCCTTTTCCAGTTCAACCTGGCGCCGGGCATCCTTATCCAAATCAACCGTGATTTTTTCCCTGTGGTCTTCCTTATCCTTAATCTGCTTTATCAATAACTTTAATTCTTTTTTAATCCACTGATCTCTGTCTTCTTTGGAAGTGAACTGAGAACCTCTACCTTGTTTTGCATATAATTCCTTACGTTTCTGCTCCTTCAAAGCAAGCCTAAAAAAAATAAAAAAAAATTTAATTTCCAATATTTCTATTTTTTTAAATTTTGAACTTACTCTCTGTTGCAATTTTCTTCTTTCTTCTTCATTTCCTCATATTGAGGCTTAATCCTTTCCAATTGTTTTTTCTTTTCGTCAATTTGTTCCTTCAACTTATTCAACTCAGTTTCAGCTCGTTCCTTTGATTTGTTATCCCCTGACACCTCATCCGTGAGATCTTTAATTGTAAGTTCTAATTTTGTCTTTTCTTTTAACAACTGCGCCTGCTCAGAACTTAAAGTATCTCTCTGATACTTTGCCTCGGTCACATCCTTTTTTGCTTTCCTCAAAGCTTGTCCTGCTTTGTGAACTTCATCTTGTGCCTTTTTTAGTTCGTTATTTAATTTGTTCTGAACATCTTTGGAATTTTTCCTTTGCTGTTCAAGCTCCTCAAGCTTTTTCTGAGCTTCCTTTAATTCCTTATCAAAAATACAATATTCCAATGATCTTCTGATCTTATCCCATTTCTGATATTCTTTCAATTCCTCCTTTTCTTCTTCTAATGTTTTTAATCTTTCATCAATTGTATGCAAAAAATCATCTATTTTAGCTATTTTGGTTTTTGTATCTTGAAGGATGTTCTGAGATTCTTCCCTTCTTTCATCGTAAACCCTAGTACCAGCTACTTCTCTTAACAATTTCAGTCTTTGTGAATCAGGTGCAGTTGCCATTTGATTAATTTTTCCTTGTTTGACGATGTAATAAGGATTCGATCTGGAAAATCCAGCTGATTCTAAAAGATTCATTACATCTTGACGTGGTACATTTTTCTTATTTAAAAAATAGGAATCTTTCTTTGCTCCAATTACTCTTCTTAAAGGTACTTCATCTCTTTCAATCTACAACCAAAGTAAAAAATCAGCTTTTTTAAAACAAAACAAAAAAAATTCAAATACTTACAGGGATACGTCCATCAGCATTATCAAAAATTATTTCGACATAAGCAGTCATCACGCGAGGTCCTGTTCCTTCATGAAGCAATGCCTGACGTTGTTCGGGTCTGAGATGAGAAAACTCATCACTGAGTACAAACTGAATTGCTAAAGAGAAATAAAAACATTTTTGTTATGATTTTATGGTGGCTGAGCATTCACTCCAAGTAAACAAACACTCACCATAGAAAAAATTACTTTTTCCCGATCCATTCCGGCCGACAACTACATTATGTCTATGATCAAACGGTTCTACTACAGTCTGCTCCCTGTAGCTTTTAAAGCCTTGAATAATAACCTGAAATAATAATACATATTAGGCTTATTGGTTTCTTTATTATGTATACAAAACGTATACCGCCAATATTACTAAAACTGTTTCCTACGAAAAACGAAAGTTCAAAAAAAAAGTAACAATAATAATGATTTTTTGCCTCACCTGCTTAATATACATCGTTTAACTCGAATCTAAAGTGACATATTCAATTAAAACTATAACATTTTAGGTAAATAAAGCAAAAAGAAGCGTACATCAGACCAAAATGGCGGACTGTTTCTCCCTCCCAATGTTGCCAATACGTCAAAGGAAAAGAGTCAATCAATGGAACGACGGAAATGGAAAGCAGGTTTCCTAGATTGCTACTGACTGAACATGCCTAATGAGAATAAAAACAATCCATTTAGAACTCGTTTAATCAGTTCGTAGTGATTTTTGATTTAAAATGTAATTACTTTCCGGGTTGTTTGGTCCGATCGCTAATGACAAGCAATAGTTAACCGCGGGAAATATGCTTTAATTATGGAATCGGATACTCCGTTGAAAAAAGGATACCTGTTGATTCCTTCTCAAGGAGTGTTTGGCCACTTGAAAGTAAGAGAACGCTTATATTTACTTTTTGAGTAGATAATTTCAATATTTGATCAATTAAGACACCATTGTTTGTGTTTATTAACAATCTATATCATATTTTTGCGTTGTCGGTGCAATTTAAGAAACTCTTTTTTCGTTTCAGAAATCGTGGCAAAAAAAATACTGCCAGTTGTACAAAGCTAGTAAATATGGGATAGAAAGATTAGAATTTTTTGACAATGAAGAAGATGCCAATGCAAATGTATCAGGGGGACGAATTATCACTTTGGAAAATTGTGTTAAGATAACCCCAGATCCTCAGAAAATCCAGCCGAATGTTTTCGTTGTAAGTATAATAATTTATCATACTTCAAAACAATCATGGGAACAAAGACCTGTTTTTTTTTAATTGTTATGATACTGTTGAGTTCGCTTGATTATTAGCTGTGCTAGAGATGGATCGGATATCCTTTTTTTGTTATGACCTAATTCGCAGATGTTAATTTAATCATTTCTTTTTTTTTTTAGGTTGTGACGAAAACCTCAAGTTATCATTTTGCTTCAGTTGAAGAAAGTGAAATGCCAGAATGGTTATCTGCTTTTCAGTTAGTGGCATTTAAGGAAGGTTCAAATGCTCCAAGTATAGAAGAGGATAATGATTTGTATTGCTCATCTGGAGAAGGTCAGTCTTTAAGAAAAGATGTTTCTTGTTTCCTATTCTATGGTTTGAGATCATTACATGCGTTAAAATGGTACTTGTTAGAATTTAAACAGAAGATTCTGATCTTGCTTCTCACAAACAATTTTTGGAAGAAAGTTTTGATTTGAAACAAAGTTAAAATTAGAAACAATAATATTCAAAACAAGGAAAAAGAGTTTAGATAAATTTTTTTTTCTTGATTAAACAATTATTGTAATCATGACTGCTTGTTTCGGTTTCCTTGTGGTTTTAGCACCGGAAAAGATCCATAAAAGACTCAGCGATTTTCGAGAAACCTTGACTCAGATTGCCTTTGCTCTTTGTCACTGATTTCGGTGTTGAAGGGAAGCCTTTAAAGGCAGTACGTTTCATTTTGCTCCAAGATTTTGAGGAAAATGATGTTATCATCAAAAGGAACAAATTGTATGTTAAAAATAACTAAAGGAGGACAAGTCTACCTCATTAATTAATTTATCCTCCCGTTTCCATGAAAAAATGTTTAAAATTATATTAACGCTAAAAAAAAACCGTGAGTATCCAGACACAATGGGAATGAGTTAATTTAGCGTGTACAAATGTCACAATAGACGTCACTTGTTTTTTATTTAGCTTATTTTCTCGTCAAAACATAAGAAAAAAAATAGCTTATACATTTTTTTTTTTTTTTTTTTTTTTTACTATACCGTATGTGTGGCTGCATTAAAATCATGATTCGACAGAAAACCTTGCGAACGCATCAAAAAATATTAAAAGTAATCAACCAATGTCAAGGTAAAAGGATATTTTTTCCCAAGCAGATGACCGGAAATTCGTAAAAAGAAACACCCATGTATGTGCATAATTAGAATTATTATTTTTTTATTTTAAGATGAGACCTTGTTTTGATCTTGAACGCAAAAATTTTAATCGAGATTAAATTTGAATAAAAAAAGGTGAGGAGCCCGCTCCCTCTGATCGTATCCATGCGCTTCGCTTTTTAATTAATTCCGTGGTAATTCGTGTAATTTAAATCGGGTGCAATTCGGGATTTTTTTTGAATAATGTTAAAAAATCACGCGAAAGGAAAAAAAGAAAAAAAAAATACGTGATAAATATTCATATACACATCCAGGGGAAATAAATTTGATTATTATTATGATTCATATAGGAAATACTGATTTGTTACAGAAAAAAAATATGAAGAAATGTTATTCTTGGATTTTTTATAAAATTAAATCGAATGTTTGCATTTCGATAAGGATAGATAAAAATTTTCAAACTTTTTTTTTTCGCAATAAAAAATAATTTTTTTTTAGTAGCCTAACCTATTTTTTTTTTGAGAATAGTCGTTTAGTCAAGTTTTCTTTCTTTTAATGTCGAAATTAAAATTCAGTGTTTTTTAAAAAAAAAAAAAAAAAAAAAAAAAAAAGCTTTTTTGAGTCATAATCAAGAGATAAAAAGAAACGAGTAAGAAGCGTTGACCCACATTAATGACATGTTAACTGGACGCTCCCACGTTTTTCGAATTGCCCATTTGATGGCGGAATTAATTACAATGCGGGATTTCCCTTGGTACCTCGTTCCGTGATATTTTGTCCGTTGAATGAGATGAATCACGGCTTTCTCTTAAAAATTTATTTGATTTCATTATCTAATTTATTGCTTTTTTCTTGAATAAAAAAAAAAAAAAAAATGGAATAATGATCGATTACGAATTCGAGGATTTGTTATTTTGTTTCTTAACGTTCGCGCTCTGTAATCATTTTTTTTTAAAGATTACTCTTTGCGGTTTTAATTTTTTTTTTTTTTCTTTCGGTTTTTTTTTTCGCAGAAACAATTACGATGTAGTTTTGGTTTCGATTCGTGTGTTTTTTAATAAGATATGATTTTTTTTATATATTTTTAATTAAATTTTATTTTTAGAATACTGAGAATTTTTTTTTTTTTTGTTTTTGTTCGTTTTTCGCCTTTTTTGTTTTACCTGTCTAGACGGGAGAAAAAAAAATCGAGACTTGCTGAGATTTAGGTACCTTTTATTTTTTATTTTAACTCATTCCCACGTGGCACACGCATATGTACCCTTGGACGTTTCAATGACTGAATCAGCAAAAATATGATACAAACAATGAAAATCTAAATGGTTGTGATAGTTGATGATCGGATTCTTGGCCTTTAATTTTAAAAGTTCACTGAATAGCACAGTATAACTTTATTTTTGAAGGCGCAGCAATTTCTTGAAAAAAAAGAAAGAAAGAAAAAACTTCAAAAGAATTTGGGAGTTCGGATCTTTTTTGAAAATATTGGCGTATAAAAAAAATTTATTATTAATTGGTAATGAGGAGCAGCCAAACCACGGACGTTACACAGTCTAGGGTGGATCTGAATAGGGATTTTTTAGAAGCGCTAGTTTCTCTATTTCATGACAGATGGCGCTAGGGTTTCCCCTATTGTTTATTATGGAAAATGACTACCGCCATCTTCGGGGAAACGAGTCAACTTAAGTTCCTAAAAGATCCCTTTTCAAAAATTTTAGATTTTGAACACGGGTCAGGACTCGAAACTTGCTTTTTATTTTCAAGATTAACCCCAATTTTTTCAAATTTTTTCGGCGACACCTTAAGGTTGCAGATTGGCCTGAAGTTTGGTCAAATTCGCGTTTTTTTTTTCACAAATCTTTAAATATCCTTCGAAGCGTTGATTGTATGAAAAAGTCGATGAGGTTTTTTTTGTAGCCCTTAAAATTCTGTACCTATTTTGTCTTTTCGATTTTCCGATAGCGTCGACCGTTCTGGAGAAAATGCGGAAAAACCGTATTTTCGGCCAAAATACCTGTCAAATTCTGAAAATTAACTTTTTTTTCTCTGACGTGCAAAAGTTTATAAAAGCAAAGAAAATAGTTATTTAAATTTAACTTAATACTTTTTGTATCAAATTTGCCCCCCCCACCTTACCCCCACCCCCTACGGGGTCGTCCATGTATTACGTAACGCCGGGAGGGGGGGTGGGGGTCGAAGGAGGTATTACGCATTGTTACGGGGGGGTGGGGGGGAGCTGGGACATGTGTTACGTAATTTTAATATTACAATTATTTCAGTTTTATTTCACTCTTTTAAAAAATCTTTTCCCGGTTATTCTTCAAAATAAAAAAATTAAAAATTTTTTTAACTCGTAAAATTTGATTAAAATTAAAATTTATTTAAAATTTATTTAGAGACTGAAATTTTTTTTGACTTGCAAAAACGAAATTAAAATATTTTTCAAAAGAGGGGGGGGTTAGAACTCTTGTTACGTAATAACGAAGGGGGGGTTACAGGTTGCGTTACGGGTGTGTTACAAGGGGGAGGGGATCAAAAAGGGGCCAATTTTGCGTTACGTAATACATGGACGACCCCTGACCCCTACCCCCTATTTCCCAATGTTCCAACGATTCAAAAAAAATTGTTATTTAAGTTAAAATTAATACTTTTGGTATCGAATTTTGCACCCCAATGCTATCCACCACCCCCCTTTTCCAACCCCCAACCCATCTTTCTCGTTTAAATTTAGTTAAGAATTAATGTCAAATTTTTATTGTCGTATTACAATTACTCCAGAACGGTCGACGCTATCGGAAAATCGAAAAGACAAATGAGGTACAGAATTTTACGGGATACAAAAAGACCTCGTTGACTTTTCCACTCAATCATCGCAATCATACGCTTCGAAGGATATTAAAGGATTTATTAAAAAAACGAAAATTTGGCCGAACTTCAAGGCCAATCTGCAACCTCAAAATGTCACCTAAAAAAATTTGAAAAAAAAAATTGGGGTTAATCTTGAAGGTAAAAAAACAAGTTTGGGGCCCTGGCCCGTTTTCTAATTCTAAAATTTTCGAATTTCGATCCACCCTAATTATTATATTTTCATTCCAATTTTTAAAAAAAATAATTTCAGTCTATGGAAAACACTTTTTATGTAAAAAAGCTTTTAATTTTTATTTCATTTAATTAATTTTTTTTTTCTACCATTTTTTCAGGTGTCTTCGGAGTAAAACTCGTCAGTTCGGAAGTGTCAATCCGGTGCGGCCTCGATCCAGGACCCTACTTCCTTTTCTTAACTTCCTCTGCGATCCAGTTGAGGGACCCGAAGGAACAGCAGCTCCTATGCACGTGGCCTTATTTATATATCAGGAAGTACGGATATCGGGACGGGAAATTCACATTCGAAGCAGGTAGAAAATGCGAAACGGGAGAAGGAGAGTTCATGCTGGAGTACAGCAACCAACAGGAAATTTACAGATGCTTGTCTTTAAAAATGAAAAGCATGAGGAAATTACTCGGAGGAGAGGTTCCGTCGTCCCCTTCGATTTTTTGCACGGACACCTCGAATCAATTTCAAGCCGCTTTGAGCATGGAAGCGAGATCGAGGAGCCCCTTGCCCCCTTCCCCCAACAGCACGACAAACATCCTGGACATGGATTTGAACAGCACGAACAATCATCAGTTTAAATCTGTGGACTGCATTTCGTCTGCTTTGCACTTTTCCAATCCCCCTTCCTTGAAACCGAAAGCGACGTCCATGGGAAATATTTTCTCCGTCGCGAACGAATCTCCTCCGATCCCGTACAAACCGAAACCGTTGATTTCCCCGACGGTGGAAACGAACCCTTTAATCGTGATCAACGCTCCGTCCCATTTGCAACCGAAAAATCCGTCCGATAAAATCAGCAGAAAATCCCCGAATTTATTCAGGGCGACGCTGGTGGACATCGACATCAACGACGCCCCGGAGCTTCAACCGAAGCTTTCGGAAAACCAATCCGGCGCACCCCCGTTAAAACCAAAGCCGACGAAACCTCCGAGGAAAAATAACGTATTCCTATCTAAAAGTGCCAACGAGGAAGATTCGAGTAAAAAATTTTTCAGGCAGAAAAGCGCGGACACGGTCGCGCCCTACGACGAAGTCGAGATTCGGCACGACGCCTGGAAAACCCTCGGCCTCGACGATTTGACTCACACCGAAAGACTTTTTAAGAATAACGCGGATTCCAACGCGGACTACGAAATTTTAGAAAAATCCCCCGCGGAAAATTGTAAATTAAAAGAAATTCAAAACGATAAGTCGGTGGCAAACGGGCCGGCGAAACCCCCGATCCCGAAATTTTTACCGATCAAACCGGCGACGACCGGGAATTACGACACGTTAAATCATTTCGGGAACACGTCGAAAACAAACGGGAAATCCGGGTATAAGCAAATCGTAATTAATCATTCGAACCCTTCAAGTCCGATCACTTCCGATAATTATAGCATTTTGGAGTCGTACGCCAATAATCAGAATCACACTTACCACGATTACGATGAGGTGGACGAGTCCCCGGAGGCCTGCAGGCTTGCGGATGATTCCCATTTAGGTTACGGGATGATTAGGAAAAAATCGGACGTTCAAAACCAAAGTGATTTTCGGATCCCGCCGAAACATAAGGTTTTTAATAATATGGAGTATGCTGTTATTACTAAATCGAAGCACGTCTAGTCCGGTTTAAGAGGAGATTTCAAAGAATTTCCCTCTAAGGGATGGCTGTTTTGTATTAAAAAAAGAGCCCGAGTAAGAGGGTGCAAATCATTTACCTCTTTATTCTTTGGTGTTAAGGAGCTAAGAAAATGATTTTTGTAGTTTAAAATGGACCGCTTATACGTATAACGAGCCTCAAGATGGCCTCAAGATGGAAATATTTCATAGCGGAAGAGGGGGGGGGGTGTTAATTGGTTGATGGGCAGATTTGATCCATAAGCTAAACACTAAGCTTCCTAAGTTCAATAGTAATCAATACATGGCCTGTATGGTCTTATTCCTAGCTTTCTGGTGAAGCCCCTTATCGGCATTTTCTTGGAAAGAAAGGCCTGTGGCGGAAAGGGGGGGGGGGGGGGGCTCAGCCTCCTTGTAAGGAGGTCGAAGCCTCCTTTTTTACCAGTGTATTTTTCCTATCTTTTATGTTAAGTACACATCAGTGAAATCAAAACGTTCGTCGTTACATAAGTTTTTTTTTTTTTGACTTTATTTGGACGGGCTAGATTGCCATGTCCATGCACTAATGGTAGTTTAATTGACTTTTCGGTCAGTCTTATTTCTTTCGTAGTTTATTTGACGTTGCGGTCTGAAACTCGGTTTTTGTTTTTGTTTAGGAACTACTTGTACAATGAGGTTAAGATGACTGTATAAGTAATTCCTACAATCCCTGCTAGAGGGAGGGAGTGTCGGCGGTCACCCATCCACTAACTGGCCGTTCACAATGGTGCTTAACTTCATTGATCACGATGCCGCTAGATGAATCTTGTCACCACTCCGACCCCCATGATACATAAGTTAAACATAAGCGGAAAATTTTGATCGTGGCAGTAGATTGGTCTGCTACCACGTCTAATTGCATTGTTCACTTGTCTGCTGCCACGATTTAATTTGTTCGCTTATGTTTAACTTATGAATCGATGATCGCTTAAATGTCACTGATGCGTACCCTTAAGAGGAATCATTAGTCGTGGCAGCAGACTAATCGTATTTTACATTTTACGGGGAAACAAAGACAAATCTCGAAACAAAAAATAGTAAGGAAAAAATTCTCTTCAGGAAAAAATTCCGAAAATTCCTTAATATTTTTTGTTTCGAGATTTGTCTTTGAATTGTCTTTGAACCCAGTTTGACTCCAGTGCACTACCTCCGAGATCCAGTTTTCATTAATTAGCAAAATGATTTTAAACATTTTTGTGCACAAGATGAAAAAATAAATGATCAGAAATTGCAAATAGATATCACGACATCACCAAATATTACAATTCCAATCTTTCCTCAAAAATACGGAAAGCAAATATTATCATTGTTCGACTGTTTGCAAAAAATTGATAAAGAAGGTAGTGCATTGGAATCAAATTTGGTTCGCGATTTTGCCTGTCAGTTGGGAATCTAGCGTAAATAATAGAGATCAATGGGACTTCTATGAAATTAGAGACCCTGTATGAAAAGAGACTGTCGGATTCACCGATACATCTGATTGGTTCGCTTTTTAGAAGCCATAATGGATGGCCATATTAAAAATCGAATGAAAATTTGAAGATTTCTCAGTTTTACCAGTATGTGAAATTTTTATCTTTGAACTCAAATTTTTATTCAATTTTTTTTTTTTTTTTTTTTTTTTGGAAAAAGCCTTTTGGTAATTCCAAAATCCAGACGGCTTTATTTCGAAAATGGCGATTTTTCTTCTGATCAAGCTATTGCATTGCGAGCTTCCATATTAAATAAAATATGGCGTCAATTTGAAATCGTGTCTTTTTATATAGCATCTTTAGATGAAATGTCGGGAGAGATTTTTCAATCAATCAGAAAAATCTTTATGCATTAGTAAAGTTTTGGACAAAATAGCCACACCTTGACGGGAGTCTTAAATTCCGCCTCTTAAATCTAATTATTTATAGAAATCTCACTTCAGGAAATTCGCTCCCTCTTAAGAAAAATTTTAATTCTTACAAAAAAAAAAAATCTTTTTAAATTATTCTTCTTCCATTAAAGGGGTTTTCAGAAGCTTAACTTCACCCACTCGTCGCAGAATGGCGATCCGAGCACCGAAAATAAAGCCTGTTCAAACTTGCCGCGTTTTGCATAAATTCATTAAAATTTTAGTTTCCCGGATACTGAATATTTATTAATTTTTTTGGGTTTTATTAATTTTCAATGTCTTTTTCTTCGACATTTTTAAAGAAAAATTTTATTCAATTTAGGATCTCTAGATCACGCCATTTTTATAAATTTTGAATTTATAACGATTCGAATAGCACAGTACTTCCGGTACTCAGATAAAACCTAGAAACTTCTAAAAGAGATTATCCATACGTGTAATTCCGGTGCTTTGTCTCTATTGGACGATTAATGTTAAGGTACAATTAATTGTACCACCGGAAACGCTGTATATTTTTGGACTTTTTTCTTCTGCTACCACCTTTTTTTTCGTTTTTGGTTTTTATTATTTTTAGTGTTCGAAAAATTAATCAAAATAATAAAAAAGTGGTATTTTCAGATTTATCCAAAAACTTCAAATGGGTAATATCTTTTAGGATCTCTAACGAAACAAGAGACGCGATAAATTCGATCATCTGATTATTTGCTAGTGGAGACTCGGCTTTGGTGTTTAAAAAAATTTTTTTGCATCTCTTTTTCGCAAATGTAGACAGCTGACATGCCTGACGTTCACTAAAGTGAACGTGGCTACACTTGCGTTCACTAAAATGAAAGTCAGGCATGTCAGCTGCCTATACTTGCGAAAAAGAGATGCAAAAAATTTTTTTAAACACCAAAGCCGTGTCTCCACTTGCAATTAATTCCCTTTAGTGAACGTCAGGCATGTTCAGTTTCAATTTCATTGTTTCAGTTTATATCGACACCCACTATCAAGACTGTCGTATCTCTGTTTGATATTTTCTATGTTTAGCTTACTGTAGCATAAAAGTTAGATCAGTATTGCACAGAATTGTCGTTATTATGTGATCATCATAGCAGTCGATATTCATTGAGCCATTCCCATCATTTAAAGAAATCACTGCCATTGTCCTTAGGAAAAGAAAACCCCGATCAAAATTCCTAGGGGGGGGGGGGGGGGAAATTGATGAAATAATTTTACAAGAATGCTTTTCTTTTGAGGGTGCGAACCGTATTATTTATTATAGTATTACGTAATAATTATTTTTTTTAGTAAAAATGAAGACGTCTCCGATTTATTTTAACAAAGTTTTGTACTTCAAAACCAAAAAGTCAAATTTGAAAAATCCAAAATGGCTGCTATACTTTTGTTTTCCCATAACAAACGGTTGGTCTTCCGCTTTCAGATTTGACATTTTGCATGTGAAGTACAAAATTCAAAATTAATTTTTTTTTTTTTTTTTTTTTTTTTTAATAAGGTAAAAGCACCAATTATTGACCAGGCACCAATTACTGACCAGTCCAAAAGCTAAACACGTATACCATAAAAGGAAATCGTGTTTAGCTTATGGACTGGTCAGTAATTGGTGCCTGGTCAATAATTGGTGCTTTTACCTTATTAAAATCTCAGGAGAAAACAGTTTTCAAATTTTAGGGAAAGAAAAATTATATATTTCCAACTAATATTTTGGGATAGTGCAAAATTTTATTTAAGGAATAAAATGAAAATTTGAATTTAAAAAATTTTAGAACGGCCAAAATAGTTTTTTAAAAGTTTTCTCTTCAGAGAAATTAATTAGGCGGTAGCTATTAAGTAAAAAAATTCTTAATTTTTAGTCATTTACAGAAATTTAAGCCCTTCACTTTTTTTTAAAGTTCTTATTTCTTGCTTATGCTGACTCACTTGGATACATAATTCTAAACCTATAAGGAAAGTGTACTATGTCTGACCTCGTCCCTGTCTTCAGTGTTTTTGTAAATTGCGATCATTCGCTCATATATTTGCAATCTCTCAAAAGTTTAAGATGAAAAAATGTGTCGGTTCGCTTGGCAAAAGACGCGTCGAGAATGAACGATTTAAATTTTTTTTTCAAAAAACCATATTTTTGGCTTTAATTAGCTAATATAGGTTAATGACGTTAAAACGAACTAAAATCAAAAGAGAATAGTCCTGTCTCCATTGGCCAATTAATGGAAGGGTACAATTAATTGTGCCACTGGAAATGCTGTATATTTTTGGATTTTTTTCTTCTGCTACCACTTTTTTTTATTGTTTTGATTATTTTTTCGAACACTAAAAACAATCCCAAGTAGCACAAGAGGGATTCAGATCTTTTAGACATCTAGAAATGTTCTGTAGACACGCTAATGTCCCTCTTGGCACGATCTTCAAGACAAAGATATCTTTCAGAACTCTAAAAGAAGTCTTTGTCTTGAAGATGGTGCCTAGAGGGACATTAGCGTGTCTACAGAATATTTCTAGATGTCTAAAAGACCCGAATCCCTCTTGTGCTACTTGGGAATGAAAATGAAAAAAAAGTGGTAGCAGAAGAAAAAATTCCAAAAATATACAGAATTTCCGGTTATACATTTAATTGTACTCTCCAATAAATTGTCCAATGGAGACAGAGCAAATAGTTTTTTGAAATAAGATTCGAAATTTTTTTTGTTAAGGGAACCCACACCTTAAGGCGATGTCAGAGTTGGAACACTTTACCTCTGGGGTCGGAATCATAGATTATAGACGTAATTATGAGAAAATATTGATGATTACTCGCTGCTCTTGTCATGCTAGCTTGCTGGAGTAATCAAAAATAAAGACTACACTCAGAAAAGAAAATGGTTAATGCGAAAACAAAAATGCAAAAAATGCGATAATTTTTAAAAATCATGAAGAAACAATAAAAATATCTTGTCAAGAAACCGTTGTCATGAAGCATTTTTGTTTTGCTATAAAACATTCCGGTTTTGTTGCAAGACAAATGATCTGTCTCCATTGGACAATTAATTGGAGAGTGTAGACCGTATGCATGTGTCATTTTAAGGGGAAGTGGTTGATGGCGGTTGATCTAATTCCATAACGAACTATTTAGCTTGACGTCACTGGAGGACAAACAATCTCACTGGAGGACCACTTACATTGAGTCTTATGGGCAAAAACTTTAAAAAAATTTTTTCAAGCAGATGCTTAAGCGTATAAATTTTAATTACTCGCATTTAAACTAGAGATATCCAACATATATATATACGTATATATATACCATTTTTGAAAATATACGGTATATTTTCTCATAGAAAATTTCATTTTCGTTCTTTAATTTACATAATTTTGTATTTTATTCAATTTTTTACTTCTGTACTAACTATTTTTACTATTTCCGATGGCAAGCAAAAAAAGTAGATAAAATAACTTCAAACTCCAAAATTGTTAATTAAATTCGGAGAATGATTGAAAAACGGAAATATACCAAATCGGTATATATATATGTATATATATATACCAAGTATACATAAAAATAAATATACGGTATATTTCCGTTCTCTAATTTAAACTCGTAATTTTTTTATATATGCTATGCCGTGCAGTTAAATAATTTTCCGAGTTTAGTTTATTTAATATTAAACTAATAGTTAATATGAAATAATATATTATATATAATAAGAAATATGAAATTATGTATAATATATTAAACTAATAATAAATATGAAATTTGCTTGAATTGCCCATAAGAGCTCATGTAATCTAGGACGCATCATGTTAATAGGTTGTGGAATTAAACCTACCCCCACTACTCCCAGACCTCGACTCCATTTTACTTCCCCACCCTTGCATACCGTCTATAATTAATTGCACCACCGGAAATGCCGTATATTTTTGGACTTTTTTCTTTTACCACTTTTTTTTTCATTTTCATTATTTTTAGTGTTCAAAAAAACAATCAAAACAATAAAAAAAAAAGTGGTAGCAGAAAAAAAAACAGTCCAAAAATATACAGTATTTCCGGTGGTACAATTAATTGTACCCTTCGATTAATTGGCCAATGGAGACAGGACAAAAACTTGTTCAAGACATTTCCTTTTTCTGAGTGCACTGATTTGATGGTGTCGAAATCCAACTAATAGCTCGCATGTCGGGGAATTAATTATCCAGTGGAGACAGCATTTCAGGCAGTATTGCCAGTGTAGGTTGTAATACAAAATGATACAAAATGTATTAATAAAAAAAGAATAAAAAAAGTTATCAGTGCCTTGGAAAAGGCAATCATTTACATATCAGAAAATGTATTTAATAAATAGCTATTTAGGAGCTAGGTTATGTCTCCATTTGCGGCTTTCTGTAAAACGATGGTAGAATTAAATCTGAGGGTACGGTAAAAGGGGTTACGATTGTAAGAATTTTTTTCGATGATTCAGTTAACCTCTGAGCCTTCTGAACCTAAATTAAACCGTAAAATATTTTTTTTAAAAAAAGGTGGAAATATGTACTTTCGGTCGTGAAACATAAGAGCCTTTTCAGGTCACAACACGCTACAGCTGGAGAACCTAAAGGAAGAGTGTCGCCCACCACTTTGTTGGAGCTCTGTTGTCCTGTCTCCATTGGCCGCTTAATCGAAGGGTACAATTAATTGCATCACAAAAATACTGTATATTTTTGGACTTTTTTCTTCTGCTACCACTTTTTTTTATTGTTTTAATTATTTTTTCGAACACTAAAAATAATGAAAAAAAAAGTGGTAGCAGAAGAAAAAAGCCCAAAAATATACGACGTTTCCGGTGGTGCAATTAATTGTACCTTTCGATTAATTGGCCAATGGAGACAGGACATATGTTATTTTTGTGTACTCAGAAAAAAAATGACTAATGCGAAATCAAAAATGCCTTGTGACAAAACATTTCTCTAAAAATCATGCTAAAACAATAATATCTTGTCAAGAAACAACATGTCCGTTTGTCGCGAAGAATTTTTGCTTTGCTACGAAACATTCCGGTTTTGTTGCAAGTCAGAACTTGTTCAAAGCATTTCCTTTTTCTGAGTGTAGGAAAACTGGGCCCGTTATTGACGTCATCCAGTCGTATAAATACAGTATACCAATCTCCATATTTAGGTTACGGGAATATATATAAGAGAATTAAATATACCGTATATTTAAAATAGGAGCGGGTCTTCCAAATGATAAGCACTAATGTGTAAACTTGCAGTAGCATGATCACCTGACTTTCATAAACACTCGAAACAGGCTATCTCCAATCATATTTACGAATGGAGACACGTTAGTTCACCTCAGACACACGGATTTAGCGTCCGCTTTAGGCTCTCCAGTTAAATTCCTATTTGTGAAATCAGACTCTTCCATCTTAAGAGAAAAATATGTTATTTTCACATTTTCATCCTCTCTTCGGATTAATCCGCAAATGGAGACAAGACACTAAATATTTTTTATGTATATTTGTATTATTTTAAAAGACGGAAAGAATCATTGCAATTTTTTTTTTAAATATTTGTATTATTTTAAAAGACGGAAAGAATCATTGCAATTTTTTTTTTAAATACTTAGACTGATAAGATAAATACTTGTACATAAAAACTTACGAAATGTAGATTTGTAGGAAAAAAAAAGAAATTAGTTAGTTTAAAAAAAAAAAAAAAAAAAAAAAAAAAGAACCGTTGAGTATACAAAATTCAAATGATTAAAATTCATTTGAACTAAAAAAGAAAGACAAAAGAAATTTACGAGTAATTTTGTTTTTTAATTTTTTAATTTTAAAAGTGATGCCGTTAGGAGGCTAACATGCATATAAAGCGTATTTTTTTTTTCCGGGTGTTAGTTTTCCTATTTTTCAAATGTAAATAAGGGGACCAAAGATAATATACTTCGAAAACTATTGTAAAAAAAAAAATATTTTTTTAAAATAGGAAAAATTTTAGTGTAGGGTGTTGCTCAATTATCGATATATCCCCGTAAATTATTTTCTTATTTCATCATTATTTTTTTAATGATCTCAATTTAAGGGGTCTCAATTTTATTTTTTTTTCGTTTAGAATTGAATTTCATTCAAAAGTACTTTTTTCTCAGTATTACGAAAAAAAAAAAAAATAGTTTTCTGGTTTCTGTTTTTTTCACTAGTACTTTTTTAAAGTGCAATTTCGGGTGCCTTTTTTAATTTCGTTTTTTACAATGTGATAAAAGCCATAACAGTTTTCTTCTCAAAATTTATATTTTAAAAAAAATACAATATATGGCTGATGTTCAGGTTTCGAATTTATATTTTTAAAAAAATTTATAATAATAATTTTCAATTGTAAATAATAAAAATAAGACTGTAATTGAATTTCAGTTTTTTTTTTAAATTTTTATTTTACAAAAAAAATCAACTCTTTCGGTGTACTCTTTCGCGGAACATTTTACACACTTTTAAGCTTTGCGTATACTTGTTGAAAGACACGTTTGGACAGGTAAATCAATCATCCTGCATGCGAACATCCCCCGCCAGAGGAAAAACAGCTCAAGGTTATATTTTGATCTGACCCCATTTCTTCCGGTAAATCCGACCTAGTTTTTTCATTTAAGACAATGTCCAGACGTGGTGTAAATCGGAAATAAAAGTTGTGTACGCGAGCAGTGAAAATTTGTGTAAAAAGAAAAGAAAAAAAATCACCGAGTGATATTTTTAAATATGAAGTGAGAGTGAGAGAAATTATTTTTAATCCGAAAAGATGAGTGCGGATTTTTCGGAAATTTTTAAGTCCAACTACAAAATCTGCGAGTTTTGTTTTGAACTCAGGTAAATGATTTTGGAATTCAAACTGAAAATTTAAATTATAATTTATTTAATGACCTGATAGGCCTAACATTAATTCAATTAATTTAATTCGTTAAGAGTAACTTATTAACTCTGCCATCATGTTTGGGGGGGGGGGGGAGGAGATAAAAAATCTGTGGAATAAAATTGATGTAATTAATGAAAGACCCTTATCAGCATTTGTGTAATTAAATAATTATAAAATCTTGGACGATTACTTTAATTCAATTTAATTTAATTTGCAATTAAATTTTCAATTAAGCAAAATTAAAGTTTAAATGCTCTGTCTCCATTGAAGAATTAATTGGAGGGTACAATTAGTTGTACCACCGGAAATGCTCTAGATTTTTGGACTTTTTCGTTCTCATTATTTTTAGTGTTTAAAAAAACAATCAAAACAATAAAAAAAAAAGTGGTAGCAGAAGAAAAAAGTCCAAAAATATACAGCATTTCCGGTGGTACTCCAATTAATTGTCCAATGGAGACAGAGCAAAATATCTTTTTTTATTGTTCATTCTTCTAAAAAATATACTCTATCTCCATTGGACAATTAATTGAAGGGTACAATTAATTGTACTACCGGAATTGCTATGC
Organism: Liposcelis bostrychophila; assembly: GCA_037577465.1. Taxonomy (NCBI): domain Eukaryota; kingdom Metazoa; phylum Arthropoda; class Insecta; order Psocodea; family Liposcelididae; genus Liposcelis; species Liposcelis bostrychophila. The sequence goes on along the minus strand of CM075209.1, from coordinate 15,142,422 downwards.
ATTTTTTGAGTTTTTTCTTCTGCTACCACTTTTTTTTTCGTTTTCATTATTTTTAGTGTTCGAAAAAATTATCAAAACAATAAAAACAAGTGGCAGCAGAAGAAAAAAGTCCAAAAATATACAGCATTTCCGGTCGTACAATTAATTGTACCCTTCGATTAATTGGCCAATGGAGACAGGACAAATATTTTTAAAATATTTATATAATATTTTTAAAATATTGGAAAATATTAGAATAAAAATATTTTATAAATATTGAAAAATGTTTTATAAATATTAATATTTTTTTGCCGACTGGGGTGTGATCGCCTAACTAGTCTTGAAATTTTTTCCCTTAAATTACCTGTAGGACAAACGTTTTACGCGTCACCCCGGTCTGCGGGAGAATACTTGCATTACGTAAAAACTGGATGGGGGAGAGAGGGGGTCGTGCATAAATTACGTAAGCATGGGTTTGCACCCTTTTTGCACGCTTTATCCCATTTCGCCTATGCTTAGCTTATGAGTAAGATGTAAAAATTTGGACCCCCTCCCCCCCCTAAATGTGCTTACGTAATTTATGTACGACCCCGAGGTCAAAGGTAGCGTTGCCTTTCATAAAAAAGTGTATTGAAATCGGCGTTACGAAGGGGGGGGGGGAGGTCAAAAATAAGTGTAAAAAACGTTACGCAGTATATTTACGACCCCTACGATGCCCAAAATATAGTTTTTAAAACCAAACTTGAATTTAACCCAGTTTGATTTATAATTCGACAGACTTAAGGAGCAGCATTCAAAATATTGCCTAAAGCTTTTTTTTCGGATTTTCCGACCTCTTCCCCCCTAATTTTTTTTCTCGTTTTTTTTCCTTTTTGACTAATTTTAAAAAATGTCTTACAGAATTTCAAAAAAAAAAAAGAATTTTCTTAAAATTAAAGTACGATTTTTTTCTTTAAAGAGTAGAGGGGGGGGGGCCAATGTAGGGATGTCTATTTTTTATATACTAAATTAGAATTTTTTTCAACAATAAATAATAATGAAAATTCCCTTTCCCCCTTAGCGAAAAAAATTGCAAAAAGTTTCACTTTTTTTTTTTTTTTTTTTTGGATAATAAAACATTTTTTTCTTTGTTTTTCCTCAAAGAGAAGAAAATATTGAAAAATATGATTGAAAGTGAAAAGAATTAACGGTAAATAATTTGTTAGCTCCGAAAGAGGACAAACGTGGAAAACGAAAACACGCAAACTTTTACGAACGAATCCTTAGCCAGTCTCATTCCATGATTCCCCCTTTTTTTTCTATTTGGATCCTATAAGAGTTCATGCTTGGAAAATTAAATTTTCGAAAATGAAAAACATGATGACTTTTCATAATTTAAACTATAATCTTTTTTTTTTTTTTTACGTTTTTCCCCCATTTTTTTCAATTTTTTTTTTTTTTATCTGTTTCAATATTTTTTTTTCCCCTTTTTTAGCCGTAGAAGATGGAAATGACAACGGGGAAGATTTATTTCTTCGTAAGCATGGTTTGTTATTACGTTTATGCGGAAGAATACTACACGGATGTTTACAACACCACGATCGGTGAGTTACACGTTTGCATAATCGGAATTTTCAAGGCGTTTTCGTTCATTCGAGATTTTTTTCACTTTTTTACATTTTTTGTTGCAGCTGTGGTTGTCGAACCGAAATTTATGTCTTCGAATACAAACGAAGATTTAGTCGGGATAGTGAAAACCTTAGTTTTAGAAGCCAGGAAAAATTATTTAAAAAGCGGAGATTTAACCGTGGAATTTCACACGAGGGCCGATATCATCGTAAGAAGGAGTAAGCATTTGAAAAAAATTAAATTAATTAAAAATTATTTATCGAAAATTTATTTTTCAGATTTAGCTGCGGTTTTGAGCATAGCTTCTTGCACCAATACGTGGAGCCTGTTTAAAAACGCAGAGGATGAAAGCATTTTACATTTAGCCATTACCGAAGCGGATTGCCCGAGATTACCTGTCGAGGAAGCGATCACCATTCCTCTTGTCAGGGGAGGAGGAGAGCTTTCGCAAATCGTTTTGGATTTAAGAACTGGTCATAGCATCAATTGGAAGTCAGTTGTTCTTTTTTACGAAATTGCCGCTGTCGGTACGTTGGTTTTTTTTGTAGGGAAGAGGTTGTAATTAGTGGCAGAACGTCCTGTGGGGCACTTGTAGGGAAATAAACGACTTGGTAATGGATGCTAAAATAAAAAAAGATAAAAAGAGGAGGCTAAAAGTCTTGCTAAAAGGCGCAAAAAAAGTTGCCATTTTGTTTTGTTTTGTTTTATTTTTTTTTTTTTTTTGAAGTGAAACTTATAATCGCTGACCGGCCGTTACGCGGCTAAAAAATTTTTAAAGGTTTTAATTTTTTATATTTGTTACGCAGATAATTTTTAAATATTTTTTGGTCGTGTAACGCGTCACTCGTAACAAGGCTTAAATTATTTTTTTAAATTTAAAAAGTTTTTAAAACTTTAATTCTTTTTGAATTTAATTGTTACCCAGATAATTTTTAAATATTGTTTGGCCTCGTAATGTTTGGCGTCACTCGTAACAAGGCTTAAATAATTTTTTTTAAATTTAAACAATTTTTAAGATTGATTTGTTACGCAGATAATTTTTAAACATTGTTTGGCCGCGTAACGCGTCACTCGTAACGCGGCTTCAGTTATATTTTAAAATTTTAAAGCGTTTTAAAGGCTAGAAAATTTTTTAAGATTTAAATTTTTTTAAATATATTTGTTACGCAGATAATTTTTAAACATTGGTTGCGTTACGCGTCACTTGTAACGTGGCTTAATTTATTTTTTTAAATTAAAAAATTTTTAGAGACTAAAAAATTTTTTAAAATTTAATTTTTTTTTAAATTTATTTTGTTACACAGATAATTTTTAAATATTGTTTGGCCGCGTAACGCGTCACTCGTAACGAAGTTTAAATTATTTTTTAGAATTTAAAAAATTTTTAAACATTTCAATTTTTTAAAGTTAATTACTTTATTTACTTATTTTTTTACCATTTTCAAAAGCTGTTTTACAGTTATTGTTTATATATAAATATATATGTTTTTTTTTTTTTTAATTTTTCAAGATCGGTATGAGGTACAAAGGATCATAGCTTCCTTATCATTAGCGTCAGACGTTCATAATTTAGACGCTGGAGCTGTGACCGTTTTTCGAATCGACGGAATGACAACGGATTGGGGACGGTAAAAAATATATATATTTTTTTTTTTAAATTTTCTAAAAGCTTTTTCTAATTTTTTTTTTCACTCTTTTTTTTAGCCGGAAACAAATTTACAACATACTCAACGAATTCCCTGTAAATAAACTAGGCAGCAACTTTTTAGTGGTCGTGAGTAAAGATTTGGTCGGAGTCGTGATGGAAGTGGCTAAATCCGTCGGTTTGGTTCATCCGATTTCCCAGTGGCTTTACGTAATACCGGATACCATCCACAAACAAGAAAACGTTAGCGCTTTTTCCGCACTTTTAACGGAAGGGGATAACGTTTCTTTCATTTACAACACGACGTATTCCGACGTCGGTTGCTTAGAAGGGCTTTTATGCCACATCGAAGAATTGTTAAAAAGTTTTACGATTTCATTGGACCGGTTGGTCCGGGAAGAAATCGATTTATCGAATCAGGTTTCTGATGAGGAATGGGAAACAATTCGACCTACGACTAAAGATCGACGTGCTTCCCTTCTTTCTCATATGAAGGTACTATAAAAAATAAAAGATTAAAATTTGGAAATTTAACTAAAATATTTTTAATTTTTTTAGACTGGATTAGCTGAAAGTGGTAAATGCGATAAATGCATCGAATGGTCCATGAAAGCCGGGGAAACTTGGGGAAAAGAATACCTACCGGGTGGAAGATCCGATTCAGATGATCTTTTAGATGTTGGAACTTGGCACCCAAGAGAAGGGCATGTAATGCAAGATATTTTATTTCCTCATGTCGTGCACGGTTTTAGAGGACGTCGCTTACCCTTAATTACATTTAATGTAAATAAGAAAAACAAATTTTTTAAAGGAAAAAAAAAAAAAAAAAAAAACAACAATTTTTGAATTAAAGTTTTTTTTTAATGTTTCAGTATCCTCCTTGGCAAATAATCAAATATAACGAGTCCGGACAAATCGTAGATGTCAAGGGCTTAATATTCGAAATTGTTAATGAATTAGCTCAAAGTCTAAATTTTTCGTAAGTTTTTTGCTTTTATTTTTGCGTTATTAGTTTACGGTAACAGTTCCGTTTATTTTTTTTTTTCAGATATTCCGTAATTTTTTCTCAAAATGAACCGAGAAAATTCATAGGCAACGATTCATGGGAACAGAATGTAAGCAACGAAACTAGGGCTATTTTTTCAAAAATTTAAATTTTCTACAACGTAATTAGAATTTTAAATCAATTCAAACCTATATTTTGGGAAGGAGGGGCTCAGCCCCGTTAATACAAGACAAGCCCCTCCGAGAACGTTTTTTCAAAACTCATATATTTTCCGTTTTATAAGTCGTCATTTTAAAGCCCTCAGGCAGACTGACATCCAAAGTCCAAGTGTCTTGAGTTGATCCGGCGAGTTGATTCGAATTTTTCGAACGGAAAATCACTGGGAATATTTACTTGAATTTTTTGTGACTTTTCGAAAATTTTATCGTAGAAAACTTGTACCATTCTCTGTTCTTTTAGGGGTCGTTCATAAACCACGTTAGCACGTTGGGGAAGGTATTAAAAATGCTAACTTTTTATAACAAGGGGGGGTTGCATATCTAACGTTAGCATTTGTCTCATGTATTAAACGTGCAAAAATGAAAATAATTTAAATTTTTTAAGTTATGTAACCTAACTCACTTTTTAAAAAAACTTTCAGCTAGATTGCTCTAAGTTAAAAAAAAAAAAAAAAAAAAAAAAAAAAACTTTTTTTGCAAAATTTAAGTTTCAAAGAATTTTCGATTTTTTTAATGTTTTAATATTAATTTAAAAAAAAAAAATTTTTTAAAGGAGGGTAACCGAAATCTAACGTAATTTTAAGGGGGGGAGGGTCCCGGAATGCTAATCTTGGCTAAAAGGGGGGTAGGGGGTCAAAAATGACCAACATAATGCTAAAGTAATTCATGGACGACCCTTTTGCTCGAATTTTCGGGTTAATTATTTCAACAAATTTTTTAAAAAAGTCCCGGACTAGCACATTGACGAAAGATCATATAGGTGCTCAGACACTTTCGGATGCAGTGGCGCCGCTGCTATCTAGGCCTTTTTTATTAGATTCCCCCCCTCCCCCATTAATGATTTCTTGTGGTTCCTCAAGAATTTTCCGTGTTTTTCATTTTTTTTTTTTTTTTTTTTTTTTTTTTTGATCGAGGATTTTGATTCCCGTTTTTCTTAATTAAAAAAAAAAAAAAAATTAAACTTGACTTAAGTTTAAAAAAGTTGTTTATTTTTTACCCAAACTAGTTAAATCTTGAAACCATAATTTTTCTGAAATTTTCAAGTACTTGGTTGCTTCAGAAAAAATATACGTAAAATTTTTCAAAAATTTAATTTTAATTTTTTTTTTTTTTTTTTTAATTCTTTTTTTTTTTGATTGAAGTTTGGCGATCCATAATTATTATTAAGATTTTTGGCGGGATTGGATCTAAATATTTCTCTTTATTAAAATTGATCTAAATTATCATTTGATAATTGATAAATTATATTTGATTTATTTGATATCTAAATTATATTTGATTGATCTAAATTATCTTTTTTTTTTAGTTATTTAATGGCAGTCATGATTCCGCTTCCATAATGGTAAATTGGGACAGAATGATCGACATAGTTCGGCAAAAACAAGTTTTTTTAGGCGCCGGAGCTTTCATCATAACCGCTGACAGAAAACGCTTAATTAATTTTACAATTCCGGTGGGAATAGAACCGTATACTTTCCTCGTGGCTCGTCCTCGTGAATTAAGTCGAGCTCTTTTATTTCTTTCTCCTTTTTCCGGGGATGTAAGTCAATTGTTTTTTTTTTTTTTTTTTTTTTGCTACTTGCCAAAATAATTCTTTTTTCACAATTTTTTTTCAGACTTGGCTATGCATAGCAATAGCCATCGTGGTCATGGGCCCTTTACTAAATTGGTTTCATCGAGTCACCCCTTATTACGAATATTTTAGCACGAGGACGAAAGGGGGTCTTGAAACCGTGACAAATTGTTTGTGGTACGTCTACGGTGCGCTCCTGCAGCAAGGAGGGATTCACCTCCCCATGGCCGATAGCGGAAGGCTAATAATCGGAACTTGGTGGTTATTCGTCCTCGTTATCGTCACGACCTACAGCGGTAATTTAGTAGCTTTCTTAACGTTCCCGAAAATCGACAGTCCGATATCGTCTTTAGAAGAATTGCTCCATCATAGCGGGAGCGTGACATGGGGCATGATTTCCGGTTCCGCAGTCGAAGCTCATTTAAAAGGGAACACGGACTCTAAATACAGGACTCTCTACGAAAATGCGGAGATTCATCCGAAGCAGGATTCGAACATGATCGACAGAGTCCGAAGGGGGGAACATGTTTTCATCGATTGGAGGACCAATTTGCTTTTCCTCATGAAAAAGGAATTTATGGAAACGGGTCGTTGCGATTTTACACTAGGGGCGGAACAGTTTTTGGAGGAACAAGTTGCGATGATCGTGGCTCAAGAGAGCCCGTATTTACCTCGGATCAATGAAGAAATACGAAGGATACATCGAGTAGGACTTATTTACAAATGGCTGGACGATTACCTTCCGAAAAAAGATAAATGCTGGAGCTCGACGAGGTTAAATGAAGTGACAAGTCACACGGTCAATATGAGAGACATGCAGGGGTCTTTCTTTGTTTTATTTCTAGGTATGGCAAATTTAGGATAAGGAACTACTTTAAGGACTTTGCCCCCATCCCCCATCCTCCATCCTCCCTCTTCCACTCGAGACCCGGACTGACCAAAAACAAAGTAGTAAAATTGCCTCTGTCTCATTTTCTTTTTCTTTTTGCCCCGCCTCTTTTTATAATGTCTTCATTTTTTTTTCTTGCAGGATTCATCATGTCCGTTTTCGTAATTGTAGGAGAATACATCTGGAGGAAATATAAAATAAAACATGAGAAAGGTGTTATTAAACCTTTCGCGACTTAAAAAGGTACCTAATTTTTTTTCTTTTTTGAAACAATCCTCCCTTTATTATTTTTAATAAAAACCCATCACCTTTTTTAAAAAAAAAAAAGAAATTGAATTGTTAGTGGTATTAATTTTTCCCTTCGAAAACCGATGTAATTATTTTTAAGATAAAAACTTTTTCTCCCAATTTTTTTTAAATTTTCTGTAACTCTTATGTCTATTGTTTCATTTTGAAAAAACAAAAATGAAAATTAAATACAAAATATAAAACAATATTTCTAAAAAGAAATCACTTATTCATTTTCATGCACTCTTTCACTCTCACTACTGACCGAAAAATGAAAAAAAAGAATTCACATGGTTTTCCTCCTTTGTTAGTAAAAAATTAATCCATCACTTATGTAATATTAATTAACAATAATGCATTTCGTTAAAATTCTGTCTGTTTTTGAAGAGAGGTCCCCAAGCACCGTAATTCTTTTGATTCTGAGACTGTTTATTGTCATATTTTTTGCCGTTGTCCTGACATTCCTTCTCCTGCTTTTGATAGCCGGATCTAAAATTAGAAAAAAAAAAGAAAAAAAAAGGTTGACATTATCATGTTGCATTTCCCTGCGTGAGCCAAAGAGGCATTTTAACTCGAGGAATCAAAAAGTTATTTGTCGGTGAAATTAAGTTTAATTACCATTGATTAGGTAATCAGTGGCAGTAATAAAGTGACAATTTTTTTTTTTTAAAGAATAGGAAAAGCATAATGAGCATATTTATGATGTCATTGAGGGACTATACACGTATTGCGTATTTAAAATATTCAAAACTTTTGATTCCCCCTCTCCCCAAACAAGTTGAGTAATGTGTGCACAGTCCTATGGCTAAAGTCCTAAAAAATTTAATCGTATTTTATTTGATAGACAGGTTCGGAAACTCCTATCCCTTAAACATGGAAGCTGATCTTGTCCCGCTTAACTACGTAAAAATTAATTCTTCCTTTCTACCATCGTAAGCGCTACTTGTACGCGAGAAGCTTTTTGATTGGTCGTTGAAATTTGTAAACAACAATGGCTGCGCACAACCGTGGTCCAGTCCAACTTTAACTATTAGACATGTTGCGTCTCTGAAGATCGCAGCGCCATCAATGGCCCGTTTTAGAACTAAAATGTGCGGAGTTAAGCGGAAAATGAACGGCTTGGGAAATTTCCGGACCTGTCATTGATGCAGTAGACAAAGACGTAGTTGTTTAGGTGGTTTTGCGGTATGCGGCATTAACATTACATGTTATACTTTGCTTATGGCGCTTCTTTTAATTTTTCATCGCTTTATTTCATCCGATCTTTCAGTTTTCTTTTTTATTAATAGAACTTCCCCGGTTACTTACTTGGAAGATTTTTCCATCGTGGAATATTGTACAATTGAGCTGAACATTTTTTCTCCTTGGACCATCTTATATGCTTTCAGAGCAATGAGACCAATCAAAAAATCCTGATTTTAGTAGTAAAAGCAAGGAGGATTGTTTCAAAAAATCCAAAATCGTGTTTTGTTTTCCTCTGGGGCAATTAGCTGTAAGCAATAGAGAAAATAACACGGTCATTCACACTGGAAACTTTCATTTTTTTTTTCAAGCAGAAGACGACTTGGCGTCTAGGACGCTTGAAGGACGCCACTGGTGACGCCTGTTAAAAAATTAGAAATTATAATTTTTTTTTACCTTATGGTACGTGCTGTAAACGTGTAAGCACTTGAAACTCTAGACTATTTCCAGCGTTACCTAATCTGCTACCCTTCTTGGTTCGGAGATTTTTGGTTAGCCTAAAAAAAATCAAGAAAAAAACAATTAAGCGAAGCTGAGCTTTTTTTTGCTTAACACAAAAAAAAGAAAAATCAGGGAAACCTACCTTACGGTTGGGAAAAATCGTAACGGTGCTGAAACTACTTTAATCATGGACACATTAATTCCTGCAATCTGAAGAAAAAAAACGAACCAAGTAAAAAACCCGGATCAAAAATTTGTTTAAAAAGAATTAAACTTTAATTCGGAAGAAGCTACGTGCGACTGAGCTGGAAACCGAGTGTTGGAACTTCAAAAGCCGTCCTCAAAGTTATACTCGTTATATGAAAACGAGTTTGGTAAGTTGAATTGATGCCAAAATTTTTATTTTTCAGTCCTTCTATGAAAATTTCCTATAAAACCATGAAGTTGTCACGTGAAACTCATTCGCGTCATGAAGTACACGAGTTTAGGGGGATTCCAGAATATCAAAAAAAATCGCATAATATATATAATATATAATAAAATATTATATATTTTCTTTCAACTTCGAACTCTAGGAATTTGATTTTTTTTTTTATCCAAAAAAAAGAGAAAATGTATTTTTTTATATCAAATATTTTGACTATTTCTAAAAATAAACCAATAGTCGTAAAAATAATGGAAAAAGATACGAAAATAGATGATGCCACAGTATAAAAGATTGCATCAGCCAACAGGTTTCAAACCTTGAATGTAAATAAAAAAGCCTAACATATATCTTGTTAATTCTACATTCGGACGAGTTTTATATAATTCTCTTTTTTTAATCTGCCTATTGCTTTGGTTTTTTCTAAGGGCTCGTCATATTCCTGCCCCAATTTTAACCGTTTTCTATTGGCAGGAAAAATGAAGCTAACCAAATTTTTATTACTATATTCTCGTTTTTATATATGAAACAAAAAATTATATGTAAGATAAAATCATATACACTGGAGACCTATTTTACAGTTTTTGACAAGACACTCATTTGATTTTCGAATCCAAAAAAAAAAAAAAAAAATTACAAGAACTAATGGCAGAAGCAGCGGATTATTATTCATCGTCGTTTTGCTTATTTAAACATGCTAATTGATACAGAAATTGAATTATGGTTCTGGTTGGTCTACCGGTCATTCTTCCTTTCGGTAAGTACGGGATTTCTTCACCGTGAGATTGCATCCCAGTACCTGTGGTATCCATATGAAGCCAATCTACGCAGTTGACAAATTCCTGAAAAAAAAAAAAAAAACGTTATCAAAATGGCCGACCTGATGTTTTAATGGCTACTGCAAGCTTATGGCAGATCCAGACGCCGTTATGTCACTAACAAGCGGCTGAAACATACGATTTTAACTAGTTTGGAATGCAAAAATATAAAAAAACCGTGGAAAAATTCTTAAATATTCAAACAGAACGCATTTGGTTTACGTTTTTCGGTTTTATTTCCTAGATTTGGCGACTTCACCACTCAGCGCCATCTATCGGATAATTTCGCTACTAGAAATATAGTACCACGATAGACGCCATGTTGAATTTTTTTAGATTCTAGTAGGAACAGCTAATTTTGATGTTTTTTTACTTTGAAGTGGATTATGTTATCACCTGCAGAAATGCTGCTCCCAAGCATGGTTGACCACCGACGCCTAAACCCACGTTATGCAAATCAACTTCAGGGAAATTGATGACTTTGTCCGTGAAGTGTTGCCACAAGGGGAATCTCCAAACTCGATCACCGGTAATGCTTCCTGCTTTTTGGATTTGTTTCCAAGCATCTTCGTCGTTTGAAAAAACACCGGTAGCACCGGCTCCTAACGCTTTTTTCATTCCCTGTGTTAAGGTTGCAATGTCGATGAGCAGCTTAGGCTTGTACTCGCATTGACCATAAGTCATGGCATCGGCAATGCAAAGTCTTCCTTCATGGCCTGTATCTTGAACGAGGATGGTTTTCCCAGCCATCGAGTGTACGACATCTCCGGGTTTCAACGCCATACCGGACGGCATGTTTTCGCAAAGTGGAATTAAGCCTGAAGAAAAAGGTACATTATTTTTTTTTTTTCTTTTTGGTAAATGAAAATTTTTTTGATTAGTCTATACCTCTTATGTTAATAGGCATGCTCATTGCAGCAGCTGCTTTTATGACGGCGAGAACGACCGCTGCACCAGACATATCAGCCCTCATTTCTTCCATTCCTCTGCAGGCTGATAAGCAGATACCGCCGCTGTCGAAGGTGATGCCTTTGCCTGTTAAAACAAGGTAAAATCATGTTTTTTTATTTTTTTTAAATAGCGAAAGAAAGGAAAATATATAAAAATTAGGGCTAGGAAGATATAAAAATTAGGGCTAGGAAGATATAAAAATTAAGGCTAAGAATAATACAAATAAAAAAAAAAAGTCATGATAATTAAATGAAGATGCCATACAAGTTTCTTCAACTGGTTTTAACTAGATATCATACATAATTTAGGGATAAAAATGCATTTTTTTTCTCTTACCAATCAACACGACCGGTTTTTCTTCGATGGAACCGCCGCAATATCCAAGTTCAAGAAAAACAGGAGGTTCACAGGAACCCCTGGCTACGGACAAGAATGCATTCATTTTTTTCGTTTCTATCCAGTCCTTATCTCGAACTTCGATTTGAACTCCGCAAGGGCATAGTAAGTCCACGGCCGTTTGCGCGAAAATCGCAGGCGTCATACAATTCGCAGGGCAATCGGATAATCTTCTCGCGATGTTTTGAGCTTCGGCTTTGTATATGCCCCGAGTCCACGCGTCTTTTTCGTTTCCGCCGCCGCAGTCATCCCCGTAAAGATCGACGGCTGCTACTTTGATTTGATCTTCTTTGGCTTTGTAGTCTTGGTATCTCCAGACGGCCAATTGAGCTCCTTCGGCTGCCGATTCTGGGTGTCCCATCGGGTCGAAGCAAATGAATGTGACACCGGTCTCCCTTAATTTTCGAGCTCCTACCCCGGCGGCTATCCTGATGTTTTCCTTGCATTCGTCTATTTCTTCGATTCTGTTATAGCCGACATCTTCTCTGCCGAGACTTACGAGGCACACGTTAAAAAATTCAGGGTCTAAGTTTGTAAGGACAACCGACTGACCGAGTTTCATGGGACATCGTAGGCTGGAAATTTTTGGATAAAAAAAAAAAAAAAAAAAAAAAAAAAAATTCAATTAGTCCCCCTTGTTACATTAAAAAAAAAATTCTCTTACTCTTTTAAAAAATCCGATAATTTACAACCGACGCATTCGTTGAACTTTTGAGCTTTGGGAGTTAATTTCATTTCATCCCCGCAAATGTATGCTCCGAGAACCAGACCTTTCTGCAGGACGAAAAATAATAACGTTGACGAATGTAAAATTTTAATTCAATCGAATTAACGAAAGAAAAACGGGACTTACCTTCCCCTGAAGATCGCAGTCCTCCCCCAAATTAGGGGCGACATTATCATGGCTTCTACAATCCGTGCTTCTATCATGGCTTCTGTACCTTTTAAACACGCTTAAAAGATTTTTTTTCGAATTATAAAATTTCAAAAATTTGCTAGACATGATACATGAAAAAAATTTTAAAAGATTTTTTTGTAAAAAAATGTTATTGCTAAACAAAATAACAAAAGCCAACAATAGTTTAAACTTTCATTTTTTTTATTTCCGAATTCTTTTTAAAAAAATCGATGGAACGTTTTTGATTCGAATTTCTTTAATCACCGTCGAGACGAATTCATGTTATTTAATCATTTAAATTATTAACCATTTAACCGTTGAAAATGTAAATTTAGTTAAAATATTTTTTAAAATAAAATTAAAAGCAAAAAAAAAGGTAATTTTAAAACAGTGACAAAAGATTTAAAATGTTTCGCGCGAAAGCAAAGCGATCGCAGCGCCACTAGCGACGAATGATCGAACTAAGCCAAGATGGAGCTGATAATGGCGTCTTAATTACGTGTAAACAAAAACAAACCAAAATGTTATTTGACGAACTAAATAAAGAAGTGGATACCGAAGGGGCTGCGGTCGATTTTGCTTTGAAACGTAATTTGTTACCGGAGAAACGTGTGCTATGTCCCGTTTGTAATGTCGGGAACGTAGGTTGGTATAAACGTTCACACGAAGGTTTAAAAATCCCATTCGCTTTACGTTGTTCAAGGAAAAAATGCCGAAAGAAATGGTCCGTTACGAAAAACACATGGTTTTTCGGATCTCATTTAAGCGTGAAGCAGAACATTTTATTGATTTACTGTTGGGTCAAGGGAGAAACAGTCGGAGAAACTTCGGACATTTTAAAACTTAGCAAATCCACCGTTATGGATTATTATCAGTTTTGCAGAGAAGTATGCTATACAGTTGTAAGCAACAGAACTAAACCCATCGGTGGTGCTAATGAAGTAGTTCAGCTATGTGATTTTCAAATTGATAGAATTATTGACAAGCAAAGACGAGTCATCAGTTTTTTGGAAGGTGTGAATCCCAGGACAAATGATTGTTTTCTAGTTGAAATTCATTCAAATTCAGCAGAAACGTTGATAGCATTATTAAAGACTTTCATACTGCCAAATACAACAGTTGTTGTTGACAATTGGAATGGATATTCCATAATTGTGGATTTTTTAGACGAATTTGATGAATATAATATTCAATTTATGGAGAATCCTTGTTTAGTTAAACCACAGACTCAGAGAAAATGTATGTGGAGAACTGGGAAAAGATTTTCTGAAGATGAAGAAACAAAAAGCAGAGATTTTTTAATGTTTCAATATTTATATTTTCATCCGATTGAAAATTTATCAGCTGGGCAGAAATTTGAAATGTTTTTAAGTGATGTTGCTAAGGTTTATCCAGGACCGTTCAAAACGTCTTTAACGCCTGTTATATACTGAAGAAATTTATTTAAATTGATAAGAGAATTGCAGATTATTTTAAATAGTAAGTTTAGAATCATAAATGAAAAGTTTTTTTCCGTTAATAGAAGTAACAATAATTTTTTTTTTTTTTTTTTTTCATAGTCGGATACTTTCAAACCAAAATTTGGGCTGTGATAAAAAAAAAATAATTATATTTTTTTAAACTCTATTTTTCAAAAATAAATGTAAGTAGTCAAGTGCTAAAAATTGAATTTGAAGTTTTTTCGGCTTACATTAACATTTTCAATTTCCTATTTTAGATGAATTCAGGAGTAAATCAATTAATTTAGTATAACGGTTATTCAGTATCATTAAATGGATCAATAAATCATTAAGATGAATTAAAGAATACATATATTAGTACAGCACATATTTTTTGGAATTTTATACAAGTAAAAAAAAAGGTAACAACTCAGTGTGGCTGTAAAAATTAAACAAAAACCCGGTAACTGAGTATTTTATGCTGCTGTTAATCAATCTAAATTAGCAACATGTCATTAGCCATTCACTGGTTGGTTGAGATTTTCTTATTTTTTAAAGTCACTCGATAGCTAATCTGATTGATCAGAAAATAAAAATTATTAGAAAACTACAAATATTGTTACAATTGACATAAGAACAGCCTTTTAGAAGATTAAAATATTTACATAATAAACTCGAAATTTTTATTAAACATTGGACGGAAGTACAAGGCGATTTTTTCCTTGAACAGAAAAATTAACCAAATAGTGCGGAAAAGGAGGTTTCGTGACGGAGGAAACAGCGAGATCTTTAATTAATTCCGTGACGTTACCGGAAAACGTAACAGATGATTTAAACTCGACGTTTTGTAGGGCTGGCGTGTCATCCCCTTGCCACGGGCATTTTGCAGCCTGAAAAAAAAAAAAAAATTAATGAAATGGAATAATTTTATTTTGCACAAAAATTACAAACTTACGGTGACGGTATAATGTTCGATGTTGATGTCTGGATCGTTGTCCATACATTCTAGGAAATAATCTTGAAAATTTGTTTTCTGAGTGAGATCAAATCCAAAATTATTTTTAGGCGGTTCTCTCATAGTGTAATGGGGTCGGTCTTTCATGTTGACATTTTCACGCCGATTCAAAAGTTTCAAAAGAGATCTGATACATTTTCCGCTCAATTTAATTTTTCTTAATTTTTCGTAACCCAACGTCTCGGCGAAAACCTGGAAAAATAATTTTAAAATCCAATTTAAACTTTAATTTTTCTATTTAAAAAAAAAATTATTTCAAATTAATATAAATTAATACAAACCTCAAGCAGTTCCTCCGTAGGATTTGCTTTTACAAAGAAATATCTAGGATTATCTATGGATAGTGCTATGTAAAAAGGTTTGCTGTAAACTCCAATTTTTTTAGTGTTTTTGGTGATTATCGAAATCCAGAAAAAGGCATCGTGTTCTTTGGCAAGCACAAGCTGAAAAAAAAGAATCGTCATTCGACTTAAGTAAAAAAAAAATTAAAAATTAAAAAAAATTATTAATTTTTTAATTTTTTTTTTTTTTAAGGATAAAAATTTCAAAGTTTTTTGCATTCGAACTTTTTTTGTATAAATTTTTTTCGCGCGCAAGTAAAAAATTATTACAAACCAATCGCATTTAAAATTCTATGAAAATTTAGAAAATATTTTTTTTTGAAGTGGAAGCAAGGTCACAGATTGCCCGAAAAATTCCACACCCCCCCCCTCCCCCCCCCCCCCCAGGAAGCTGGAAGGGGCAGGGGCACTAAGGAGGGGGGGGGGGGGGCAAATAATCACGACCCCATTTTAAAAATGGCTTAAAAGGAAATACTGCACCCCCTTGGCTACAAATTAGGGGCTAAATAAATTCCTAATCCATTTTTTCTAAAAAAAATAAATTCCTCATCCATTTTTCCTAAAAAAATAAATTCCTAAAAAATTAAATTCCTAATCCATTTTTTCTAAAAAATAAAAAATCCCTAATCCATTTTTCCTAAAAAAAAATGAATTCCCTTCCTTGGCTACAAGGCTGTTTCATTCTGTAAAATTTGCAATTGTAAATTGTCAACTCACAGCATCCTTATTATTTTCCCGAAATTTACTACGAAGGGCGTTGCTTAAGTCATCGATTTCGTTTTCAGTTGAGTTACCGAGAAATTTGTAAGTGTCCCATTCGTAGCGCTTTGAATTTTTCTTGATATCTGTTTCAAAAAAAAAAAAATTTATTAATTTTAAATTTTTTCTTTGAGGACAAAAATGTCAAAAGATTTTATAATTCTTACATTCTAATTCTATACTAAAAGCGGTGTCTCTTATTTCGTCGTCTTTCCATCTCGCCTTTTGAATTTCCAACATCAATATTTCCGCACAGTTTTTCGAAGTTAATTTTAATCTTTTTGAAAGGACTCCATCCTTTAATCTCTTAAATGTAATAAAATCCAAATGTTCCGGTATTATTTCCTTCAGATCGTCGACTTTTATACGAGATAAACATTGTTTCATGTAATTAGTTATCTTTTCCTTACCTGAAAAATAATAAAAAAAAAAATTTAAAAAATTATACATTATGGCTAAAAAAAGAAAAATATGGGGGGAAAGAAAAAAAAAAAAAAAAAACTGGGCGTCGATAGCTTAAATAAAATCATGACGAGATTACGAGGGCTCATGTACCTTTTTTTATCTCTTACAGTTCATTAATCTACTACAAACATTATTATCTCTCATGTGACATCAATTTTTCTGCAAATATCGACTCCCAAAAAAATATAGAAAAAAAAAAAAAAAAAAAAAAAAATTCAACATACCTATATATCTAATTTTTATATAAAAAAATTTAATTTTAAAATTTTAAATTGAAAGAATTTGAAATAATTTAAGGGACGTCCTTTTGCACGTGAGATCTATGATGAAAAACGAACGAAATCCCGGATTCCCAACATTTCTTTAAAAGAGGATCAACCAAGCCTTTCTTATCGGCGCAATGATTCCAAAAAGAAAGATCCGAAGTGCAATCGGTCCCCTCCGGTGGGGGTTTGACTTGTATCCGGTTCACGCATCTCGTGCATTTAAATTTATCGTGAGTATCGCTTATGGTGTTCGATTCCAATTTGAACAAATCTCTCAAATCCGCTCTGGAAAAATGTCTGGCCACGTCTTCTTCGTTATCGACGACGGTCGAGCTCAGAGCTTTTTTATGAGCTTGCCTTTGGAAAATTTTCTCTTCGATCGTACCGGTGGTCAGGAGGCGATAAATAAAACACGGTTTACGTTGTCCGTCCCTCCACACCCGAGCCATTGCCTGGTCGTCGTTTGCCGGATTCCAGTCCGGATCGAACATGACTAAGCGATTTGCTCCGATTAAATTCAATCCGCAACCCCCGGCTTTCGAGCTTAACATAAAAATGAAATCTTTGCTTTCGGGATCGTTGAATTTATCCACGACTTTGGCACGTTTTTTGATTGTCATCGTCCCGTCCAATCGAACGTATTGATAATTACGGAAGCGACTTAATTTTTCGAACAAATCAAGAGTTTGGGTGTAATTCGAAACCAAAACGATTTTATCGTTCGTTGTGGCTTTTATCAAAGCGAGAAGAGTGTCCAAAACCATTAATTTCCCTGACAATTCCGGATACATTTTTTTCACATCGTAGGTCGGCGGTAAATGTTGCTTAGCGTTTTCGAATCCCTCAGATCGATTTACTATGTTTTCGTACACCAAATCCGGATGATTGCATAATTTTTTCAAGGAGGTAATAGCTGATAAAGCTGATAGGCTGACGCCTTTTTTTGCGCTCTTGTCGTCCCCTTGCATTGTCTTCTTCAACGAATCAGAAGCCAAGAAATCTTCATATAATTGCTTCTGAAGTCCGGTTAATTTAACGCAAATAACTTGTTCTATTTTTACAGGTAAATATTTTGATAGCAAAGCTGCAGTCCTCCTGATCAAGCATCTATTAACCAAAGTTGACATTTCGTCTAAACATTCCTGCCCTTTTTTCCTTTCGCTTTCAGTTGCACAAGCATCCTGCCCTCTTAGTATAGGGATTTCAAATTTTTTACGGAACTCTGGAGCAGTCCCTAAAATACCTTGATTAACAAAATGGATTAAGCTGAAATACTCTAATAAATCATTTTGAATGGGAGTTCCAGAGAGCAAAACCCTTCTTTTCGCATTTAAACCCATTAAAGCTTGATAAGTTTGATTTTCATGATTTTTTAATCTGTGTCCTTCATCACATAGAACCAAACCAACTTCTCCTTTGTGCAAAACACTGGCATGAAGACGGAATGTTTCGTATGATATTATTAAAATTGGGTTAACAGGTCGTCTACAATAAGTATTCATAAATGATTGTAAGTCTTTATCGATTTGGTCTTTGCTTCCTCCGTCAATCGCCAAAACATTAACTCTTCCCTTTAACCATTTGTTAATTTCATTATACCAGTTTTTAACTAAGCTGCTAGGGGCAACTACAATTGCTTTATCAATTAATGGTTTACAATCTGGGCCTTGTTTTAATAACGTCCACATCAATGTAATGCACTGCAAGGTTTTTCCAAGACCCATTTCATCTGCCATGATGCAGCCATATGCATTTTCAATTCTTACACCAGTTACACATTCATACATGAATTTAACCCCTTCACGTTGATGAGGTCTTAAAACATTGCATAACACAGGGTCAACCACGACGTGTACTTGTTGTTTCTCTAAGTCAACTTTTAACTTATCGTGAGCAGATAATTCAGGTGGTGTAAACAAAACAAGAGCATTTGGATCGTCCGGATCATGCAACGCCCTTCGAGCTCCACTCCTTTTGATACCTAAGGCTCTGCTGTTATAACCTCCTTGATAATTCGGTATCGGAACCTTAAATGGCTTTGACAATAATTTCCGTATGAATTCTTCATGAGCTGATAATCCTTCGACTGATCCAGGGCTTTGAAGTAAGGTGGGAAACCGCTGAGTTGATATTAACGGTTTTCTAATAACGGTCGAACATTTCCGAGTTTTTTTAACGTTCACTTCAACTTCCGTTGTTTTTTCATCATTTTCATCTATTTTTCTTTTTCCTATCTGACTAGGAGCACCACTTCTCCTCATTATTGTTATTAACCTAATAACCACACCATAGGTACTTACTATTGAATGCCATGACGTTTTTTTTCCCCCAACAACAATTCGTTAAAATGGCGGGAGATAAAATATAAACAAACGTGGTTTCAGATTTTAGTTACTGAGAAAATCGCAAGAGGCGCTGTCGTCGCAAATACTAAATACATCCATGTATGCGTTTATTTACCTCTCGAATTTTTTTTTTAAATTTAAAATTACTAGGATTGAAATATTAAACTGATAAAAGTAGCTTAAAACGAATCCCTTGAAATTAACTTCAAATTAGGCTGGATAACTTAGGACATCAGAGCAAATTAATGTTTATTCAAGATTGCTTTCAATTACGACGCTAGATGTCGCTGGTTTTGCAATGTTGCAATGTTGCCTAACCTGATATATGAAAAAATGGAAAGTTTTACATTTTCTTTATATAAGATAAAAAATTATACCTTTTATAAATTAAAAATAACGTGATAAGGGCGTAGATGGTTAAAAATAAATATCGAAAATGTCTGTGAATATTATAATATTTTATCTGGCAACACAGCTGACTACTGCATGTGCATTGCAAGAAAAAATATGCAGTTACTGAGTGTATTCCGCTATGGCAAGGTGTTTATATATGTTTGTGATAAAATGTATTTATTTTTTTACGTGTTTCTATTACGTGAAGTGTAGAACAAATAAGCACGCACCCTCAATCAATGCTATAAGCATTCTTAGTAAAACTGTGAATAATCTAAGCGGTGACACAGGTGTAAATTATTTTACGAAAATAGAGGGTGTTAATTTAAGTCCCCGAATGATAATTCGTCCGACTACTGTCTCCGAATCGAAAGGAAAACACTGTGTATTTCGTGAAGACGATTTAATCGAAAATTGTAAAGCATATATCGAACCGTATTTTATTAACGAAACGGTCGGTTTTTTAAGTTTGACTGTCGTGAATTGGGAAATTGATGAACCTTTATATTTGTGTGTCGGAGATGCGGCCTTGAAGCCATCGATTAGTGCGTACCGCGGAGAATTGATAAAATGGATTCACCAAGGTCAAAATGTGTTCCTACAAATTGATAACAGCCAAACTAGTGCCATTGGAAGGACATATTATTTTAATTCCAGGTGAGCACATTATGACAGTGATGAAATACCCTTTAGATGTAAAGAAAAAAGAAAAGATAAAAGAAAAACTCAAGAAAGGGTACAGGGAGGAAAAAAAAAAAAGTAAATAATACAGAAATTTTTGGAGTTAAATTCAATCCAGTTTTGAACAATCCGGTTATAGGCAGATTCTGGGTTTGAAAGAGAAATAATATTATGCAAGTAAAATCTTGAAAAAAAAAAAAAAAAATTGTAATAAGTGAAAGGTGTCGACTAAAACTTTTTAATTAACAAAAAAAAAGTGTCCTGAAATATGTTTTGATCTTGACAACTTGTTTCAAGGGCAAGGACAAGTCTTTCAACTCCGCAGATCAATAAACCTGATTTGAGAAATGTTTGCAAACAGAACCATGTGAACCTGGCTAGTCATTATTTCCCATATACCTTTCCCTTGCTGTTGTTCAGGGATTGAAGTTACAGTAGTGACTCATTATTGAAAATTTTTAGGCTTTAATAAAAAAAGTAATGGGGAAGTAATGATTAAAATTTCTCTTCCGTTAAAATTTTTAAACATGATTATGCTGAGTTTGTTCATTTTTTTTATTTTTTTTATTTTGGGTCCTAGAAATATTTACGATTTTATGAGTGGGTTAAAAAGTCAAAATTAATTTAAAGGCTTGACCATGCTGAGGATTTTAAATTTCGAAATTGGCGCTTTCAAAATGGCTAGAAATATAAATCATCATCATTACACAATTGCACATATTTATTGTGTAATTTTCTCTCAGAGGTAGTTGAGTCATGATTGTTGGCGACAAAACTTTTCTCCAGGGGGAGGAGGGGGGAGCATCAGAAGCAAGAGTTCCTGTGGTATTCGAAATACAACTAGGAATTGTGTACACATCTAGAAAAATTCTGATGAATTCACAATTGAAGTACCAGTTATGAAGACATTTTTAAAATTGAAGTAACTATTTTATTTCAAGAGAATTAAAATTGATTACCTTTTAGCTGCTGTCTTGCCCGTAAAGAATCAATAAAACCAGGGGGTGTAACTGTAAGGTGTTGATCACTACCGAAGTTGTGTCCCCCTATGGAAAAATGCGTTTTCCCCTCCACGAGAAAATTTTTTGTTTGTTGTTTTTGTTTCCAACATAAGAAAATTCTTCTCCCTCCGCCCCCTCCTCCAATCATAACTTGACCCTCTCAAAAATATCAAAAAAATACATTCCCGCTGAAGGCTAGCAAAATATTTTGGAAGGATGAGGCGTTCCCGACCATTTTTCCTAAAAATTTTGGTTCCTAAAATTTTTTTCCTAGCCATTTTTTTTTTTAGTTTTCAATTTTCCCAAAATTTTTTGATTCCTGAAATAAAATTTCCTAAAATGAATATTTTTTTCCTAATTTTTTAAATCCCTAATGGGATTTTAGTAAATTTTATTTTAGAAATTTTAAGAATTTTTATTTTAGGAATCAAAAAATTTTTGGAAAATTGAAAATTAGAAAAAAAAAATAGTTAAGAAAACAATTTTAGGAATCAACATTTTTAGGAAAAATGGATTAGGTAGGAATTTATTTTTTTTGTAGGATAAATGGATGAGGAACGTATTTTTTTTTTTAGGAAAAATGGATTAGGAATTTATTTTTTTTTAAATTTGGATTAGGAATTTATTTTTTTAAAAAAAATTTAGATTAGGAATTAATTTTTTTTTTAGAAAAAATGGATTAGGAATTTATTTTTTTTTTAGGAAAAATGGATTAGGAATTTTTTTTTTTAAATTTGGATTAGAAATTCATTTTTTAAAAAAAAATTTAGATTAGGTAGGAATTAATTTTTTTTTTATATAAAAAATGGATTAGATTTTTTTTTTTTTAGGAAAAATGGATTAGGATTTTTTTTTTTTTTTTTTTTAGGAAAAATGGATTAGGAATTTTTTTTTAAAATAAAATTTGGATAAGGACTTTATTTTTCTTAGGAAAAATGGATTAGGAATTTATTTATTTTAGGAAAAATTGGTTTAGGAATTTTTTTTTAAGGAAAAATGGATTAGGAAAAATGGTAGGGAATTAGGATGAGAATTCTAGTCAGACTAAGTTTAAAATTAAACGGGGACATGGAGTCCACTCTTGTGTTAAAGATTATCATTTTTTTTTTTTTTTAAATGAAAAATCAATTTTTATCGTAAATAGAGGAGGGACTGCAATATAATCGATGTCAGTCGATTTTGGTTTTTTGACTCGATGTTGCTAATTTTAATTTTGTGAAAATGTATAATAATAAAGTTTTGCCGGTTTTAGACTTGATTTTTGTTGACGTTATTTAAATTTGGCTCTGATATGCCGTACTAAAATCAAGATTCGAAACAGCTGAAAAGCAAAACGACATAACTCACAAGCATTCCCAAATTCAGCAGCGAGCTCAAAACTTGCTGAACATATTTTTTTTTGGAATCAAGTAATAAATCGATTGGTCGGAAAGGAGAAAGAAAACTCGACTCGTAAAAGCTCGGATTGAGATCGCCCGTCTTTTTATCTTTATAACTTGTGACTCACACATCATCGGAATTGATCGAATTGTCTATTTGTCGAAATCATTATTATCTGACTTTACATTTCAAGCTTTTAAAAGCAGTTTTTGAAACCTTTGAAGAGAGGCTGAGGGGGGAGGGGGATGACGGATCAAATCCCTCAAAAATTACGGCTGATATGTCTTAAGTGTCCAGACAAAAAATAATTTTGATATTTTTTTTTTTTTTTTCAAACCCTAATTTTTAGCCTATTTTATTTATAATCAATAGTTCATATATATATAAATATATATCAGAAACTGATCCAAACCGGTCTTTGTTTATTGAAAAAAATAAAAAATGTATTGCTAGCCGACGGGATTAGTTGCCAAAAAATATTCACCTTTTAATTTTTAATTTTTCTTGGAAAATATATACTGCATTTTTTTTTTGTGGAGGAAAAGAATAGATTCATTTCCCTAGATTTTTCGATGGTATCGTCACGAAAACCCTTTTCTGTTAGCGTACTAAAAACCCATCAATCAAAATCTTCGATTTTGTATGTAGTAACGTGATTCATCTTTTTTTCTTTTACTACGGCATTTAAAAAGAAGAAAAAAAAATTTTTCTTTTTTACTCGCTTTAGGATTCGCCGATAAGCTTCGGATTAATAATCTCATCGTGCGAGGGAATTTATTAATTTTTTGATAACAACAGACATGTTCAAATCCTTTTTTTTTTTCTTTTTTTATTTATCGGGAAAAATTACAGGTGATGTCTTAAAAAATTAATACTGTAATTAAAACAACAAAAAAAAAAAAAAAAAAAAAAAAAGATTTCTTGTGAAAGAGTTTTCTTGATTTTTGCTTAATGCAGGTTCGGACTGATGTCTTAAAAAATTTAATACTGTAATTAAAACAACAAAAAAAAAAAAAA
This sequence comes from Liposcelis bostrychophila, assembly GCA_037577465.1. NCBI lineage: Eukaryota > Metazoa > Arthropoda > Insecta > Psocodea > Liposcelididae > Liposcelis > Liposcelis bostrychophila. The sequence continues at coordinate 15,118,944 of CM075209.1, read as the reverse complement.
AAAAAAAAAAAAAAGATTTCTTGTGAAAGAGTTTTCTTGATTTTTGCTTAATGCAGGTTCGGACTGGGTGCCCCCGGCAACCGGGAAAATGGGGGAGGAGAGCACAACATTTTTCCAAAGGGGGCAAAATTGTTGTGCCTATGTATAAGCATAGGAAAAAAAAGCAAAGTAAAAACTCCCTTTGCCCCCTTCCCGCCCCCCGGGGGTACACCCCTTTATAAGCTGCATAAGGTTGAGTTTGTCAAATCTTTGTAAGTTAACATGTCAAATGTTTAAAAATTTGTTACCTTTTAACAGCATATGACTCGGTGTGGTCTAAATTATAACATTGGCCATGGAATATTTCACAAATTTTTCCTCTCTCGGCCAATTTAATTTCGCTCAAACCGAAGAATTTTAAAAGTTGTGCCCCACCCCACGGCCCCTTTTTATACCCCAGTCCAAGATATTAAATCTGACTACGGAAGGCTGACATTAAAAATTTGCCTAGGAACTGGCACAAAGCCTTTTTGGAGGAAACGGGGGAAGCGGATTAAATAAAAATTAAGCGCACTTTTTTTTTTTTAATTTTTGTCAAAAAAAAAAAAAAAAAAAAAAAAAATTGTGAAAAAATTTTTGTGAAAAAATTCTTCTTGCAAGGGGAAGAAAATGCTGCGCCTATGTATAAGCTCAGTATGCAATAAATTTTTCAGGGGGGGGGGGGACAAAGTGCTCCCTGACCTTTTTGCTTTTACGCCCTGACACAGACCAGTCCGTGCCTGCCATCAAAACTTTAAATAATCATCTCTGCTTCTTTTTCTATTTAGTTCGTTTAGCCCTTTTACGTTAGCTAATGAAAGAGAAATTTAATTTTAAAGCGATCACTGATTTGAATTTGGCTTCCTTCCCAATTTTTAAGGATAAACAAAAAAAAAAAATTGGACCAAAAAATAATCGCGTTTAGATAACAGAAATGAAATCTTTTTCTTTTTTCTTTTTATGCCGTACGCCCTAAAATTTTTTTTAACCGTGTATAAAAATTGTAACTTTAAAAAAAATGGAACGAAACAATATGTTTGAAAATTAAAGTGAGGGGAGGTCAAGAAAATCTTGTACCGAGGCCCCCCCCGTTCCCTTTGCTTCTCGTCTTTTCTCTTTCCTCTCCTTTTTTTTTTTTTTTTTTTTTTTTATCACCAGAGCACGTTTAATTAGCAAAATCATGTACATGTAACCTGTCTAATTCTAAAGCCATATACATGAAGGCAATATAAATTATTCCGAATGTTGACTTGCGATAACCCAAATCACTTAAATATTGGCCTACTTATTGCTGTTTTTTTTTTTTTATCAATGCTTTAAAATTTTTTCCCTTTCACTTTCGTTAAGGTATTAGTTCGTTTACACCACCAGCCGGTGAAAAATTATATAGATTTTTAAAAAAAATCATCTTGCTTTCAAAAAGTTGGTTTTTTTTTTTTTTTTTTTTTTTTTTTACAAATAAAAATGAGATCCGATCGCACCGAAACCGTGCCAAAAAGTGTTGTTATGTTTCAGAGGGAAAGATTCAATATTTAAAATATATGAAAAAGGCTTTACGGTTCCTAAATTTGATAATTTTTTAAATGTTTTCGCAATAATAAAATGAATCGCCATTGTTTATTTTTTGTTGTTGAAATAGTTCCCAATTTCACCGCTAGAGCTCTGTACTAGACTCTTGGAAAGAAGCATTTTTTTTTAAATTGCGAAAACAATTAAAAATTGAAGAATTAATTGGATTAGTCTCCATTGAAGAATTAATTGGGAGGTAAAATTAATTGCACCACCGGAAATGCTGTATATTTTTGGACATTTTTCTTGTTTTTCATTTTTTTTCGTTTTCATTATTTTTTGCGTTCGAAAAAAATAATCAAAATAATAAAAAGACTGGTAGCAATAGAAAAGAATCTAAAAATATACGGCATTTCCGGTGGTACAATTAATTGTACCACCGGAAATGCTGTATATTTTTAGACTTTTTTCTTCTGCTGCCACTTTTTTTTTATTATTTTGATTATTTTTTCGAAGACAAAAAATAGGAAAAATAATGACAACGAGAAAAAAGTGGTAGCAGAAGAAAAAAGTCCAAAAATATACGGCATTTCCGGTGGTGCAATTAATTGTACCGTCCAATTAATTCTTCAATGGAGACAGAGCAATATGTTTTTATCCTTGTGTCTCCACCGACCGGCTAACCGACCGATGATGTAAACGAACTAATACCTTTAAGTAAAAAAAAAAAATTAAAAATTGATCGCTTTTTAAAAACGTGTGAGGATTAAATATAATGAAAATGGATTAACCGATTGAACCTAGGAAAAATGAGAAGAGTTTGAATAAATTTTTTTTTAAAAAGCGGCTTTGGGGGGTTTTTTGGGGGTCGCAGCGGGAGAGCTAAACAAACGGGGGGGCGAATCCATTCTGGAAAAGGTAAAAAGAAAAAAAGAACATTAATCCGTTGTTAAAAGGGTTAAGGGTGGACAGACAACGAAAAAAGGGGAGGAGGGCGAATCTTAGGGGATGTGTTTTATTACAGGGGCTTCGTGTCTTAGTTTTTACGAAATATGGGTCATTTTTTATTTTTTTGGAAAGGAAAATAAATTAAGAGCTTTTGTAAAACGTAATAGAATTTCAGTTAACGGATTCAACCTGCAAAATCATTTATCTTTTTTTGAAAATAATAAAATAATTTGCAACCGCGTGTTATTCTTTTTTGCGTAAAAGGTGCTGATCAATTAATTTGCTTTCCTTTCGTCCTTTTTTTCTTAATGTTTTCAAAATGAGATATTGGCGAGCAAGTTTTTAGGCGTAATAAAAAGTGTAATTGGAAAAATTTTGAAATCTCAGCATTTTATAGTATAATTATCGTGATTATTTATTTTTAAATTGATGCTTATGCATTTCCTCGTTCTTTTCGCCATTGGTCGGCATTTTCCTTAAAGATGTTTATTTTGATGTTGATCTTGCAATATTTTGCTGACTGAGGGAAGTCGGTTTCTAAAGGAGCTGCATGTTATTTTTTTCTCAGTGGTGACGTCAGTCAGTTTGGGCGAAGTCCCAACGAACTGAAAAACTGCACGTCAGCCGTTGGTGACGTCAGAAACGACGTAAGAACATTTCATTGGTTAAAGTGTTTTTTTTTTTTCGTACGTGCTCGAACTTTATTAAAATTTGATAATAACAACGAGAAGAAAAATTTTTGAACAATGACGTAGTTGCTCAGCAGTTAACAAAAATTTTGCAAAATTTCTATCTTATTTCAAAACATTTTTACTTAATGTGAGTGACTTTTGAGATTTTCAATGAAGGGTGGGTTTGGATTTGATGACGTATTTTCGAAAGAGGGGGGGGGGCGAAGAGGTTGAAAATCCTTTGGGGAGGTTGGAAACCGTTTTAAGGAGGCTTGGACCCCCTTGCTTCAGCAATGTATATTAGGGTGGATCAAATCAAAAATTTTGGAATTTCAAAATGCCTGATAGGGCAATCGCTGTGCGCTTATCATTTGTAAATTTTTTTTCCTTTTCGAAATTTTTTTTTAAACGGCGTCTTGAGGGTGCGCAAGAGGATTTGGAAAACTTCATAGGAGATGAAAATTGTAGATTTTTGTGAAAAAAGTACAGTTTCCTATCGGATTTTCCACGTAGATTTCGAAAATTAAGTCGGTTTTACGTCTAGCTATTTCTGTCCCAGAGTTATTGTAAAAAGTATGATAAAAATATTGAAATTTTAGAGTTCTGACATTTTTATGGCAAACCACAGTGGTCCGGAAAAGCAGAAATAAATGGCCAAAACTCTTTCGCAAATCTGTGTGAAACTTAGAAAGAAGATGAAGATGTCAATATCTTGTGCAACTAAAAACCTGCTGCCCGTGCCCCAATATTCAAAATGTCGGTCATGATACGGAGGCCAAAATTTGTAATTATGAATGAAATTTCATGAATATTTATTTTCAGGGCTGCTGATTTCATATGGAGACTCCACGCAAAGAACGATCAAGGTCTAATATTTTTGTTGAAACTTTGTTCCTATGTTTAGCCTTTGACAAAGGAATGTCAACAAAAACATTAGACCTTGATCGGTCTTTGCGTGGAGTCTTCATATGTGGAACAATATTATATTAAAACTCAAGATGGCGGACTTAGTATGGCGAAAAATGTAAAAAAAAGTTAAAGTTGTTTAATTGTTATGAATATTTGTACTAAAGGGTTTTCGAGGTCGCAGATCTCGAATCCGTTGAATAGTTTTCTAAAATGTTTTTAAGGGACTCAATAAAACGAAAAATAATTAATTACTCGTTGTATGTTCGAAATTCAGAAAAACGGTTTATGGATTCGAGATCAGCGACCTCGGAAACCCCTTAGTACAAATATTCACGAAAATTGAACAACTTCAACTTTTTTTTTTACATTTGTCGCCATACTAAGTCCGCCATCTTGAATTTTAAAATAATTGTTCCGGATAGGAAATCAGCAGCCACAAAAATACCTAAAAATAAATATTCATGAAATTTCATTCATAATTAAAAATTTTGGCCTCCATATTATGCCCGCCATTTTGAATTTTGGGGAACGGGCAGCAGGCGAGCTTGGTCTGTATCTCAAAAACAAAAAAAGCTAGACGAAAACAGATTTTGTTTTCGAATTTTAATCTACGTTAAAAATCCGATTGGAAACGGTACTTTTTTCACAAAAATCTAAAAGTCGAATTTTCATTTCTTATGGGATTTTTCAAAACTTTGACCCTCTCGCGCACCCTCAGGACGCCGTTTAAAAAAAAAATTCGAAAAGGAAAAAAATTTTACAAATGATAAGCCACAGCGACTGGCATTTTGAAAATCCAAAAATTTTTAATTTTCGATCCTTGGACTTGACCTTTTGGATCTCTGCCTCTGGGGGTCACTGCCTCTGGGGGTCACAAAACGTCGTTGTTTAATCTTCATAAAAAAAAAAAGGAATGTAAAGGATGAAAGGAAGGACCTGGAAATTCCAAAATTGATATGACTTGATCCTTAAATTTCTCTCAAGGGAATCTTATAGAAGCGTTTGACTCATTACTTTTGAAAAATTCTTAAGCTACTCCACGTTAGGTAAGCATTATAATTGCCCAAATCCATGTTATATCAAAATTCGAGAATCTTATCTAACCAAAACATTAGTAACAACAACAATAATAAAGGCAGCCTTGTGTTACATGCAAAAAAAACAAAACAAAAACAAACACGACGAAAGCAAAAGAAACAAGATTAAAAAAAAAATAAATAAATAATGGAAGACTCATTTCTGATTTACGCCAAATTAGCCAAGTATTTCAAAGAAGTGGCAAGTTTTCCTTTAATTCCTTTTTCAAAATTTTAAGGCTTCTCCCCAATTAGAAATAAATTCAAACTTGTACCCATTTTTTTTTTTTTTTTTTTTTTTTTTTTTTAGCGTTGTAGCACTTAAAATACATTGATACCCACAATAAAAATCCTTAAGATTTTTGTCATGGACTCAAGTTATGCATAAATACACATTATGTATCCCATTAAAATTTTTTTTCCTTGTTTTTTTTTTTTTTTTTTACACATAGGATAGCTAATAACTATGCAATAGGAGCTGGAAAGTTACGTACCCGGGCAATTGAATGCACTTAGGTACCGTCGCCTCAAGCGTCAAATAACTCATTCCTGATTGTCAGGTTCTTTAAAAGATCTATTTTTTCCCCCCTCTCTGTCTCTCTCTCGTTCAAATGAATCATTAAACCAGTGCTAAATGACCTAAGATTCGATTTTAATTATAATGACTTTTTTTTTTTCTTCTTTTTTCAGCTGCGCGTACATCAACGAAACAAGAAATCGAAGGGATGTCTTCCCGATTGAAACCAGGGATCGAAAAATCCCGAATCCGAACGTTCAGTTGGACACAACGATGAAAGCTTTAGAAATGACCAAAAGAGCGGCCGAGGACGGTCGGATTGACGGTCAAATTGTCATACACGGGTTGAGAGTTGAAAGCTCTGATTATGATCCCACTTTCGGTGACGATGGGATCGTTCAGCTTTTGGCTCACAGCGTCGCCAAAGTTCGCCTCTTCGGGATCGGGTTATCAAACAATGTTTTAGTCACTTTTACCACGACCGAAGGGACTGTCGGCGGGATGTGCGAATTTCCGTCGGAGAAAGTGTTCAGGGTGAGTATGGAGAAAGAAGAACAATAATGTGTTGGAAAACTTTTTTTCAGTTCGAAATTTCGTGTGCAGGGGTCCGAAACTTGGAAATCTTGGCCGATGCGATGCCGAGATTCCATATTATTACAGGGTGTCTACTGGTCCTATATTCCTATAAAGTCCTATAAAAGTCCTATATTTTTCTTTTTGGTCCTATATACCTATAAAATCCTATAAAGTCCTATAATTTAACCGAAAAAAGTAATTTTGAGCAGGGGCACAACTGGTCCTATATTCCTAATTCAAAGTGAGCTAATTTTTCATATTTTCACTCAATTTTTCCAACAAATTTTCTCGCTCGGCCTTCGGCCTCGCTCGATTTATGCAGGTTGCCATAATTTAGATTTTTAAAGATTCCGAAAAGCGAGGAAAACCAATCATTTTGGGCTACGAACGATTCATAGTTTATGCTTTGATAATTGAAAAAGCACTTTGGGGAAATTTTCAAAGAAAGTTCAATGTTTCAGGAAATTTTTTCTTTAAATCTTGACGGCGGGGTTCCATTAGGCAATTAATTTTAGGGATCCAAGCAATGGACCGGGGAAAATGAAAAACCGGTTTCCCGGTTTCGGATTTTTCTTTGAAACCGGTTCTTAGCCCGGTTTTTTAATCGGCCCGGTTCTTAGAACCGTCGTTTTTCGAATCGTTTTCCAGGGTGTTTTTTTTAATACTATAATTTTTTTTTTTTTTTTTAAGTTTGAAGCAAAAACTAACAAATTAGGGTCCAATTACACTCAAAATGGTCGCATTTTGATGGAGAACAAGATTTTGTAATACTGTAGTTTAGATAGATCAATACGCTTGAATTTCTTGATATTTGCGAAAATCGGATTATTGTTTATTTTTGTTTGTTTACATCGCCATTTTGTTTTACTTCGAAAAATTAAGTTACGTAAGCAAACGAATTTCGCAAATATTAAGGAAATTCAAGCTTTATAATGTATTTATCATAAAGAATCTTGTTCTCCATCAGCTTACGAATATTTTGAGTGTCATTTTACCCCGATTTGCTTTGTTTTAGCTTCAAAACGTAAAAACCGGCTTTATGAAACCGGTTATTTGATAAAACCGGTGCTAGAACCGGGTTTTTGAAAAACCAGGAAACCGGTCGGTTCACCGAAACCGGGAATTAGAGATCCCTAATAATTTTAAACTAATTCCAGTTCAAATAATTTTTAAGGTTTATAAAATTTGAAAATTATATTTTCGATTTTATGGATTCATTTGTGGAATATTTTCGGGCTTATAGAGGATTCAAAAATTTTTACGTGTAGTCTAAAAATTTTTTACGTTTATAAAATTTTAAATTTTTTAGCTCTTAGCTTGGGGCGGATTTTCTGAACTACTCATATAACCTTGGGGACTTCTGAAAAACACTTGCAGAGGCTTGAACTTTGTTTTTGATCGGGATTTTTTGATCCAAGATTTTTTATAAAAATGTTTTTGTAGAATTTTGTTTTACCTTTTTTAGTAATTACCCGTTTTACAAGTTTTACCTTTTTTCTTCTTCCTTCTTTATTTCTTAATTTTGGAGGACTGAATTTACCTCTAGAATTTTGTGTGCCTAAATTTTTTTTCTCTTAAAAATGGCTTGTTTTGGGTCCTATATTTTTTGAAAAAATGGACCTATAAAGTCCTATAAAAGTCCTATATTTTAACTTTTATGAATCAGTAGACACCCTGTTATTTTTCTTAAAAAAAAAATAAATTGTTAACCTATTTTTCCTAAAAATTTTATTTCCTATTTTTTTCCAAACTATTTTTTTCCCCAACTTTTAATTTTCCTAAAATCCTTTAATTCCTGAATTAAAGTTTCCTACCGACAGGAATTGAAAAATTAGGAAAAATAATTATTTTAGGAAATTTTATTTGAGGAATCAAAAAAGTTTAGGAAAATTGAAAATTAGAAAAAAAAATTGATTAGGAAAAAAATTTTAGGAAACAAAATTTTTAGGAAAATGGATTAGGAATTTAAGAAATTAGGAAAAATACTCATTTTAGGAAATTTTAATTTACGAATCAAAAAAATTTAGGAAAATTGAAAATTAGAAAAAAATGAAATTTAAGAATTTACGAGAACAAATTTCGTTTACTGCTTTTTAATACCCATCACAGGAAAATGCTAAGAAATTTTGGCGGGAAACAATCGGAGCTGATACGAGTTGCACCAGCATGAGTACGAGTTGTTAATTTTTCTCGAAAATTTCTTTCTATCTTTCTACCCTGCTCCGGGTTTTTCCCGCCAAAATTTCTTAGAAAAAAATGGTTAGGAAAAAAATTTTAGAAATCAAAATTTTTAGAAAAAATATACTAGGAATTTAAGAAATTAGGAAAAATATTCATTTTAGGAAATTTTATTTTAGGAATCAAAAAAGTTCAGGAAAATTGTAAATTAGAAGAAAAATGGTTAGGAAAAAAATTTTAGGAACCAAAATTTTTAGAAAAAATGGATTAGGGATTAATAATTTGGAAAAATATTCATTTTAGGAAATTTTAATTTATGAATGAAAAAAGTTAACGAAAACAGAAAATTAAAAAAAAAATGGTTAGGAAAAAAATTTTAGGAATCAAAATTTTTAGAAAAAATATATTAGGAATTTAATTTAAAATTTCCTAAAATCCTGTAGGAATTTAAAAAGTTAGGAAAAATATTCATTTCAGGAAATTTGTTTTTTGGAGTCAAAAAAGTTTAGGAAAATTGAAAATCAGGAATCAAAAAAGTTTAGGAAAATTTAAAATTAGGAAAAAATAGGAGCCGAAATTGTTAGGAAATATGGATTATGAATTTCTTTTCAAATTTCCTAAAATAATATAAGAATTTAAAAAGGAAAAATATTCATTTCAGGAAATTTTATTTTAGGAATCAAAAAAGCTTAGGAAAATTGAAAATTAGGCAAAAAATGGTTAGAAAAACAATTTTAGGAACGAAAATCTTTAGGAAAAATGGATTAGGAATTTATTTTAAAATTTCCTAAAATCCTATAGGAGTTTAAAAAATTAGGAAAAATATTCATTTTAGGAAATTTTGTTTTAGGAGTCAAGAAAGTTTAGGAAAATTGAAAATTAGGAAAAAAATGGCTAGGAACAAAATTTTAGGAACCGAAATGTTTAGGAAAAATGGATTAGGAATTCATTTTTTTAGGAAAATTGGTCGGGAACGGATGCCGATGGAGCATTGACATCGAATTTTTAAATCGAAATCGGCAAAGGCACCGGCATCGCGAAATTGTTGAAGCTGGCATCGGCATCAGTGCCGGCACCTATATCGGCTCTAGCAGCGGTACTGGCATCGTAATTCAAATGCCGAGATTTAAGTGAATGCCGAGTAAGTGGCATCGGATATAACCGATGTTTGCTGACATCAGCATCAGCTCCGGTCGTCGGTGCCGGAATCGATTCCCTATTATTTTTTCTAATCCATTTTTCCTTAAAATATAAATTGCTAATTCATTTTTTCTAAAAATTTTGGTTCCTAAAATTGTGCCCCTAAGTATTTTTTTTTTCTAATTTTTAAATTTGCTTAAATGTTTTGATTCCTAACATAAAATTTCCTAATATCTCTTTAGAGATTTAAAAAATTAGGAAAAATATTCATTTTATGAAATTTTATGTTTTAGAAATCAAAAATTTTTAGGAAAATTGAAAGTTAGAAAAAAATGGTTAGGAAAAAATTTTAGGAACCAAAATTTTTAGGAAATATGTTCATATTAGGAACATTAATTTTTTAGGAATCAAACAAGTTTAGGAAAATTAAAAATTAGGAAAAATGTGGTTTGGAAAAAATTTTAGGAACCAAAATTTTTAGGAAAAATATCCATTTTAGGAAAGTTTGGTTTTTAAAAATCAAAAAAGTTTAGGAAAATTGAAAATTAGGAAAAAAGTGGTTAGGAAAAAAATTTTAGGAACCAACATTTTTAGGAAAATTGAAAGTTAGGAAAAAAATGGTTAGGAAAAAACTTTTAGGAACCAAAATTTTCAGGAAAAATATTCATTTTAGGAAATTTTATTTTTGGAGTCAAAATAGTTTAGGAAAATTGAAAATCAGGAATCAAAAAAGTTTAGGAAAATTTAAAATTAGGAAAAAATAAGAACCGAAATTGTTAAGAAAAATGGATTATGAATTTTTTTAAAATTTCCTAAAATCCTACAAGAATTTAAAAAGGAAAAATATTCATTTCAGGAAATTTTATTTTAGGAATCAAAAAAGCTTAGGAAAATTGAAAATTAGGCAAAAAATGGTTAGAAAAACAATTTTAGGAACGAAAATCTTTAGGAAAAATGGATTAGGAATTTATTTTAAAATTTCCTAAAATCCTATAGGAGTTTAAAAAATTAGGAAAAATATTCATTTTAGGAAATTTTGTTTTAGGAGTCAAAAAAGTTTAGGAAAATTGAAAATTTGGAAAAAAATGTCTAGGAACAAAATTTTAGGAACCAAAATGTTTAGGAAAAATGGATTAGGAATTAATTTTTTTAGGAAAATTGGTCGGGAACGGATGCCGATGGAGCATTGGCATCGAATTTTTTTCTAAATCGAAATCGGCATCGGCAAAGGCACCGGCATCGCGAAATTGTTGAAGCTGGCATCGGCATCAGTGCCGGCACCTATATCGGCTCTAGCAGCGGTACTGGCATCGTAATTCAAATGCCGAGATTTAAGTGAATGCCGAGTAAGTGGCATCGGATATAACCGATGTTTGCTGACATCAGCATCAGCTCCGGTCGTCGGTGCCGGAATCGATTCCCTATTATTTTTTCTAATCCATTTTTCCTTAAAATATAAATTGCTAATTCATTTTTTCTAAAAATTTTGGTTCCTAAGATTGTGTCCCTAAGTATTTTTTTTTTTCTAATTTTTAAATTTGCTTAAATGTTTTGATTCCTAACATAAAATTTCCTAATATCCCTTTAGAGATTTAAAAAATTAGGAAAAATATTCATTTTATGAAATTTTATTTTTTAGAATTTTAGAAATCAAAAATTTTTAGGAAAATTGAAAGTTAGGAAAAAAATGGTTAGGAAAAAATTTTAGGAACCAAAATTTTTAGGAAATATGTTCATATTAGGAACATTAATTTTTTAGGAATCAAACAAGTTTAGGAAAATTGAAAATTAGGAAAAATGTGGTTTGGAAAAAATTTTAGGAACCAAAATTTTTAGGAAAAATATCCATTTTAGGAAAGTTTATTTTTTAAAAATCAAAAAAGTTTAGGAAAATTGAAAATTAGGAAAAAAGTGGTTAGGAAAAAACTTTTAGGAACCAAAATTTTCAGGAAAAATATTCATTTTAGGAAATTTAATTTTTTAGGAATCCAAAAAGTTTAGGAAAATTAAAAATTAGGAAAAAAGTGGTTATGAAATAAATTTTAGGAACCAAAATTTTTAGGAAAAATGGATTAGGAATTTATTTTTTTTAAAGGAAAAACGGATTAAAGAAAATTGTCGGGAACATAATCGGAGTCGGGAGTTTAATAAATTATACGGAATCGGCATCGGCATCAGCGTCAACATCGACTAGAGATTTTAGCCGGCCGCGGCCGTCATCGGCATTGGATTTAGACCCCTGATTTCGTGCTGGAACGAAATCAGCTGCCCCCCCCCCCCATTTCTTTCTAGAATTCTTTAATTTAATTAAGAAATGCCCATTATTATCATTTTAGCATACAGTTTCCATCTCTTTCAGATTCTAGAGGGGACCGTGAAGAATCATTCTGCCGTCGTGGAAGTTACGGTGCCCGGTTTAACGACCAACAACGTTCCGTATTTTTTATGCGTTAAAGAAAGCCTTCAATCCAACGAAACCAACCCCGGAAACAAGCTATGGCGTCATCAGGGATCGGAGCCGTGGCTTCAGTTTCGAGTGTACGAAAAATTGCTTCCGGTCTGGGTTACGATAATCATCATCATCCTCCTCCTGTTTTTCTCCGCTCTTTTCTCCGGCCTTACTCTCGGCCTCATGTCCATGGATAAAACGGACCTGAAAATCCTGTGCACGACCGGGACGGAGCTGGAAAGGAAATACGCGTCCGCCATTATGCCCGTGAGGAGCCACGGGAGCTTGCTCCTTTGCAGTTTGCTCCTCGGGAACGTCTTAGTCAATTCCGTGTTGACGATTTTAATGGATGATTTGACTTCCGGACTGATTGCCGTTATCTTTTCGACTTTGGCCATTGTTATTTTCGGTGAAATCATGCCGCAGGCAATTTGTTCCAGGCACGGCCTAGCCGTCGGTGCCAAAACTATTTACATCACTAAGTTTGTTATACTTTTGACGTTTTTAGTTGCTTATCCAATTAGTAAAGTCTTAGATTTTATGCTAGGGGAGGAAATTGGAAATGTTTATAATAGGGAACGCCTTAAGGAACTTGTTAAGGTGAGTAATTTTCTGATTTCGTTGACAAAGAAAAAAAATAATCTTAAAAAAAAAAAAAAATAAAATAAAAATAAAAATTAAAAAAACATGTTAAAACCGGCTAAAGCAGAACAATAAGAATTGATTGTTATATTTACTTTTTTCCTTAAAGTGAATCATAATTATTTTCTGTCACTTATGACATATTTATTTCGCAAATAGGAAGATTAAAAAGGAAAAGAGGAAAAACTTGAAAATTTTTATTTAGTTACAGATAAAAAAAATTTAAAAAATTGTTTTAAAAAATTTTTAATGTTGAAAGCGAAAATCATTTGTTTTGCTTGTGCTTATAAAATTAAGCAGTCCGACGAAATAAATCAAACCATAGGCTTTACTTCGGCTGCAAAACGATTTTATCCGTTAAAATTTTGTGGCTGTCTTGTCTACTGAGGATTTTTACGCCAAACTAAATGCTCTAGAGCAATGTCGGCTGCTAGGGGATTTAATTTGTCGTAAAAAGGCTCGTTTAGCCGAGTCCTTAGGCAAGGGCGGATGCATAAGGGCTCAATTTTTCAGTGATTGGGAACACCCATAAGCTAAACATAGGCCCTCTTATGAGTGTGCCCAATCCCTGAATTTTTTTTACTTATGTATTTTTTCTGCCACCATTGTTGAAAAGAACCATTGAGTCTGTTGGGCTGGCTATAGGTCTCAAGTAAGTTCAGCATTATGCTATATATGCTTATCATCGATTTTCAGGTTCAAACATTACTGTCAACTTGAGCCTGATACACCCGAAAAAGTCTTTACTGAACCAGTCAAAAACGAACTAGATTTTGCGTCTAGTAAAAAACTGTGTGGTGGCCAATAAAAGTTTACTAACGACTAGTAAAATTTTACGAGCTACCAATCAAAAGTACTCAATCAAAATTTGATCAAGTCATATCTTTTTCAGTGCGCTTGTCCAGTTCGAGCCAGATACTTGTCCAGTTTGAGCCAGATACTTGTTCAGTTTGAGCCAGATACTTGTCCAGTTTGAGCCAGATACTTGTCCAGTTTGAGCCAGATACTTGTCCAGTTTCAGCCTGATACTTGTCAAGTTTCAAACTTACACTGTCAAGTTTGAACCTGACACTGTCAAGTTTGGAACGTACACTGTCAAGTTTGGGCCTGATACTTGTCAAGTTTGAACCTGACACTGCCAAGTTTAAACTGGCACTGTAAAAGTTTGAGCCTGATACTTGTCAAGTTTGAGCCTGACATTGACAAGTTTGAACTTGATACTTGTCAATTTTGGACGTGACCCTGTCAAGTTTGGAACGTACACTGTCAAGTTTGGGCCTGATACTTGTCAAGTTTGAACCTGACACTGCCAAGTTTAAACTGGCACTGTCAAAGTTTGAGCCTGATACTTGTCAAGTTTGAGCCTGACATTGACAAGTTTGAACTTGATACTTGTCAATTTTGGACGTGACCCTGTCAAGTTTGAACCTGACACTGTCAAGTTTGGAACGTACACTGTCAAGTTTGGGCCTGACACTGCCAAGTTTAAACCTGACACTGTCAAAGTTTGAGCCTGACTTTGACAAGTTTGAACTTGATACTTGTCAAGTTTGGATGTGACCCTGTCAAAGTTTGAGCCTGATACTTGCAAGTTTAAGCCTATTGTCCAGTTTGAGCCTGATACTGGTCGAGTTTGGACCTGACACTGTCACGTTTGAACCTGGCACTATCAAAGTTTGAGCCTGATACTTGTCAATTTTGAGCCTGATACTGGTCGAGTTTGGACCTGACAAAGTCACGTTTGAACCTGACACTGTCAAGTTTAAGGCTGAGACTTGTCAAGTTTGAACCTGACACTGTCAAGTTTGGGCCTGACACTAGTCATGTTTGAGCCTGACACTGTAAGGTTTGCTTGTCATGTTAGGACGTGACACTGTCGAGTTTGAACCTAACACTGTCAAGTTTGAGTCTGAGACTTGTCAAGTTTGAACCTGACACTCTCAAGTTTGAATATGACACTGTCAAGTTTGAGCCTGACACTGTAAGATTTGAACCTGATACTTGTCATGTTAGGACGTGACACTGTCAAGTTTGAACCTGACACTGTCAAGTTTGAGTCTGAGACTTGTCAAGTTTGAACCTGACACTCTCAAGTTTGAATATGACACTGTCAAGTTTGGGCCTGGCACTAGTCAAGTTTGAGCCTGACACTGTAAGATTTGAACCTGATACTTGTCATGTTAGGACGTGACACTGTCAAGTTTGAACCTGACACTCTCAAGTTTGAATATGACACTGACAAGTTTGAGCCTATTACTTGTCACGTTTGAACCTGACACTGTCAAGTTTAAGCCTGAGACTTTTCAAGTTTGAACCTGACACTGTCAAGTTTGAACCTGACACTGTCAAGTTTAAGCCTATTACTTGTCCAGTTTGAGCCTGATACTGGTCTAGTTTGGACCTGACACTGTCACGTTTGAACCTGGCACTATCATAGTTTGAGCCTGACACTGACAAGTTTGAGCCTATTACTTGTCACGTTTGAACCTGACACTGTCAAGTTTAAGCCTGAGACTTGTCAAGTTTGAACCTGACACTGTAAGGTTTGAACCTGATACTTGTCAAATTGGAACCTGTCTCTGTCAAGTTTTAACCTGGCATATGTTTAATTTTACTATTAAGAGTATTTATCAGTCGTGGCAGAAAAAAATCCTATTTTTCTTTTTACAGAAAACGAAAATATATCTAGAAAAAAGGAAAGCTAATAAATTTTCAGAAAAGTGTTTTGAAGAATTAAATACGATTCATCTGCCGCCACGACTGATAGGTACTCTTAATAGTAAAATTAAACATATGCCAGCTTCAAATCGAGATTTCACTCCTCTTCCATCCGACTTGAATTTTGGACACTGGGCAACAAGAAACTCAACTCAGATCTTTTGACGTTCAAGAAAATAACCGTTTTCATTTTGTTCAATTTCACTTGACATGCACAGACAATGAAGCCACAAGGATATTGCCCCTTCTTTGGTTTTGATTGGATACCGTTAAGGGGACAAAACTCCCCTACGTTAGAAAAAGTTTTTTAACAGCCGTTTCCTTTTCCTAGACCAGTTTTTACTAAACCGTTTTTATTATTGGAGGAAATATGAGGAATTTGAAAACTGGCTCACATATATATATGGGGCCATAGCCCTCCTTTGGTTTTTGATTTCAAACTAAGCTTAAATGTCAGAGTCGCCTAAATACCGGTAATATTGCGTATTCTTTTCCTGAAAGATATCATCGAACCCGGTTTATTTATGAATGGGTCAAAATTTGAAAAAAAAAAATTAAAATAAAGAATTTTTGGCTTGGATTCAATAAGAGTTTTAAATTTCGCAAAAAAGTGAAATTTCTTCAGTTTTTTTTTTTTTTTTTTTTTTTTTTAAGCTTACGCAAACAAATTTTTGTCTACCGAATATCCGTTGATCGTACTTCTCCAATTTGTTTTGTTATTTGATACCGTGAATGAAAAATTATTGCGCAGAAAAAAACAAGGAAAAGGAAAAAGAAAATGCCGATTCACTGAAAAATCAGCAAAATAGTAATAATAATAATAATCCTATATTGATTTTTATAATTTAAAATCATTTCTACGCCATTTTATCAGTGATAAATTTACAATTTATAAGAAAATTTTAAAGGTCAGAACACAACATCGCCCCACTCATACTATATACCCTCCTCACCCCTCTGCCTCCCCCCCCCCTCAGCAAAATTGAAATTTTGATTTTGTCTATTACGTAACTGCATTAACAATCTTTTCCCTTTTCCTTTTTTTTTTTTTTTTTTTTTTTTTTTGGTGTTTGATTCCGCGCAAAAAATTGGCAGAACTTATTTGTTATAAATTTTTTTCTTTTAATAGATTTTGGCAACTTTCCCGCTTCCGCAACGTTATTTAATTTTGAGATAGTAGCGTTTGAAGTTGATGTCCAGTGGCGGTTATGATGTTAGCAATTTTTTTTCTTCTTTATTTTTCAGACTGGCACAGACATCGAAAAGGATGAAGTTAATATTATTTCCGGTGCTTTGGAGCTGAGGAAGAAAACAGTGGCGGATGTTATGACGAAATTAGAGGATGTTTATATGTTAGATATTCATTCCCAGTTGGATTTTGAGACTGTTTCTGAGATAATGAAGTCAGGTAATAAAGCGCACAGCCGTATACTGCCTTTGGCTTTAGGGGCAGCATTGTTGCAAAATGTTTCGAGAAAGGAAGGAGGGGGGGGGGGGGAGGGGGTGGCGGGTCGAGAAAGTCCATAAGCTAAATTGTGATTACTATTTTTAACTTTCGGGATCTAATAATTAGCTCGTGAACGGAATGAGTCAGGAGTGCAGTCTGATGTTTATCTCTCAGGAGTTTAGTTAAGAGTGGGGCGAAGGGGGTTCAGCTTCCTGAGAAAATGTTTAAGACCCCTTGTAATTTTTTTTTTTTTTTAAACAACCAATTTTTTTATTTTCTTTTGAAAGGATAATTTAGAGGGGAAATGAGAAAAAAACAAAATTAATATTTATAAAATATTTTTTTAAAATTTTTCAATATTTTTGAAGTGAAACTTCTAATCGCGGAGGGGGGGTGAATTGGCCGCGTAACGCGTTACGCGACTAAAAAAACATTTTAAATAATTTTTTAAAATTTATTTGTTACGCAGATAATTTTTAAACATTGTTCGGCCGCGTAACGCGTCACTCGTAACGCGGCTTAAATTATTTTTTTTAATTTAAAAAATTTTAAAATGAAAAAAAAATTTTTAAAGGATTAAATTTATTTGCTACGCTGATAATTTTTAAACATTGTTCGGCCGCGTAACGCGTCACATGTAACGCGGCTTAAATTATTTTTTTTTTTAAATTGAAAACATTTTTAAAGCTAAAAAAATTTTTTATAGGTTTAAATTTTTTAAAATTTATTTGTTACGCTGATAATTTTTAAACATTGTTTGGCCGCGTAACGCGTCACTCGTAACGCGGCTGAATTTATTTTTTGAAATTTAAAAATTTTTTAAAGGTTTCAATTTTTTAAGATTTATTTGTTAAGCAGGTAATTCTTAAACATTGTTCGGCCAGGTATAACGCGGCTTAAATTGCTTTTTTTTAAATTTAAAAAATTTTTAAGGTTTGAATTTACTAGCTACGCTGAAAATTTTTAAACATTGTTAGGCCGCGTAACGCGTCACTCATAACGCGGCGGGAATTATTTTTTTAAATTAAAAAAATTTTGTTTTAAAGGTTTCAATTCTTTAAGATTTATTTGTTACGCCGATAATTTTTAAACATTGTTAGACCGCGTAACGCGTCACTCGTAATGCGGCTTAAATCATTTTTTTTTAATTTAAAAAATTTTTAAATGCAAAAAAATTTTTAATGGATTGCATTTTTTTAAATTTATTTGTTACGCAAATAATTTTTAAACGTTGTTGGGCCGCGTAACGCGTCACTCGTAACGCGGCTTAAATTTTTTTTTTTTTTTAATTTAAAAAATTTTTAAATGCAAAAAAATTTTTAAGGGATTAAATTTTTTAAATAGATTTGTTACGCAGATCATTTTTAAACATTGTTTGCCGGGTAACGCGTCCCACAAAGTTTCACTTCATCACTATGCGAGTCTGACTCGCACATCTTTTTTTATTTAAATATTTTTCAACATTTTAAAAATACATGCAAATATTTTTAAAATATTCAAAATATTTCAGAAATATTTTATATTAATATTTTTTTTTTCTCATTGGGGGAGAACTTTTTGCTCCCTTTCCGTAGTCTTTTGGGCTGACTATATCCTGGTTTAGTTTATGAACGGAGTGAGCCAGGAGGCGAGGGGTTGAGGTACATTGTGGCATAAGGAGAATAGAAAATATATTATTACATGAAAATTTCCTGCCGGGGTGGAATTGCCGTCGTAGCCCTCTTCTTGGCCACGGGGGTTCTTCACTGGCCCCCACCCCTCCCTGCTGCCTAAATCCCTGAATCCGTTATGGTTGAAAAATCTTTTCTTCAGTTTCTAAAAATACCCAACTTTTTTTTTTTTGGAAAAGGAAAACAATGGACCTCTATCTAAAGGTCATTCCTTAAAATGTCGCTTTTATTTTTTTAAGGAAATTTTCTTTATAAAACTGAGTTTTTTTATTAACCTCTTTTTTTCTGTTTTTCAGGTTATTCAAGAATCCCGGTTTTCGAAGGTTCCCGTTCCAACATCGTGTCTCTCCTTCTCATCAAAGATCTGGCATTCATCGACCCGGACGATAATACTCCGTTGAAAACATTATGCGATTTCTACCAAAACTCTTGTTATTTCGTGTTTGAGGACATGACGTTAGACGTCCTGTTCAGACAGTTCAAAGAAGGGAACAAGGGTCACATGGCTTTCGTTACCCGAGTAAACGCGGAAGGGGATTTGGACCCTTTTTACGAAACCATCGGTCTCGTAACCTTAGAGGATGTAATCGAGGAATTGATCCAAGCAGAAATCGTCGACGAAACGGACGTTTGGAGTAAGTCCTAACACTAAAAAAAAAAAAAAAAAATCATAATGTACAACATTTCTAAAAGATGACCTTGATCATTAATTAATTGTTCCATAACAGTTTAACCAAATATTGGTTAAATTAAATAATTAAATTGCGTTATGGTGGCACATGTTTCTCCATCAAAAATGATGTCATAGTTTTTTTTAAAAAATTGTTTCGATGATTTACGGTCGAATGTTTCTGGTTACAAAACATTAAAATTTTTAAAAGTCCTGGATAGGCCTGTGCAATGGAAAGTTTACCATTTCCTCAGGGAACATTCCTCGATTTTTTTTTTTCCTTCGCCTTTTTTTGTCTTTTAATAATTGATTAATTTTGTTTCTTTTTTTAGCTGACAATAAATCGAAGAGAAAAAGAGAAAAGAAATGGAACACGGACTTTTCAACATTTTGCGAGAAAAACGAAAATCAGAGGATTCACATTTCACCCCAGTTGACTTTGGCTACGTTTCAGTATCTTAGCACAAGTGAGTGTTGCAGACGAATTTGAGAATTCAACGGAAATTCTCTTTCCTGCTGAAATATTTCATTTCAATTACATTCTGAATTTAAAAAAAAATTTTTGACGTAGGACTACGTCTTAGGGCGCACCAAGATGATTTTAAAGTGTTCGGTTGTCCGGTTGTCTTGGTGTTTTGGACACCGAACATACAAAGGAAAAAAAAAATATTTCAAAAATTTTAGATAAAAAATTTTTATAAAAATTCTTTGATGACCCTTGAAAAATTTTTTAAATTTTCAATGCTTAATAAAATTTTTGCAAAATATTGTAAATTTTTTACTAATTTTAAGAAAAAAGAGAAAATTTTTAGAAAATTTTTAGATTTTGATGATTTTTGATAAAGTTTTATTGAAAAAAGGAGCCACGTGGACTAATATTAGGGCTTGGAGGATTTAAGGGAATCATTAGCATTTTTTGAAACGAACATTTCGATGATTTTTAATCATTGAAAAAATTTATTTAAGGTTAGGTTAGGTTATATTAAAATTAAGTTATGTTATGTTAGGTTAGGTTAGGTTGGGTTGGGTTGGGTTAGGTTAGATTAGGTTAGGTTAGGTTAGGTTAGGTATGAAGCCCAACTGCCCCCTGGCTCTTCGTTCTGGCTACTGGCCCTGGATTTAGGGGGAGCATTAACATTTTCTGAAACGTGAAAAATTTTATTTAAAATATTGAAAAAACATTTTTTGATTTTTATTAAAAATTTTCGGTAAAAATTCTTAAAATTTTAATTTTTTGTAAAAAATTTTGAAAATGTTTTGTGAAAAAGGTCATCAGCATTTTTTGAAAAGAAGATTTTGATGAATATTTCATCGACGAAGATTCCATTCCCAGCTCGAAAATTCGGCACCATCCAAAAATTCTAGACGTAGTCCTTCGTAGGGATAGGTGTGCCTCATATCCCCTGGCTCTTTTTTTAAAATAACACTAAAGCTTTTTTCAATGCGAATATATTCCGCAAGACCTTTTAATTTTTTTTATTGTACATTTCTCTTTTTGTTTTAATGGGTGGGATGGGGTATATATTGGAAACATTAGGACAAAGCAGCGCACTCGACGAAATATTTTTTCCTCCGGTTTTGACTTTTTTTGGAGAGAATTGAACCGTTTTTTAAACTGCTAATAAAATGGGCGGATCGGGAGTTTTTTTTCTAGGGGGGGGGGGGGGGGGGGCTAAGAATAGGGAAAAAAATTTTCTGGAGGGGGCTGACCCTATTCAGGCCATATAATTTTTGGAGTTCTAGGGGGGCTATTCTGCCTCCCATAGACATTAACTCTTAGTCCTAATCTAACGGAACCTATTCAAACCAAACCAAACCAAACTTAAACAAACTTAACCTTACCTAACCTAACCTAGGACTTCGTTTTTGGAGTACTGTCATAATATTGCTAAATTTAAAGAAAATGATTTAAAAGTGATAATGCATTTTTTTTTCGCTCGTTTTTGGTAAAAAAAAAATTTTCTGGTCAAAATTGTTTGATGAAAATATTTTTTTTTTCCTGGCACAAAAAAGACTTCAAATTTTTGATAAAAAAAGTCAAAAGTCAAAAAAAAAATTGTCAAAACACTATTTCAAATTCAACTTTTTTTTAAAAAAAATTTACAAGAAATTTTCCAAGTCCATGCTTCGGTTATGTCGTCTAATTTTGAAATAAAATTTTAACTTTAAATTTCTTGTAAATTTTTGTAGGTTCTCGTGACTTTTTTCAGAAAATTTCTCGCCAATTTTTTTAGAAAATTTCTCGCCGATTTTTCCAGAAAATTTCTCGCCAATTTTTCCAGAAAATTTCTCGCCAGTTTTTCCATAAAATTTCTCGCAAATTTTTCCAAAAAATTTCTCGTCATTTTTTTCAGAAAATTTCTTGCAAATTTTACTTTAAAAAAACAGCGTAAATCAGCAGAAAATTTCTCGTGAATTTTTTCAGAAAGTTTTTCCTTAATTTTTTCAGAAAATTTCTTGTAATTTTTCCAGTTTCTCGCGAATATTTCCAGAAAATTTCTTGCTAATTTTACTTTAAAAAACAGCGTAATTTAGAAAAAAAAGTTAAATATTTACAAGAAATTTTTTAAGTCCTTGCGTCTGAATTTTTTAAGTTCATGTGGTCTAATTTTACTAATAAAAAAGGCCAAAAGTTAAAAAGAAAAATATTCAAAATATTTAAAATTTTCAAAGTTAAAATTTTAACATTAAAATAATTAAATGTTAATTTTTGTTGCGAATAGACCGAGTTACCCACAGACAGACAGATTTCCCCAGGACCGAGCCCTAAAACGTAGTCCTACGTCAAAAAAATTCGAGAGTATTATAAGAAAATATTTTCGGTATCACTACTGTTCGTTTCGCCATGTTTGTTAATGAACGGCCGTGTTTGTGGGAACGACTGAACGAGTATCGGCTGTTGCTTAAAATTTTCAAAACCCAAAAATATTCCAAGCCTGGATTGGAAATCCTGTACCGATGTAGCAGACAATATCCACTAGAGACAATTCATGAAATTACAATAAAACTTTTATTTTTCTTTGTTTTTCAGCTGTGGAGGCTTTCAAACCAACCGTGATATCAGAACGAATACTCCGTCGCTTGATAAAGCAAGACGTTTATTACCACATTAAAATCAAAAACAAAGACAAAGGGAAAAGCGATCAATCAACGCTTATTTATCAGCAAGGAAAACCCGTGGATTATTTTGTTCTTATATTAGAGGGGCGAGTGGAAGTTGTCGTTGGTAAAGAGGAAATGAAATTCGAAAGCGGTCCGTTTACTTACTTCGGATCTCAAGCACTTACACAAAACATCGGCGTCGGTGGTTAGTATCTTTTGATATTTAAAAAAAAGAGAATGTTTGCTGTTGAGTGTTGAGTGTTTTATTTTCATAAATTTTTTTTTACAAAATTCTAAATGTTCTTTTTTTTTTTTTCTTTTCTATTTGTTTGAAATAATTTTTATAATAACAGACCGCGTGGATTACGAGAAAAAACGGAGCATAACCGGTAGGTCCCCTTTTCCTGGATGTGTTTTTGTCAGTAAAATTAATTTTTTTTCGTTTTTTTTTTCTGGGAAATTCAGGAAATAAATAATTTTTTTTTTCTACAGGGGATTCACCGACGACAGCAATTCCTTCAAGCAATACCGGCAGCTTGCAGTCAGTCAACATCGATACTATAATTAGGCATACTTTCATACCGGATTACTCAGTACGAGCCATCACTGAAGTTTTTTACATTAAAATCAAGAGGTCGCTGTATTTAGCCGCTAAGAGAGCCACGCTCCTGGAGCAATCTCAGAAAACAGATGATCACTTCGATGACGAAGTCGATAAGGTGAAAAAAATTTAATGATTTTAGTGTTTTTTTTGAAGTGAAACTTCTTATCGCGTAGGGGAGTGAATTGGCCACGAAACGCGTTAAGCGGCTAAAAATGTTTTTTAAATTAAAAAAGAAGCAGTGGCCTAATCGACAGTCATCGACTTAACAAAAAAAAAAAAAAAAAAAAAAAAACTACGGGTAATGTGTTGTGTTGGGTTAGGTTAGGTTAGGTTAGGTTAGGTTAGGTTAGGTTAGGTTAGGTTAGGTTAGGTTAGGTTAGGTTAGGTTAGGTTAGGTTAGGTTAGGTTAGGTTAGGTTAGGTTAGGTTAGGTTAGGTTAGGTTAGGTTAGGTTAGGTTAGGTTAGGTTAGGTTAGGTTAGGTTAGGTAGGTTAGGTTAGGTTGGTTAGGTTAGGTTAGGTTAGGTTAGGTTAGGTTAGTAGGTTAGGTTAGGTTAGTTAGGTTAGGTTAGGTTAGGTTAGGTTAGGTTAGGTTAGTTAGGTTAGGTTAGGTTAGGTTAGGTTAGGTTAGGTTAGGTTAGGTTAGGTTAGGTTAGGTTAGGTTAGGTTAGGTTAGGTTAGGTTGTTAGGTTAGGTTAGGTTAGGTTAGGTTAGGTTAGGTTAGTTAGGTTAGGTTAGGTTGGGTTTTTTAATATTTTTAAACTTTTGACCTTTTTTATCAGAAATTTTGTTTTTTTTTGTGGCAGGAAAAAAAATTATATTTTTATCAAAAAGTTCGAATTTTTTGACCAAAAACGAGCAAAAAAATGCCTTGAAATTTTAAAATCGTTTTAGCAATATTAAGACCCCGTAAACATAGCCGTACGTAGGGACATACCCCCATATCCCAGTATGATTTTCGTTAAAAAAAACGTTTTTTGAATTTTATTAAAAACTTTTGGTAAAAATTCTTAAAATTGTAATTTTTTATTAAAAATTTTGATAATGTTTTGTGAAAAAGGGGGTCACCAGGATTAATATCAGCGCTTGGAGGATTTAGAGGGACGGTTAACATTTTTTGAAACTAAAATTTCGATGATTTAAATTAAAATGAAAGTATTTCTATTCCCTGCTCGGAATTTCGGTCCCAACCAAAATTTCTAGACATAGTCTTACGTAGGAATATGCCTTATTCCCTGACTGTTTTTTTTTATTTTTTTTTTTATTTTTTTTTGATTTCATATTAATCAGAATTTGTTTTTTCCCTCAGCTTTTGCATTCATTGGATGAGGACGACAGAAGCCAAGGCCAAAGAAGTCAAGACTCTCCCGTCATGAATCGCAATCAAAATCAAAGCGACAAAGAATCTCTGCAACGCAGCAGCAGCGCAGCGGCGGAATCTCCCAGGTCACACCAACCTCCAAGCAATCCAAGTTCCCCGCAAGAACCGAACGGAAGTGTACGGACTCCTTTAAGCCCCGTGAAATCTCGAACGGATGAGAATAACGCGATCATCAAACTGATGCAAGATAAAGTGGTTATAGGGGATAGTTTTGATAAAACTGCTTCCTCCGAAAATCCCTCGTTGGATTTCGAAGAACGGACTAACTTATTACGTCAAAGCGACGAGATTTCTTAACATCAGTTTTCCTTTTCCAAAAAGTAATTTTTTTTTAAAGTGTAGATCGTGTTGATATTAGAAAATATTGATTAGTTGAAGAAAAAAAAAAAATATCGTTTTACTAAAATTTTACAGGCGTTGTTTACTGATTTTATCAGTAAATAGAGAGAAAATAGAGAGACCCAGAGACCCTTAATCAAAATAATGTCTTTAAAATATCGAGGGTCGAATGATTTTTTTTTTTATTTTTATTTTTAAAATCGGCTTTTTATTATTTATTAATTTATATACAGATTATACAGATGCTCATTTCTTATGTAAAATTTATAAAAAGGCAGATAGGAAAGAGGGGAGGGGGTATCTATGATCTTATTTTTATTTTTTATTTTTCCTTTTTAAGGAATACTTTAAAGATCACACACAAAGCACGAGAGTAAAAATTAAACTAGCCAAAGATGACAGCCGTGGGGAATCGAACACCCGATCTCTCTCTGATCGCGGCGAGTGCTTTACTATTAAGCTACGTCCGCCGGTCGATAACCGGTTCGAGTTTTACTCTCTTAAAGTGAGCTTTGACTAGCAAGGAAAAAGCCTTATATGTTTTAAATGTCAAGGAACACGATGCAATGCACTTTTTGAAAATCCCAAGTCCGAATGACCATTTTTAATAAAAAAGGTGGGGGGGGGTACTCCCCCCCTCCCCCCTAGTTCCCCTAGTTCCCCCCCCCCCTTTCCTATTAAATTAATCCCAGGTCCGGATGACCATATTTTAATAGGAAAGGAGAATTAAATTATTTAAAATTTAAATTTAAAAAATTAAATTAAATTAAATTGAAATTATTTAATTTAATTAAAATTTAATTTAATTAATTTAAATAGGAAGGGGAACTATACTTCCCCTTTGTATTTTCGAAGAAGTGCAATGCATCGTGTTCCTTGAAATTTAGTGCATGTAAGATTTTTTTCCTTGCTAGTCAAAAAATATAACGTTTTCAGTGTTCACTTTAAGAAGAGTAAAAGCCAAGGGTCCGAATTAGAGGACGCCGGCGGAAAAAATTTTCAGAAAAAAATGCGGCAAAATTTTCAGAAAAAAATGGGGTAAAATTTCCTGAAAAAAAATGCGGCAAAGTTTTAAGAAGAAAAAAATCGGCGGCCACAATTGTAAAAAAAATTGGCCCCAGCGCCAGCGCCGAGGAAATTTTTAATTGATTTTATTTCGCAAAATCATGTTTTGTATACTTTAACAAATTTATATTTATTTTTAAGAGCAAACGCTGACAGAAAAGAAAAGACTTTAAATTTACTTGAGATAAACATTTAAAAAATCAAAAATTATGAATCAATGTATTGAACTAATTCTTTATCCTAAACCAAATTCTTTACTGCGTAACTAATCAAAAAAATAAAAAAAAACTGACGTTCAATAAAAAAAACTAGAAAGGAAAAAGGTTATTTTAAAAAAATTAATAAAATTCTAAAAATCTAAAAATTATTTTTAAAAAAAATTTTGAATCTCCTGTGCTGGCGTCATCATCGTACGTAAAAAATAAATCATATGACGCCATGCGCCAGCGCCAGAGCCGACTTCGGAATCCTGGAAAAGTCGGTTATCGACTGGCGGGCGTAGCTTAATGGTAAAGCACTCGCCGAGATCGGGTGTTCGATTCCCAGCGGCTGTCGTCTTTGGCTCGTTTAATTTTTGGTCTCGTGTTTTGTGTGTGATCTTTAAGGTGTTCCTTAAAAAGGAAAAATTAAAAATAAAAAAAACAAGATAATTTCATTTTTATTTTTCAAAGAATATTTTTTTTTATTTTATCAAATTTTTTTTTAAAATCATTTTAAAAAATTTTTTTAGTAAATTATTAGCGGTTGAGCTGGTGAGGATTAAAAAAAAACTGGCTTTTAAAGGATGAAACATCTATATAATCTGTATTCATATAATCAACTATTTATTTATTATTTATTATTTATCAAAAAAAAAAAGTACTTAGTACTGTACAAATGAGTCGATACACTATGGTCCGTGTAAAAACCTAAAGAAACCTCGCCTTAAAAGATTCTGACTCATAGCCTCCTCCTATAACGCATCTCATATCATAATGCATGTTTTTCGTTTACTCAATTAAATGCTGAAAGGAGGAAGAATTCATTTTTTTCACTTACGCCGTTCCTGCATTAGGTTTCTTTAAGTTTGACATGGACCATAGCAGATTGCCCAAAATTCTTTACCAAAATTTCTGTATCATATCTTCCAATAAGAGGTTTTTCTCCAAAGCGTTAGTTCGTTAATTTTATGAAAAAAATGGCGACACTTTTTGTCATCATGTTTTAATATCAAAGCCATTGTTCCTGTCTTTGAAATGAACCACGGTCTCTGAAAGATGACCATTAAGGGTCTCTAGTTTTATACAGTATTCTGTTAAGTTTTTTTTTTTTTCTTATTAAAATTGTAAATATGTTAATCAATCAAAAAAAAGTGTAAAATCAAATCCGTAATTTATAACATTCATGTGTTGCAGTCGCTTACCAAAATGAAAATTTCAAAATTTAAAACGAAAAAGTAACGGTCGATTGAATTTTTTTCTTAAAATCGGTTTATTATGAAAATGAGACCGAATCAGTTGAAAAATGAGTTCGTAATCGGTTAATAATCAGAATTAAAATAATCAATTTTTTGTTATTTATCAATTCATATAATCAATTATTTATAGTTTTCGAACTAAAGTACTTAGTGCAATAAGTAAAGTACTTAGAATAATTATTAAATCAATGTATTACCGGCAAATCAAAGTATTGCCACATTCCATTTTGTGATGTTGAAAATTAAGAGAGAAAAATTTTAATTATTTAAAATTTAATAATTTTTTAAAAGAGTCGTTTCGTGGCATGCATAAAGTTAATTTTTGTAATTAGTAAGTCGAAGAGTAAATGACGAATTTTAGATTTTCAAAATGACCGCTACTTGTTCCAAAAAAATAAAAATAAAAAATTTTTATTTTTATTTTCTCCCTTAATTTTCTTAACTATGTACTTAATTACATCTTCCATATGCTATCAATTTCACATAATCGATTCAATTTTCCCATCACTAATCTTTGATAATTTCACGAAATATCGAACTTCATTAAACGACTGCAACATGTGCGAGAAAAGCAAATCGAACAAAGACTGAAGAATTTTTAATTACGAAGTTCATTCGTGACCTGAGAATACAGAATTCGTAAGTTCATTTTTCTAATAAATTGAAATGTGTTCATTGAAAAGTATTATCACCGGTTTGCGACCTTTCTGTATTCGAAGGTTCACAATTATGATTTTAAATGGTTTTTCAAGTATAAAAAATTCTTCGATTTTCATACTAAAAAAAAAAAAAGGTGTTGAAAAACCAGGTCCCTTGCTGGCATGACAGTTTTATTCGTCTCTTAAGTGAGCACTCTTTATCGTCTGGCTGTAAGATATCACTGACTTTTATCGTTGCACTGTACTTGAATCTATCATTTCTCGATTTGTTTTATAATTTTTTTTTTCCGACTTTAGATGTATTATGGTTTTTAATACAGCACAAAAATACTTAAATGAAATTAGAAGTTTTTTTCTAATTTACATACTTAAACAGCAACTCCTAAAATTTAGAGCGAAAAAATGTATTTGTTACAACAGCGGAGGGGAATCAAGCCCCGTCTATCACTATTGTGGCAAAAGCTCTTAATTTCTGAGCTGTCTGCTGGTCAATATAAATTTTAACTCTCTTAAAATCTTGGGACTTGCTATGTACTTACGGCTTTAAAACCTACGATATAATGTAATTTTCAAGTACGAAGAGAAATTATTAAGAAAGCCAGTATTTTAAAAATGTTACTTTTTTTTTCTTTGTTTTTGTTTGAAATATATATCATCAAATGATGCCGAAATGGAATATTTTATTCACCAATTTCCAAAATCAGCCCAAAATTGACCTTATTCCTAAAATTCCTAGAGTCCTAATTTTTTAATGTTTTTGAAAAATTATAAACTAAAACCGACTTGGTGACGTTATCAATTACTTACTTCATCCTACAATTGGGCCTTTGAATGGTCTCGTCAACACGAACAATTTTTCCAATGAGAACAACAATTCGACGCACCTAGTCGAGAGGGTCAAAATTCCGTTTCGCGCGGCCCCCTAGCCCCAACCGTTTCGGAGATATTCACGGTTAAAGTTTTCTTTTTTGACAAAATCTATGGAGACATTGTCTCCACGTTTTCATGTCCTCCGATCACGACGCCCATAGCACCGTTCGACGCGCCCAGTCAAGAGGGTCAAAATTCCGTAATAATAAAAGGGGATGTTTGTGAAGAAAAATTTTTCGGTGAATAAAATAATTGTAGAAATGTAAAAAATTTTTTTATAATGTATATTCATATTACAATTTTTTGAATTGGAATCTCCTTCCTTGTAATCAGTTCTCCTGTTGTTACAAAATTTTTTTCTGCCGTATTTTTAAATTTACGTTAAGTGAGAAAAGGTTCTTACATAAAAATTTCCATATGAAAAGTGAACTTAATGGCTCAAAATGAATCTATGCTTGTTACCCTGGCCTATTTTTATTTACTTTTTTCTGTTTTATTTTTGTTTACCCTTTTTCTTAGAAAAGCGCGAAATTTTGAAAGTTAATTTGCATATCCGACGTGGAGCTAGACTAAGCAAATGAAAAAAATTTAGGTTGGCAACGCAACGTGAAACATAGAAATTAAGATGGCGTTTTATATTTCTTCTCGATCAATTGCATTTTATATTGAGATAAACCGCTTAAAATTATGTTAATAACTAATGAAATCGGTAAAATCATTCATTTGTTGGCAAGATCAAACTTTTCAAGCTATAAAATGTAAGTATATTTGCACTAAATTGTTGTAAGTTTCCCACATGGTTTCTTGCTCTTTGGTGTTGTCGTTTCGCAGTTGAATATTCCTGTCTCGACGAGTTGTAGGTATTGAATTTAAACAAGGATTTTAATTGTTTGTTAGTGATTGGAGAGGTATAAAAAGAAGTTGATGACTGATTTGTGATATTTTTAATCATTGCTATTGAGTGCATAACTTGAATCATTCTCTGAATTTTTCATATTGGGATATTATGTTACACGGTAGAATTGCGTCTTGCCGTGGTTATACTACACTCATTACTGCGGTATAAATATATGTTTAGGATGTTTAAAAAGCCTCTGACATTATCAAATTCAAATTAGATCATTCCACTTATCAACTTCGTCATAAATTAAATATTGCAGTTGTTGTATAGCTTAATAATCTCCAGGGTTTTTGCACTTAAGCAGAACATGTTCAAAATTGTATGGTTTTGTTTCAGGTGGAAACAACAATTTGCTTATCGTAATTATACTATTATGAATTGGGACTTTGGAAAAGATACATTTAAATCCTTCGGGGTCAGAATGCACAACCATTCAGCGATTAGTAGATGGAATGTTATTAGAATATGGAACGGATGAACATTAAAAAAAAGGTATGCTATTTGGTTAGCTTTGATGTTGACTGAAAAATCTGTTGACCAAGAATGTTGTGACAAAGCTGTATTCTGTTTTCATGATGCTTTCTTTCTCATGTACTTAATGTCAGTTGTTAAAGAGCCAAATTAAAGAAAACAAATTGCATACAAGCAAACAGAAAATTATTTATTTAAATACTCTATGGTATTTTCTGTTTTCCTTGAATAGATATTGCATAAATACAAAAATTGTGTCTGACTATAATTTTATGTAGTTAAATGTTGACTTATATACTTGGTGGAACTGTTCAGTTTTTTTATTACATTGCCACTTATTGACTTTATAAAATTGTTTCAGCAAATTCACAGATGGTTCCGTCTGGAGCAGTCCTTGGAGATTTGGTTGTTTTGACTTAATTCCTTGGTTTTGGAGCTACTATCTTTTGGACAAGACTAACAGTACGATGATTCAAGTACCAAGTTCAATATGCCATGGGGAAATGCATTTGTGGTAAGTGTGAATTTATAGTATCATTTGGAGAGGAAGTGAATTTCTTTGAGTTTTAGAAGATTTTATTGATGTGTAGTGGTCGATTAAATTTTTCGAATTATTACTTGCTATAATTTCCAATTAATTTTTACATCTTTATGTTGTCACTAGAATTTGCTTTGAAATTTTTAGGCATAAGCATTTGAGTTGCAAGGCAGGATAGAATACTTTGTAAATGGGTTGTCCCTTGTAATATATAATCTTTGCATTTTTAGCGATTTTGGCAAAAATTTTAGGTGTCGATTTTGTTGACTCATAAGGGGTTATCGAGGTCGCTGAATCCGAATATGAAGTCCGTTTTTCGATCCGAGCATTTTCTGGGGCGTGGGAACCATTTTCTGATTTACCCAAAAACGGTTTTTCCCGATTTCCCGCTCCGCAACTCATCCGATCTGAAAACTGACTTCACCACTGGATTCAGGAGGGTCGAAAATTCCCGGAACCACTGAGAAACCCTGGAAATATCCAAATTTTTTTTTTCGTCGAAAAAAAAGGAAAGACTATAGTCTTTGCATTTTTGTCGATTTTGGCGAAAATTTTAGGTGTCGATTTTTTTGGCTCTTAAGGGGTTTTCGGGGTCGCTGAATCCGAATATGAGGTCAGTTTTTTGATCCGAGCATTTTCCGAGCCGTGGCAGCCACATTTCGATTCACTGAAAAATGGTTTTCCTCTATTTCCCGCTCAGGAACTGGTCCGATCGGAAAGCTGACTTCACCATTCGATTCAGAATGGTCGATAACCCCTAGAAACGCCAAGAAACCTTGGAAAAGTCCACATTTTTTTTTTCGTCGAAAAAAAAGGAAAGACTATATATAGTCTTTGCATTTTTGTCCATTTTGGCGAAAATTTTAGGTGTCGATTTTTTTGGCTCTGAAGGGGTTTTCGAGGTCGCTGAATCCGAATATGAAGTCCATTTTTAGATCCGAGCAGTTTCCGAGCCAGGGGAGCCATTTTTCGATTCTCTCAATATTTATTTTTTTTTTTATTTACTGCTCATAGCAACTCATCGAATTAAAAGCCGACTAATAATAAGATCCTCGTTGATATTATGATACTAATGTTTTGTTTTGTTTTATTTTTTTAGGAGTCAAATCGATGACCATTAACGGCCTTCAGCTTTGCTTCAAGATGTTGCAACAGCTGAGCAAGAAAAGGATCCTAAACACGAGCAACAAAACTACCGGACTTGAAGAACGATATCATCCCATCTTCGAGAAAAACTACTAGACCTTCATTTCGGTGAAACGTTTTCCTTTAAAAATTTTCAGCCTATAGTAGCTATTTTTTTTTTTTTTTTTTTTTTTTACATTGTGTAAGAAAATTTTTCATTTTAGCATTTAGTTAGGATACTTAATTTTATGATAAGACAGGATCTAAAAATCTTATACTAGCTCGAGCAAGAGAAAAAAACAAATAAAAATATAATTTATTGTAATTAATGTAAAGCCTTCTGATATGACCACCCACAATTATCGCTTATTTTATTTTAAATTAAAAAAAAAAAATTTTTAATGTGGGCCGGGCGCAGGAAATTGAGGTTGGGTGGGCAATTTCCTGCCCCAAGTCGTAAATGTTCATACTTATGGACATTTCACTTGGGAGGGTGACGTTTCAGAACTTAAAATGATGAAATGTCCCCATCGAGGGGTGCTGTTGCGTTAACATTTTTTTTTTTTTTTTTTTTTTTTTTTTTCAATTTTCCAAGAAAATTGAATTACTTTTTTTTTATAAATGTTAACGTAAAAGCTCCTCTCACAGGTGGTCGAAGCGGGCTACTCTCCGAAACGAGTCAGGCGATCTGTATCGTGATGGATAAGTAACCACATGAGGTAGTACTATCTGAGCTTTTTTTGGTTTTGAGCCAAGTCACAGGTGTTAGGCGATTTTTTTTTTTCGTTCATGTCAAGGTGGCGAAGGAGAAGTTACCGATTTTACATTTTAATATCGGTAGTTTCTTTTTTGCAAGTTAGGAAGAGGTTTAAAGGCCTCTGAATATTTTGGGAAAAAATATTTTTTCCCCTTCTTAGGGCATCGCGGTTAGGGACTTCTTACAATTTAAGAACCTGTGTCTAGCTTAAAACCCCCAGGTTCGTGGCCAATAGACACTACTCATTGGATGTCAACTGTTAGGTTTTATGTCTGACGACTTTCTTTTTTTTTTTCTGCTATGGAAAAGCAAAACGAAAAGTTCAACAGTGCATTTTAATGCAAAATGCACTGACTCAATTTTTTCTTGTTTGACTTTTCCAAGCAGAGACCTGCGATCAGAACTTCTTTTTTCGCTGATCTTTTCCTTTCCTATCTCGAAATGTTAGGGAAATGTTAGGAAACTTTTAACTAATTACTTTTTCTATATGCTTTTACTCTACTTTATCTCTATTATTATTGTTATTATTATTTTTTTTTTTCCTCCCTGTACGGGGTATTTATTACTATTATTATTATTATTATCACCTTATTTTTTCGTTTCTTTTTTTATATATTTTTATTATTTTATTATTATTATTACCTGTATTTTTCTTTTTTTTTTTTTTTAATTTATTTTATTTTATTTTCTATTCTTTTTTTTTATTATTATCTTGATTATTATTTTTAGTTGCACGGCTCTCTTATTCCAAATTCATACAAAATGTTAGAGTAATTTTGAATAATTACCTTGGCATTTTGGTTATTTCCACTTAAATTTTCCAACCAATGTGTAGGTAATTTTTAGGAATTATCTTAGCATTAGGTTATTCGTTATTCGAGAGATAGTTTTCAATAGAGCTTGCGGGTGGGTCAAATTTCTCGTCCAGTGCTGCCATCTCCCCCCCCTTACTCACCCTAGAGCTCTATTTTTCCCCGTTTGGCAGGGTAACTCTTAGTAGTTATTTTGTCAAGTCGGTCTTATAAAATACTTTTTAACACTATCTGATTGCAGGTAGCTTTTTGCACTCTTCGCATTTTGATTACACATCCTAGAGTTCTGTCTGGAGCGAACCGGTCCACTGTCCCAGTAGGGTAGTATGAGGTAATGTGGCGAACACGTCCTGACCTTTCATTTCTCACCTGACAAGTTGGAGTAGCACATGTGCGCTGACAACCACCTTTGGGTATGCTATAACATAAGGCATTAAACAAGCTATGCTTGTTTAATACCTTATAAGGCATACTAACATCTCCCCTTCCTACTTCGCACGACTTGAGCTAAGAGTTTCAGTCGGAATGACCCTTTACATTTAAACTTGGTTGCCTTTTCAAGAAGTTAATAGAACATGGTAACGTTTACGACTTGCATTGGTATCCGAGTAGTAATTGGTTATCTCGATTGGAGCGCTTAGCAAGGGTCGTGCGAGGTAGGAAGGGGAGATGGCAGCACTGGACCCCCGTTAAAAAAAAAAATGAATTCTAAGAAGACCCTCTAAACTGAACCGCACGCTCTTTTTTTTATCATTTTGGTCACGTGACCTGTGACGTCATATATAGGTTTAAATAAATATACTATTTATATAAATATACTCGTTTTATGTATTTTTATTTCTAATATATTTTATTATACAATTACAAGTTTTTTTTTTTTTTTCTAAAAGTAAATGATTTGCGATTTTTCACGACTTTTTAATGGTTTTAAATGGCAATTCAAAAATCCTGTTAATTCGATGCGTATGTTAGTTGCATATCTTCCTTTGCAAAAGTTTCATTTTTAACAGGAAACTTTCGAGCCATTTTTATGATAGTGTTACCCGCTCGTTCGTGTTATTTTAACTCCACGAAACGCAGAGTTAGAATAATTTGAACGGGCAGAAGCACTCTTTGGAAAATTTTCCTGTTAAAAATATGATTTTAGCAATAGAAGATTTTTGCAAACTTATTACGCATCGAATTAACCGTAATTTTGAATTGCCTTGAAAACCATTAAAAATCGTAAAAAAATTGCTATCACTCCATTTTATCCAGTTTCATTTATACCGTAACACCGAACTCGAAATTATCGAAATGCTAGTAACCATACTGTTAATAAAAAAAATAAATTAAGATACTACGCATCAGCAACATCTGGAAATTTTTTAACGTTTTTGGATAATACCAATCTAAAAGAATGAGTATATAATCTGCCTTTAACAAATTATGATCTATGCTAATAAAATATCTATGAAAATTAGATAATTAAATATTTAGATAATTGCACAATCAAATATTTAGATAATTTGATCTCTTTTAGAAAAAAAAAATGCTAAACGCAGCAGTCAAATTGCAGAATTTGTTCGAATTAACTCAGACTCTAGAGACCCGCCAAAAAAAAAAGTTTGAAAATTTCACAAATGGATGTATCTTACTGGAACATAAAAGTAATTAAAATTGAAGTCAGCCAAAATGACTTAACGACTTTTTCGGGAAAAAGTTTCATCAAATTTCGAGATCAAAACTTCGTAAGTTTCAAATTAATTAGTAAAAGATGCTGATGGCAGTAACAACTTCAGAATATTATGAAAATATCAGTATTTACAGCCTCGTAAAAATTTATGTTACCGTCACTTGAAGAGTGATTTTTTGATACTCCTGACACTTTTTCTAAATAATTCACTTATTGCAAGTGCTTCAAAAATCTTGATGAGGCAATGAATGTTACTAGCATTTCTTAAAAAGAGCCACCTTAAAACTTCCGAGCAACTTCAGCCAAATTCTAAAAGAACTTAATACTTTACGACTAAAAAAACAAAATACTAAATTAAGAGTCGTGTCAAAACCTTGACGCCTCTGACGGGAATTGGAAAAGTTTGCCCTCACTCTACATTTAATTTGCTTTAAAAAATAATTAAAATATTAGATAGATGATAGTAAACACAGATATCTCAAATTTCAATTATGATTTAGATTTTCAAACTTAAATGATTAAAAAAAAAAAAAACATTGGCTCCATATAATAATGACTTTTGCTCGGCGATTTTAAGTGGCAGTGTTCAGAAGCAGATAAAAACCATAATGTGCTACATTTTATTCGGGACATGTTAATTCATACAATCTTTTGAAGTTTAACTTTTGAAAAAGCCATATTATTTGTAAATTAAGTAATTTCAGAGTAAGAAAATGTTGAAAAATCTTACGAAAAATGTTTGACGAAATTCATAAAGTCTATAGACGAATTTTCGTATTTGCCGTAAAAAAAAAAAAAAAAAAAAGCTAAGACATTTTTCAAATTTTTTTCTTTCAGTTCTTACAAAGGAAAAAAAATTCTCTTAACTATATAAGATCGTAAAAACCTGAATTAGCAAAGTCAACTTCCTCCTTTTCCAAATATGTGTACGTCATTTAGAAAAGGTACCATCGGGGAGATGGCGCTTAAAATGCTGTGAAATTGGAATGCATAACAAAACAATGTTTGTTTACAAACAAAACATTCCAAGCGCCATCTCCCCGATGGTACCTTTTCTAAATGACGTACACATATGATTCATCGATTAAATGACAAAATTACGACATTAACAATAACGATAATGATTTGAAATTGTAAAAAAAGATCAGTTTTTTATCTGCTTCTTAAAGATTCTAGAGTTCAGCGTTACAGTTAATCAAGGGAAAGCAGGCGCAAAAGATTCCGTTGCAAGTCTTAACGCTAGCCACTCAGAAAATTTCTAGCAGAGAAAATTCAATTTTCGGCTCCGTTACTCAAATTCTCAGTAAACTATTATGTCTAGCAGAATATTATGCGACAGTCTTCCCCATTAATTTTTTAAATTACATAAATTTTTTTTTTTTTTCGAACGAGCAGGAATGTTATTGAAATCAGACTGTTTACTAGTTTTTTAAACAATTAGAGTTTTTTTTCTTTCAAAACTGCTGAAATATCCTAATGTTATATTCAATAAGTTCTAAGTTCTTGAAAAATCCAAGTAAAAGACAAGTAATTTTATTTTAATAAAGGAGAATGAAAGGAAAAGTCAGGAAAAAACTACACAGTTGAACCCAGGGTATGAATAGAGAAAGTCACCAATTTCACCTCGGCCAGTCTCTACTCAAGCCACTGGACTCAACGTGCAATCTTTCCTCGGCTTTACTTTACCTGCATACAAAATCGGATTCATGGGATTCATACCAAAAATTCTGAGTGCATTACAAGTCCTAGAGTCGCAGTTAACCGTTTTTAAAATACAGCAAAGTTCTTACAGCAAAATTAAAAAGAAAGTCTTTAGACGGCCCATAACTAATAGTTCAACTATTTCCTGCTCGTTCGTTACAGAGTGCTATTTTTTATAGAAACCAAAATCTTTTTTTTTTTTTTCCTGCACGTGATGATGACGTCGGCTGGGTCAACTTCGATGCTATCAAGAAGACGAAAAAACCCAATGGATGCGAGCTCCTGATGATGAATGGCCTAAAGACTTAGAGAGCATACCGAAAGAAATAACAAGTAATTTCATTTAAATAAAGGAGAAAGAAAGGAAAAGTCGAAAAAACTACACAGTTGAACCCAGGGTATGAATAGAGAAAGTCACCGATTTCATCTCGGCCAGTCTCTACCCAAGCCACTGGGCTCAACGTGCAATCTTCCCTAGGTGAGGAGTTTCTAGTTTTGTGACAACAAAATTTCTTTTTGTGTCCCAAAACTAATAAATTACTTTTAATTTTTTCGGCATGCCCTCTCGGTCAAGAGTCACATACAACAGAGCGTTCTTTTACCCCTTCGGCCCCATTCGCCTAACATTTAAAACGACCTCAAAAGTCCCTATCGCTAGGTCGTCCCCACGGTGGTGGTCATCATGTGCGGGAGTCGTTCCACGGGATCGGTTCTCAGCATTATAGCTCCCCAATCCCACTTGCGGATCAACAAGTCCCCGTCCGGACCTCATACAGCGCCGGTAATTAGAAAACCTAACAGGATATAGGAAGCCCTAGTTACGCCTACCCGGCCACATGTCTGTATGAGTGCGTGAAGCACGTCTCAACCGCGTCATTAGACAAAGGCCCCATGACACGAATCGGTTCGCTACATTCCGGTTAAGGAATGTTCCCCTCTCCTACGGTCAGCAGCACATTCACGCCCCGCACGACTGACCACCACATCGAGTCTCCATACCAGAGGTCACCTGTACGTGGGCTAGGAGCTCTGTAAAAAAGCTGGCTCTAAAGCTCCATCCCTCCCCTCGCGTCAGGGATGATATTGGCCGCCCCGACGGCTTAACCACGACGTCGAACGCGAGACGCTCGGGTCCCCTCACCAGCGACAAGCAGACCCTCGCTCCCTACCCCCTCCCATCACGATCTCACTAACCCTATGAAAAAAAAAAGAAAAAAAAAAACCTAAAAGTGACAGCCTCACCAGCGACGACAGGCCGTCATACGCAAAAAATGGTCTAAAACGACCAAAAAAAGAAACCGCCGCGGAACGCCTGTCGTTGTATGTGACCCATCCCTAAAATATCCCTCGAAGATCTGTTGAAGCGTTGAATCTCGAACTCCGGAAGCTCTGAAAAAAGAAAAAAAAAAAGAAATCAAAATTACTTAAAAATTTAAAGAACTTAAATCAAAAGCAAATAAAAAATTAATCAATTAATCAATTAAAAGTTTTAAATTGCAATTACTTCTAAGACTCCAGCACCGGTACCACCAATGGTCTCTAGTGCAGTACAATCGAAGAGCTATTTTTAACTACAGAATTTACCATTTACAGCATTTAATTTAACATCATTAAGCATTTTTTAGCTCCTTTTAATCCCTCACTTTCCCCGCACTTAGCAACAAAAAAGGTTTTCCCTTATAAGAATTTAGACTTCCCCTTTAAACGTAATTTACCATCAATCCCGTAGGGCCCCATTCAAATATTACACTTCATCAACGATTTTCAGTCAAAATAATCTTAACTAATCCTTTCGCAATTTTAAGAGAACCCCCATCCCGTAACTCCCATTTTTTTTTCTTACATCAATCCTGGAAGATTCCTAGTCGTTTCCAATTTGAACTCCCCTATTTGAAACGGTGAAAATCGGCCAATAAATACCGACATTTAAAGTCTATCTGTCGACAGAAACTTTATTCATAGTTCTGAGTGTAGCTGAAGATTTCCTCCGGAAGGGATTATTATTCCTCTACGCCTTTCGATGCGCAAGAACCGATCCCCTTCCTAACAAATCCCTGAATTCCCCAAATTGACTCAGTTGACGCTCAAAAACAGTTATTCAGCTTGAGCCTGTAAAAAAAAGAAAAAAAAAAGAAAAATTAACATTGCACCTTAAAAAAAAAAAAAAATTTCCTTCTTGGACTACAGTGGAGCCAATCAGGACTTAAGTGGGGGCAGCCACTTTTTAGCTTGCTTACAAACGCTGACAAAAAGAAAATAGTACCTTAATTTTTATTTCCAACAATATGGCCCAGAAAACAAAATATTTAAAACGACCTACTTATTAAAAAAAACAAAATACAGTTTTAAATATCATTATTCAAAAACAGCTTGGAATAAAAGCAGAGTGAAAAAATGATTTTATAATCGCACAAAATACCAGTAAAAATTAAATAATTTTTTTTTTTTTTTACTGCCTCATTTAACTAAGAAAAATAATTACCTGATAAATCTTGACAGCTGCCAACAACTACAAGCGACATCTGCACATGATTTGCTGAACCAAGCCACAAGTCGGTTAAGGTGGTTGGATGAAATGGTTCCATATATGTCCATTTTAAATTTTAATCGAACAACAGTCCAGCCAGGCAAAGACTATTAAACGGAAGCAAGTTTAGGTACAAATACAGTAGTAATCCAAGGATGATTATCATAAGAAACACTCTTGTAACACTCTTGTAACTCTTTCCACCTGTAACAGAAAAGAAAGAATATTAAAATTACTGCATTCTTAGAAAATTTTTTTTTTAAATTTTTGAATAAATAAAAATCTTGTCAGTTTTGAATTTTAATTCTACGGGATCTTACACCACATTCAAACAGTGGGCCAGAAAAAGAAAAACATTCTTCAGAACAACCTAAACAGCACAGAATCATACTCATGATTTTTAAAAATCCTGATTTAATTTATTTAAATGTTTAATTTCAATTTAGGAAAAAAAAACTTCTGAACAATTAAAGTAAATTATTTGAGGACATACATGCTGTCTACAATTCTCCAAATGTTAAAATTTCAAAAAATTTTTATAAAATTTAATAACATCAAAAAAATTGCCATCATGTTTGGCGAAAGACATATTTTCGTTACAATTCAAATGAAATAAATTATCACTTGCTGCAAAAAATGTATAAACGGCTAAACAAATCTAATTATTGACTTCTTGAACTTTAGAAAGGAAGAGCTTTAACTTCAACCTTACGTCTGTTCAACCAATAATGTCTTGATTCTGCCACAACTTCACATTCTTTTCAAACATTTTTCAAAAATAACATTCTTTCCGTTCATAGAAAAATGAATCTAAGCCAAGCAAACAATATGAAAAGCACATATCTTTTAGATCATCCAATACGTTTGGGTTGACATTTTCACATAAAATATAGCATAAATGGATGAGCAGTAAAGGCTGGGGTAAAATTTTTTTCTGCAAGATCACTTACGTTACATCAGCATAAAAGGCCATTTTTTACTCTATCTCTCCCTTATTATAAATATCAAGCATTACGAATAATTGTAAGTTCCTTAGCATCAGTAAAAAATTTTTAATGTCCAACAGCTAATTTATCAAACCTTTCCATTACAACCCATTTCATACTGATACTAGATTTTTACACATTAAATTCAAACTCCTTTCATTTTTACAGTCGAACACTTTAAAAGCTACAAAATATTCCTGATATTATTTTTAAAGGACAAATTTCAAAAATTATCCACATCTTTCAATATCAATTTCGTTCAAGCATCACCAATGGAATACAAAAATTTTTCAATCAAATTTATCTTTATCCAGCAACATTTGATCTATTATCTTTCAAACGAAATAAATTCACTTCCAAGATTAATTTTTACATCGGTTACGGCATTATTAAAAAAAAAAAAAAAAAAAAAAAAAAAAAAAGAAACATAGGCCATTTTCTTTCACTTATTTGATACCTTCGGATTTATTTCATTGAAATCAAAATGATGGAAGAATTAAAATTATTTTATTCATTCGTGCAGAATAAACAACAAACCTGGCTTAATTTACAAAATTAAAGATTTCCCCTCCCTGTATTAACAAGTTAATGCACTAACCAACACAGAAACAATGCCATTTTACTTTGACCTTCACAACGGTTTTTGGTTTAATTTAAATAGTTTTAAGATGTGAAATAACCATAAGTATCAGTCAAAACACTCATAAACTACACGTTACTTATTTCATTTGAAAGAACATCTAACCACTTTTGCTTGAAAGCAATTTATGGTTATAATTATTAAAGAACGATTCAAATGTGAAATAACCATGTTTGAATTTGTCCAGCAAAACTGTGAACCAAAGTCTATAGACCAGTAAACAGTCAGGTAAGAAAAACAATTCCAACTAACCAATGAAATTATCAAACTAGATTTTATCTAAAAATCAAACTAGATTTTACAAGGGTTCCGAACCCAAGGAAAACTCCTTATGTTTAAAAAATTTTGATATATAACTGGAATAGCTCGGCTCTTGTAGGCTCTCTAATTCGTACATTTTGATTTTTAAAAAATCTCAAACTTTTTGACATATTCTATTTTAATCAAAATTTTTGTTGACTGCAGCAACTGAGCTCATAAATCAATCCGATTGGCTATAGTCTGTCTAAGAATAATTCAACCCATCCCTATTTTTAGTTTTACAAGTTACTAATTTTAAATGATGATATTCATTAAAACAGTTCTAAATCATTCCGAAACAGTTTGAATTCATCAGAGCATTAAATAACATCAAAGTAATCTCTACTTACATTGAACTATGAATAATAAAAATCATTTGTCAGGCTCAATACACTTAAGTCCGAAGCCCAGACATTCCCAATGAATACCTGAAGTTGAAAGGTACTCTAATGCAAAACTGAAGTGGGCTAACAAATTCCTCAGATAAAAAGTGACCCCATCTTGGATAATCCTCCTCCAAACATTCTTCAAGATCATACTCCAGGTGGCTTTAAAGAAGACCAGGATTCAAGAGTAAGGAAATCTTTCATCGGCCAAGTATCTTCTTGAGCTTGGAACCTGTCAAACATACAAAAAAATACACTTTTAATATTTTTACTTAAAATATTTTTCAAAAATCATTATATTACTGCCAAATTATTTTCATTGTGATCAAGACTGCTATAACTTTATGCAAACAACTGGCCTGAGAAATTAAAAACCTTTTTAAAATTCTCATTGGATTGTAATAAACTACTTCATTTCAGTCAAAGAAAAAAATGTTAAGAACAACTTAATTTACTACAACTAAATTATTTCAGAACAAACATTAGCTTCAATATGATATGAAGGGTAAGACATTACCATTTTAAAAAATTATTTGCAAAAATTTAAAAAGTTTACCATGAACAAAAACGAACAAAAGCATGTTTTTGTGTTTATTCAAACACTGGAAATATCACTTTCCTACAAAAAAATATATTAAGATTTCAAACAGAAAAACTGAATTTAAATAATCTATATTAAAATCCTAGCAACTGTATTTTTAGCTTTAAATTGGTACATTAAAATACTTGAAAAAATTTCTTGACTAATCATTTATAAAAAAAAGCAACTTACAATAACACAGTCATCCTGATGATCTTAGCTGTAGTATCTGTAAAAGCACTTTTGACGATTACTTGTGTAGTTGTGGCTCTTGCAGAAAATCGGGAGCTGTATATCTCTGTTCATACATTTTAAATTGTTATCTTCAAATCCTTAACAAAAGCAAAGAAAACATATTAATTAACATTTTAGAACATGTTCAGTTATTATAATAATTAACGTTCCCCTCTTAGTAAAATTTAAATTT
Organism: Liposcelis bostrychophila; assembly: GCA_037577465.1. NCBI lineage: Eukaryota > Metazoa > Arthropoda > Insecta > Psocodea > Liposcelididae > Liposcelis > Liposcelis bostrychophila. The sequence goes on along the minus strand of CM075209.1, from coordinate 15,076,506 downwards.
CTATTTAATTTTTCGTTTAAAAATATGAAATCCAGTCAAAAATCAAAGAAATTTATTCATCTTGTTCTCAATTGTTTCTTCCGGTATTAAAAATTCGTACTGAATTCCAACCCGATAGAAAATATCAATTCGTTTAAACATTGATAACCATTAAAACGTAACACGGATAGCGGCATTCGAGAAGTGCTCAACATTATGCACACTTGCGTATTACAAAAACACGGCCTAATGATCCGACTATCGATTTTCCATATGACATAAAACTCCCAGGATTCGTTATTTGAAAAGAATTAATAGCAGTTTACAATAAAATTTGGAAAACGAAAGGCCAGCATTTCAGTGAATGGAAGAGAAAAAAATTCAGGCCAACACGTTGAACATAAAACTCCAAAAAATTAATTTACTAACCTTTGAATTTATAATAAATCAAATCTTGAGACGTTTTTTGAGTTATTTATGTAGATTTAATGTGTTTATAATGCATACAGAACTCGATGTTTTCCGATAAATTTTCATAGTCAATCGACTGACATTGACATTTTTTCGTCGTGGACGCCATTTTGAGAAACTAAAGCCACGTCACCGCCACCTCTGACAATCGTTCCGAGGAATAATTGTCGCAAAGACGTCAAACAAATGTCAGGCGCGGAAATTCGAACGAGGGTTTGCATCTTATTCTTACAATTTTATTTTTTTTTAAATTCAGGCCTCGAACCGGTTTCTGATCTGGATCCGGGGACTTTAGGGACCAAAAACATGAAAATTAAGGACCTTTTTAAGAATCTAAAAGTAGCCTAAAACTAGTCAATTTTTTTATTTTAGGCACCTTCCTCTGGTAGATTGATTTTAAAGGTTTGTGACCTCTAAACCTTTTAAAAACCAGCAAAAAAAAAAAAAAAAAAAAAAAACATTTTAATTGTCTTTTTTTTCTCTTCTTCTATTAAATTTTTTAAAATCTTCTATAAAATTTTTTTAAAATTTTTGCTTCGCAATGATATCATGTTCTTTACTATAAACGATAGGAGATTTTGCTTAAGCGCGCTGTAAATTCAAAAATTATGGACTTTTAGGGACTATTTTTCGACTTTAAGGACTTCTTTTAAAAATGTGAACTTTAGGGACTTTCAGGGACCAAGTTCGAGGCCTGTAAATTTAAATTTAATTAAATTTTAATTTAATTCTTATAATTTTAGGGAATATGCACTTCAAACAATTCGTGATGTGCATTCAAAGCAAATTAAGATATAATTATTTACGGAGCTAATTATAAATGGAGATTATTATAATTTTTAACTCACCAGAAACCCCAAGAAAAACATTCCAGTAAAAATCCCATCGATGCTCAATCCTCACAGCCCGTTTCCAAATCATGCCATTCATATGAACTATAACTTGTGTTTCCCTTGTGTTTGTTCACACCTGTCATAAGAAGGAAAAAAAGAAAGCATTAAAAATCTTTCAATTTGAAAGAGCTGAAACAATTTCAGTCAAGATTTAAAATTAAAAATATAAAAGATTTAGAAAAAAAAAAATTGTTTTAAGGCATTGAATGTGAAAGCATGACTTTTTGGTAAGCATAAAAATTTATGAACACTTTAACACCTTTCTGTTTGAAAATAAAGCAAAATTAATGATTTTATAACGAAACATGTTTTAAATGGAGCATTGAAAGTTTTATATGTTAACCTAATTGTTTATAGAACAAAGCAACTTACAGTAATGCAGTCATCCTGATGATCTTAGTTGTACTAGATGTAATAGCACTTTGACGATTACTTGTGTAGCTGTGGCCCTAGCATAAAATCGTAGTTGTATCTCTGCTTGAATTCCCTCACACATTTTAAGTTGTACCTCAATTCCTTAAAAAAAAGCAAAGAAAACATGTATTAAATAACATTTTAGAACATATTCGGTTATCCTAATAATTAATATTTCCCTTTTAGTAAATAAAAATTTCTATTAAACTTATCATTTAAAAATATGAAATCCAGTCAAAAATTAAAGGAATTTCTTCATCTTGTTCTTAATTGTTTTTCCCGGGATTAGAAATTCGTACTCAGTTCCAACCCGATGGAAAATATCAATTCATTTAAAAATTGATAACCGTTAAATGGAAAAACGGATAGGGATATTTCGAGAAGTGCTCAGCGTTATGCACACTTATGTATTACAAAGAAACTGCCCAATGATCTTCAATGATGAATTTTCCATATGACATAAAACTCCCAGGAAACTGCCCAATGATCTTCAATGATGAATTTTCCATATGACATAAAACGAAACGCCAGCATTTCAGTGAATGGAGAAAACAAAAAAAATTCAGACCAACCACGCTATACATAAAAATCCTAAAAATTAACTCACTAACCTTTTTAATTTATAATAAATGAAATCTTGAGCATATTTTTGACTGATTTATATAGATTTAATGTGTTCATAATGCATACAGAACCCGATGTTTTCCGATAAAATTTCATACTCAACTCACTGACATTTTTTGATCGTGGACGCCATTTTGAGAAACTACAGCCACGTCACCGCCACCTCTGACAATTCGCGATTACCGTTGTGAAATGGCAGCAATTGATTTATGAAGCCTGAAAAATATAAATATTTGCTTTAATTAAGATCAATTTATCCTCCAGGAAAAAGTGGTCAATAATGAAATACATATTTGTAAGTAAAAATTGCAAAAATATTCATTTTCTGTCTCTCGAAACATATTGCAAAACCTTCACTTTTTTTTTTTCCTAAAGATAACAACAGAAAATAACTGCTTTTTTTTCCACAGAAAAACCAACATTTCAATGACTAACTGCGAAGTTATATGGATGCTGAGTGCAAAATCTTATAATTAAAATTATAAATTAAATCCTTAAAATCATATCGCCGAATTTTTTCAACGATTTGGGTTGATCATGCTTTCCTCTCGTTTGTAGTGAATAAAATAAATACCCCATAAAAATTATAATTTTAAAATACTTTTAATTGCTGTTTTTCGTCTTTTGTATTACAGAAACGAAAGTTATAAAAATACAGAAACGAAAGTTCCCCATTCCAAGTAGGGAGACGTTAAAATTATAATCAAAATATTAATCCATAATTAAAAGGCAAAATTTATTCATAACTAATTTTCGCGGATAGTACTGCTGTCAACAAACCAAAAGTTTCTTCTTTTTACTGACCACAAATCTTCGTTGAGGTCTTCTTCCAAAACTTTACAATAATTATACTTCAAAGGGCGATCGATATCGGGTTTTAAGCATTTTAAACCTTCAGCTGTGCCTAAAAAAAAAGAAAAAAATTAAATTTTTTAAATTTATAATATTACGTAGAACTGCACGTGAAGTGTTCGAAATATAAAACTACCTGTAGAAACATGTATAGTCAAAGACACATGTTTCGACCTTTTATCTACGGATTTTAACGCAGATACGAAAAATGCATCCGTTACATTCAGACGTTCAATTTGCAAATAACGTAAATCGTTACAAGAGTTTATAAGGCTGGAAAAAATAATATTATAGCTGTAAAACACAAAATTTAAAAATCTTAATCATTTTCAGATTAAAAATCTTACGATAGTAATCCGGAGCAAGAGAGTTGTTCACAAAGTTCGCACTCAAATTCTACAAGTGAATTTAATGATTCTGCTACAAAGACTAAAGTACTGTCAGTAATCTGTTTATTTTCGCTTAAATTCAAATACTTAAGATTCTTTAGTTTTCCCAAATGACGAAAGGCATTATCACTCACATTTTGTAGATCTAAAAAAAAAAAAAATTTAAATCTCTTTTATATGTAACTTTTTTGAACAACAAAATTACATCAACAATTATGCTTGCCTGTTGCATTTAATTTTTGTAGTAGTGGGCAACTGTCAATCAAACAACGAAAAGCAATATCATCAATATCTTCACTCCTTTTAATATTCAGTTCTTGAAGGTTCTCGAATGATAAAACTTTGTACCTGCGATCTGAAAATAAAAAAAATGTAGAATATAGAAAGTTAGAGCACTGAATATGAATAATGCCTTTACGATTCTATTTGCAAAAGAAAAAAACTGACTAAAAATAAATTAAAGAAAAATTAAAAATCACCTTTAAAAAATTCTTCACAATCACCAACATCTAAAGATAAAAGCTGATCTGAAACTGCAGATATACATCTAGGCTCAAGATATGTGGCATTCATATATAACTCTTTTAAATTTGGAAGCCGCTCAAGTACCTAAAAAAATCACCATACAATGCAACAAGAACTTTTCTTTTTTGTTTTTAAATTTTTATGTACTTTCACAATAATGTCACCATCAATATCATAGGTATGAGAAAAAGACAATTTTTTGCATGTTATCGGAAGATGTAACAAACATGAGCCATCAATATTATGTTGTGATTGAACCTCAAATTCTTCCAACTTGACAGCTTTCTTTATAATTAATGAAAGCCTATTTTCAGCAGTATTACTTCCATATGTCCCTAGAATGTAAAATAGCAAAAATTAAATTTAGCAATAATTCCTTTAATATTATCGTTATTCCTATGAGCCTATAATAGTAAGTACTTACTACCATAATGCACGCTTAAAACTTTCAGGTTTGTAAATACTGAATTATTTAAGAATCTTAAATTTTTCCCATGGCTGTCATCAACAAAAACTTTTAAGCTCACAAGCTGCTTGCAGTACTGACCTAAACAAGAATTTAAATGATTTTCTCTTTAAAAAAACAGATCAGCTGTTAAGTAAAGTTTTTACCTTCTGAGGGATTAATCAATCCCTCAGAGGGTAAGTTTGATATTCTGTGTCATCATCAGTTCGTGATACAACAAAACTTACTAATTGCACTGAAAATATCTTCTTCCGGTATTGGATTGCTTACAAAACACAATTCTCCATTTTCATTAAGAGTGGGGAAAAATGCGATTATGCCAAGTAAATCCAAATGAGTTAAATAATTTCCACATCGCCGCAAAATACTTTTTATATATTTTAAAGGGAATTTATAACCAAGATCCTTTCCGAATTGAATTTCCCTTCTGCTTCTCCATGACTGCATGCTTATTCTTTGCCATCTCTTTGATACTAAAAAAAGTAAGTACCGTAAAATTGATAATTAATAGATTTAACACAATCACTTAGTAATGAAACAATTAGAATTTACCTCTCTCAATTTTTATCAACTCAATTATGGATAAATAATTAAAAACACATTCCAAAAGTTCATCAAATATGAACATATCGATCAATGCAGGTGCTTCCTCCGAAGCCATTATCTTTGGGGCTACGTGTTATTTCACTCAACCAAAAGAATATATAAAAACTTTTATAGCATTTGCAAATCTGAATTTCAGGCTTCTTTCCAAAATAGGGAATTGCGTCACTAGTATCCAGCAAAATACACTGTCCAAAGTCCAAAACAAGAAAAAAAAAATGGCGATTTCAGAATTGCCAACTTAAATCTTGAAGTGCAAGTGGCATTTGATTATGATAATTTTGTTATGCTTTTTGATTTTCTGCTTCAGCTTACGTGAACTTTGGAAAAATATCTTTACGGTAAAATCAGCTAATGATAATATGATTGGAGAGCATTAATTAGCAGTAACAGCGTAGCAAAAGATCCTGAATCTTTTTTTTGCGTTGTTTCGCATAGCATTTATTTAAGATAGTGGACTCACTGTTCCCTGAAAAACTCATCCTGATATCCCAGAATATTATATTTCTTCTGTGATGATATTTACAATTTTAAGCTTAACTAGAATAATACTGAGGCAACTAAAATTTTCTGCATGTGTTTTAAAACAAAAGCGTAATTTAAAAACGAGAACCAATTGAACTATGCTGAGATCGATTTTTAGAACAAAAATGTACATACAAAATTATAAAACTTATTATATTATTTTTAAATTAAAAATTAAAATTTCACTTAAAAAGCACTTGCAAATTATTAATTCACTCATTATCATTAGACCAATTAAAAAAAATATTTCAAACGTAAATGACCCAAACTTTTTAAGTTTTTTCACTGAGACTGCTAGCATCAACATACCAAATTTTCTGAACTGGCACATTCCAGTTATCATCAAAAATTCTATCCATTTCGATAACTCGACAATAATTATACTTCAAAGGTCGGTCGTTTCCTTTTTTCAAGCTCTTAAATTTATAAACATCCTCAGTCAATCCTGAAATGAATAAAAAATTAAATTACTTAAATTACATTACACATTCATCTGAATTTAAATCCCAGAATATTTTGCCTAATATTGTTACCTTCATACTGAATTGTTAGAGGGGAGTATTCAGTTCTTGCGTTTACAACTTTTAATGCCGCAGTGAAAAATTTATCCGACAAATTATAGTGTCCAATATCAAAAAACCTTAACTTCGGACAAGATTCGATCATCCTAGAAAAAAAAAAATTAATTAAACGATGAATTATCATTAAATTACCAAAAATCATGACACAATAAATAAAACTCTTACGATAATAGAGCTGAACTATTCAATTTTTCGCAATACTGGCAGGAAACATTTTCTAAATGGCTTAAAGACTGCCCTAAATACATAAATGCATTGTTGCCTATAAAATCATAATTTATATTTAAAATTCTCAGCTTTTTCAATTTCCCCAATTGTCGAAAACCTTTATCTGTAACATTTTCAAGACCTGAAACAAAGAAAAAGGCACGTTAAATCAGAAGAAAATAAATAATAATTGAAAAAAACTTACTTTCCAAATTTAATTCTTCTAACAAAGGGCATTTATTAACCAAAACAGAAAGAATTTCATTATCAATTTTAGTATTTTGCTTTACATCCAAAACTCGAAGTCTCTCCAATGATATTTCCATATATTTTTTTCCAGTAAAAAAGACATCACTTTTGCCAACATTAAGTGACATGAGCTTGCTTGAAATTTTCGAAATAGTTGTAGGTGGAAAAGGAGCATTATAAATATTTAAATGAACTAAATTGGGAAATCTATCCAAAGCCTAAATAAAAAAGAAAACCATGTGTGAGTTTGTCTGCTAAAGTCAATTAATCAATAAGATAGATGACGGCTAAATTATTTAGCTTCAGGAAATGCTGTCAGTATCTTATTACAGATATTTCGTCTTGTTTTTTTTCCTCCTTAAGCTAAACAAGGGCTACAATATTGTTTTTTTCAACATACAGTTGATTCTTTATGTTTGCTCTTGGGAAATCTGACATCATGTTATTTCCATGTTTACCTTTGTTAAAATGGTACTGTTAACTTCATAACACCGCCTAAGAGTTAAACTTTTGCATTTAGGCGAGAGATCAAACAAAAAAGATCCCTTAATATTTTCTTCCGTTGAAAGGTAAAAATCTTCAAGATTAACTGCTGTCTTTATTATAGAGGACAAATTATTCTCAACTCTGTCACTTTGTCCTGAAACTAAAAAAGAAATATAACAGAATAAAAAAAACCAATCCATTGCAAGTTATGATTCATACATTACATACTCTAGCAAACTTACATATGAAAGAAATATGAAATGTTTTCAAATTCCTCAGTATGGCACTGTTTAACATAAGTAAATTATCACCATTTTCATCAGAGACATAGATTTTTAAATGCTCAAGTTTTAAACAGTAATTATCTGGAACATAAAAAAAAAAATGAATAACACAGAAATTTTCAATTGCATCCATAACCGTAAAAAAAATGTACATACTAATTGCTGAAAATATGGATTTCTCTGGAACAGGGAATAACGTAAGCACTGCTGTCATATCAAAAGTATTTATATACTTTCCACCCCTTCGTAAAACTTCTTTGACATATCTCAAGGGGAAAATTTAATCCTAAATCTTTTTTCATGAAAATTCCTGTTCTGGTTTTCCAAGAATCTCTGCTTAATGATCGCCATTTTTTTGACACTGAAAGCAAGAACAAATACAAATAATAAGAAGTACATCATGATTAACAATCAAGCTTTACAACTGATTTAGGCCTACCTCTTTCCAAAATGATTAAATCTGCTATTGATAAATAACTGAATATTTTTATTAAAATTGCATCTAGAAGGAAAATATCGATGAGTGCTTCAGGCGGATCTTTGGCCATTCTTCCGTTTTCAACTACTTATCCTCATCACGTATATGCGTTAAAGCAGTAAACGATTGATTTTTACGTCAATAAAAATAACTGAAACAAGAATAACACAGAACTGTACTTGTCACATCCAACACATGTTAGGTTATGTAAATAAGGGTGATAAATGCTCGAATGTTTTTGTCATCGGCAAATTTATCTTTTATCCAATGCAAAAAAAAAATTCCTCCGCTCTCATTTCAAATACTTTACGACTTATTAATATATCATGGTATTGAAACACAGCAATATTGTGATATTTATTTACAAAACAATAACCGACAAACACAAACACCTACATTTACAAGATGGCCGATTTTTCAATACCGCCAACATTACGGAAAAGAAATCTCTTTGTACCTGCACCTGCACCAACGTGTTTTTTTTTTTTTTTACAAATGAGCAATTTAAAATTAAATCAAAAAACGGTAATGGATGATTAAAAATTTGATCCTACCAGGCATTCTTTGACCCAAAGCTTCTTTATACCATGGATTTTACGTTTGTTACTTTTTTTTTTTAATTTAAAGGAGCCATCCATAAATGAGGACCGCAGCAAGAGGTAGTTCAAAATTCGGCCGCTCTGAGATACCAAGCACGAGGAGGGCGCCACCTATCATTAAAATATCTTTGTCCCGTAAACCTAATGTATATTATTATTAATAAACTCATATTTTTGTGATTTCGATACCTTTTTTTTTTTTTTCGTCAATTTATCTGAAAGAAATTTTTTTGAAAAACATTTCAGTTAAGTTGTAACCTTTAAAAAACGAAAAGGAGGAAGTTATTGTTGAATTAGTGATATTCCCCATAAGCGCCGATGGATTGTATGGATATTTCTTCGAGCGCTGCTGTCGTGCGGCAGAGTTTGTCCCTAACAGTCCTCTTGGGAGAGGGGGTTTCTTTGCTGCTGGTGGTAAGATTTTTATAATTGGTACAAGATTTCAACGGGTACCAAAAGAAATAGCACCTTTCACAGATGCTTTCTGGTTTGAATCGAAATCCCGTTTTTCAGTTAATTAGAAATAAAACAGAAGTTTCATTTTGCAAGGATAGGTAAGGGGGAAAAAAAATTATTCACAGAAACATATTTCTTTATTTTTTTATAAAAATAAAGTTGCAGTCGGTTTAACTTTACTAATAAAATAAATCCCATTTTCCAGTTTAAATCCGGTAATGGAAAATTAAGCATATGCCTTGAATAGCATCAATTATTTCACCCTTTTTTCCGAATAAATATTGTGTAAAAAGTCTTAAAATACACGTGTATTATCCGGTTGGAAACAAACCACATTTACATGTAAATTTGAAGTATATAACGTTTTTGTTGTCTGGGATAATAAAGGCGAAATTCCCAACAGGAAATCCAATGTGGCAAGGAAAATGGCATCATTAATATTAAAATGGCTCCGCCATGCTTGATTTTATCTTTCATTTAATTTTTTTTTTTTATTTAGTTATTTATTTATTTATTTATTTATTTACTTATTTATATTTGAATTTCGACTTTAGAATCAAATTCGGCAGCTCAAAATGCATACGAATGTAATTCCCAAACAGGGGTCCGAAGCTTGGACATTTTAACCGATGCCGATGCTAGCATCGGCATCGAATTTTTTTCAAAGTCGAAATCGGCGTCGGCGTCGGCATCGGCATCGCGAAATTTATTAGTGCCGGCATCGTTAGCGGCATCGGCAGCGGCATCGGCATCGGTGCCGGTACCAGCACTGACGTCGGAATTAAAAATTCGAGATATGTGATTTGAAATACTGTAGATAGAATGGTGGCTGCATATGCATGATTCATAAAAATGATATTATAGAAAACGTATAGAATGGCTCTAAAATTTTTATCTGATTAAAAAATCGGTACATTGGGTATAACAGATGCCGGCATCGGATGAGATCGATGCTTGGTGGCATCGGCATCAGCATCGGGTGGTCGATGCTGGAATCGGCATCGGCATCGGAAATAAAACAGATAAAATGGCATCGGCGCCGGCATCGGCGCCGGCATCGGCGTCGACCCGAAATTTTAGCTGGCCGCGGCCGGCTTCGGCATCGGCATCGGCTTCGGACCCCTGTTCCCAAATCAATCTAACAAAAATGAGCATATATTTTATTTTTACAGAAAGAGAAAAGTTCCGGTCAAGGCAGAGCTAGGGGCTGAAAAATTCTTACGATTTTTCGATACGAAAAATTTTTACAGGTTTTGACAAGCCTGAACAAGCGACTTTGCAGGCAATAAAAACACCCGGAGAAAACTACCAGGCAAAAAAATTGGTTTTATATTAGACAAAAAAATAAAACAAAATAAAATAAAAATAAAATTCTGTTTATTTCACATCTACGACAAAATAAGAAACACACAAACCTAATTAAGTAAATTAATTATGGGAATGATGCTCGGGCTCACGTATAGTAATTATCACCCGAATTTATTTTAAAGCAAAACGGTAGAGTACGCGGAAAGTTTCGCATTTAGTATAGGTAAGTCCACTGTTTTGAGTTAATGATTTTGCCTGATATATTCATATATGTTACGTTTTTTATTGCCGAGTTATGACAGGGAAAGTTAAATGATCGTTAATAAAAATTTTCCGGGGAAAAAAAAGTTTCGCAGAACAATAATTGCGGACCGTAATTGAATCCTTTACAAGTTAATATCGATATTAACTTGCGAATTTTACAAAGACTGAACACCAAGACCATTGGGTTTATCCTTGAAGAGTAAACAAGTTTATTTTTTTTAATGTGAGAACTACGAAACAACGAAAGATGTTTTGATACATAATTTTGAATAGAAAAATTCAAGAATGACCGCAAAATTTTAATTTCCGGCCAAAGAGGAAAAAATGTTTATCGTGCGATATTTGTTCCATGCGATACCTATCATTTTATAGACGAAAGTACAAAACGGGAGTCGCTCCAACAGAAAACATGGAAAGTATAGAGGAAATGGATATACCAAGAGTGGAACCAGCAATTTTAGTCCGAGGGGCGTGTAAAAATTACGTAAAGGGTCAGAAGATTCTGGATCACTTAGACATGACCGTTATCAAAGGGACCATGTAAGTAATGACTAAGCAACTTTTTTTTTCACAACTCATAGAGAGGAAAAGTGTGCTTTTCCTCGCTCGGGAGTTTTTAGGAGATTTATTTTACGCAGCTCTTCGTGGTAAAAAAATCTTCCGTCTCGACCTTTTTGAGGCCCTCGCCTTCGGCTCGGGCTTCAAACTCGGCCTCGACGGACAGTTTCGGCGTTTCCATTCCTTGCATAGTAATATACTATTATAAAGCATTTCCATTCATCTCCGCTTTAAAATTTTAAGCTATGGACTTCTGGGTGCAAGCGGCTGCGGCAAAACTACCCTTCTCAGTACCATCGTAGGCTCCAGGAAATTGGACGAGGGTTTGATTTCGATATTGGGAAAGCCACCGGGGGTAGTTCCTATAAAATTAATCGGGTACATGCCTCAAGAAATCGCCTTGGTCGGAGAATTGAGCATCAAAAACGTGATACAGCAGCAAGGGTGGATTTTCGGGATGACCAACCAAGAAATAGAAATGAAACACAAATTTTACGAGGAACTGTTGGATCTTCCGCCTCGAGATCAATTAATTAAAAATTTGAGGTAAGTCGCTTTTTAAATAATTTTGGTAATAAAAAAAAATAAATAAATAAAAATTAAGGTAAATTCTTTTTCTTTTTTTTTTTTTCAGCGGTGGCCAACAAAGGAGAGTATCAATGGCAGTTGTATTAATTCAAGACCCAGAATTGCTAATTTTGGATGAGCCTACAGTGGGATTGGATCCAGTTTTAAGGCGGAATTTATGGGATTATTTGATAAAATTAACTAAAGAAGAAAAAAAGACAGTGGTGATAACAACCCATTATATCGAAGAAGCCAAACAAGCTGACATGGTAAAATTAAATTAATGTTTCTAAAAGATGAAGTGGGAAGTGCAAACAAAGGCCGTTGCCGGGCTACCATGTTGAAGGATTTCCAACTTAATTTTTTCTTTAAATTTATGGCATCTTCCTATGCAAAATAGCTGGCTATAAATCGTGTTTTAAGAAAAAAAAAAAAGATTTTTCATGATGTTTGGGCCAAAATTTTTTTCTGATCATTATTAGAGCAAGGTTAGGTTGGTTACGTTAGGATACGTTAGGTTAGATTATGTTAGGCTAGGTTAGGTTAGGTTAGGGTAGGTTAAGTTAGGTTAGGTTAGGTTAGGTTAGGTTAGGTTAGGTAGGCAAAACGAAGATCCAGGAGTAGTGATGGCGATAATTTTGAATATATCGATATTCCGATTATCGATATTTTAGAAACTTCGATAACGATTTATCAAAAAATTGATATATTGGAAAAAAAATTGAAATTTTTTCTTTGATATATCATAAATTATCGCCAAGTGCGGCAATTGGGCTTGTTAAGGAAAGCAATAGGTCTTCATTTTTATAGCTGTCATGTTAACCCAATTTTTTCGAGAGGGGGGGGGGGGGGGGCACTAAATCAGACCATGGGCGGCAACGCCTCTTTGGCACTCCCGCTTGACTACGGTCCGGAAGAGCACATATTGGCTTCTGTTTATTTCTAGAAACCAGAAAAGGGGCCTTGCTGGACCAATCGGCTGATGAAAAAACGATTTTGGCCCCCAAACGTGAAGGAACAATATCAGCGATACCTGAAATAAATAAATTCAAGTATAAGAAAGAAAGCAATTCCCAGTCTGAGCCCATTAGCCGCGAGGAATTTCTTTAATTATTTCATTTCAGAGGAAACGATATAGGTTTCGAAGTAAAAAATATAAACAATATTTGATATTCTTATAATATTTTAATTCCGAATTTTTTTCCTAACTGGGTAATTGGCAAAAAGTTCCGAAATTAAAATTTAAAAAATAAAATTGCTGGGAAACTGTAACTTGGCCGAATTCGATTATTTTTTAAATGAAGAAGAAGGCTAAGACTACCGAAACCTCCCATACTTATTTGAGCTAATAATCATATTCTTCGAATTTTTTTTTAAGGTGGCATTGCTACGAAATGGAAAAGTGCTAGCAGAGGGTGAACCAGACACTTTAATGAATCAATTCAACTGTGACTCATTAGAAAATTTATTTGTCACACTTAGCGCAAAACAGGAGACAGACCATAGTATAAGTAATTCACAACAACCGAACAAATTAATTTCTAGGTTCGACGAAGTAAAAGTAAGTGAATAATAAACTTGAGCCTATAATCAAAAAATAAATAATAATAATAAAAATGTTCATTTTCAGATTTTAAACCAAAAAACACCCAAAAAATCAATTCTAAAAAAATTATGTTTCATAAACAGACACCATGCCAAAGCATTAATAGCCAAAAATTTTATTCGAAATGTTCGGCATCGTGGGTAAATATATATGTTTCCAATTTTAAGTTTGCAACGATTTCATATCATAATTTGTTTGATTCCTTAATTTTAAACGTTTTTTTTGTTTAGCACTTTGCTTATTAGCACATTACTTCCAATAATTCAAATTTCCACGCTTTTTCTCGCCATCGGTAGAATACCGTACGATATGAAAATAGGGATCGTTAACGAAGAGTTAGGAGAATATAAAACTTGCGAGGACTATCTTAGCGATAACCCGAACATAGGTGGGTCCCGATTAGATGAAAATGGGACATGTGTTTACAACGGACTTGGTTGCAAATTCGTGCACAAATTCCAAAGTACAATTCATAACCACGTAAGTCATATTTGCAACAAAAAGAATCAAATCGCAATCCTAAGTGAATTTCATCTTAATTTACGTTACTTTAGGTTTATTACGAATCCTTGGAGCGAGCCATGATAGATCTCAGGAAAGGAAAAGTTCATCAAGTCCTATATTTTGCTTACAACTATTCTCAATCCGTAACAGAAGTTAATGAATACGTAAGAGGGGCGCTCGATGAAAATTTGGACTACAGAGACATTCTGGTTTACAGGGACGAAGCTGGTAAAGCGAAAATTTGATAAAAAATATGAGATATTTTAGGTGTAATACGTTAGCCCAATCCAGACAAATGTTTAAGTTCGGGTTCGTCCATAAATTACGCAAGCATGATTTCGGAACTTTCTTTTGTTTCTCCCCCAGATTACACCCTAGGGCTCCAAGTGGAAAAAGAAATATACAACACATACAGAGACTTTGCAGAAGAATTAGCTACTGATTGCGATTGGGGAAAAAATTTCGGAAAAATACCGATTGCTTTCAATGATCCGATATATGGAAGGACCGATTTCACTTACACAGATTTTGTCACGCCTGGGATAATCGCGCTGTAAACATTTACACTTATACCTTTTTATGATAAAATATCATATTTAACATAATTTGATGATTTTTAGGATTATACTACTCTTAGCTCAAGCATTAGCAACTCATTCAATTTTAGATGAACGAAAAGGAGGTATCTGGGACAGAATGCTCGTATCTGGTTGTACATCAACGGAGATTCTTATGTCTCACATAATAGCCATGAGTTTTACGTCTTTACTTCAAACCTTAGAAATTTTTGTGATGTCTTACTATGTTTTTGGCTTTGAATGTAAAGGAAGCATATTAGAAATGTTGTTACTGATCTATTTACAAGGCTTCATTGGCATAAGTTTAGGTAACAATTCGATTATTTTTCATAAGACCGGCTCTGGTATGAGGAAATTAAAATTCTGTACTAGGCAGGTCAACTGAGCTATGTCCATCACAATCGTGCATGGAGATATACACTTTTGAACAGCTGCCTGAACCGGTTTTAAGCTGCAACGGTTCAAAAGAGTATATCTCCATGCACGATTGTGATGGACATAGATCAATTGACCTGCCTAGCACAGAATTAGAGGTCCCAGCGATTTGAACTGAAGTCCAAACGGCTCTGATTTTTCACTCGAATTTTCTCGCATCAGCCCAAATCAAAAATCGTAACCACGGCATAACTTTCACATCCCTTTCACGTTTTAATTTATCGATTTCAGGTATGCTACTGAGCATCTTAGCTGATTCCGAAACGACAGCTCTTTACGGATCACTCGGGATTTCTTACCCTTTTTTTCTATTAACCGGATTTTTCTGGCCTCTTGAAGGGATGCCAACTTATTTAAAGTATTTCAGCTACGCTCTGCCGCCAACGATCCCCATAGAAGCGATGGGTAACATTATATTTAAAGGATGGGACATCACTAATTTCAACGTTTATAAAGGATTTGCCTCATCAGTTGGGTACTCTTGTTTCTTCATTACTGTATCTGCTATTTTGTTAAAACTTGAAAAAAAATAAAATTCGAAAATTTGTATAGGTACTTTGTATACTTTGTATGCGGACATAGATAAATCCAAAGGGCGCCAAATAAATATCCTCACGACGTCCTGAAGACGTCCTCGGGATTGAATAGACTTTGCTATCTGGGTTCCATTCCGTTTTCATGCATATCAAACCAGAACATTGTGATGTTTATCACAAGGGTGATAAAAAAATAAAATTATTAAACCTGTTTTAAATTCTTTAAAGAGAAAAAAAACCTTGGTATAAACGACTGGGTAATGTGGGAATGTTGTGGTAGGTAGTCAAATGAAGAAAATTGTATTAGGAAAAGACCTTAGTTAAACAGTTAAAGAAGAAGCCACTTTAGATACCGCATAGGTAAGTTTACCGTTTGTATTAACTCTCACATTGACATGTCTGCTAGGATGGTCATATTATAACATAGTTTCTCATTTTAAATATTACATTCTAAAATAGTAACCAGAATAAGACGATTCATTTAAAAGCATACTTACTGAGCTGATTGAACGTTTAAAAAACGCAAAGGCGAGAGAAGCAGATCACCACTTAAAAATAATCATGACGTCAAATTTTTCAAACTTTCGATATTTCAAAAATAATCCAAAAATCGTGGACTTCTTTGATGCCTTTGATGCAGTTATCCATGTAGGTAGGTATATGAATCTGAAACAAAGAAAAGGATAGTCTGAATGGCCGCCAAGGCGGATTTTAAAAATGGTTAAAAAAAATTTTTTAATTTAATTGACCGCCACTATACAACAGCTATAAATATATGCAGGAGGTGTTTTTGGTGGAAAAACAAAAAAGATGTACGTTCATCTCTTAACAGGTATACCTATTCATAGAGCAACTACTAAAAATGGAGATTGCCACCAAAGAAGAACCAGCCATATTAGTCCGAGGAGTGAGCAAACAGTACAGAAAAGACCGTAAAATTCTCGACAACCTAAATATGACTGTCATGAAAGGCACAATGTAAGTATAATTTTCACACATTAAACATAAGCTTATCATCGGAATTTTGATCGCTTCATATACTATTTTCAAACGATTATAGTTATGGCCTTCTTGGAGCAAGCGGTTGTGGAAAAACGACTCTTCTGAATGCCATCCTCGGCACCAGAAAAATTCAAAACGGCAAAATTTCGATACTAGGAAAAGCACCAGAGATCGTACCTGCGAAATCTATCGGCTACATGCCTCAAGACATTGCTCTACTTACTGAATTTACCATTAAAGACGTGTTACAACATCAAGGGTACATTTTCGGCATGACCGACGAAGACATCGAGGAAAGACATAAATTCATTGAAAAATTATTGGATCTTCCTCCTCCGAATAAATTAATCGGGAAATTAAGGTAAAAAAGAAAATGAAAAATATGAAACATGTCAGAGAAACATCTGTCACCGGTATACCCAGACAACACAGGTTGGTTGAATAACGGTTGTGGCAACGTCGTTTGGTGACGACCGACGTTACCAACCAAAAATCAACTAGGTTGAATCGATAACGTTTTTTCAACTATGTGGATAATACTAGAAAACAACGTCGGTAACAGACCCAAAAGCAACCCGGTCATTTCAAAACGTTAATTTACCGTTATGGCTACGTTATATGACAACGGGTGATATAGGTTAAAAGCCAATATAATTAGGGCAACCCTAGGTAGCCCTTGACGGAAGTAAACGTCTTTCTTTTTAGTATTCTAATGCAATAGAAAACAACACGTTCGTTGCTAAACAAAAAGCAACCGCCTGACTTTCAGCAGGATTTCTCAATCTCGGCGACTAAGATGGTATACCACCACATCATTTCAGGGAGTGTAGGATAGAGTCAAAAGCTATGAAACAGACGTGGTATTCACGTCAATCAGACGTGGTATTGACGTCTACCAGACGTGTTATTCACGTCTAATAGACGTAATTTTCTTTCGAGTATCTTACAAATTTAAAGCCTAAATATGGAGCTCTATTTTATTTCACGATGTTAAATAATTGCATACCTATGTTTTTGCAGGGGACGCATATTTATAACGAATGCATGCAAATTTTCGCCGTCGTAGAACCTATAACAGTTTAGATACGCTTGACGGTGGGAAAAAGTTTAAATCTTTTTCATTTTGCTTCTGCCGTTTTTGTTTTTCAAACATTGTAAATTAAAACAAAAAAAAAAAAAAAAAAAAGTTTTTTAGCATGGGTTTTTATGGCGGCAGCCCTAGGGCCAATGACCGAGGTCATTTACATTACATAGCAACATTATTTTTGTATTATAACAAAGGGTAGTCGCCATTATCTTGCAGCAGGTAGTAATGGTGTCACGTGTCAGATTTGATCTTTTTTTTTCTCAGGCTTTTCAATACAATAAAACTTAATATTGGTTAGTTTCTACTTGTTTTGCCAGGTCTTGTGTGGTTTAGTTTGTAAGGTCGCAGGGTTGATTGGTTTAGGTGTGAGAGGTCTTAGGTTCGAATCTTGCTAGGTGTTATGATTTTTTCAAGGTGTAGGGATTTTTTCAGGGTCATTTCTAGTTCAAGATGGACATGCTTCGTTATTCAACAACAATTACAAATATAATGAGCTTCGAAAATAATAAAAAACAAACCCCTAATTTTTTTTTTTTTTTTTTTTTTTTGGTTATTATTATTATTAACATAGGCATTTCTGAATATATCTCAAGAATGTTCTACGAGTATTGGAAAATATCGAAACATTCTGGAGATGGAAAATTAAAGAAACCGGAAAACGGAGCCCGAATGGATATTTACCGGATATCAATATATCCGAATAAAATATCCTATGGACGTCCCTGTGCTACTAGGGCATAAATAAAGTTATTTCCATCGTTGACAAAACGTTTTTCCGATGGTTGAAATAACGTCATTTTAAACGTCAGCGGGACCGTCATTTAGGGCGGACATCTTATACGTAAAAACAACGAACATTCATGACGGTTATTCTACGTTGCGGTAAAACGTTGCCACTACCGTTATTCAACCAACCTGTGTTGTCTGGGTATGACATATAGCAACAGACAAACTTGGGTACTTCAACAAAATATTTTTCAGTGGCGGACAACAAAGAAGGGTGTCATTAGCCGTCGCTTTGATTCAAGATCCTGAATTGTTGATATTAGACGAACCAACAGCGGGATTGGATCCTGTTTTGAGGCAGACTTTGTGGGATTATTTCATAAAAATAACTCAAGAAGAAAAAAAAACTGTCTTGGTAACTACTCATTACATCGAAGAGGCTAAACAAGCGGATATGGTAACAAAAAGTTTGTTCCTTTTTTTACCATACTTGGTTGCAATCTTTTCTTTCTGAATTCTAAGGTGGGAATGTTACGTCACGGGAAAATGTTAGTTGAAGGAAATCCTGAAATTCTGATAGACCAATTCAATTGTAGTTCATTAGAAAATCTATTTGCTACTCTTAGCCTTTTACAAAACGAAAGGGATCCTAGTTTATCTAATCGGCAACAGCAAATGGAATTAATTTTACAGTGGAAAGAAACAAAAGTGAGTAAAAAATATTGGCATGTGCTTGACAAAATTACCTTCCTAATAAAACACCGTAAATTAATTAAATAATTAATCACCTAAATTATTTACCTCAGATTTTAAGCCAAAGAACACCTAAAAAGTCATTGGCAGAGAAACTTTGTTCGATGAGCCCAGGACATATGAAAGCATTACTGTCAAGAAATTTCGTTAGATACTTAAGGCAACCATCGTAAGTATTAATAGCTTTCAATTTATAAGCCTAAAGTAAGACATTTTGAGGCTGGAACCAAATTCTTATGTCCATGATAAACGGCCAAAAGTTTTACTTTTACTTAGTTTATGATCCAAGATTTCACTGACATCCCAGTGTGGTTAAATTAAGTATAGAAGAGGAGTGAGTTTGCAAACTTCGCTTTTGAGTCCAAAAATCATACTTATTGCTCTACTTGACATTTCAGATTTGTAATTATAGCCCTGTTGGGACCTATTGTTCAGTTAACAACGATTTTTGTCTCCGTTGGCAGAATACCAAGTGATCTCAAAATAGGAGTAGTCAACCAAGAATTAGGAGAATACAAAAATTGCGAAGATTACATCAATGACAATACCATTATAGGTGGACATCTGGACGAAAACGGAACTTGCATATACAATTCTTTAAGCTGTGAATTTCTTGCACAAATTCAGGATGTTATTCCAGTTCATGTAATAATAAATTGCTTATTTTATTTACTAGATGTTACGGACAGAGAAAATAAAACTACGTAGAGAAGTAACTCCAATGATAGAGTTTTGTTTAGGATCACGTCATGTTTAGCTTATGAAGAAATTACATCATTCGTAAGCTAAACATGATGTAATACAAAGCCATTACGTTCATAATATAGTTGCACCCTATTTGATGTTACGCAGCCCTTCAAGCCTCGACAAGGCCTATGAATATGTCATATAATATGAGTATCTCCAATCATATTTACCATGGAGATATGTCAGCTGACCACCAACGCCCTAATTTAGGTGTAGGTTCTCTAATCAATTAATCAATTTTAGGTGTATTATGAATCTCTGGAAGAAGCTATAAAACTGGTTAAAAAAGGAAAAATTCACTACGCACTATTTTTTCCTCAAAATTATACAGAAGCATTCACGGAAGTTTTAAATGCTAAGAATATGCTAACCACATATTTAAGGACACAAGAATTTAGTTTTGATAAAATCATTGTACATCGAGATGAAATTGGTAAGAATCGTACTGTATTAAACGCTAGTACATAAGGTTTTAAAAAGTAAACTCTGTTTTTCCGCTTTAAGATTTTGCTCTAGGAGTCTACGTCGAGAAACAGCTGTACGACTCATATCAAATATTTTCTGAAAAACTAGCGAATGACTGTCATAAAAACAAACACGGAGTCAAACCCGCAATCGTTTTTGAGGAACCAATATATGGAAAGCCTAATATGACTTACAGAGACTTCCTTATACCTGGAATGACACTTGTGTAAATATTAGTTGTAGTATATAGCATGTGGTGGTACCTATATGTAGTATCCCCAGGGGAGCTGATACTAATTTTTTAATACAACCAATTCATCTTCGAGCTAAGTAAATCTCTCCCCAACTCCTTAAATCAATAACATTTATCTTTAACAGGTTTTCGACATTCTTGTCTATGGGAATAGCTGTACTTGCAATTTTAACCGAAAAACGAACTGGTGTTTGGGAGAGAACGATCATATCAGGCATAAACTCTTCCGAAATTCTGATATCCCACACAATCGCATCTAGTTTTTTAGCCGCAATTCAGACGTTGGAAACGTTTTTCTTCGAAAAGTACGTTTTTGATCTTGAATGCAAAGGAAACATGTTGGATTTTCTGCTGTTACTGTACTTGCAAGCTCTTGTTGGAATTGTTCTAGGTATTATTGAATCCTAACTTTTAAATCGCTATTTAATTTTTTTTCTTTTTATTGCATTTAATTTTTCAGGTATTTTTTTGAGCACCGTTACAAAAACTGAAACTGAGGCTGTTTACGGAGCAACTGTCGTAATATGGCCCAGCACTGTGCTATCAGGACTAATGTGGCCTCTTGAAGGTGTACCAACATATTTAAGATACATCAGTTATATAGTGCCTACGACTATTCCTCTACAATCTTTCAACAGTATTATATTTAGAGGATGGGATATCACCAATTTTCATGTTTATAAGGGATTTCTGTCTTCCTTTGGGTTTATTTTTTTCTTTACTCTTTTAAGTATTTTAGTACTTAAATACGAGAGAAAATAAAATTTTTAAAAAAGCTTTAAAATTGTGTTAGAAATATAAGGATGTAGAAAAAGCGTGATTCTTTGACCAGTCATGTAATACTATCACACAATCCCCGTGATATTTTTACTTAATTTTACATTCTGTGATGGTGTCCCATAAAACCTGTAATATTATTACAAGATTTTTTTTTTTTTTGTATTATACAAGTCCTCCTCAATTTTGAAAAATGTAAACGCTGAGATACACACACCTGGCTTTTACAGGACCTGGAGCCCTATCGGCGCACTATAAACCTTTTTCCATTCGGGCCTCTCCTGGCAGGCATCGGGTTTGTTAGGCATCAAAGATTGGTTAGGCATCGGGTGTGAGAGGCAATGCCTTTTATCCCGCTATTCGCATAAGTCTTTACCGACAATCCCTTACACGTTCACGTCGTGGTCCCCGGAAATAAATGGAGCATAGTGGGTATGCGTTGTGTAGCCAACGGAAGAGGGCAATCAGGGAGGTGGACTAGCTAAGATAGCCGTAAGGGGGCAGCGCCCACATCTTAGCTAGGGTTGCTGTGGGCTAACAACCGACACAGCCCGAAGGCTGTGGCTAAACTAAGGCTAAAGTTTTTTTATTAATTAATATCGAGTGAGACCAAAGGCCGAACAAGGAAAAATTTGTGAAAAATTCAACGGAAAAGTAGAAATTTAAGCCATTTTGACAGTTATTTCTTTCAAATAAAAAGGCAAATTTTTGTTTTATCATCGCAATTTAGGTTATATATATTTAGGTTTTTAAGCTTCCTAAGGTCGGTAGATACCTTTATTTTGCGCATCCTTTCTTCCCTTTAAGTTCTGCGCTTTGGAGCAGCTGCCCCGCATACTCCGTTAATTGCAACGCTGTTAATTTTCAATTTTTTTTTAAAAAAAAGGTGTCTTTTTTGCTTTACGGTAAAACCCACCAGGAAAATAGCTCAGTTCGTGTCTGTTTATCAGACTATCCTTATCATTATTTAATTAAACGAAACCAGTTTTAATATTTTTTTAAGTGAAGCGTACTTGCATGCCAGACGTGTAACTCAATTAAATGTGAGAATTCCCTGTCCAGTATTCAAATGAGTTCAGCAAAAGACCTTACTCAAAAACAACAAAATTTTTATTGTTTTTTTTTTTAAATTTTAATAACTTGTTACTTCAAATTAAATTGTATCTTTGCTTTACATCTGTTTAAAATAGTACATAAAATTCGCTTCCCGGAATTAGTTACCTGCAATTAGGTTTAGAACGGCAATACAGTATTGGGTTACTTAAACGTAAGTTATGTTTCTTTTAATTCCGTTCTCGGGACTGGATAGACTTTGCTATCTGGGCATACATTTGTAACATTAACATACCTGGTCGACGTACGTATTCTTCTTAGCTGTGAAACAATACAGGTGAGTGAAGAACAATCCCAATTAAAGAACCATTATGACGTCATTTGTCTGATATGTAATGAATGATCTGGGAAGTCGTGGATATCGTAGCTATCCGTATAGTTGTGACAAATCTAGAAAAAAGAAAGGCATAACTTAAAGTAATTATAATTGTCGAGATTCAGGCAATTTGCCCAGCAGATTCCAGTCTCAGCCTGCAGTACGCCACCTCCATACTTAACATGTAATACACTATTTTTATTCACTTTGGTAGAATCTATCTAGGGGAACAAAATGGACATTGCAAACAAACCAGAACCAGCCATATTAGTCCGAGGAGTGAGCAAACAATACGGAAATGACCGTAAAGTTCTGGATAATTTAAATATGACCGTCATAAAAGGCACTATGTAAGTATAATTTTGCAAAGTTTTTCAAACTTTTGAAATCTACTTTTCGTTTTCATTGTATTGCATCCAGTTATGGCCTGCTTGGAGCGAGCGGATGCGGTAAAACCACTCTTCTCGGTGCAATCCTCGGCAGTAAAAAAATTCAAAATGGCGAGATTTCGATATTAGGAAAAGCTCCAGGTTTAGTCCCAGTAAAATCGATCGGTTACATGCCTCAAGACATAGCTTTAGTTGGCGAATTTACCGTTAAAGATGTATTGCAACATCAAGCATGGATTTTTGGTATGTCCGACAAGGATATCAAAAAGAGACTTAAATTTGTTAAAGAATTGTTGGACCTTCCTCCTCTGAATAAGCAAATTCGGAAATTAAGGTAAAAAAAACAAGATGAAATAAAAAAAAAATATAATGTATAATATAATTTGGAATCTTTAAAAATTTTTTTTAGCGGTGGACAACAAAGGAGAGTGTCACTGGCTGTCGTTCTAATTCAAGATCCAGAGCTGTTGATACTAGACGAGCCTACAGTGGGATTGGATCCAGTTTTGCGGCGAAATTTGTGGGATTATTTCATAAAAATAACTAAAGAAGAAAAAAAAACTGTCGTGATAACAACTCATTATATCGAAGAGGCTAAACAAGCTGATATGGTAAAAAAAAAAAAAAAAATGTTAATCCTATTTTTTCAATACTCAGTTGCAGTTTTTTCTTTCTGAATCCTAAGGTGGGCATGTTACGTCACGGGAAAATACTAGCTGAAGGAAATCCTCAAAGCCTGATCGATCAATTCAATTCTAGTTCATTAGAAAATCTATTTACGACTCTTAGTCTTTTACAAAGGGAAAGGGGTTCTAATTTTGTTAATCCGCAACCACAAAAGGAATTAATTTCAAAGTGCGAGGAAACAAAAGCGAGTAAAATAAGCATTTGATTTAAGAACACTGAAGGCTACTCTTTAAATTCCACCCATTAATAAATTAAATTATTTACTCTAGATTTTCAACCAAAGAGCCCCTACAAAATCGATTACGGAGAAAATTTTTTTTACGAACAGAGGACATATGAAAGCGCTTTTATCAAAAGATTATATTCGATATGTGAGACAACCAACGTAAGTAACTTTTTTTTTTTTACATTTTTTTTTCTAGTTAATCAAGTTGAGAGA
Source organism: Liposcelis bostrychophila (assembly GCA_037577465.1). NCBI lineage: Eukaryota > Metazoa > Arthropoda > Insecta > Psocodea > Liposcelididae > Liposcelis > Liposcelis bostrychophila. The sequence goes on along the minus strand of CM075209.1, from coordinate 15,052,315 downwards.
TACGGCAGGGTTGGGCTTGTAGCCAGAATGAAGAGCCAGGGGGAGCAGTTGGGCTTGTTAAGAGGAGCAATAGGCCTTCTTTCCCAATACCTGTCATGTTTAGCCAATTTACTCCGGGGGGGGGGGGGGGGGCACCAAGTCAGGCTAGGAGGGGCAACGCCCCGCTGGTCCCTCTTGGCTACGGGCCCGGGTACGATGAGGAGCGACTCCTCCAAACATTTATTTTATACAAGTTCGCCTATCCGACATGGACCATATGGTCCCTTAGCAGGGAACTGGTTAAATCCAATTTTAACAATGTCAATTTCATTTTTTAGGTTTTTGTCCGTTGCCATGCTGCTGCCTATCATTCAAGTGTGTGTCATATATCTGGCCATCGGCAGAATACCAGATGATCTCAAAATAGGAATCGTTAACCAAGAATTAGGTGAATACAGAAGCTGCGAAGATTACGCAAAAGATAATAATATTATAGGCGGATATCGAAATGATACAAATGGAACCTGCCTCTACAACTCCCTCAGTTGCAAATTCCTCGAACAGATTCGGAGCGCTATTCCAAATCAAGTAATTATGAATTTAATAATTATTACTTCTGGGGAAAAAATTTAAAACAAGAACAAGAATTAATTTTAAGAGGAAGCTACCTAAAGGAATGTATGCTTTGTCTAATACTCGACTTACGAGAAAAATATAAAAACTTTAGGAACTGTTATTAATGAACTTATTTGGTTCATTCTTGAAAGTTAAAACAAGCGAAACTTGCATTTTATGCGGTCGGAAAATAAAAACGTTTGCAATCGAAAAGCTTTGATTTTTTTTTTTTTTCGATTTTGTGTTTATTTAGAGCAGGTTGAAACTTGCAAGAATGAACCAAAATAGTTTTATGGATATATTTAATGTTTACCTCTAAGCACATATTTTTTAATTTATCGGTTGCTGAAACTGATTTCAGATATATTTTGAATCCATCGAAGAGGCCTTGGTACTGGTCAAGAAAGCAGAAATTCATCACGTCTTATTTTTCTCTCACAACTATACAAGAGAATTTACAGCATATTTCAATGCAGGGATTATACAAACATCTCATGGCCCGAAACAATTTAATTTTCATAAAATTATTGTGCATAGAGATGAAGTCGGTAAGAACGTATGCATACACGGTGTCCGTTTTTAAAATATCAAAAAAGTAAACATACAGCAAATTTAAACTTATTAAGCAAGTGAAGATATGTTCACTTTTTCGACATCCTAAAAAAGGGACACCGGATATTTAATTAATTCAGCATTTAAAAAATTAATTTGATTTTATTTTAAAGACTATGCCTTAGGACTCTATGTCGAAAAAGAACTGTACAATGCTTACCAAGAATTTGCAGAAAATCTTGCAAAGGACTGCCGCAGTAGTGAACATGCATTAAAAGCTCCTATTGTTTTCCATGAAGCGATATACGGTAAATTCGATATGACTTTCAGCGAATTTTTTACACCTCCAGTAATAACAATGTAAGTATTAAAGTTTTATTACTTTAAAGGGGCCTATGCATGAGATAGGGTTTCCAAAACCGCCAGGACACAACTGAGGGATCCAAAGCATTGCGTTGAAGATCAACTAACGGTAAATATGATTGGAGATAGTCTGTTTCGACGTTTCGTGAAAGTTTCATGTGACGCCAACATAAGCGTGTAAACTTAAGAGTCGCATGACTCATAAACAGTCAAAGGACTCTACTCTAAGACACTACGACACTTCGACTCTACTCAACGACGAAGGACTCTACTCTACGGAACTATCTCCAAGTATATCGACACGATGGAGGTGCATCAGTTGATTTCCGACGAACAGAATTTGGAACTTTTAAAACTGAATGGAGCCCACATTTAACTCTTAACCGTAAAATTCGAAAATGACCTTGAAAATCAGGTACGATTGCAAGAATATGCGGATATGTCCAAAAACTAGAAGTATAAAATCGTCTTTAAAGCATTGGGTGATTATCAAAAAAGTTGTAACTTTTGATGTCCTCGAAAAAAAACCACGAAAATCGTCGTAAAATGTTTCAAAACAAAAGATTTGTTTATTTTGAACTAGGTGAATGTTTAATAACAAAAATGCCTGATATATTGACTTTTCAAATGTAAAATATTATAATCGATATGCCGAGATATAAGCCAAAAGGGGATCTAGGGGACACAAAAATGTCCCTAGATCTTTCATATTACGCATATATTCAGGTAAGATTGGCTTTTATTGCGAATGGATTCTTTGTGTACTCGTAGTTTCCTTGCTTTTACCAGATTATTGCTATTTTTGCTATTGTTTTCATTTTCCGAAAAATCAAAAGTTACAACTTTTTGATAATCACCCATTTATCATCGCCATTTATTTAAAGACTTCATTTTCCAAGTCATTTTCGGGTTTTGCGGGATCGAATTATGTGACGGACTTGCTCAACTTTGAATTACCTCACACTGGGGGCCATTCAAATATGACGTCATCATTTTTTGAGGATTTTTGGACCCCCCCCCCCTCGTCATCATAAAATAGGCTTTTCTTATGGACTTTTAACATGCACGTCACCATTCTGAGGACCCCCCTTCCCCCCAAAAATGATGACGTCATATTTGAACGACCCCCTGAGAAAATGGAAGGAATAAATGTAACTAAACATATTAGTGGAAAATGAGTTAACTAATAATACAGGTAAAAACACCCAAAGCCTGAACGGTCCATAAGCTAAACACGATTTTCTTTTATGGGTATGCGTGTTTGCTATGACCTGTTCAGGATTAGGTAACTGTTCAGGCTTTGGGTGTTTTACCTTATTAGTTAGCCAAATATTTTTTTAGTTGATTTAAGTAAAAAACTTCTTTCTTATTAGTTAGCCTAACTAAAAAAAGAGTATGGTTAACTAATATTATTAGTTAACCCATGTTCCACTAATATATTTAGTTAGATTTACTTCTAAATTTTCTCAGTGCAGACTGTCCCTGCAATCTGATACTGAGTTTCTAAACGAGGATCCATATCGTCCGATGTTACGTGTTTCCCGTGCTCTTATATGGCCACAAGGGATGGACGTTAACTACGACGTTGGAAAAGAAGTTGAGGCTTTTAGGTTACTGGGCTGGGAGGGGTTTAGGCTTTTGGGTATACTGTCGAATGCTTAAAATATCGTGGACTGACAGGGTGAGAAATAATGACGACTTGGCTCGTATGGGAAAGGAGTCGGAGGCTCGATTGTTTCGCCCACGTAATGCGAAATGAAAAATAGCGCCTCCTTCAGCATATGATGGAGGGAAAGGTCGAGGGTAAGCGCGGTCAGGGTCGTAGAAAAACTTCGTGACTCGAAAAACTAAGGGACTGGTTTGGTGTTGATTCCTCGGGTTATTTTCAAGCGGCGCGGCGGTCGATAAAGTAAAAGTGGTCAAGATGGTAGCCAATCTTCGTCGCAGAGCTAGCACTTAAAAGAAGATTTTCCCTGACGGTCGTGAAAATCATATCTCGTGTATAAGCCGCTTCCGTAATTACCTAACTACTCAGTCATTTTTTTTTTTACAGACTCCTAGCATACTTGGCAGTTGTATTACCTTTACTTGCAATTATAAGCGATAAAAGAGAAGGCGTTTGGGAGAGAACGATCATGTCAGGTATAAAACCATCCGAAATTTTACTGTCTCACATCATCATAACCAGTTTCATATCCTTACTTCAAACATTGGAAACGTTTCTCTTCGCAAAATACGCTTTTGTACTGGACTGCCAAGGGAATATTATACATTATGTGCTACTTGTATATTTGCAAGCTCTTCTTGGAATTTCTATAGGTAGTTACAAAGCACTGTTAGCAGACGACAGCATTGTTTTGTTTCTTACGTTTCGTTTTTCAGGTGTTTGTCTAAGCGTCATTTCAAGCAACGAAACGGAAGCGATTTACGGAGCGTCGGCAGTTGCATGGCCCACTCTTATGCTAACCGGGATTTTATGGCCTCTTGAAAGTTTGCCGACTTATTTAAGACACGTCAGCCATGCCTTGCCTTTTACGATAGCAGTGCAATCGTTAAACAATATTATGTTCAGAGGATGGAGTATTTCTAATTTTAATGTTTATAAAGGGTTTCTCGCATCTGGCAGTTACCTTTGCGTATTTACTCTTTTAAGTATCTTTTTACTTAAATTCGAGAAAAAATAAATTTTTAATAAATTGAAAATTTATTGTTTAAATAAATATGAAGTTTAAACTTTCACAACGGAGCTCCACATGAAAAGGTCCCACTTGGCAGATGGCTTTTAAAAGGCTGTGGAAGTTCAACTTATAAAAAAACACTTTGTTTACAAACTAAACGTTCTAACGGAGTCACCAGTGGGGGGCCGAAAACCTGGGTTACCGGCCCCCTCCTATTTTAAAGCAACTGAAATGTTTATTCGTTCGAACACGTTCGAACAGGACATACTCAAAGACGCAAAACCGGGAAGGGGATATTTGTTGGAATCGGGAACTCGACATTGGAATCGTAATTCCGTGCGTCGGAGGTGAACTAATGTATTTCCATCGTAAATGTAATTGGAGATAGTGTGTTTCGACAGTTTGTGAAAATCATGTGACTGCAAGTTTACACGGTCATGTTGGTGTAAACTTGTGGTCACGTGACACTTTCACGAAATGTTGGTTGTTATTTCCAAAGGAATCGGCATCGCCAGTGGCATAAATTTTTTTTATATTAATCGCTACCGTACCAGGGGGCTACTTTTTACACTTTTTCAGGTTTTTTCAAAAAACAGATGTAAAATGTAGAACAAAATTCATATCTGTTTATACCAACATTAAGAGGCGTTCTTCAGCTTCAATTGTTATAATATCCATACTTGTTCTAACACGAATAAAAACTCGATTTTCCAAAAGGTGTCGTTCTAACAATAATGGGGTTACTTTTTACAATCATGTTTATACCTGAATATCTTTAATAATAATTGAAGAGGATATGACAAATTATTGGCTTCTGTAAACGGAAAATGTCTTAATAAAACGATCGGTACCTTTTTATTATTACCTTCTTTATTATACGTTTCACTTTGAGCTATATGGATCTGTCGGAAATTTTAAAGACTCGAAAGACGCGTGCCCAATGCATTAAAAATAGATAACGCGAGGGAGTCTTTTTACGATCCCACTCGAATCTGTAATTCGGGACAACTCGGTATCGTTCGGTATAGTTCGTTCTCGGGCGAGCATAGTAAAGAAACTAGCAGTTATTTTCACAACGTTTTGGCACGAAGTGTTTATTTTGTATAATAAAGAAGTTTTTTTTTTTTTTAATTACTTGTTAGATATTCTATTAATGACTATCGCTATTTATTTTTAAAAATTAGTGAACGTAGTAAAAACGCAATCAAAGCCTTGGAAACGTTGTGGATTTAGCACCCATAGGACATCGCCATTGAAATATCTGTACAAAGTAACCCCATTGATCGTAACTTTTTTTTTTTTTTTTTCATTTCAATTTTTTTCGGCTTCTAATAATTTAATTTTAAGTGAAATTAGCATGATCGTTTAAGGAACTATGTAGGGCAAGTGCGAAAAGCAATTTAATTGCAATTTGACCGGTGGATGCAGCAGAATGCATCTTAGTATTTTAGACTGCGTGATTTCTTAATTTTTTTTTCGTACTAAAAACTTAATATTTTCATTATAAAACAAGTTTAGGCAACTAGGCTTGAACATAACACTCTAAAATAATCAATCATTTAGAATAAGTTTAATTTTTGAAAAAATTCTTAGCCGTTTTCAAAAGTATTTTTAAAAAATAAAAATGTCAAAAGTAACCCCCTGGAGTAAAAAGTAGCCCCCTGCTACGGTATCGGCTTCGACTTCGACGTCGACGTCTACCAATTTCGAGAAATCGGGACAGAAACCGGCTTCGTAATTTTAAAAAAAAATTTACTGCCGGCATCGACATAGGCATCGGCTTTGCATCCCTGCGATACAGTACCTGTAACGTAATAAATAAACGTATGCACTATTTGTTCTGTTGCAACGTGAATAATTTTGTGAATACAAGTTATTACAGTACCACGCCCTGGTTCTCATTTCCTAGCTAGTGGGAGAATACATTACTGATAAAAAAAGTTTCCATCGCATTGGTCTCAATTCCCCCTCTTTAGGTTAATGTTTAATAAATTCAAGCGGTGGCCAATTCGACAATTATTAAATCCACAAAAATGTGGTAAAAATCCGACTTCACAACTTCATTAAGGATCGATTAAATATTCAAAATCCTATCTACGGTCCTAGCGAGGTAAGGGGTTGCGCCTATGCTTAACTTATGGATAGAATGGTAGTAAGTGCAGCCTAGGCGTGTCACCACTCTAACCATAAGTTAAGCATAAGCTCAACACTTTACCTCGCCAGAACGAGCAGATAGGATTTTGATTTTCACGGATTTTCGATATTTAATTGATTCCTAATGAAGTCAGATTTTTACTTAATTTTTGTGGATTAATAAATGTCTAGTGGACCACCGTGATTCAGAGCCACAAGATGTCGCTGCAACCAGCTGATGAAAGCACACGAAGGTAAGAAAAAAGGTTATCGATCCTCAAAGCAAACTCCAAAAAACATTTTTAAATGGCTACAAGAGCCGAAAAAAGTTCCGGGCTCTCGGGAAACAAATAAAAAAATAAATAAAAAAAACGATTACTGAAACCGAAAAAAAAAAGTACTGACCATAAACCCAATGAATAAAAAAATACTTATTGATGAATTAAATATGCTGTACTCCGTTTTTAGGCCACAGAAACCTTGTTCTCAATCACGTAAAGAAAAAAAAAATCAATCATTTTTTTTTTTTTTTTTTTTTTGATTTTAACAACCATAAGGTCTTTTAATGTAATGAAAAATGCTACACAAAATTTACCATTGAACCGAAAATCATTGCACTCGGCAAAAAATGTCCTAAGGTGGCATAAACTGATAAACTAATGGTTAGGTAACAGATGATCATTATAACCAGTTTCATATTATTCTAGGCTGACCTAGGTTTATGTTTTGGATGGTCAAGTCTGTGAACTGCAAGACATTCAACTTTCAAATAATGTAACACAAAAAAACTGTCAATAAAAAAAAAAAAAAACATACTAAGCCGGTCCAAGTTTCCCAAGGTCGCAAAATCAAGCAGGAGTGCCCCCTCTAAGCAAGAAAAAATTTGCTTCCTCTCTTAAACGGTCAATTCGAATTTATCATTCTCAAATTTTTTTTTTTCCCCTTAAGGATTCGTTCCGAACAGTCGGCGAAACCAAACGTTCGGGTCCACGTGTTTTTAGACACATGTGGAAGCGCATAAGAAAAGTCGCCTACTCTCTTCATGTTAATTAGCCGGCACTTATACGGAGTCCTTGAAAAAACAAGATAAAAATGATTTTTTTTGTTCGTATTTTACAGCGTTTGAAACCTGTTTCATATAACTATCGGACAAGAAAAAAAAAACTTGCTTCAGATTCGTGATAAAAAAAAAAATATATACATTGCAAAATTAAATGGTGGGAATAAGATTCGCTGGCTCCACTATAATCTGCACGCACTATTCATTATCAATAATCTTGGCATTCGCGTTTTCAGTCTTGGAGGTAAGTGAGATTTTTTTCCAGTCTTATTAATATTTATTTTTTCTTAGACCTATACGGGAACGCTAGCGAATTTCCTAATAATAAAAAACTGTGGTTAAATATTGTTCGCTAATAAAATGGATTATTTCGCTTTATGGTTAAAAACAAAAAAAAAAACAGGGGGTTCTTAATCCCCTTCAAGGCCGGAAATGCTCGATCGGAAGGGTGTAATGAGACCGGGAGTAAGGAAAACTTTTAAACATTTTTTTGGAGATTCTAAGGGCCCAAACAGCTAAAAAATAGAATAAAAAAACGTCTCGTTTTAAAAGGTTGAGAAAAAAAAGCCGGTGTTATTGTTTAGAGTAGAAAACCTGTAAGGCCGAAATTTCAGGTTAAAACATGTTGCAGCGTTAAAAAACATGTTGCGCAATGTTTAAAAAATTTTATTTTTGATTTTTCGGTGATAGGCAACATGTTCTTACGCTTCAACATGTTGCTAACGCTACATCAAGTTGAGCAACATGTTGTCTCAAAATGTTAGTGCAACATGTTTTAGCGTGAAATTTCGGCCTAAGAAGTCATCCAAAAAAAGATCCTCTTCTTAGCAAAAATTCTTCTTTACTTTATATTTAAGGTAAAGGTAGGGAAGTGTGACCGTCTGAAAAGTGTGACTTTTGTGCGTATAAATACATAGTTATCTAGTGTATCCCAAGAAAAAGTGCGTTATAAAATTTTATAACTCTATAACATTTTGGCCGATTATAAAATTTTATAACTATTTATATTAAAAGGATTTGAGCTCAAGGAGACTAGCGTTTTTAATTTAATGAAAATACACCTTTATGTCGTCCTTATAAATTTGTTTAATTGACGATAGCTATTTCGGCTATAATTTATATATTTACATTTATATATTTTACATTTATATTTTAATTATATTTTAATTATATTTTAATTATATATTTAATTTATATTTTACATTTATATATTTTTATAATTAAAATTTTTAACTGAGCAATATATTAATTTTATGCTTGAATTGCACTATATTTAGCATATGGGGACTTTATAGGCTCTTATTTAACGTTTTTCATGAGAAAAAAAAGGAAAAAAAATTTAATTTTTTAGAACAGAACCCGAGCCTTGTGGTCGCCTTACCAGCCGCCTTTATCCACTACACTTATTTTTAAAGGGGCAATATAGTTCTTTAGTTGCCAATTATTTTGATTTATAATATTTTCCAGGTTTTTCCGAATTTTTGGTTTACTTCTTGTATTTTTAATTGGACAAAGGCTCAAAAATAAAGAAAAGCAGAAATAGAAAAATTCGGGAAGCGTTAGAAGAAAATTAAAAAAAAACTTAGGAAAAAACTGAAAATAATTTTTGTTCTAAAATTTTATAACGAATTATAAATAGATGTCTTTTTTGGCGAGTTATAAAATTTTATAACTAAAAAATGTAATTTAATTATAAAATCTTGGGTATTGGAACAATGATGAAAATTAAATCAAAATCAAAACGATTTTAATCATTTTTTGCTCTTTCGATGGACGTACAAAACACGCCCGAAACTAGTCAGCATTTAATATATTAAAATTAAAATGGATTTGATTTTGATTTAATTTTCATCATTGTTCCAATACCCAAGATTTTATAACCAAATTTAATTTAGAGGAACGCGATTGTCTTCAAACGAAAAAATTTAAAATTTTAAACTTCGTTATAAAATTTTATAACGAAGTACAAGCTTTTAATAACTCAATTTTATAACACACTTTTTCTTGGGACATTCCGACAAAAACGAATTTTCAACATGCTTATTTATATGATTTAAAATGTAAAAGTCACACTTTTCAGGCGGTCACACTTCCCTACCTTTACCTTATTTTATTGTATTTATTAACATTAAAAGAAAATCGGTGGTATTTTGATTTGTGTATGCCCGCTAGGTGGGTCAATATTAAAAAACTTTAAATTTAAAAATCGCGCCCCCCCCTTCTCTCTGGAAAAATTGATGAAAGGCTTTTATATTCACGTTCGTTTTTTTCCCTCAAAAAATTTTGATTGGCCCCTACCTTTCGACGAGACATAAAGGCTGCTTGTGCAGACAGGCTATTTCGGCCATTTTAAAAATTTTTTACAAAATCTCAAACTTCAGCCAAAACATTCGGCCACACGCTTTTGTGACCGAAAAATCAGAATACAACATGAACTTTTCTCCGGATTTTTATCTGACCTTGATTCCGAACCTTAAAACTAAATTTTGAACTTAATTTAATTTAATTTAATTTAATATAATTTACGATTATTACACAATTTACGGCATAGTCAATAGTCATCATTGTCATAGTCATACAAATTAAATTTTACATATTTTGTAGAGCTAGTTTAGCTTCCAAGAGGTTATAGGGAACTGCCTCAACCAATACTGGTTTAATTGTTTTTTTAAACATTTTCTCAAGGAAGTCTACATTTTTTTTCGAATTCTTTTACAGTCAGTACCCTACATTTGCTTGTTTCGGGGTCTTTTTTTCTAGACGCAAAATTTCGTGTTAAACACGAAATTTCCTGTGTGTCTGTTCCTGGTATTGTAATTATTTTGGTCTACCCCAATATCTGGTTCTCCAAAAAGGGAACGGGTGGTTGATCGATTCACGCGCTTTGGTTTCTTCAGTTCGATTCTTCATTACACGCTTCTTTAATTTAGTTTTTTAAATAAGTTAAGCAATCCGATCTTACATAATTAATCTACTTTTTCATTGGAAAGTTTTCCATTTTGCGAATACTTTTACCTTCAGCAACCTGCGCGTGCTGTTTTACGTAAACTTTTTTTACAACTTCACGTCAAATTACCCACCCAAGTAGCCGATATTACCGCCAACTTGCTGGTGTAATTTTATATTATTACAAAATTATCTTTTCAAAATTCATCAGTAACGTAGCGATTATCTGAGGCAGGTGAGACTATGCCCGGCGCTAAGGACTTTAATTTTTTAAAAAAAGCGCAACAAGTCAGTTGAATTTTTCTTTTCTTTTAGTCTTAGGAAAAATTAAGTGGGGGGGGGGGCGGAGAGATTTTTCCGCCCGTGGGCTCTTGCAGCTATGTGTAGCTATGCAGGAAAGAAATTCTACATAGTTATCCGCTATGTTGAATTTTCTTTCCTTACTGCGAACATACTAATCTCTACTGTATATTTCCAAAATTCTCCAAAAGAAATATATTCGACCCTATTTTACGATAAAGACCATGACTTTCTGACCAGAGAACATTAATTTAAGATCCGCCTCTAATGCCGAGTTCAAGACGGCCTCGTGTTTGGTCTTAGGTCCTAGAAATTTATAATTCCAAATGTGCTAACAAGCGTTTTCACCTCTGACATAAAGGCAAATTAAATAAAACCATTAACTTCAGGGAGATTTATTATGTTGAAAAGATTAGTATTGTGATCAGCAATAATGTAATTTTCAGTAAAAAAAAACATGAAAAAGATTGCATATAGTCAAATTTTTTTGCAGTAAATACTACTAAAAATAAGATCTTCATATGGAATATCAGAAAAAGATGAAAATGCAGAAAAAAAATTTCCTAGAGCCAAGTCGAACCAAGGACTTGAACCACGGCCCTTCAATTTCTGGTCGACAACTCTATTTGCTTAACTAACCCGATATTCAGTTATATGTGAATTTTCTTCTTCCTTTTGATATTTTTTAAAAATGATTAATTTCCACTGACAATCGCAACAAGTGGTAGGTTGCGGTTACGAAAGAAAAACCAAGGGAAGGGGCAGTGGGGGGAGGCGGAGGGGGGGTCAACCACCCAAAGCGGACTAATACGCCTCCCAAAAAGTTAGGGTGCATCGAAAAACACGAATTTTTTAATTTTAAAATGCCGAAAAGCGGAAAAGTTGCATTTTAGCCTCGATATTAAACCCTAATTTTTTTCCGATTGTTTGGAGGCCGATTTCTGCTGCCCCCAGAGGCCTAAGGGTTTTCAAAGTCTCATAAGGGCCGAAAAAATTAGAGCCGAATTTTGGTGCAAAAGAGCTCATTTCCCATTGGAAATTTTCCGGAAATTTCAAAAATGAAGACGTTATTACAGAAATTGAAACCATTTTTTATCTAAGAGCAAAAAACGGCTGTTATTAAACTCCCTAAACCTCTTTCGGCTCACATATAAAAAGTGGCCCTAATTACTGTAAAACTGACTTTATTTTTGAAATTAACGGAAAATTTCCGATAGATAATGAATTATTTTGCACCAAAATACGCCTCTAATTTTTTTCGGCCCTTATGAGACTTTGAAAAACTTTAGGCCTCAGGGAGCAGCAGAAATCGGCCTTCGAAAAATCTGAAAAAAAATTAGAGTTAATATCGAGGCTAAAATGCAACTTTTCCGCGCTGGCTGTGGCACTTTCAACTTTAAAAATTAGGGAGACAGCAGGGGAAACCCAAAAACCGGGGTTATCGGTTCTCTTCCTTGCAAATTTCTCCACTTTGTCAGCTACAAAAATTCTTCAAATTTTGACACGCCCTAAGCACACTGAAAATTGATTTAAAAAAGTCATCTTTTTCGTCCCAAACTTTCAAAATGGGGGTCGTCCATAAAACATTGAGCACGTTAGGGGAAGGAGGGGTTTTATATATCTGACGTTAGCACTTGTCTCATGCAATAAACATGCCAAAATGAAAATAATTTAAAATTTTTAAATTCTGTAACCTAACTCACTTAAAAGAAAACTTTTAATTTTACCCGCGCATTTGCCCTAAAGGTTCTAGTTCCTTTATATAACCGGCCGGTCAGCCGGGCGGTAAAAATTTTTTAACGATAAAAAAAGTTTAATTTTTTTTTTTCGATTCGTTATTTTACACATAAAAATGAGATCGGATCGCACCGAAACCGTGCCAAAACGTTTTGTTATGTTTAAAAGGTAAAGATTCGTTCTTGAAACGTATGAAAAAGGCTTTGTGGTGCCTACATTTGATAATTTTTTTTAATGTTTTCGAAATAAAAAAATAACGCCATTTCTCTTTTTGTTGTTGAAATAGTTCGCGGTTTCCCCGCTAGAGCGCTGCACTAGTCTCTCGGAAATAAACATTTTTTTTTTTTTTTTTTGCGAAAACAATTAAATATTATCAAATATAAGAACTATAACACTATTAACTGTTCTTCGTGCATTTAAAATCATGGAAATTTATCTCTGAACATAACGAAACGTTTTGGGTACGGTTTCGGTGCAGTTAGACCCCGTTTTCATGTATAAAATATTGGATTTAAAAAAAAAATTTTTAAATATTTTTTATCGTTAAAATGTGTACACCGGCCGGTTAGCCGGCCGGTTATGTAAACGAACTAGAACCTTAAGCAAAAAAAAAAAAAAAAAAAAAAAAAAAAAAAATTAGTTTAATATTAATTTATTAAAAAAAAAATTTTAAGGGGGGGTTCCGAAATGCACACTTTTGCTAATAAGGGGGGGCAGGGGGTCAAAAATGGCAAAAATAATGCTCACTTGTTTTATGGACGACCCCTTGGATGTATAGGGGATGTTCCTGGAAATATTTAGGGTTGTAGGGCCTAACGGGGGTTAAAAGCAATACAGGGACGAAGTAGTTTTTACAAGCCCTGTTTCTGCCTCGCCCGAAAATTCGCAAAAATCGCTCAGGCCCCGACTTTTGTTTCTACCCAAAGCCCCTAAACGACCACTCCTCTTTAAAACAGATTCTGTACAATCTTAAAAAAATGGAAAATACTTGATCCTCGTCAAAAGCGAAGAGATTTGTAAAGGCTGAAATATTCAATTTGAACTTCTTCCAAGTGTTAAAAGCGCCTGAAAGTTTCATTCGCGGATCCTCAAGGACGCAGAATATTTAATTGAAATTTTAAAAAAAACACGTGTTTGTCCTTCAAATCCGTTTTTAAAAAACTACGAGTATCCCCGATTTGCGGTGCAGGTCAATTAGATTCGCTTAAACATTGTTGAGAAAATATGTGTCTGTTAGAACTCTGTGCCAGCATTACACAGTTCCCTCTGTACTGTTCAGTAAGGAATTCCAAAAAAAAAAAAAAAAAAAAAAAAAAAAACGAACTTTCAAATTTGGTCCCCCCCGGAATTAGTTCCATTTGGTGCACCTAAACACCCTGAATTTTTTCAGATTTTTAAAACGACGGGAAAGCGTGCCGACTTGAGGTTAAATTCCATTCAAGTAAAAGAAAAAAAATTGACTCAAGAGCCTGTCCACGTCGAAACAGATCGGTCCGCGGGGTCATGTGAGAGATTCCGGATTTGATTTCACTAACCGGTAGGGTATATGGATAAACTAAGAAACCCACCTACGTTTGGTTCTACCACGCTTTTTAACGGAGTTATGCGGGTTTGAAATTTTTGAAAATTTTTTTTAGTCAAAAAAAAATCAAATGGGTCGATTTGGTTTTTTTCGTCTCCCGCCTTTATTTTTTAACCGATTTAGGTCGGGGAGGTCTTAAAATGATCAGGATAAAGTACTGAATCGAGTGAGCCTTACACCTTTTGACCGGGCCGCCATCTTGAAAAATGGCGGCCGGAAACCTGTTAAAAAAGTACCAAATCTTCAACTGCTTCTACAACCCCTTCCCCATAAACAAAATTTAATTTTTTTTTCACTAAAAAATTCGTTTTTTTATAAGCTTTCGATTGGTTATAGGGAGAATTTTGGCCCGAACTTGTATGAGGGTCAAAAAAATTATTTTTTGATGATGCAACCAAAAATTTTGAATTTTTCGCGGTTTTTCACCGGATATTTTACTGTTATTAGCATAATAGTCTGTGAAGACTTTAAATATTGGTTCGCAGTGCAAATATTAATGTTTTAGTACTTACAACAATTACTTTTACTGGGCCAGTGTCAATTTTGTATTTAATTTTACAATTTTATTTGCCATTTCTGATGTTATTAACGGTGGAAGGAAAATAATTATTTTATAAGTATATTTTAAGTATGTACATATAATAAGAAATTGATTTAAAAAACAAGGAACATACAATTGGGGACTTTGCAATGTCCGTTATAAGAATTCGACGTGGACAGGCTCTCAAATCTGAGAGGAAAAAAAATTTGCCTAAAAATATTTTTTTGAACAGTTCGTAGTTTTGCTTCCGTGAGCAAGCTAGAAAACATTGCTTGTAAATCAAAAATTTCTAGTCATGCTGACCTTTAATCACCGGAATTTCGGTCCGTCAAGATTGTTAAAAAAAAAAAAAAAAAAAAAAAAAAAAAAGACAAAAAATATAAAATTCGTAACTGAGAAAAAAGTGGTCCCAGATCCAGTTTTTTGATCACAAACAATCATAGTGAATTTTCCTTTAAAAAACTGCGGTTTTTCTTTAGTCTCTTTTTATAACTTCCACTTCCATGTTTTTTTGCAGAAATAATTATTGTCCGCCGAAGGCTCCTTTTGTAAAAAAAAAAATTATAGGTGGATAAGAAGAATCACGTGATTCAAAGCATTAAAATGCATAAGCTGGACGCCCATAATCTTATTAAATTGAAGAGGAAAAAAAAAAGTAAATGAATGTAGGAATTGAAAATTTGATCATGTCTGGATTTCGAAAATATTTGTTGTTAGTGTAGGACTATCAAAATATTTTTTGGTCCTGGGGAAATCTGTCTGTCTGGGTGTCGGTCTGTTTGCACCAAAAATTATTTAATTATTTTAATATTAAAATTCTAACTTTGAAGACTTAAATTGAAATTTTGACTAATTTCTTTTTTTAGACCTTTTTTATCAAAAATTTTTGAAGTTTTTTTCGTGCCAGGAAAAAAAATTATATTTCTATCAAAAAATTCGAATTTTTCGACCAAAAACGAGCAGCAAAAAAAAAAAAAAAAATGCCTTAAAATTTTTAAATTGTTTTATTGTTTAAATTTAGCAATATTAGGAGTGCCCCAAAGACGTAGTCCTCGCAGGGGTCCGAAGCTTGGACATTTTAACCGATGCCGATGCTAGCATCGGCATCGAATTTTTTTCAAAGTCGAAATCGGCGTCGGCGTCGGCATCGGCATCGCGAAATTTGTTAGTGACAGCATCGGCATCGGCATCGCGAAATTTATTAGTGCCGGCATCGTTAGCGGCATCGGCATCGGCAGCGGCATCGGCATCGGTGCCGGTACCAGCACTGACGTCGGAATTAAAAATTCGAGATATGTGATTTCACAATTAATTTATATTTTGAAAAAAAAAAAAAAACGAACAAACAAATTATAGAAAACGTATAGAATGGCTCTAAAATTTTTATCTGATTAAAAAATCGGTACATTGGGTATAACAGATGCCGGCATCGGATGAGATCGATGCTTGGTGGCATCGGCATCAGCATCGGGTGGTCGATGCTGGAATCGGCATCGGCATCGGAAATAAAACAGATAAAATGGCATCGGCGCCGGCATCGGCGTCGACCCGAAATTTTAGCTGGCCGCGGCCGGCTTCGGCATCGGCATCGGCATCGGCTTCGGACCCCTGGTCCTCAGTAGGAATATGCCCCCATATTCCAGCCTGATTTTTATTTCCCAGAAACGCCTGTTTTGGTGGAAACCTTAGAACTGAAATCTTCCAAATCCACCTCACCTACCAAAATTTACTTTTTTTTTCCTAATTAAAAAAAATTTTTTTGGGTAAAAAAAAAAAAAAAAAAAAAAAAAAAAAAAAAAAAATTCAATTTTACCTTTAAAAACGATTTCATAACTTGAATTTATCAGGTGGTTTTCAGGGCTTTTTTACTAATTTTTACGACTTAGTGTGCTAATCAGGCATCTTAACTGAAACGAAAGAAAACGGAGAAAAAAAAAGGCTGCCACAGAGTTACCGTAAGGTTTGCGCCCCAAAATTAATTTTTTTTGAACTTTCACCGATTGATAGTGAGAAGGTATATTAGGAAAATATTGGCGTCGAAATGAAAGCCGTTTTTGAGGCAAGGGATGGGGCTGCTAATTCAGTTTCTTTTTTTTAATTAAACAATCGATTATCGGGCATACTGATCCAGGAAAGAACTTGATTAAATATCAAGGAAAATATCAAAGATCAAATTTCCTTGGGTTTTTTCTATCCTTGATGTTAAATCAAGCTTTTCTCTTATCCTTGATATTTAATCAAGTTCTTTCCTGGATCAGTATGCCCTATAATCGATTGTTTAATTAAATAATGGGATCCGAAAAAATTTTCCTTCTAAAAATTCTATTTTTTTGGTAGAGAACAGGTTCGATTTAAGAAACCAAAAAACGAAAAAAAAGGCTCTTGGAAAGTGCTATCTAAGAGCCTAATCGTTATTTTTTTTTAAATGGCCCAGTGGCCAAATAAAGAGAAAAAAAACATTTCTTCATTTTAGCGTCTTCGGACCAAAATTTGGCGACAAATTAATCGGGCAGTATTTTATTTTGCGTTTGGCAAGTATTTTAAATTATTTGGGCAGTATAGAAGTTTGTGGGAAATTTTTTAATTTAAACGATCGGGTAGTAAATATGGGAGATTTCGTTTTTGGCCGGACGGTATAAAATCCACCACATGGCAGCACATCCTTTAAGGACCAACTTTGTGTGGTGTCTTATGGCTGTACAGTACAAGAGATTTTTTAAAAAAGAACCCAAATTCGAGCAAGAATAAGTTATGTTTCTTTTTTGGTCCTGATAATGTTTTTGGGCATTGAGTGTCAATTAAAATTGAAAATAAAAAGTTACCTGTGTTACGGGGATGTATCGTTGGTCCGTTATTTCGCTCGTACAGTCGAAATCCGCCAGAGGCTTCACCGTAGTAGAAAATGTTCCATTGGGAAGTAAAAAAATTGAAATGCAAGTAAAAAAAAATGAAAAGTGTCAGTAAAATCCATCTTTTTTGTCAATAAACTGCAAACTACTAAATTACGACTACTTTTATTTTTTGAAAGGATTTTACCGTTTAACCTTATGGTATCTGCCTGAATCACCGATTTTGACGAAACTTTGGGGGTATGTTAGGTTACCCTAGAGACAACTTATCGGCCACCAACTGAATTTTTTCCCTATCCCCTGAAGAGGGTTTTCAATTGAAGTTGATGTTGATGTTGAAATCACTTCTTATTTTTTTACTACCGATTGGATCACTTCTTATTTTTTTTTGAATCACTTCTTATTTTTTTTACTACCAATATGAACAACTAAGAATGCAAAAAAAAAAAAAAAAGCCTTTTTATGGGAAATTAAAAATGCTCATTATGGACAAAAATTACTTGCTACTACTTTCACTTCCCAATTTTAAATATTTTTACCTCCCAATTTTATATATTTTACTGTCCGCTAATAAAGGAGGAGGGTCCATAAGGTCGATTTTCGGGCTCTCCGATAAATTGTTTCCCGTATGGACATACGGGTCAGTAAATAAAACCCATTCTAAAAATATCTGCATGTTAAAGTAGTCGTTTTCCCAAAGCCTCAATCATACGAAAGCTCCAAATTTCGCTATTAAAATCAAAAAGTACGTACGCCAAAAATTGACCTAAGTACATGTGCTTCTAAATTTTTCTCTCAGCAAGAAAGTGGCAAAAAAAGTGGCCAAAACTTATTTCGCTATCACCATGTGAAAGTTCTCAAAAATTGGCCTTAAAGCATGTGTTTCGCCTTGATCCCGAAGGGACAAAGTGGCCATTAATGGCCAAAAAATGTTAAAAATCACAAAACGTTTTATTCACTGATCAGACCCGGCTGGACCAAAATTTCGCTATCACCACGTAAAAGCACAAAAAAAAAAGCCTAAAATCACATTTTTTTTTGGAAAAAAGAAGGAAAAATTAGCCCAAATTTCGCCATTGATTACTTCAGCCCATTAGTTTGGGCCAATTTCTATCTTTTTTTATCCAACGAAAAAAAAGAATTCTAAGCTGTTTTTTTTTAATTAATTAGGCTTAGACTATTTTTTTTTTTTATTTCGAGCACTATGTTTCGGTCAAGGATGGGTTAGGATTTTTAATAAAACCCTAATCAAATCCGGTTGATTATCTTTTACCAACAAAAGAAAAGCGTTTACATTTCCCTTGAGGGTCTACATCCATAACTTTAATGGATGAAATTTCCCCTAAATAAAATAAAAAATTTATAAAAATGAATATGCATATTCGAAGCGGACAAAAATAAAAAAGCTTACGATATCCGCAAGCGTGGAACTGCTTTTGTAACGATGTTTCCTATGTTTAGCTTAACAAAAGCCTCAAATAAAAATAATTAAGGAGGCATTAAATAATTCATGGCATTACGTACTCCAATAAAAATTTACTCCGTAAATTAAAATTAATACGTAAAAAAAAAAAGTCTGTATATATACGATGATACGTTCCTCCTCGACTTGAAATTTTACTTTTATGGAATCACTGATTATGGAACTTTGCACTTTGTACTCTAAACTCTTTTATTTTATTTTTTTTTATTTTTGCAGGTACAAAAAAAGGGCATTGCTAAGATTTTTACATGATCAAGATTACTCTCCGTAAAAATGGAGGAAGAAAAAGTCAGCTTAAAACCTGCGATTTTAGTTCGAGGTGTAAGCAAGCAATACGGAAATGAAAATAAAGTTTTAGATCAATTGGATATGACCGTCATAAAAGGAACAATGTAAGTAATTTTTTATTTTTTTTTTAATTTCATAGGATAAGAGGGTTAATATTATATTCCTCGAAAAATGGTTCCTTCGCGGGCAAAAACCATTAAAATTGTAGCTTCACAATCCTATTCTCGGTTCCCCCCCCCCCTTTTTTGTGCTGTGCTGCAAGGTACGTAATCCAAAGCCGCACCTGCATCAGTAAACGTATTCACGATTGTTTGAAGGTGTGCAGAAGTCGACATTGAGTACTTAGTCAGTCTTCCTGACATGCGCTATACACAATAATTAAATTTCCCATGCTATGCTTTTGTGCATGATCTCGTTTTTCATATCATCGACTTACTTTGTTTTATCTTAAAGCTACTAATCGACATCCAAAAACATTCAGTGTCCCCCAGAAACATGGCGGAAAGTGACCGAACTTGCTAAATGTGGTAGTTACTAATCTGGGATCTAACTTACCTGAAAAAGAAAAATAAAAAATATTTTAAGAGCTTTTAATTTCGAAAAACAACTTTAAAAATACTTTTAAAGAAAATAAAAACAACTGAGGGAAGCACAAGAAAGTCGGGAAAGAAAATTCATGACTTAAAAAAAAAAAAAAAAAAAAAAAAAAAAAATTGAAATCCAAAACCGCCTTGAAACCAGAACTGCATCTGAAAGGACCCTAATCTTCGGAACCTAAAAAAAAAAAAAAAAAAAAAATGATTAGAAGACGTTCGCTAAAAAAAGAAAACACACAAAAACAATTTATTTCACTCGATTATTAAATCCCGGAGAAAAAGCCTTGAATTCTTATATCGTAAAAAAAAAAAAAATATGTTAATAAATACTTGGTTGCAAAGAATATTTTAAAGTTAATAAAAGTTGAGAATACTTGAAAAAAAAAAGTTGGATTTTTATCGAATTTGTAGAAAAATTATTAGCTCTCTTTAAGGTTCTAGTTGGTTTACATAACCGGCCGGTCAGCCGGGCAGTGAAAATTTTTTAACGGTAAAAAAAAAGTTTAATTTTTTTTTTTGAAATTCGGTTTTTGCACGTGAAAATGAAATCAAATCGCACCGAAACCGCGCCAAAATGTTTAAAAGGTAAAGATTCGTTATTGAAAACGTATGAAAAAGGCTTTACTCTGCCTAAATTTGATAATTTTTTTAATGTTTTCGAAATAAAAAAATAAAACGCCATTTTGCTTTTTGTTGTTGAAATAGTTCGTGGTTCCACCGCTAGAGCGCTGCACTAGTCTCTCGGAAATAAACATTTTTTTTTTCTGCGAAAACAATTAAATATTATCAAATATAAGAACTATTAACTGTTGTTCTTGCATTTAATATTATGGAAATTTATCTCTGAACATAACGAAACGTTTCGGGTACGGTTTCGGTGCAGTTAGACCCCGTTTTCATGTATAAAATATTGGATTAAAAAAAAAATTTTTAACGTATTTTTTTATCGTTAAAATGTGTACACCGCCCGGCTAACCGGCCGGTTATGTAAACGAACTAGAACCTTTAAAGTGATTATTACACGAAGTCCGTAATTTTTCTCACATTTTGATTTTTAGCCAAAAAAAACTGAACCAGGTATAAGAAAACGGACTTCAGATTCGTGACCTAAGAAAAATTCAGATTGGATCCCCAATAAGCAAATAAATATTAATATTTATAAAATACTTTTTAAATATTTTTCAATATTTTAAAAATATTATGCAAATATATTTTTTGAAACAAGAAACGATAAAAATATTTTAAAGATCCTACAAATATTTTAAAAAGGTTTTTGTTGTTTTTTGTTTTAAAAAATATTTGCATAATGTTTTTCAGCCGGCCCCGGCCGGTTCAAATTTCGAGTCAATGCCGATGTCGATGCCGACACCACCAAGCATCGATCATATCCGATGCCGCCTCTGATTCCGTTTTAGTGAAAAAAAAAATCATAAAGCCATTCTAGACTATTTTTAAAATCAGGGCTCCAATGCCGATGCCGATGCCGATGCCGATGCCGATGCCGACGCCGATGCCGATGTCGATGCCTATGATAGCATCGGATGCGAGCATCGGCATCGGCAAAATTTTCGAGATTCGGAGTCCAAAAAAAAAGATCGATTTTTGATCCTTTTGGTTACTTTTCAAAACTGAAGCCCCATGCGGCATAGTTTATTCCCGTCATTTAAAAATCTGATAATATTCAGGATGTGATACTACAAACTTTCGGAAGGGGGCGGGTGGTATAGATTAAATTCGAAAATTCTCAAAATAAAGCACAGCCTAATTCCCTCCCCCTCAGTAATGTGCTTACGTAATGCTTTAATGGTCTCTCAAACATTCTCAGAAAAAAAATCAGAGGGCAAGGGAGGGGGGGGGGGCTTAGGTTTATAATGAGTTACACTAAAAAAAATGGTGCCAGAAATAACAAAACTGTCTTGAAAAAAATAATTTTTGAACCTTACAAATTATGAACTAGGGACCGTCAATACATAAGCATAATTTTGCAATTTTAGGTACCGCCCCCCCCCCCTCGTAAGCTAAATTAAGTTTTAAAAAACCCCCTCTTCTATTATTACATAAAATTTCAGTTTAAACACCCCCCCCCCCTTCCTACCTACAAAATTAATTACATGCACAATTTTTTTATTTTGTCAGCTATGGCCTCCTCGGCGCTAGCGGATGTGGTAAAACCACACTACTCGGCAGCATCTTGGGCAGCAGAAAAATTCAAAATGGATCCATTTCAATACTGGAAGAACCTCCAGGCGTCATTCCTCGGCAATCCATCGGTTTCATGCCTCAAGATATCGCTTTGGTGGGGGAAATGACGATCAAAAATGTGATTGAACAACAAGGATGGATTTTCGGAATGACCAATGAACAAATAGAAGAAAGGCACAATTTTGTTGAAAAATTGTTAGATCTTCCTCCTCGAAATAAATTAATTAAACACTTGAGGTAAGAAAAGAAAAATTTTCTTTAATAACGTGCTATAACCAAATATTTACAAGTCAAAACTTGTTCGGTTGGGGATATTTTTTTTTTCTTTCTCGATTTTTCAAGTCGAAACTTGATTGTTTTTTTTTCTTTTTCAGTGGCGGCCAACAAAGAAGGGTCTCGCTGGCAGTAGTTTTAATTCAAGATCCCGAATTGTTGATATTAGATGAACCCACAGTGGGATTAGATCCCATTCTGAGGCAGAACCTGTGGGACTATTTGATCAAAATAACAAAAGAGGAAAAAAAGACTGTCGTTATAACTACCCATTATATCGAAGAGGCCAGGCAAGCCGATATGGTAATAAAAATTAATTTTGGTTTTTAAAAAAACTTAAAAGCTCATACTAAAACTTATTACACACAGGTGGGGATGATGCGAAAAGGAAAAATCCTAGTCGAAGGAGAACCACAACGTTTGATGAACGTGTACAATTATGATAGTTTAGAAGATTTGTTTACTTCTCTGAGCGCCATGCAGGAAAACAGAGATCACAGTGTACCAATAGAACCCGTGAGATTAGTTTCCAAATCAGAAGAACTGAGAGTAAGTAATAATTATAAAAACATCAAAAAACAAACGATTAACAAATCGTTGTTATTTTACAGATCTTAAACCAAAAAGCACCAAAAAAATCGCTACTGAGCCACTTATGTTTTACAAATAGGGGACATGCAAAAGCGTTATTTTCCAAAAATTTTTTACGATACGTTAGACACCCTGGGTAATTATTAGTTCTGCCTTAATTCCAAACAATTGCACTCTATTTTACGACGTCCACTTTTTTTTTTTTTGCAGGACTTTAATTATAGCGTTAATTTTTCCAATACTTCAAATCTCGGCGGTTTTTATAGCAATTCGAGTACCAGACGATATGAAAGTCGGAATAGTTAACCAGGAATTAGGAAATTATAGCAGTTGCCAAGATTATGTCAACGACAACAACACAATAGGTGGATACGTCGTGGATGTGGATGAATACAAGACGTGTGTGTACGAGGGCCTTGGGTGCAAATTTCTTGAACATATTCAGGATGCTATACCAAATCACGTAAGAATTTTAGTTTGGTTTTTTGTACGAGAGTAGAAAAGAAAACAATGGCTTATTAATGGGGCCATCCAAGTAATATATAAGCATCTGGGGGGAGGGGGTGCCGGGGTTTTTATTTTCGTTTGTCAACATGGGCTTGTCCACTGGGTTTTGAGTCACATGGGTAAAGAGCTTCGTAAGCTAAATATTAATTCCACACCTTGATTTCAGATTTATTTCCAATCGATGGAAGGAGCTCTGCAAGCTGTAAAGGAAGGGCAGATCCACCAAATACTCTTTTTCCCTCACAACTTCTCCGATTCTTTTATGTCGGTTAATTTCGATACCCCAGAACCTGGAGATTATAATTTCAGCGACATCGTTTTTTACAGGGACGAAGTCGGTAAGAACTACATTTCAGCAAAAAAAATTATTACATTCGAAATTTAGTTTTATTTTCTGTCTTTTAAGTTAATCCTCTTAGGATCTACGCTGAAAAGGAATTGCACAAGTCTTACCTCACATTCCTGGAGGATTTATCGAAAGATTGCCAATGGAACCAAGGCACTGCTAAATTCCCTATAAGGTTTAACAAACCGGTATATGGAAAATCGGATCTGTCATACGGGGATTTTATCGCTCCTGGAATGATGTCCATGTAAATATTAAAATATTTGCAACTAAATAAAAAAAATATTTTTATGAGACTGTGTCAAATCCCAGACGCCGAGTCTCCCAGACTCTACTTCCGGGAGATCAAATCCTAGAATATATTATTTATTTATTTGGTCTATAATTTGGGAACCCAGAGTCCTACAACCTAGACCAAAAAAATAAAATAATATAATCCCGATTTTGCTCTCCCGGGAGTAAAGTCTCCCAGACTCTACTCCCTGGGAGAACACAAAGCAGAATTATATAATTTAAATTTGGAAATAAATAATAAAGCCTCCACCTGCGTTAGGCTTTTGTCTTTGGCCAAGCAGCTTTCTGAAATTCTAAGTTTTTCAAAGAAGCACCCGGTAGCTCAAAACGGAGACCAATTAATTAATTATTTATTATTATTTTCTAAATATTTATTAATTTTTATGGTCTGGATTGTAGGACTCTATGTTTTCAAATCATAGACCAAATAAATAAATAATATATATTAGGATTTGATCTCCCGGGAGTAGAGTCTGGGAGACTCGGCGTCTGGGATTTGGTGCGGCCTCTATTTTTATTTAAATATTTAAGAAAATATTTAAAAAACAATTAAAAAAATTTTTAAACATTTAAGAGGGGCCCTGGCAAAACCCTGACCTTTCAAAACTCCGACCGGGGTTTTGCAAGGTCAGGTTTCTGAAATGCAGTGTTTTAATAATTATTTTAATTTTTAAAATTGTCGTGGTTTTGAAAAATTAATTAAAATTTATTTTTGAGGATTTTCAAAACCTCGAAAAAATCGGGGATTTGCAAACGATTTACGATTTGTTTTGAAAAAAATTTTAAAATTAAATAAAAAAGTTAAGGACATTGAAAATCCCCGAAAACTACGAAATTGTTCAAAAGCTGGAAATTCAAATTGAACACTTAAAATACTTGAGATGCGCATTATGCGTAGTGCAATCGTCTATCGCGCGAAAAATAGGTACATCTTGTGCACCTCCGCCCTGTGCAGTTCGTACACGGAGAATAACGAATCCCCGCAAAAGAAATTACAGCTCAGCAAACGGCTCTGAGGGCAGCCTTCTTCGACCTTGGGCCTCAAAGCCTGCGCCAAAAAACTCAATTAGCGTTTGTCGTTTTTGTTTTTCTGACTTTTTTTTGTTGATCTGTTAACCAAAGAGAATGGCGCATCCTTGCGGCCACATTCTTTGCAGTGGGGAATGTGCGGAGCGTCTTATCTCTGTACGGAGGAGATACGACGACGGGAGGCTCATCCCCTTTAAATGTGGCCGGTGCTAAGAGCTGATAGGCAACTTGGCCAGAATATACATTTATTTATTTATTTATTGAGTGTTCTTCAAGTTGATTAGAAAGTGATGCTTTTAAAACATAACAAATTTGAAGAGAAAGCGGGAAAATGGATCAGAGTCCATTACTTTGTTTACACTTAGCTCTTCTGCCCCTGTAAGCTATTTTAGTGTATCTCCATTTTGTAAACAATAGCTTCTCTCTGCTGTTTAGCTTTTGTCAACAACGGTTCTATATTCGAGTTGTTTTGAAAATGGAGTTATATGCTGAAGTCGCTTATATGGCAGTCTTATGTTTAGCTTTTGTCAACGCATTCAAAACAAAAACATGGACTCTGATCTTTTTTTCCGCTTGCTCTTCATTTTACTTTCAAAAAACGCCGGTTTTTGATGTTTTTGATCATTTAATTTTGCAATAATCCCGCAATAGTCTTGCTTTCTAAATTTTGAAGTTTTCGGGTATTTTCAATGTTCATAGCTTTTTTATTTATTTTTAAAATTTTTTTTAAAAAAAATTGTAAATCGTTTGCAAATCCCCGATTTTTTCGAGGCTTTGAAAATCTTTCAAAAATAATTTTTAATTAATTTTTCAAAACCACGACAATTCAAAAAATTAAAATAATTATTAATACACCGCATTTTAGAAACCTGACCTTGCAAAACCCCGGTCGGGGTTTTGAAAGGTCAGGGTTTTGCCATAGTGCCATTTAAGAAACATTTTAAAATATTTTAAAAACTTTTTTAAACATTTAAAAAACTTTTTTAAATATGTTTAAAATATTTTGAAATATTAAAAAAACATTTTAAAACATTTAAAGGAGCCGTTGAATAACCTCGAAGTGATTATCGTCGAAAGTGTTAGAAACCTCGACAACTTCGAGGTTTTTAAATTTACATTTTATTTAATTTAAAAATAATATTTAAATAATTTTTTACATTTTAAAAACCTCGAAAAATTCGAGGTTATAAATCTCGAATTTTAAATGAATTATTTATTATTTATTTATTTTGTTAAAATCGTCGCAAAATTCGAGGTTTTTAAATCTGGCCATTTTTAATTTATATGGGTAAAAAGGAATAGATCTAGGTTTTAATTACATTTAATTTCTATGCGAGCATAACTGCTTTTCACATAAGCTAAAAGCTAATAATGAGGGGGTACTCAAGGGTGCTCTTCTCGAATTCAAGTCTGAATTGACCGATTTTTAAAAAAACAAAATGGCGGCAGACCCTTTAATGGCAGAACCTGATAATTCATAAGTTATATTTTTATTTTTGACAAGTAACTCTTTAAAAAAATAGTTAGTTGCCCTTGATAACTGCCCATAGTGAGTGTTACTCGGAAAAAACAGATAGATGAAGCGGATATTGCGCCTATTATTAGCTTGCGGTATTAGTATAATGGTTTAGAGCTATTAAAAAAATAACTTTTTCTGACCTTTTTCGTAAAAATATTTTTGTAAGACGCCTTCTCGGGCTCCTACGAAATAGACTCAAAATTCGGAATCTCTGACCTCAAAAACAGTTAGGCGATAGTTTAAAATTTCTAAAAATAATAAGTTGAGATTACGGTGTTACATTAACTCCTATGCACGGATTGCCTAAAACTGGGTTGCAAGGCGCCGTGCTTACTATGGATGAGTTTAGGACCTCTCTGTAGTCCAGAAAAAACATTTACATCAGTTTATAAATTCAGTCGGGAGAGTCCAATCTTAAAAATAGGCCTAGGCAGGAAAGGGTTAATGTAACTTTGTCAATAATAAGTAACTCTTTTTATCTGCGGCTTTGATACAAAAAGGGTATTACAATAACTCCATGGACACCTGATGTGCCGTTTTGTGTTCAATTAATATGCCTGCAGCTGACTTTTCAGACAAACATACTGTAAGTTTTTGTCAAGAGAGGAAGAAAGTTTAACTTATAAAAATTGGAAACTTACTTTACGAGTTTCAGGCAAACTTAGTATAAACTGATATTTAAATAAATCTGCGAAGCGTTCTCTTAAATTAAATAAATATTTAAATGGCCAGATTTAAAAACCTCGAATTTTGCGACGATTTTAACGAAAAAAAAAAAAAAAATTAAATAATTCATTTAAAATTCCAGATTTAAAAACCTCGAACTTTTCGAGGTTTTTAAATGTAAAAAAACGATTTAAAAATAATATTTAATTTTAGCAAAGTCGGGATTTAATAACCTCGACGTTAAAAACCTCGCCGCGAGGTTTTTAACGCTTTCGACGATAATCACGTCGAGGTTTTTCCACTGAAGCCATTTAAAAACAATTAAGAAACATTTAAAAATATTTAAAAACATTTTACAATATTTTTAAATATTTAAGAAACATTTTAAAACATTTAAAAGTATTTTTAAATGTATAAGAAACATTTAAAAATATTTAAAAACATTTCAAAATATTTTAAAAACATTTCAAAATATTTTAAAAACACTTCGAAATATTTTAATAACACTTCGAAATATTTTAAAAACATTTAAAAACATTTTTAAATATTTAAGAAACATTTTAAAACATTTAAAAGTATTTTTAAATGTATAAGAAACATTTAAAAAATTTAAAAAAACATTTTAAAAAAACATTTAAGAAACATTTTAAAATATTTAAAAAACATTTAAAAACATTTAAAAAATATTTTCTTTTTCAGAGTTGTGCTTGGTTTAGCAAATGCTTTAGCAATCCTGACAATCATAAGCGAGAGAAACGGAGGAGTTTGGGAAAGGACAATAGTATCCGGTGTAAAACCAGTTGAGATTTTAATTGTTCATATGGTAACATTGTGCTTCACATCTGCCATTCAAACATTAGAATGCTTTTTGGTGCCGCAATTTGTTTTCGGCCTGGAATGCAAGGGAAATATATTCGACGGCTTACTCCTCGTATATTCACAAGCCGTTGTCGGAGTTGCATTGGGTAATTATTCAAATCGTACTTTCGGAAAAAAAAAATTGTATTCTATCAATGAAATCGTTTTTATTTTCAGGGATTTTAATAAGCGTTTTTTCAAACAACGAAGTTGATGCTATTTTTGCCGCTTTGGGCATTTCTTTGCCTTTCTTTATGTTAAGCGGATTTTTCTGGCCTCTCGAAGGGATGCCGGTATATTTGAGGTACTTTAGCTACGCCTTGCCACCGACTGTCCCAACCGAATCGCTCAATAATATTGTATTTAGAGGGTGGGGCATATCCAATTTTGCAGTTTACAAAGGTTTGCTTGTGTCAAGTGGCTACGTTTGCGTACTCACTATTTTAAGCGTCCTCGGCTTAAAATTCGAGAAAAAATGAGATTAATATGCAGGGAAAAACATGAAAAGACTGCATTTGAAATGAACAATTTTCCTCAGAATAAGAAGTATGAGGAAATCATAGCGATACTGCATAGTACAACTAAAGTTAGAGTTTTTACTAGAAAGCTAAAGTTAGAATTTGAAATTTAGAATTACATGTGTTGACATGCAATTAATGTACAAATTTTACTTAAATAAGAAAATCGATGATGGGACAAAAACGAGTTGGCCAGATCAAAGAGGCTAAATTTATTGAAAAGCAACTGTATAAGAGAAAACTAAGCAAGAAGTGAAAAAAAAATTAGTAGAAAATTAGCTATAAATTATTTTAAAAAATAATCATGATTCCAATAAAGAGAAACAGTACAAAAATTTGGTCTTTAAATCAAAGCGTTCCTTCGTCAACATCACTTCTACACCCAGCTTCCCTTACACGGTCCATCTATCAGTGGTTAGGATTGTTTTTAAAGGAACCACAAACCCCCCGTTTTAAATTCAATTTTACCGCAAACTAAATCCGCTAGGGGTCTGTCGCTTGGATTGGTTATTCAGTACAACCTTCTTATCTCAAGTCCTTTATTAACCGATCCGAAGCCGGCTGTCATTTTACCAAGATATCGATATCGCCCCCCCCCCCCCAGAGGGGTTTCCTACCATTTTTCCTTTTTAAGAAAATGAATTCCTAATCCATTTTTCCTAAAAACTTTTGTTTCCTAAATTTTTTTTCCAAACTATTTTATTCCATAAGTTTTCATTTCCCTAAATTTTTTTGACTCCTAAAATAAAATTTCCTGAAATGAATAATTTTCCGAATTTTTTTGAATCTTTAAAATTTTTGTAATAATTTACTAGGCCTAGTAAAAATTGCGAATTTCGGTTTCTCTATTTATTTTCGGTATTTGTTTTTCTGGTATATGGAAAGCTTCCCTGGGAAAGAAATCTTTTTTAAAACGCCGTTACAAGGGAGTCAAAACATTGTATACTCTTTCGCAAAACCTGTTTATGACAATTCAGTGACCTATAAGCAACGAACAATAAAAACTTAATGGGAAAAAATGAATCTCAGAATCGTAAGTCACAAAGTCTAACATTCCAATTCGCTATTTCCATTCCAGTAGCTCAAAAAAAAATGAGATCGGTGAACCGATCAAAGTGCTTTATCGACTATTTACATAATTCTCAAAAATATAGTTAGTTTTTCGATCAGAGTTCCACCAAAGCCGCAGTACGGGCACAAGGAATGCGAATTTCTGAAAATTATTCAGATTTGAATCCTCAACCCCGCAAATATTCTCAAAAATACGGTTAGATTTTTGATCAGAGACACCAAAGTCGCTGTATAGGCGAAGGAATTCGAATTTGGAAAAATATTTCAGATTCGGAATCCTCAACCCCGAAATATTCTCAAAAATACGGTTAGATTTTTGATCAGAGGTCCACCAAAGCCGCAGTACGGGCATAGGAATTCGAATTTGGAAAAATTATCTCAGATTCGGAATCCTCTACCTCGAAATATTCTCAAAATACGGTTAGTTTTTCGTTAGCTCCACGAGGAACCCGCCAATCAGCATCAAATCGCTTTGTTGACGCAATCGATGACGTCATGTCGTGACGTTTCAAAAGTTGGAGATATCGGTTTTTAGGCCTATACCCATACTGTAGCCCTGCTCACCGTTTCTGAGCCACTCACGAATTTAACCAAATTTCAATGGTAGCGTATCTTGATGAATATCTACTGCAGTACGAAAATCGGACTCAATCGGTAGCTGCGTTCACGATTTATAGTCAAAAAATATCTTGAAATAGTTGAAAATTCAACATTTTACTCACTGCTTCCGAATCGCTGAACCGATTTGGCTCAAAAAACTAATCAGCACCTACATTTCATTAGAATTTCCTACCCACCAAAAATCATCGACATCCGTTCTTCGTTTTCTGCTTTTCGACGGACAATTTTTTTGCACATATATTCATATTCTACTTCATACTCACAT